>CM069441.1:85614073-86186573 GCA_035610835.1 Ophiura sarsii | reverse complement strand
TGTTTCTCGAAAAATAAGAAAATTCAATGCACTTGAGCAAATGTTGATATGGGTCGTGCCATTACTCACCCATCAACATCAGCGCCCGTGCATTGATTTGTCTAATTTCTCTTCAAACAATATATAGGCATTTATTGACCTATAAGTGTCAAGCATTGAGATACTTTCTGATAGGAATACAAAATAAGCTCTAAAGAGCAGAATGCCCTTTTTCTTCTTCTTTAAAAATAAATAAATACAGTTTCAATAAAAAAATTGAAAGTGTAAGAATAAAGGAAAAATATTATGGATTAAGAATTGAAAAAGCAAAACACACAACAAAACAATGAAACACAAAAAAACCAGGCACAAAATTAATCGCTGCGGGCAGTGATTCTTCTTAACGTAAAAGTGTAAATTTCCGCGCTTTACACATTTTGAACAATTTTACTTGTTTTATTTTTGTGATTTTGAGCTTCCCAACATATAGACCTACATACAAAATGAATGTATTTGTGCGTTTTTATTTTGGCACTTGCTAATTTTAGCGGGAAAATAAATGTAGCGCGGAATGTTCTACTTTTTACAGTATTGTGTTTATTAATACCCTCCACTCTTGAGTTACCGGTATATGCAGCATGTCATGCAGGTAATTCATGGATGACTTCATTAAGGGGAGAAGTGCTTTTGTATGGCTGCACACAGTGCTTGGAATAAGTATTCAAAGCTTCTGCAAGATCCTTTTCGACCAAATAGTATGAATCTACAGTTTAGGTTTAGCGTAAGTTGACAATGCTACAAGATCCACTTTATAAGAATCCCCCTTCCTAGCTTCATTTGACCTTGTGACAAGATTGGGCAAATAGTATACATTTACAGTTTGCTTTAGACAACAAATACATGTTTCTCACCTAGATCGTTTAGCCCTAGTGACTGAAACTTTGAGAACTGTCCCCCTGTTGACTTCCCAGAATCCATTTCTCCAAAGGAATCCTCCATGGTGAACTTTCTCTTTCCCTCACAGGAGCGCTGGAGAAACTCATCGGACTTGCGTTTCTTCCCCGTTTCCGTTTCATCGTCACTCTGCACAGGCGTGTCTACATTTGGGCTGTCGGCCACCAAAAATGCCTTCTTTGCACCATCACTTTGGCTGAAGGAGTCTTCAACACTTAGCACTTGACGTCGATATGGTCCCTTGACTGTGTCTTTGACCAGAGGAGAGTGAATGGCACTGAAGGATTTCCTAACACTGCGTGGAGCTGTTGGTATATGGAGGTCCAAATCCTGCAACAT
The DNA here is from genome assembly GCA_035610835.1 of Ophiura sarsii. Lineage (NCBI taxonomy): Eukaryota > Metazoa > Echinodermata > Ophiuroidea > Amphilepidida > Ophiuridae > Ophiura > Ophiura sarsii. Next base: position 86,185,301 of record CM069441.1, on the reverse strand, counting down.
TCAACAAAAATCAAAATAATAATGATGATATTAATTTGGTATCCTAGTAAGATGTAAGAAAACATGAAATCTTTTACAAACGATGTGTTAAAAAAACCCTCTTAATTGATGAGCTGTGTCCAGTTGTAAAACAATTAAGACCAGAACAATTGTTTTACTGGAAATTTGAATAACACTGCTGGTGTCATTATTTTCTTGACGCATTTTGTTTATCCTTTTCCTCTGATGCATTGAAGTCGGGAGCTTATTCCAGACGTTACAGCTCTTTATTACTGCTTTTGTGCTTGGGTTGGGTCACTAACATCTAAAATGGATACAGGTTTAAGGCTGAAACTTTTGAACCCAGGGGCTTTAGGCGAGAGAGAACCCACAACAAGTAAGGGTCTTTGGAGGACAGCATGCCAACATGTTCAAAATAAGGGTCTTTGTACAATGTATGAGCATTTTCTTAATTTTCCACACAAAAAAAAAAAGGGAACCACCCCCCAGATTTTTTTGTCAAATCTTCCAAAAAGTAGGGGTTTGGGGTGAGAAATTGGGTGAGAAAATTGCCAAGTTTTTCTAAAACACATGCTCCTCAAAACTAAGAATTTTGTTGTTGAAAAAGATAGTCTGCCATGATTGTGTATTGAGATGAAAGACTACTGGTAAGTGTTGAGTTTGTATTTTTAGGTGTATCCTTGGTGTAATTCATTCATGAGTTAGACTGGTGTTAAGACTCTATTACTGAATAAAGCTGTCTAATCCTTTAACCCTAACACTCCCGGTGGATTTTCCAACGAAATTTTTTTCAAGCAAAAAAAACACACACAACAAGAGGTGCCACGCCCCGGGGTTTGAACTCACGACCTCTCGGTTGACAGGCGAACGCTCTACCAACTGAGCCACGGGGGAAGCTATGCTGGGCGAGTAGCCCAGGGCCATTATTTCACCCAAAAACCTCAGCGCCAGGTCGAACCGACAGGCTGGGAAATGGGATTTCATGGGATACGGGGCTGTTAGGGTTAATCAAGGTAAAATTAGAGGAAAAAGGTGAAAATTAAAAAGAAGAAAAAAAATCGTTCCTTAACCCTAACACTCCCGGTGGATTTTCCAACGAATTTTTTTTCAAGCAAAAAAAGCACACACAACAAGAGGTGCCACGCCCCAGGGTTTGAACCCACGACCTCTCGGTTGACAGGCGAACGCTCTACCAACTGAGCCATGGGGGAAGCTATGCTGGGCGAGTACACTCGCCCAGCTATGTAGCCGGGGGCCATTATTTCACCCAAAAACCTCAGCGCCAGGTGGAACCGACAGGCTGGGAAATGGGATACGGGGCTATTAGGGTTAATCCTTTAATACAGTTTAACACAGATTTCGTGCTAGGCTAATTCCGTGCAGAATAACATGAAGGATAAACCTATTTTTAAGGGTTTTATCCTAATTTATTGATGTATCTTTTTCAGGGGTTTAAGGTTCATACTCATAAGGTCATAACTCCTCTCTTTACTATATTTAAATTTGATAACACCTACAGTAAAATCAGCACACCTGTGCTGTGTGAATCAAAACACAGCATGTGATGCGTGTGTGCACCACGCACACAAAGTGTAATTAGACATTTTCATTTAGTGTCCTCTGCATGTTTTAGTATCTGCTTTCTGATTGGTTCCTTTTATGGAAAGCCAGTTAGTCAATAAAGAGTGATACAGGATCCAAGACTCACATCACAATCCAACTCGTCAGCTGCAGCCAGATCATCCATGGAGAGATCAGTGGCATCCTGTGGCATCTCATCGTCTTCCTCTGATACGTACATGGAGGACACGTTCACTCCTCTTCTTTCATCCCCTTCACCTCTGGTACCGTTAAGACTTGCCTGGAGAGACTGGTCGGCCACCTCGACCTCCTCCATAGAACTTTCAGCATCTGCCTCCTGAACAAAATGACAGGAAAGCAGCATTATTAACACTTTCTACAAAACAGATTTATCAGAAACCTTTCACAACTTTCAAGGTCTATCCAAAGGAATACTGAATCAATACTTGGCATGTTTGCACTTGTTTCAATGCATTTCACATGGAGATTCCAAATATGGTTAAGAAATTTACCAATGTTGACATTTTTGAAACATTTTGGAATGTCGTCTGCAGAGACGCCTGCCGTGTGGAAAGTGTTAAGAGAATAAAGGTATTGTAGTTAAACCATACCCCATGTTATTATTGTCCGACATAAATGCGGCCATTATTATTATTTTTAGAAGAACATTGTATCTTTTTAAACAGTCATATTTTATAGACATCTGTTCAAATTAGTATCTTTTATTGCCCACAATTGCTAACTTTTACATTTGTTCGCATGGAATAACCCATCTAATCCCATGCAGTGGGTATGCCATATATGTGACAGTGTATTGCGCTGCATAAGCAAATCATCTATAGGAGAAGCACAGTAAGTCACTACAGAAGTGCGTGTTATAAAACTACTCCTCTTGAAACTTGAAAATCTCACTAATGATTGGAAATAATAACAAAAGATGTTATTGTCATAATGATCAGTGATTATCTCTAGACAATGACATCTTTCGTTTGGAATTTCACTTTTGTTTGTAACTTTTTATCAAACAATACTACACATGCAATATGCCAGTTATTGTAGGAGCAACAAGAAAAAGGCAGTTTTGGTCTAGATAAATCAGATTGTGTCACAAAATAAAAATAAAAATTTCTATCCATCAAGGGATTTGACACAAATTTGCTTGGAAGCAGGAAGCATTTATTAAATGGAAATAAAATGAAAGGCTTTACTATTTTGTATCACCTCATATGGGACCATCCACCACAAACCCAGAATTAATTTGGCAGAGCCTCTTCCAAGATATGGTTCCATAAACTTGACAAATTTCAGGAAACAAGGCTTTGTGGAGGATTAATGATTATTTTAGTGTCGATTTGTCGATCAATTACCACTTGATATCTTGTTCTTTAAAGCTTATATAATGTAAATGTTAACCAAATCAAAAACTCAATTTGTGACTTCACACTGGTTTCATTGTGGATGGTCACATATGTGATCAGTTACGTCAAAAAGGACAGGTTGTCGGCAAACACAGTTTTGAGATAAGAGGCCAATATATTTGGTGAAATGTAAAGAAAATAAAAGAACAAAATACTCTTCTTCTTCACATCATATCTTACGATTACAAAGTCTGATTACCTTCAACATGGTATCATTTCAAAGCTTAAAATTAGCTATTTTAAGTCATACCAATAACTCAAAGAGGGCTCGGGCCTCTAACATGTTCATTTTGTATTTGACAGGTCACATAGCATGTGAAAAACCTACATAATAATCTATGTCTGGTTTACTTGTCAACTGAAGACTTTTCCACAAAAGAATAGCAATGATAATATATCGCCTTACCTGGTCTGCATATTCGGCCTGCATGCTCTGGTCCGCCACCTCTACCTCCTCATAGCTACTTTCAACCTCCGCACTTCTTGATGATGACAAATCAACTTCCTCCAGGATGCTACTGTCATTCAATGACTCATTGCCTGTTTCCTATAGAAGAGAGAGAGAGAGAAACACCTGTCAATGCACATCTATTGTAAGAAGTGTGCGATAAAGTGAATTTAGGTATAAGGTAGGCGCCAATTACACTGTATGCCTGGTAGGAATGAAACGTAACGTACACTGGTTCTGAAATGTGTGTTACACTGCATACGCATTTCATATGCAAACAGTAATTGAACTAATGTCGGGTCTTTCACCTTCCTTGAATTTTCGTGTAAATATGAAACTGGGTAGTTTGAATCATTTTGCAAAGTAATGAGCCTCGTCTATTTGGTCCTCAACAAACACTACAGGGTCAGAAGATTTTTTTTAGATTGCAAGAATCTGTTTCGATTCTTGCGAGAATCTATTTTCATTCTTGCAAGAATCTATTTTCATTCTTGCAAGAATCTGTTTCCATTCTTGCAAGAATCTGTTTCCATTCTTGCAAGAATCTGTTTCCATTCTTGCAAGAATCTGTTTCCATTCTTGCAAGAATCTGTTTCCATTCTTGCAAGAATCTGTTTCCATTCTTGCAAGAATCTGTTTCCATTCTTGCAAGAATCTGTTGCCATTCTTGCAAGAATCTGTTTCCATTCTTGCAAGAATCTGTTTCCATTCTTGCAAGAATCTGTTTCCATTAAATTGTGTGTCACACGGTTGATCTTTTGATTCTCGCAACTCTACGGGCGAGAATTTTTGAGAGAATATATTCTCAATTTCTTGTTAAAAGGCACAGTTTATGAAAGTGTAACGCAGTGATATAACTTGAGAATGCACTGCTTTCAGGGAAAAGAAACACTCAATACTTTGAAAATTAGGGAAAAACTCAGTCACTGGTGAGAAAAAAAAGAGGGGTAAAGGGGGAACGGGCGAGAATCTTTGAATGAATATATTCTCAATTTCTTGTTAAAAGGCACAGTTTATGAAAGTGTAACGCAGTGATATAACTTGAGAATGCACTGCTTTCAGGGAAAAGAAACACTCAATACTTTGAAAATTAGGGAAAAACTCAGTCACTGGTGAGAAAAAAAGAGGGGTAAAGGGGGAGTGCCAGTGGGAAAAACTGACATATTTACAAAAAAAAGAAATATACCCCCGGTGAAAGGATTTATTCAGAAATTGGAAGTTGGTAGGACTAAGGGGAAATTAGATGCGCAGGATCAAACATTCTATAAATAATACACATACCTCGTTGGTTCCAATATCATCATGATAGCTTCTGTCAGCTTGTTGCTGTACTTGATGCTGTGCTTGCTGCTGGGTTTGGTGCTGTGCTTGCTGCTGTGCCGACTGATTCGCCTTGCACTGCTCTAACATTCGCATGTTCAGCTCCAGCTCCTCTTGGGAAAGGTTGCTAATAATATCTTGCAGAAAACTAGTGTTCTCCTCGGATTGCTCCTCGCTGTGAACGCTGGAAACGTGGCTGACGTTCCCCCTACTGTTGTTGATGAAAGAGTTGTTGGAGGCGCTGGAGACGTGGCTCACGTTATTTCGACTGTCATTGAAAGAGTCGCTGCTGCCTGCAGCGCTGGAAACATGGCTCACGTTGTTCTGACTGTCATTGAAACTGTCTTCGTAATTGGTCAAGTCCACTACATTTTGGTGGGGAGCTGTAAGAAAAAGTCAGAAGCGATAAGATTGTAGTTACAGGGAATTTGAAGATTGTTGCAATTAAGCTAAAACGTTCACAACATTCTTAGTTTACACAGACAACAATTCAGTTATCTACAGGATTCAATTCCAAGGTGAGCGATAATATAAATTGAGAATTTCCTGACCTATTACTGAAACACAATACTACATGTTAAATTTTTAAAGTATAAAAGGAGTAATTGTTTCTTTCATGTAATGGAAAAAAGTAGGGAAGAGTGATATTCTTTAAAATAAAAAAAATAAAAAAATAAAAAAATAGGCTCCACTTTTTTCAAATTCATTGGCAAGCATTTCCCGCGCAGGCACACATTGCATAGCATAGTAAATTCAACAAAAACAACCTCAAAATAAGCTACAGCTGCATGAAAAACATGCAGCAAATAATAAAATCCCACAACTCAAAAATCATAACTGAGAACAAGAACAACGACATGAAAAAATCATGCAACTGCAGAGAAAAAGCAACTTGCCCCTGCCCGGGAACTGCTTAGCCAATGACGTTGTATATATGGCCAACGTTTCATCAGCCAATGAAACGGCTTGCTACATACATGTAGGACTCGCTAGTGGGCAATTCAAAACTAGGTATATAATAACCACAAAAAATCATTTTGACATGAACGTTATGAGAAAGAAACAGAACTCTTCAACTTCACTATCAAATGGGAAATACTCAAATCATGTAACACAATCAGGTGCGCTTCAGGTCAATGCAATCTCTGCATGGAGGAAAAGCTCCAAATATTATACAAAAGGCGCGACAAAACCATCCATTCTGCATGGAGAAAAGGTTCAAATATTATACAAAAGGCGCGACAAAACCATCCATTCTGCATGGAGAAAAGGTTCAAATATTATACAAAAGGCGCGACAAAACCATCCATTCTGCATGGAGAAAAGGTTCAAATATTATACAAAAGAAGCGACAAAACCATCCATTCTGCATGGAGAAAAGGTTCAAATATTATACAAAAGGCGCGACAAAACCATCCACTTGATCAACAAGCGTAGCGAATTTATATTTAATAGGAGAAAATTATCCACCCGTGCAAAGAAGAAAAAATAATGATTACTATTGCTTTGTACATACAGTTACCTGATAATCGCTGTAGAGACAACATCACCTTCCTACGTGCATGACTAATGTAAACAAATGTTTCAATATTATTTATTTATTATAGCTCTGCAATTTTTTTGCATTGAGCACTTTTCATCGTTTACTTGAACTTTATATGTTGAAAATAATATATATATGTCTTCACATTTCTTCGTTATTAATAAAACAAATTTCAAGACACGGACAGCAAATAACAGAATTTCATTTAAAACAAACCATAGGTAATTTGTCAAAAAGGTGCAAAATATGCTTGGAATTGGGCCAACAATATCCCCAAAATCCTTATAAAAAAATGTGGAAATTTGAGTGACATCACACTTTATCTGAAACAAATTCTCATGCATAAATGGTGCAGTAAGAATCACCGTCAGTTGAGTAATTTGTTGTTGACAGAAAATAGATTTGGGTTTGTAGGCCTTACAAGGACTGGGAATTAAGCCTAACCTTGTGTGGGACGATCTAAAGGAGGTCTATCGGTCCATCGGGGCCGCTGTCCTGGTAACTCAACGTTATGTCCAAGGCGAGCAGCCTCTTCGAGCAGCTGTTGTCTGTCTGTATAGAGAGTGTGTCGTCTATTGCTGGTCCCTGGATTGTTGGGGTCTTCTTCTGCCATTCGATCGTTGAGGATCTGTTTCAGATCTCCCTCTGCGGATACTAGCTCTTGGGCTCTCTGAACCTACAATGGAATTCATCAAATAAATACAAAAATGACATAAATTAACACTTTCCACGCGGCAGACGACATTAAAAAAATTCACAACATGTTTCAAATGTCATAATTATCGAGTTTCATTACCATATTTGGAATCACCATGAGAAATGCATTAACATAAGTACAAACATGCCTAGTATTGGTTCAGTAATCCTTGAGATAGACCTTGACAATTGAGAAAGGTTTCTGAAAAATCTGTTTTGTATATGGTAAACCTACTAGCCGCGTGGAAAGTGTTAAAGTCTCATTTCATGAACAAGGCAACTATGCATAGCTCAGGTTGGGTTGGTCAGTCAGGCTTCCCCCTCTGGGGTTGGTATTTATTTGCACATGAACATTTTGATCACCAATTTCTAAATAAATGGGACTGTCAGGCCTGTAGAACAGGGTTTTTTTCTGATGAATTATCAATCATCCAAAAATGCGACCAGTCAAATCAAAAAGGACATGTTGTCGGCAGGTACAGTTTTGAGATAGAGACTAATATATTTGGTGAAATATAAAGAAAATAATAGAAAAAGATAAGCTTCTTCAAATCATATCTTGTGATTGAAAAAATCCAATTATCTTCAACACAGAACCACTTTAAAGCTTAAAATGTACTCTTTCAAGTCATACCAATGGCCACCAACATGTTCGTTTTGATGTGACTACTCACAAATGCACTGTGAATAGTATATTATATGAAAAGATCACGACATGAGCAAGGAAACTGCCTACACTTACCCTACCCTGTACATAGTTTTCAGCTTCATCGATATTCTCTGCACTATGGTCTTTAACAGCCTCTTTAGAAAACATCAGGTCGTGATCACTGATACCAAACATTTCTGTATTGAAAAGCGGAGGAATGTGACAATTATTGTATGGTGATAGCCATGTTTCACACTCAATTTCTTCTGGAAAAATATAGTTATTATCAGAAATATGGAACAGTGTTTGTTATTGCTAATTCATAGAACTTCTATAAGATGAGAAATATATGTGTGCTGTATTTTTTTAATATAAGCACAGACTTCACATAAACTTTGGATTGTACTAAAATAACAAAAGAGCCATGTTGCGTACACATATCATTGTAATTCTTTCTTTAGTGAATCACTAGCTTTGGATCCATGAATGGAATTTTCACATACCTTCAGATGTTATACTGATCACAAGTTTGTGTATGAAATGGTGAGGGGTGTGGTGTATATTTTCAGTGGAAGAGTAAATCTCAACCATAGTTAAAAAAATCATAATGCCTTGGACATGCACATGAAATTCTGCAAACCTGTCAAGATATACCGATACTAAATCAAGCGGACACGCAGTTTACGTTGTAAACTAAAAAAATACCATGCGCACATCATGCTATGTCTAAGGCATTTGGAAAACAACTGTACGAAAAAATGGCTTGGGCCGGGGATACGGTATCTGCTGGACCACAACAGTGCATTATACAGTAGCTTGATCAGTTCCAAATCAACAAGCCTCCTTGCATACAGCAGCGAATTAAAGGTAGATGTTCTGATTGCTGGCTCGATTTTCAACTTGACGTTTTCTATTTTACATGAAAGGTCATCCTTAAAATTGTCACATTCAAAAGTTTGAGTTGCATAACTTGAATGGTTCTTATTTATGAAGCACACGTTCACAAGAAATTTGCTCATTGAGTAGTACACAAACTGGCGGGTGGTAGCAGTAATTCACCATATTTTAGCCTATCATTTCTAAATGAAACATTTCTGGCCCTTAAGATTTTACACACATTATGAGAAAAATATGGAGATTCTTCTGATATCAAAATATCTTGATGTGAAAAATAATAGCCAAAAAGAAAAAGGATCAGAACGTATACCTTAAATATAGAAGGGTGTGGGCGCACATGAATGCAACAAGCGTACTGCGCATCATATGCTTGATGCGTGGCCAAAATTGTGTGCCTACGCTTGGATTATTTTGTATACGAGGAGATAAAAACCGCATTTTTCTCGCCAATTCGGAACAGACTGAACTATATACTATTACTATTTACTTACCCAATGAATACAGGAATGCAATGTGCGAGTCCAATTCCGTGTCTGTTTTTCTTTGTGCTGCGTGCATTTGTTCCAGTGCTACCTGTGTAGTTGAGTTCCTAGGGTTGTCCAATGTGAACAATTCCTTCAGTTCTCCACTGGTAAAGTATCTAGAGTTGGGGAAAATTGCAAGAAAAGGTCAAGAATCATTGCACTTAAGAAAACATTGGTTATGCAACAAAAATGTAGGGTTGGCCAGGGGTTTTTTGCTGATTTTTTCTTCAAAATATTTGTGAAATTTTGATGAATTTACATCAATTCAAATTTGTTTTAAAAAGTTTCCAAAATGTCAAAAAAATGTAGAACCTTTAAAAGAATTTCCAAACAATTTGTAAAAATAAATCAATCTCAAATGAGAAAAAATGGTTTAGTTGGGCTTGTAGAACAGTGTCTTTGGGTTGGCTTATTGAACTCTTATTTGGTTTGATAACATGATATAAAATTGGTGCTCCTTGAATTTTATGTGATGGTTAATAATTACTAATATGAATCAAAATAATGTGGATTTAAAAAACACTAATTTGTAAAACACACATGATCAAATATTATACACACACTCAGAAGTTACACAGCAGGGTTATATTTTGGTGAGAATCTATGCTTGTAGCAAACTCCTGAAAAAACAACCACAAAACAAAATATACAATCACAAGCTTGATGGATTTTCATACAACTTGCAAATTGAGACAACACAAAAAATATGAAATTTAGCATTTTTCAGGCAAAAAAATCCAATTATTACCACTTTTTGGTCAAAAATTTAAAAAGTAACAAAAATTATGAAAAAAGTAAAAAAATGCGCTCCTAGAAGTGTCTTTAGATGATATGTGTAATTTCAGCATTCCCCCTTGAAACTGTTTGAGCCAAAAAAGTGTATTTTTAGTGAAATTTTATACAAAAATGGATTCTCCGACTCATTTCCTTTCCACAAAATGTATACTTTAATATACATCACATTAATAGTTCAAAAGTTACAGCGCTTGATAAATTTCATATTTCTTTTGTTAACACCACACTTAAACTGACCTGTACGCATTCTTAGCAGCAGCAGTGCATCCTACAGTCTGCTTATTGATGGACTCCTTGAAGATCTGTCGTCTGTAGATCTTCTCTTCCACCGTGCCGCACGTTATCAAGCGGTACACGACGACAGACTCTTTCTGACCTATCCTGTACACTCTGTCGACTGCCTGGTTATCTGTGGCTGGGTTCCAGCTAGGATCAACTGGAAAATGATTCAAAATTATGATGAGTTAAGATTACTGTGAAAGCAAATATTCTTGCATCAGAGGTGGTTTTGTGGCCCTTCTAAAGGCTGGATTCCAGCTAGGATCAACTGAAATGAAAAATGATTCAAAATTCTAAAAGCAAATTAAAATAATATGTTGACTTTATATCACTGTTCCCAGTGTGCCCTCCCCTATATACCCTATTTGTAATTGCACCTTTGCTAAGCACGTAATGTTTACATTCTTATTCTTTTGCTTTTGTTTGCTTTTCGAAATATCCATGTTTTACATTCTTCACTTTCGTTACATGCTATCAAAGTTTACCCCATCAACGGTGGGAATGTGCCAGTTATAAATAGTGTCTATAAAAGGTCTTGATGCTAGTGCCATCACTTTCACTGTCACTGTATGTAAGATACTTTCAGAAAGAAGATGCATTCATTGAGGTATAGCAAAATTCATTCCATAAATTAAAAGTCATTCAATAATTCCATTGAATGCAGAACAGGGCAGTTGTAAATTATGTTACCAACACTTGGTCAGTTCCCTGCACTTGGCTACATTTACAGTCTCTATTCTTGATATGATTATTTGGGAGCAGTGTCAAAAGTCTTGTAATTGCTCCTGTTAGTGTTTTGTGGCCTACACGATCTTCTCGAGTAGTATGGCATTATAAAGAATTACTTACAAATGACAACCAAATTAGTGCAGTAAGACATTATAATAAAGAATACTCATGATAAAATTGCAATATCCTGAAAAAGTGTGTAAAACTTTGGCTAATAAGGCCTCACATGGGCTGAAACTACAAGAGAGTACGGAATTCGGACAAAAAACCCCACCTGAATTCAGGTTTAGACCTGAAGATTCTCGTGCCTGTTGAGGTAAGCGCTGTTTTCCACCTGACGGAACGACGTTGTATGGGCGGCCATTTGGGTTAAAATATTGGTATCGTCTAAAATCATGGGAACTGTTCCATGAAGAGATATTAATCAATTATAATTATTTCATGAATATTAATTAGCCAATATGAATATTCATGATTAATAATTCTGGATCATCTTGGTTCATCTTTGTTTTAACCGAAATGATCCAGATTGAACTGAAATGGTCCAGGTTGAACTGAGATGATCCAAGATGATCCCGAATTAATCATGAATATTCATATTACTAATTAATATTCATTACAATTTTTTTTTCATAATTGATTCATCTTATACAATTACAAGACTGTATTCAATATATTAACCCGAATGGCCGCCCATACAACGTCGTTCCGTCGGGTGGAAAACAACGCTTACCGTATATGTTAGTATGATATTCATAAAGGTTTACTTACATATGACCACCCTATCAGCTCCTGTTAGCGTGAGTCCCACCCCGCCTACTTGTGTAGTGAGTAGAAATACAGAGTAGGAGCTATTTCTCTGGAAGGTGTTGATTCTCTGCTGTCTTTCCTCAAGTTTTCTCATAGTCCCGTCCATACGTAGGTACTTGTAGTTCTAGTTTTAGTGGGAAAAATGTATTTAAAAAAACTTCTCTTACATATCACTATCTTCAGCAGACAACACACATGAAATATCACTATCTTTATTTAGTAGACAGCACACATGAAATATCACTATCTTCAGTAGATAGCACACATGAAATATCACTATCTTCAGTAGACAGCACACATTAAATATCACTTCCTTCAGCGCATAATCAATTGGGTTCACGATACAGTGACATACAAGCCTGTTGTTTTAGATGCATAGTGGTGTATCATTCGCTCTGGATAAGAATATTTTACCCTTAAAATGATGATATATAAATTTGTAATTTACAATGCTAATCATATATAGGATTTTATTATATGCAGGAATTGTGCAGTCACTTTCTACCGACTGATTTGTAAATAATTGCAATCGATTTTAGTCACTAGTCATAAGCACGAGCATAAATCACCATTGAAAATGAAATAGCACAAATTGAAATTATCTGTAACTTGCTGCCTAAAGTTAGCATATAAGAATACCAAAATATCTAAAGTGCTCGGAATAAATCTGACGATGATGTAAATGTCTGCAACATCTGGGAAATACATTGAAATTGGTATGCTGATGGATCGGAAACCTGACTTGACATATCATCAGTGGCTGTACATGTCATCAGGTTGCTGTCCATGTGTTGTCCTCCAAATGTGAATTCAGGAAATGTACTAGGGGCGGAGAAGGCTTCAAGTACAATACAGACATGACATCAGGCTTCCCGTTAGCGCGCGTCATTGCGTCCATATGCAAGTTTGAAAATTCTGATGCCTTTTCAAACTCTAGGCATGTGTATTTTGCTTCCATTTGGACGGGCAAGTTCCCCGAAACTCAAAAATAAAATGTTGACTAAATAATAATAAGCTTATTAGAAAAAACCAAATTGTATGCTAAATCACTCTTAATTAGTGCAAATTTATAGTGGAGATTCACTGGAAATGGGTTTATTTAGTCAAATCTGTGCATTTTCTTACACCCTTGCTAGCTAAAATGTGATTATTCGCCGCCGATTTTCATTTCCGGGTTTATTGGCTGGCGATCCGCCATCTTGGACAATAGATGGCGTCCTAACAATCGGCCCATTGACGCATACATTTCCGTTTGGACACGATTTTTGGTTTGCCACCTCGTCGGCAAACTTGCGTCCACGTGGATTCGCATTTTTCAAACCTTAGCGGGAAACCTGCATGACATGGACACACCAGAGCCGTTCTAGATACTCACATCGACCTTCAGCAGTCTCTCGATGATATCCAACATCTTCCTCGATTGACTGAACACCAGCGTTCGGTGCCCATCCATGCTGAGCTTCTTCAGCAAGTCCATGAGGAACTGAAGCTTACCAGACTCCTCCATGAGTTGAGCTGTGCTCATGTGCTGGATGGTATTGACCGCACTCTGATTTGTCAGCGATTCATCTTCCTCATCATCTTCCACACTTGGCGATAGAATAAAACAAAATTAAGAAATTGGCTAAATCCTAGAAAAGTTCATAATAAACTTTAATATTATACGAAGATAATGTCACTAGGCATGAATTATCCTGTGTAATTTCTCTTATGTGACACGAGTCATTCTATATGGAGAGACTTTCTGTTGATTGGTTATTAATTACTGCAATGCTTCTGCTGGCTGGTCAAATTACATACACTGTTAAATGGGGCAGTTTCTACCTGATTAAATTTAGGACATTCAAACGATTTAATTCTAGAAACGTTATCGTAATTTTTTAATCATCATAATCATGTTGATATTTCGCTCATGATTTAGATATAATAAATGATCGATGTTTTACCGGCAAAAATTAGCTCAAATTTTCGAGAGTTTTAGTTTAAATTTCAAGCTTTAAAATTGTAAACACTAGATTGTGAACAAGTATAGCGTGTTTTGCTTACGGGACACAGGTTATACGTGCGTTACACGGTTGAACCGTGTTACGTGCGCATACCTAAATGTCACAGTGTATTCCTGTAAGTGTAGCTTATTTTCTGGAGTGCAATTCCAATGTGTTTCAGTATGTTCTTGTGCGATCAAAGACACATTTCATTGTAACATAGTGTTCTAGATGAGTATACTCATGTCTGTCAGATTGTATTAACCAGCCTCCCCCCCCCACCCCCACCCCCACACTTGAATCATTTCATCATGATGTAGGCACCCGGGGGGTGGGGCACAGATTAAGGGTGCTTTTTCGACCCAACGCAGGCCCCGTACGAAGTTTATCCAAATCGCAAATTTCACAGAATAAGGGTATGTTTTTCAACCTGAATCCGCGCCAAGGGTAGCTTGGGCCGATAGTCACGTGTCATCATTGTAAACATAGCCCAAAATGGTTAGGCCTATCAGACAAATTTACTAACAAACTACTTCATACGTTCATTTCAGTTTAAACTCCGTCTTGAGGACCTACGTCCTTTGCTAATATAAGAGAATGATTCGTTGAGCTAAATCATAGTTAAGGGTCCACTTTTTCCTTCTTTGAGAATCCACGTTAAGGGTAGTTTTTGGGAGCGCATCTACACGGATGATAACAACTTTTATACATGAAGGCCCGCCAGGTGTACGCATGGTGCAGAGAATTTCAAAATCTTTCAATTAAAATCTTTCAATTTACTAGGATTGTATTAATATTATAAGCTAATGACCCTCTCTGGTCTCATAAAGATTAGGGTGATACTTATTGAAAAAACCAAAAACATTTTTACTTAATCATAATTACCCTGTATCCATGCCGAGCTGCATACATGCCTTGACTGAGAGAAGCCGTAAATGGTCGCACAGCTTCTTCAACACTGTCAGCTCAACAAGAGGCGATCTTCTGGTCATCAGTAACTAGGAGCAAAATGAAAATTGTATAAACAAGATAGTAGTAAGGCGGCGATAAAACCAAACCCTGATCTACGGGCAAACGGATCTTTCAGGTAGGGTCGGTCAGGATTGTTTGTTTTTTCCCTCCAAATTTTGGTCAATTTTGAAATTGTAAAACAAATTCCAATTTGTAAAAAAACACAGGTTTTGTGTGTGTATTTTTGTCGCCTAATGAACACTATATACAGGGTGTATCAAAAAAAAATAGAACACTTTTTCATGACGGTGTAATACTTGTTATAATCATTGGACCATGACCAATTTAGTCTCAATGTAAAGCCCAATTAATTATTATGATATCCTGAAAATAAGAGATCAATCCGATGAAAAATAAGAAAACTAGCATAATTTGCGTAAACCATGTCATTTACTGGTTTGTACAATGGGATTTACATGTATAGACCAGTAAATAACATGGTTTACGTTTCAATACTTTATAATAATTATAAACATAGAAAATAATCTATCAGTCAATAGCAAAGATTAGTTTGGTAATCCATTTAATTCTGGCACAAATCAACACTGGCTAAATAATCCACAAATCAGATGCATGCATATTCTGTGCAAATTAAAAAAAGTTCTCGAACCCACTGTGGATGGTTCATTAGCATTAGAAGTAGAATTGGCATACATAGTGTGCGCTCGACATGTTACTCTACTGTTACTGTGTGAATGACCATTGTACATACTACAAAATAGATTGCCTTGCCTAATAGGTCACAATTTCCTTAATTAATGATGGATTTTTCTCATCTTTTCAGCATTTTATCTTTATCGGTTGTACTTTTCAATGAAATAAAAATTGGTCATGCTTCAGTGATTTAACAAGGATTTAAACAATCATCAAAAAGTGTCCTAATTCTTTTGATACACCCTGTATACACACTAAAGGATGTAGTATCCACAGTATTTCACACCTGCCAACACATCAACATTAAAATTAAGAATACAGAGACACTGAGCCAGATCCGTGTCCATATGCGATACACATAACCTGATAGTACGTACACAGGGACAGAAATGGGCACACAACAGAATACATATTCTCAATGGACTTTATGTTAAGAATACCGAGACACAGAGTCAAGTCCGTGTCCGTGTCCATATGCGATACACATAACCTGATAGTACGTACACAGGGACAGAAATGGGCCCAGAACAGAACACATATTCTCGATGGATTTTACATCAAGAATACCGAGACACAGAGTCAAGTCCATGTCCATATGTGGTACACATAACCTGATGGTACGTACAGGGACAGAAATGGGCACACAACAAAATACATATTCTCAATGGACTTTACATCAAGAATATCGAGACACAGAGTCAAGTCCGTGTCCATATGCGGTACACATAACCTGATGGTACGTACAGTAGGGCGGGGCGTAACTAGGGAAGGTATTTTGTTTAAATCGGCCATGGTAAAAATGTATTCCACTTGACCCCACATGATCAAATATTAACTTTAAAAAAAAATCGGAGGGGGTCTTCAGACCCCACCACTACCCTTTATCCCCCTATAGGGGAATACATGGTAAAGTTGCCAAATTGGTGTAGCAAAATTAGGTTTCGACCTAGAACAAATTGATACATATTTTTTTCAGCTTAATGCATTTCTATAAGGTACCCATAATGACATACTAAAAGTCTGAAAATATCAGAGTGTTAGAAATATGATAATTTGCATAAACTTAAAATGGCCGCCAATTTGAGCATTTTCATTGTTTTGGACTTATTTCTTATCTTAGATAGTTGTTATGGCACTTTAAATAGCTTCAGCATATATTTTATGAATGTATAACGTCTCAAAGGACATACAGAGACATATCTACCCTAATATGTGTATCTTAAATTGCATAAATAAAAAATGGCCGCCAAAATTCTCAAATTAGCGGCCATTTTAAGATTATGCAAATTAGGCATATTTCTACCACTCTGATATTTTCGGACTTTTAGTATGTCATTATGGGGACCTTAGAGAAATGCATTGTGCTGAACAAATTATGTTTCAATTTGTTTTAGGTCGAAACATAATTTAGCTACACCAATTTGGCAATTTTACCATGTATTCCCCTATAGGGGGATTAAGGGTAGTGGTGGGGTCTGAAGACCCCCTCCGATTTTTTTTTAAAGTGCATATTTAATCATGTGGGGTCAAGTGGAATACATTTTGACCATGGCCGATTTGAACAAAATACCTTCCCTATTTACGCCCCGCCCTAACGTACAGGGACAGAAATGGGCACACAACAAAATACATATTCTCAATGGACTTTACATCAAGAATATCGAGACACAGAGTCAAGTCCGTGTCCATATGCGGTACACATAACCTGATAGCACACGTACAAGGAGACAGATATGGGCACACAGTAGAATATGTATTCTCAAATGAACAAAAAGTTCAATTCAACATGCCTCAATAGTCCAAATTTGGAGTGTTGTCAAGTATGGTGTAATACGTTCCAACCTGATGTATGACAATGACATCAGAGCATGTAGCTGTCAACAAAAATGACTGTCAATGTGGTAAATTTTGTGTGACTAATTTGTTGCGCTTTATCGATTTTCACGATTTGTAGCTTCATCACATCACTGTCAAAACCTTGGATCTCCATCCGGCCCTTTAGCATGTATAAAGTAATACTTTCTATGTATCACCTTTGGGCAGTCTGCTTTAAACATGTTCAAGGGCCAAACATGTTCATACTTCACGGGATTTTGAGTATGACCAAACCACTTTTTGCTACCAGCTTATCATAGTAACATGAACATCAATTCACAATTAAGCATTAGGCTGATTTCATGTTACAGAATCTACTCCTATCCTATTAATCACCCTATTTTAAATATTACGCCCTTACCTCCTTGATTTGGTCTAGTTCCAAGAAGTCTTTGTAGATTTTAATTTGTTTATCCGTGAGAAAGCACCACACCACAAAATCATTCTTCCGGGTTAAGGTTGGGAAAGATATCCTGCATATGTAAAACAGCAATGTGAGGACTGGTTATAAACTACGAGATTCAGTCCAATTCAGGGAAGATATTTTGTAAAAATTTCACACGCAAATAAAATGGGTTAACTCCTTCTTCTTATCGTGTCCACACAAGTTTGATTTTATGTTTCAACCAAAGCTGAACACAGTCCTTAGCACAGCCAGATTAAGAACAGTTCATTCCTTTTCCAAAAGAGGGTATCTTGATTGGTGATCCATAGTCAGAACCACATTGGCAGAACACATCTACATCCTTCAGGTATCCCTATTCCTTTAGTGTCACTTTTTGCATCGACCAACTCCAGACCTGAGGCGATTGAGGCATCTCCATATCTTAAAAACTGATTTTCTCGAAAAATTATGTCTTAAGAACTGGGTTGTTTCTCAAATTTGATTAGTAAGAATGCAAATTTTCAAAGAATTGGGGCTTTGGTTTGGAATGAAAAATTTCCTCTTTTTTTTAATTTTCAATAAAATGGTAGTCTTAAGAGCTGATATAGGCTCAAAAGGGGGTCTTAAGAGCTAGCAGAAGAGGGTGAAAAAGGGGGTCTTCAGGGCGGCACATACCTATACCCCTTTCCCCGGATGCAACTGGTTATGAACCATCAAATTGATCAACTCACGCTTTCTCAGTGCCAGATGTTCCCGGTACATCAGCATCATTTACAGATTGGTTTTCCTTGTTCTTTTCCAGGACATCTGCTTTTGTTCTGCGCAAGAAGTATGGCGCTATGATCTGCCGTAGACTCTCAGCCATTCGATTGCCAAGCATTATCTCGCTGGCTGTGGCATCTTTTTCCCGTGACTGTGAGATGTAAAATATAGTGTTTAATACTGTGTACTTTTTCATTTTCAATACGTAAAGACACATTTGTTGTGTTTCAAACAGTGCTAAGAATTGCAAGACTTGGCTTTTATTTCAATATTTGCATGCAGTATATTAGCCAGAGTTCAGCAACTGCCTGTCCAATTAATAGACTGTCCAGATTTTGAACTTAAACATAAATCAACCTGTTTGCAACCACTATGGGGTCACTTCAAATATGTGCTGCTTCAGCCTTGATTTCAGTCAGAACGTATTTCAAGTACACTAACTCTACAACAACTAATTTTTTAGAACATTACATTTTAAATCCCCTAATTCTGCCTGCTCTGGGAGATGACTGTTACACCGTTATGAAAAGCTCTTTACACGAGCTCAACCTCATGTGATGTGGGTCAATTCCAAACTGGTGGCGAACGAGCCTCCTTACAGCAGCAAATTAATACAAAAGGGTGTATAGGCACACATGAACGCAACAAGCTCATTGTGGGTATCGTGTGCATATGACCAAAATCATGCACGCTTGGATAATTTTTGCACGCGGAGAGATATAAACCGCATATTTCTCGACAATTTGGAACCGATTGAACTATAGTCAAAATATTGTTTGGCTATAAGTTGGGAAAAACCCACTACACACAGATGCTCAAATGTGCTCCCAAACATTGCAACCTTAATGTTTATGAGACAGCAAAAGAAAGTGCATTGCATTCACCACAGAGGGCTGGAAAATGAGCATTTTCATAGACTTCTCTTTGTTAGAAATTGTGTACTAGGTACTTTGATGCGGTCAAATCATAATCAGTCTGAAATCATGTATGAACATTATTTTGTTTCTACTACTGCAATTACAGCTGTCGCAATTTGACAAAATAAGATTTCTAGGGTTCTCAATAAACAAAAGAAAACAAAATCACATAAGAAAATGTTCTTACCCTGGTAATAGGCCCTCCATATTCCCCTTGGAATGTCTGCTTGGTACCTAGCAATGTGCCCTGGGTCACAAAGTCCAACAGGTGCCAGAACTCCTGAAATTTCAACATGAAACAATGGGTTCATTAGCTATTCAAAATCCTCAACCAGAAACTTTGGTTTTAACACTTACCACATGGCTATTGGTTTTATACCAATACAAAACATATTTTTCAGAAACCATTCCAAACTCTTAGGTCCGTATGCACAAAAGAGTTAGACCTGGTCTGAAGTTAGACCTGGTCTAAGTGAAATTTATTCATGCCTCAAAATAAGTTTTCCTCTGCATTTTCATGAGATATTTTGTGCTATTTTTGAACTTTGCATCCGAATCTTTACAATTTGTTAGCTTATTTGAGAAGGAAATGTAATTAAAGGTGTGTTTTCACAAAAACTAAAATCCCCTTAGACCAGGTCTAACTTTAGACCCGGTATAACTTTTTGTGCATACGGACCTTAAGGTCATCTCAAGGATCACTGAACCAATACAAGGCATGTTTGTACTTATTTCCATGCATTTTTCACGGGTGATTCCAAGTATGCTAATTAAATAAAATAATGTTGACATTTTTTAAAAATTTTGTGAAATGCTGTAATATAATGTCGTCTGCAGATACGTCTGCCGAATTGAAAGTGTTATCATCAAAGGATTCTTAGTACCTTGTGTTTAACATCGCAACTCCTATTAACCTCCCTCTGGACAGTGACGAAACTTAACATGCGCAGCATTTACGCACATGTATGTATTTTCCCGCCTTTCTACAAGTGATCCAATAACTCAAACTCAAAATTGACTTTAAATGAATATAAAGACTGTAACAAGCAATTACAATCAATATAGAATTATAGTTAAATGAATAATTTGATGCGACCAAACCAAAACTAGCCAATACGCAATAAAATACAGCCTCCCAAGTTTTCCAAATTGTATCCTAAATTTCAACCAAAATATGATTTTAGCCAAATCTGGTAGATGAATTTCTGTGACGAAGATTAAAGAGTAAAAACAAAAAAACAGGAAACGGCTTCAGCGAATTTCTCAGATTTAACTTTATTGTGAAAAGCACAACAGAAACAAACATAAAAGTATTGTACTAGTAAAATGTGACAAAGTTTTTCTGATTCAAGTAGCATGAAATCACACTCTATAAAAAGGAACTGCGCTCAAAAATTCTTATAAAATGGATCTATAATTGCACATTAACTTGAAATGTGATTGAAAAAATGAGGGTGGGATAGACGCGACTTTTCGCTGGTGTTCTGTCAAAACATCATACCTCCATTTGGCCCTTCAGCAAGTATAAAGTAATATTTCCTATGTATAACAGTCTGCTCTAAACATGTTCAAGGACCAAAAAATACATATCTATCAAAACCTTGTATAGTGCTCTTGCCCCTGAACCAGCCCTCAAATTAACCGAAGGCACCGAAGGCAACTGCCGTCGGTGCCCCACCTAGTTGCCTCGATGCCCTCAACTTCGGGCTGTTTTTACTCCATTGAAAAGTACATAATTGCCTTGTGCCCCTTTCAAATTGCCTGAAATTGCCATGCCCTTTTCATTTCTTAATTTGAGGGCTGCCCTGAACATGTATAAAGCAACACTTCCTACTTATAACTGTTGGGCAGTTTTACTTTATGCATGCTGAAGGGCCGGATAAACATGTAAGGTTCTTACTTTGAGGTTGTTAGAGACCGGTGTTCCTGTCAGGATGAATCTATGATGGGAAGCTAAGGCATGACAGGCCTTGGTCGTCTTACTAGGGTTCTTGATCTTGTGGCCTTCGTCGAGTATGGTGTAGTCCTGAAAAAAGAACATACATACAATATCATTAATGCTATACATGTAGTTCAGTCAGTTCCAAATTGGCGAACCTGTTTACAGCAGCGAATTAATTTAGAAGAGAATGCCCGCGCAAAACGCTCTCATGGCACAGTGTCCTGCCAATTAGTAGCAGACACTACTTAACACTTTCCACGCGGAAGGCAGCTGCAGACGACATTCCAAAAATTCACAAAATGTTTCAAAAATGTCAAAATTATTGAATTACATTAACATATTTGGAATCACTGTGAGAAATACAATGAAATAAGTACAAACATGCCTAGTATTGGGTCAGGAATCATTGAGATAGACTTTGAAAATTGAGAAAGGTTCCTGAAAAATCTGTTTTGTGTACATGGTAGAAATAATAGCCCGTGTCGTGTGGAAAGTGTTAAGTACCCTGTCTGGGACTGAAGAGTTATTTTTGTTGCATAACATAATACAATGTGGCCCGATTTTCTTGTTTTGTGGACCAGTGTGGACTGATGTGGACCAGTGTGGACTAAAATGGGTGTTTTGTGGATTTTGGCTCTTCCTAGTGATATATAAAGAGAACATTTGAAAACCATGATACACACTGGACCACACAATCTAGGTGACCTTCATAAAAATGGCCTCTTCCGAATCTTACAGTCAGTTACACTTGACTCTATCTGTGCCCAGATATTTAGTCACTATCCCCCTATGTACAGACAAATTTAAAGAAAAACCACCACATGTCAGGTATGCCATAATCTCATGGCTAAGACTGTGTTTCTAATGCCCAGCTAGTGTGCAGTTGTATGAAAGTGCTAGCAAATAAAAAAACCTATTGTCATATAAACACACCAAAAACCCTTAAACAATACAATACCGGACTATCTATTTTTCATTACGTTTACAATTACATTGAAAGTGGTAGGCAACCAGTATTCGTTCATCCGTGCACCCAAAATGACCAAATTTACTGGCGGATAACCAGTTTTTCCTTGCCGATTATCTGGGGGATAACTAAGATTTTGTAAGACATCTACTATAATGAGATATTATGAACTAAGGTAACCAATATAATTTACTGATATTTATCGATCACTGTACATTTAATATTTCAATGCAGTGCGATCTCTGATAATTGTTTAAATTTCTTGTTCCCACGTGGCCGTGGTGGGACTTTCCGTCTTAAAGCAATGCTTCCGCTGGCTGGTCAATAACATACGCAGTTATAAATATACGGGTGTTTCTACCAGTTAAATTAAGGAATTTACAATTTATTTCTAGAAACGTTAATAATTTTGTTAATCATCATCAGCTGATCATGATCATGTGCCCGGCTATTTGGCACAGGATTTTACTGATGGTACAATGGAAATGGTCGATCTTTTATCAGCGAAAATTAACTCAAATTTTCGAGGAAAGGATTGGGAAAAAATGACAGTAGAGGTAGTGCAAATGAGTGGCCCAAACCTTTGGGTACCTGGGTACACCCTCAGAAATTATTTTGGCTGCCTGGTACCAATTACTCTAAATCACAGCCTTACTTTATTACAACTGCCTTGCAATTCATGAATTTGAAATGCCAAGGAGCCAAATTCGGAAGGTAACATTTTGCGAGAATCCATGGATCACAATATTAGAGTCACTTGAAATATTATATTCAATGATTAGGGAACAACTAAGAAAAATATGTAGATAACTAAAAATTGTGGCTGAAAACTAAATTCTCATGCTGGGTTGATAACCAATTTATTTTTCTTACTTTTCAACGCTGTTGAGTGTTGACAACAAGATTATTTGCTGTACTCAATATCAATTAAGTTGGTTTACAAATACCGTATTATCCCTATTAAGCGCCCAGGGCTCTTAGCAAAGTCATTTTGGTTGGGCACTTAAAGCCGTTTATCATGGAAACTGTCAAATTGCTTCCGAATTTTGATGCACATTTTTGGTGGAAAATGTGCACAGCTCACCGATACATTGATTGCCAACATGTTGCTGTTGATGCCGGGACTTTCGGACGCTACTTTCATGCTTTATTTTGAGCTGCAGTGGCTAAAAGGTTGGCGCTTTATTAGGTGTTACTTTTTGGTAGGCATTGGGAAAAGAGGGGTGGGCGCTTATAAGGGCATGGGCGCTTAATAGGGATGTCATTGACAGAGTGTCTCCATATGGACACCCGATACCCACTTGGTATTCACGCAATGATTGGACACATGAAC
This sequence comes from Ophiura sarsii, assembly GCA_035610835.1. Lineage (NCBI taxonomy): Eukaryota > Metazoa > Echinodermata > Ophiuroidea > Amphilepidida > Ophiuridae > Ophiura > Ophiura sarsii. The sequence continues at coordinate 86,161,781 of CM069441.1, read as the reverse complement.
GATATCAATTGACCTTTTACTTACCCACACAAACTCGCGTCCATTTTGTTTTCCCATCAGTTCCCAGTTAGTGACAACCAGACCGTAGCTTGTCATCAAAACGCCCCCGTTTCTCTGCACTTTAGCGAGGGCTCTGAGACGCTCACGCTTGTTGCCCCCATGAAATGTATCTACAGATATGCCAGGAGCCCTTGAGATAAAATAGTAGCCATAGTTAAAAGTAGAATTATAACAACAAATATTTATATTAGGCCAAAAAAACAAAAAAGTTATGTTGTTCTCCACAGCTTTCAGAGGAGGGGCGGCGGTGTAAAAAAAAAAAAATCTTATACCAGCGGAAGCTCAAAGTTCAGCCAACAAGAAGTGGTAATCACTCTAAGAGTCGCACATATGTTATAAACACTTAATTTAATATTCAATGCCATTTAAACTGTTAAAAAAAAGAAAATCTGAAAAAGAAAATAAAATCTGAAGAAAAAAAATTGGTGAAATAATTATAAGTTTTTTAAACTGAAGTAAGAGAAATATTACACAAACCATAGTACATGTATACATAAGTTTCTCCCTATTCATATGTTGATTACGGTAAATAATATCACTGCCAGGCCTATGCCACTATACACGCTTGCTTGCCAATGCCAAGAATGAAGATCCAGCGTGCTTAGTAAATCGCCAGAGTCACATCTCGTGTCTCAGCGCGTGCTGTCAAAAACTTTTTGCAACACCACGCGTTGCCAAGAATAGCTCCACTATCTGTTGCTATACTCAGCAGAGTCAATGTGCACATGCTTTTTATAGAAGGCTCTACCTACTGTTGTGGTTGAATTTTCTATTTTAGACTCCTGGGGTGCAACCAAGGCAGATAAGTGCAGAGAATGTCTTAATGTATCGTGCTGATGTGGATAGAAACAAACATGTGATAAAATGGATGTAAAATGTGGATGTAAGCATAGGTCAGCCCGGTCATCCGGGTAATTTTTACTGTTTGCCTTTGACACCTGTAAGAGACCTTTATTTACCTCTTTGGTTTGTGGTCAACGGCATGTGACGTCACTCCGGACCGACCTATAGCCATGCTCCCAGACATTTAATATTGTAGGCCAGTTATTTTTGAAAATTTGCATTTTCTTCTTACAAGTTTTGATTCCCTGCTATATTTTACTGTAAAAGTGGTAATTTGTGCGCTATGCCAATTTTGAACTGTTTTGCATGTTTTTAAATTCGCAGTTTGTAGCTTCACCGCATAGATCTTTTACGCAAAAGAAATACATTTGCGTGTTATCATTTTCGCCGTAGCTGATTTGAGCGCAAAAATATATGTAGCACGAAAATGTCCACTTTTTACAATGTCCCATTTTCGTTCAGTCTTACCATTTCTCAAATTCCTTCTCCCAGTTGATCATCACAGCCACTGGCAAGATAAGTAATACGGAGTGTACTTGCTCCATGTCAAACAGTCCACTCAGATAGGCTATCACTTGGATGGTCTTACCCAATCTGAAAAGTACAAATGTAAAAGTAGAAATGTAATGTACAAATATAGGGGATATTTAAAGGTGGATGTTCCGATCACTTAAGCTTTTTTTTGTTGCCCATCAACAGATTTTGATGTCAGAAGAAACTTCATAATGTTCTCATTACTGTTATAACAAAATGTTTGTCACAAAATATGTTCCATTTAGACGTTATAGGTCAAAATGCAGTGAATTATTGGCAAAGGTGGTTAACCACCTGACCAGTTTGTATACTACTCAAAGGGGAAATTTCATGTGAGCAGTTGTGTTTCTAATACAAAAACCATTGGAGTTATGCAATTTAAACTTTGGAATACAACTATTAAGGATGACGCCCCCTTCATGTAGAATTAGAAAACATCAAGTTGAAAATCGGGCCAGTAATCGGAACACCTACCTTTAAAGTTTGCTAGTATTTTCTGACATTTTATATCCCAAGTAAGTATCAAGTCTTTGTTTTTGATTATTTGATGAATGTGGAACAAAGCATCATTTGACTTGCATATTTTTGTTTGCAAAAGTACAAGTTGTGAAAACCCGCCACATGGTGGCATTTTTCATATTGGAGATATTTATATCATAAGAAAGCTAAAACTGTGCTGATTACAGAACTGTTTCGATCGTTTTTCTACGATCACTAAAAAAAAGGGTTATCACTAAAAAAAAGGGTTATGACTGAATGATGATTGTGATGTCATAAAAAGCTACAAAACAAGAAATCATGAAAACAGACCAAAAAAGATACATATTTCAATAGAATAATATTGTCAGGTTAATAAGTGACTTAAGTACGTTTTTTAAGGTGAAATATCATGAAATATGATGACACAAGTATTGGAATTTAATTTTCTTTAAAAAAAAATTCTTATTTTTTTTCTTCTTCTTATTTTTAATTTAATTTTTACCCATAATCCCTAGTTCACATTTTGCGACATCCGACAGGTTTTCACAAATTGCATCACAATTGTGCATTAGCTGCCTCCATTGCTTGCTTGATCATTTGACATTTTGTTTTGTCATGCCCCGACCCGACTCAACAGCCTCAATAACAAAGCTACACTTAAAAAGGAATAATGGCATAATTCTGTTATACCCTACACACCTACATCGGTAGTATGCGTCGTTCTTAAAAATCATGCACTATGAATACCTCTGTGAAGGGTATAACAGAATTACTCCGGAATAATACGGTAAGGCAATGTGGTGCTAAGAAGTTTTTCCATGTAGTTTCGTTGGAAGTTTCATTTCAACAAAACTTACTTACCCAGGGTTGTCACTACACTGGTCGGCAGTAACCAGCACTCAAGGGAATTTCAAACCTTTCCAACCGGTCCAAAAAAGAACAAATTGGTTCATTTTCCCCTTAAAACACAGCTGTAAAAAGCCATTAATTATTCCCATCTAAGAAGTATTTCTATTCAAAATTTAGCTGGCACAATTTTTTTTGCTATACTCAATTTGGCTTCCTCTGGACAGTGATGTAACTAAACAGGTGCAGCTTTTACGCACGCGTACATGTATGTATCTTTCGCCTTTCAATGCTCGTGTGTGTACACCAGCGCCACAAGTAGGCGCGCGCGTTATGTGTTGCAATTAGTAGAATATGCAGTTGCGTCACCGTCTCGTGATGGCCAACACGAGGGCCGACTTGGCTATCTTATTCGTTACGCCATCACCGACGAGAAATTAACGAAACTGATTAGAGCATGCATATTGTGTTCTCTCGACATCGATCAGCTGATCGCCGGCGGCATATGATATTATTGTTTACATCGTAACAAGGCATTACACACATGCGATTTTTGAACGGAATAGCGATCAATTAAAGTGAATAATTTTGTAAATTCGTCTTTGTATACCGACAGTCCAGGCAAACGCTAATTGATAACTTGGCTTAAAGGTAGATGACCCGATCACATTTTCGTAACACAGAATTATTTCAAACATACGGAGATTTTCATATCATATGAAAGCTCGTATTTTTCTCATCATCATACTGAAATTTGACGGCCTAAATCGGTATAATTACGGAGAAATCGATGAAATAACGTCGAATTACCGCGAATGGTGGTATACCACCGATATAGTTTGTGTACTACTCAATGGGTACAGTTCACAGCATCTTGTGCGTGTAAAATAAGAACCATTAGAGCTATGCAACTCAAACTTTGGAACACGACTTTTTTAAGGATGACCTTTCATGTAGAATAGAAAACTTCAAGTTGAAAATCGAAATGTGATCGGGTCATCTACCTTTAACATTTCTTTAAACTGAATAAAGAGGCAATTAAAAGCTTTGCGGTAAAATGGGTTTTGCTTTCGATTGACAGCAAATACGCATAATTCGGCAGTCTCGCGATGCATTGAATGACTGAGATTAGTTTTCGTAGTCGATTCAAAACAGATATTTCTCCCGTAATATGATCAGCGTGGATATCAAAATCATTTAATCTTATTCGGGATGAGACCAGTTGGGCAAACATGTACAGTATAACTCTATAATAATGGTGTGATAATAAATTGTTGTCAAAGATTCGATCATTCATCTTTATTTACTTGTTTTGTTACTGCCCCCATTGGCCATTCATTTCATACAGTTAACAAAATGCCTGTAGTTGGCTCAAAAATGTCCATTCATTGTTGCATTTTGTTGTTTTTATCACCTTTTTTTTTTAATACGAAACGATTTTTTAAAAATTCTAGGCTTGACCGACAAATATCAAAATTTGACAAATGAGCCCAAAGGCCAAATAGCATTGCTACATAATTCTTTTTTTGGGGATACGTATGAGATCGATGATACAAAAAAAGTCAAGCCAAAATCAATTTGGCAACAACAACGTCTTTCGCACAGAAATACAGAAATCATAACATTTTTTTTTTAAATTTTAGGCTAGACCGACAAATATCAAAATGTTAAAACTTAGCCCAATACCATTATTTGGTTAAATAATTCATTTTGGGGGGATCGTATGAGATCGATGATACAAAAAAGTCAAGCCGCAATCAATTTGGCAACAAAAAAAGTCTTTCGCATAGAAATCATAATTTTTTTAAAAATTCTAGGCGTGACCGACAAATATCAAAATGTTAACAATTAGCCCAAATACCATTATTTGGTTAGATAATTCAATTTTTTTTGGGTACGTATGAGATCGATGATACAAAAAAGTCAAGCCGCAATCAATTTAACGCCAAAAAAATTGTTTCGCATAGAAATCATAACAATTTTTTTTTTAATTCTAGGCTTGACCGACAAATATCAAAATTTGAAAACAATTAGCCCAAATACCATTATTTGGTTAAATAATTCAATTTTTTTCAGTACATATGAGATCGATGATACAAAAAAGTAAAGCCGCAATCAATTTGACGCCAAAAAAATAGTTTCGCATAGAAATCATAACAATTTTTTTTTAATTCTAGGTTTGACCAACAAATATCAAAATGTTAGCAATTAGCCCAAATACCATTATTTGGTTAAATAATTCAATTTTTGGGGGTACGTATGAGATCGATGATACAAAAAAGTCAAGCCGCAATCAATTTAACGCCAAAAAATTGTTTCGCATAGAAATGATAACAATTTTTGTTTTAATTCTAGGCTTGACCGACAAATATCAAAATGTTAACAATTAGCCCAAATACCATTATTTTGTTAAATAATTCAATTTTTTTTGGGTACGTATGAGATCGATGATACAAAAAAGTCAAGCCGCAATCAATTTAACTCCAAAAAAATTGTTTCGCATAGAAATCATAATGATTTTTTTTTTAAATTCTAGGCTTGACCGACAAAAATCAAAATTAGCCCAAATACCATTATTTGGTTAAATAATTCAATTTTTTTGGGTACGTATGAGATCGATGATACAAAAAGTCAAGCCGCAAACAATTTGACGACAAAAAGAGTTTTTCGAAAAGAAATCATAACAATTATTTTTTAAATTCTAGGCTTGACCGACAAATATCAAAATTGGAAAAAATGAGCCCAAATACCATTAGTTGGTTAAATAATTCATTTTTTTTAAAGAGGCGATCGTTTCTATGTGCGAGTCGTTAATATAGCTAGTTTTTCAATTAAAAGGTATATTCTATGCACGCTATGTTTGAAATAGCGTTGACAATCATGAACATGATCGCGCCACTGCCACTCAACAAACAAGCTGCCGAATTCGGCAGACTCATTACCCGACACCGCTAATTTGTCTTTACTAACTAAAAATGTGGTCAACTTTGGCAATGATTTAGAAGCTGTTCCGACATTTTCCGACAGGTTGTGTTTCTATATATCAAACGGGAATCATATTTTCTTCAATTTGGTATGTTCATTAGCGCGGTACTCGGACGGTAACAATTTATATATCCAAATGAAAAAAGGGATAATAATCAGCCGATCGCATAACAATGTCAGAGAGAAAAGTCATATAACTTGGCTTTAAAATGTGTTAAATAGGGCAGGTTTTTTTGTATTTATTAAAATGAAATGGATAATCTGATTTTAAAAACACTTAGACTCGTTGCTAAAGCCAAAGTCTCTAAAATGTATGTTTTTAGATATGATGACGTCACAGATGGGTAGTATAAATTTACGGCCGAGCTCGCCGCCTACAGTTAGAAATCGGTCAACATCCGGGAGATTCAGATTGAATAAGAGTCTGCAGTCGATACGCAAGTCGGCCCTCGTGCCAAATAGACTGTAGTGACAACCCTGTACTCACCCCATATCATCACCGAGAATTCCTCCTTTCTTCTTGCGATGAAGTCGCCAAAACCATAGCATCGCTTCCTTCTGATGCTCATACATCTTGTTGTATACATCTTTGTATACAGAGAACCCTTTCCCAACATGTACCATACCATCATCTTCTTCTTCCGACTCATCTGATCCATATTCTTTCAAGTACGCCTGATGGCAAATCAAAAAGTCAAGTCAAGTCTTTGAAAAAAAGGTCACGCACTGGCGGGATGTTTCACTTATGATGACATGCTATATGTATTTCTGTTGTTCTTTAAGTTAAAGCTACACAATATCTCAGAGACATGGCGGCAACTGTAGAGGTTGGGATTTCATTCACAGTATCTGAGTGCAGTGTTCTTTTGGTCAGATTTCTTCTTTCACTATTAGCTAAAGTGCAAGCTATTGGTTATATTTTATGTGTTTACCAAGTACTTGCAACGGGAAAATACAGCAGACAAAAAGAATTCTGGACCTCATAATTTCTTTTAGTTTTTCAAGTTAATCCCCCAGGCTAATATCAAATAGAAGTAAATTTACTATAATCAAAACAAATATTGTTGATTCGAGCACTCACATTCTTCCAAAGGTTGAGCGCGGACTTTTAACGCACTGCATTCCAAAACAACAGGCGCACAACGCTATCGTTGCCACGCAGATGTCACATGGGAATGGTTTGAAATGATCGACAATTATTTGTTTTGATTATAACCGAATGATTTCTGGTGGCATTTTAAAGTTATTTTAAAGGTAAAATTGTACATAACTCAACATGCTGCTTAAAAAGGCATTCATGGACCTTGAATGCCAGTTGTCGCAATCATCACTGGACAGACCGGCACTGATCAGTGTTGCTACAACCCTGGCATCACTTCCCCAAAATGCTGATTACACATACTAGCCAGTCACAGATTGTGGCAATTTGGAGTCGCTCGCTCGATGGACCATGAAATACAAATCGCCCACAGCAACTCGACAGATCGAACGACCAGTCGTGCACGAGTTGTATTGAAGTCAACTGCTGCGATTCAGGCCGTGCAACCTGGTGCAACTTTTGGAAAGTCGCGTGCGGTCGCCGCTGACTTAATTGCATTCGATTGAACAACAAATGACGTGGATTGCAAAGTGACCTTATCAGCATTACTGCAACGTTCACTAACCTCAAGTTTAGCTATCCGTCTCACAATCTTGTCCGTCTCTCTGATCTTTGCCGCATTTTTGTAACACTCCAAGGCTACCTTAGGTTGGCCTGCCTCGGCCGCTTCCCTGGCTTTCTGCGATAGTTTATTGAAGCGTACCTGATCTTCACGTGTAGGCTCTTGAGGAGAATTACGTAAAAACAGAACATCTTTAAAAATCCATCAATATCAATTATCATTTTGCTCACAATCTCACATTTACGTCTGATCTTGGGTTATACTCAACTTCCCCTGGAAAGTGATATAATTTTACAGGGCAGCAATTAGGCCTAAAAAAAAAAGGTTTGATTGGCGTAACATGACCAAAACAAATAGGGTAGGTCGGTCGGGATTTTTTTTTTTTATTAATTTTTTAAAATTTTTAAATCACCTACTTTTGAACACTTAAAAGACAGCAGTACACACAAATGAAGAGACGGCAAAAATTCTTTTTTCTTTAAACATGTATCGTTGTGTTCAACAATATTATCATTTCGATGGGGACTTAAAAAAGCCGAAAATGAAAGCAAACAGTCAAAAACTTTAATACTTTGTTCAATTTTTATTATTATATATATATTTTTCCCCCTCAAAATAATAAAAAATATCCAGGGTCGGCGATGTATTTAGGGTCGGTCGGGTTACGCCAATCAAACCTTTTTTTTTTTAGGCCTTACTCAAGTTTATGTATCTTCTATCTTTCTATGCTTACGTGTGTGTATATGCTGGCAACCTAAGCAGGTACCCATTTATGTACTAGTATACACTGTAATTATAGTTTGATCAGTTCAAAATTGGCGAGAAATATGCGTATTTGATCTCTCTGTGCGCAAAAGTAATCCAAGCGTAGGTCTGCACTATTTGGCCATAGCAAGCGTCACCCATACGATTCTCAATGCGCCATACGAGTATCTTGCGCGCAGGGTTATAGCTAGGCCAGATTGAATTCCGGCTAATTTTACTGACGGCGAACGGATAAGTGTAGCGAACGATGTGCAGTATTCATCACCTTTTTAAAAGAAGGCATTGTTTACACGTTGGAGTAGAGTCAATGTCAAAGACCTGTCATTCTCATCACTAACCGTGGCAGCAAAATGAGGTAAGTCAGTGTGAGACCAAGTTTACCTTCAAAGCATAAGGGTCTTGATTACAGGGTTGTCATGTACCTAAAATTTAGCGCCGGGTAAATTTTACAAGAATTTGAATAAAAATACTTCTTATTTAGATGACGATAATGGCTTTTTACAGCTGTTTTAGTCTAACAAAATGGACCAATTTATCATTTTCATGCCGGTTGGAAAGGTCTGAAATTCCCTTGAGTACTGGTTGTTTTAGCTGAGTGCTTGTCACTGCCGACCGACCGACCGGTGCAGTGACAACCCTGGCCTATGTAAATTACTATTCCCTTGTGCACGACTTGTAGAGTAATCTGTCAAGTAGAGGTGAAAGTATGAGTTGATCATGACAACCTTAACCAATTCCGATAAAATTACTGTACATCAGGTCAGTAACCAATCAGTGAATGAGATATTTAAAGAAGATTTCCCTCAAATTTAATGACTCTAATAAAGAACATTTACACAAAAGCTTATGATTTGAGAGTGCTAAGGAAGGGCATTTTTACACTATCACAACTTTCAATGGTGTAGCTCCCAATATTTGAGTTGTGTTGATCGAGATTGGCACTGTTGTTTAGAGAGCTTGATTTTTCACGCCGGTTTGGGGAACACCATGTCACAATCCCCTTCCCCTACCCCTGGGGGACTCCACATCAACACCCTCAATGGTGTAGCTCCCAATATTTGAGTTGTGTTGATCGAGATTGGCACTGTTGTTTAAGTGCTTGATTTTTCACGCCGGTTTGGGGAACACCATGTCACAATCCCCTTTCCCCACCCCTGGGGGGACTCCACATCAACACCCTCAATGGTGTAGCTCCCAATATTTGAGTTGTGTTGATCGAGATTGGCACTGTTGTTTAGAGTGCTTGATTTTTCACGCCGGTTTGGGGAACACCATGTCACAATCCCCTTTCCCCACCCCTGGGGGGACTCCACATCAACACCCTCAATGGTGTAATAGCTCCCAATATTTGAGTTGTGTTGATCGAGATTGGCACTGTTGTTTAGAGAGCTTGATTTTTCACGCCTGGTTTGGGGAACAACATTTCACAATCCCCTTCCCCCACCCCTGGGGGGGACTCCACATCAACACCCTCAATGGTGTAGCTCCCAATATTTGAGTTGTGTTGATCCAGATTGGCACTATTGTTTAGAGAGTTTGATTTTTCACGCCTGGTTTGGGGAACACCATGTCACAATCCCCTTCCCCCACCCCTGGGGGTCTCCACATCAACACCCTCAATGGTGTAGCTCCCAATATTTGAGTTGTGTTGATCCAGATTGGCACTGTTGTTTAGAGTGCTTGATTTTTCACGCCGGTTTGGGGAACACCATGTCACAATCCCCTTCCCCCACCCCTGGGGGACTCCACATCAACACCCTCAATGGTGTAGCTCCCAATATTTGAGTTGTGTTGATCCAGATTGGCACTGTTGTTTAGAGTGCTTGATTTTTCACGCCGGTTTGGGGAACACCATGTCACAATCCCCTTCCCCCACCCCTGGGGGACTCCACATCAACACCCTAAATGGTGTAGCTCCCAATATTTGAGTTGTGTTGATCCAGATTGGCACTGTTGTTTAGAGTGCTTGATTTTTCACGCCGGTTTGGGGAACACCATGTCACAATCCCCTTTCCCCACCCCTGGGGGGACTCCACATCAACACCCTCAATGGTGTAGCTCCCAATATTTGAGTTGTGTTGATCCAGATTGGCACTGTTGTTTAGAGAGCTTGATTTTTCACGCCTGGTTTGGGGAACAACATTTCACAATCCCCTTTCCCCACCCCTGGGGGGACTCCACATCAACACCCTCAATGGTGTAGCTCCCAATATTTGAGTTGTGTTGATCGAGATTGGCACTGTTGTTTAGAGAGCTTGATTTTTCACGCCTGGTTTGGGGAACAACATTTCACAATCCCCTTCCCCCACCCCTGGGGGGACTCCACATCAACACCCTCAATGGTGTAGCTCCCAATATTTGAGTTGTGTTGATCGAGATTGGCACTGTTGTTTAGAGAGCTTGATTTTTCACGCCTGGTTTGGGGAACACCATGTCACAATCCCCTTCCCCCACCCCTGGGGGGACTCCACATCAACACCCTCAATGGTGTAGCTCCCAATATTTGAGTTGTGTTGATCGAGATTGGCACTGTTGTTTAGAGAGCTTGATTTTTCACGCCTGGTTTGAGGAACAACATTTCACAATCTCCTTCCCCCACCCCTGGGGGACTCCACATCAACACCCTCAATGGTGTAGCTCCCAATATTTGAGTTGTGTTGATCGAGATTGGCACTGTTGTTTAGAGAGCTTGATTTTTCACGCCTGGTTTGAGGAACAACATTTCACAATCTCCTTCCCCCACCCCTGTGGGACTCCACATCAGCACCCTCAATGGTGTAGCTCCCAATATTTGAGTTGTGTTGATCGAGATTGGCACTGTTGTTTAGAGAGCTTGATTTTTCACGCCTGGTTTGAGGAACAACATTTCACAATCTCCTTCCCCCACCCCTGTGGGACTCCACATCAGCACCCTCTCAAGTCTCTGAATCGGCGGGAAAAGTTGACTTCCTGGTAAACGTCCTTGTTGGATCACTTTCACTTTTCGCCCCTTTAGGCCCCAAAAAAGATTGTTATGTTGTCCTCAACCGCCCGCTCCGGATTTAGGGCCGCTCCGATTTTTTTTTTGATTTTTTGATTTTTTAAAAATCAGTGTTTTGGGGGGGGGGGGGGGGAGGTTCAGATTTTTTGTTTCCAGATTTTTTTCACTTTTTTTTCACATTTTTTTTAAACAGTTTAAATGGCATTGAATATTAAATTAAGTGTTTATAAGTGATTTCAACTTCTTGTTGGCTGAACTTTGAGCTTCCGCTGGTAAAAAGAAAATTAGAAGAAAAAAAAAAAAGAAAAAAAAAATCCGCCCGCCCGCCCCTCCTCTCTGAAAGCTGTGGAGGACAACATAACAATTTTTTTTTTTTGGCCTTACCTAGATAGGTCACTGACAATTTTACAATGTCAGGACTGCAGGGACACACAAATCAAAGAATAATACACGGCCAGCATGTGTAGCATATGAAGTACAATTTCGAGTATTTTGTTTGTCCTTTTTTTCCTACCATTATTCGCTGATAGCGATATGTCCTTTAACCGCTGTCTGCTGTCCTCGATATCCATCGTTGTGGTAATTAGCTCGGTTGACAAGCCACCACCGGATACTTGAGAATCAATGACCTGCAATATATGAATATTGTGATGAGAACAAATAATGTATATTATCATTTATATGGGCCTTCCAAATGGTACAATAAAAGTGTGTATTGGACATTGTGCACAGAGTTCCTGGATGTGCGTCCAATATTCAAAAAATATTGCTGTCGAATATTTTTTGTGTGGCGCAGAAGATGTGCGTGTGAGTAGGCCTATAATTTGCGGAGAAGGTCAGTTCGGGCTAACTTAATTAGTTTTTATCAAAAACAAAATAAATAATAATATTGAAAGTCCTTATTTTCGGGTGATAGAATATATTGCACTCGCTATAAAAATATATTCTTGTATCGCCCTCAAAGCCATTCAATATTATATAAATGTACATCAGGGTGTGTCCAAAAATGTTCTCATGTGAAACATGATTATTTTGGCCATGAAAATATTAAAATTGGATGTGAAATACATGTAATCATAATCATGTTTAACAATCTTGAATGTGTCATAAGAATTGTTTTCTATCCATTTTGGAGCATTCATTATCAAATTATAACAAATCTACTCACCCCTATCTCCGTTCATGCACAGAGAAATAAAATCAAACATACTACATGTTGATAGATAGTTCAATATGAGCAGAAAAATATTTGCATATTAATTATTTTATCCATGACAAACCACAGAATATTTGAATTATGAGATGTATTTTTTTAAACAATACATTGGTGTATCCTAAAAATCATTTTACTGACGGCGAACGGAGTAAGTGTAGCGAACGAGGTGCAGTGGATCATGGCATTGAGTCCAGAGGCTTTCTTAATGGTTTTTTAATGTACTTTGAGGGTTCCTGCCACATAATTTCTTGTTTTTTGAGGCAGTTTTATGATTCTATCCACAAAATGTAAATACAAATGTTTTTTTTAATGTTTTTTTTTAAATGTACCTTTTTAGAGTGCTGGCCAGCCAGTGTGAGTGCCGGCTACGCCCGACCGGCGTAGCTATAATAACCCTGCTTGCGCTGCCTGCACTCGCTATAAAAATATATTCTTGTATCACCCTCAAAGCCATTCAATAATTATTATATAAATGTACATCAGGGTGTGTCCAAAAATGTTCTCATGTGAAGCATGATTATTTTGGCCATGAAAATATTAAATACATTTGGATGTGAAATACATGTAGTCATTTCATGTTTAGCAATCTTGAATGTGTCATAAGAATTGTTTTCTATCCATTTTGGAGCATTCATTATCAAATTATGACAAATCTACTCGGGCATATCTTTGTTCATGCACAGAAAACTCTTTTTAGGCCCCCAAAAAAGAAGAAGTTGACTTGCCCTTTCCGACCGACCCAAAAAAGTAAAAAATAAAAAAATAATTTTTTTTTGAAAGAAGCACATAACAATAAAGAAAGATGAAAACGTGTTTTTGAGCAGTATCTTCTTGTGTAAAAAAACAACAACAAAAAAAAAAACACAAAATCTTTAAGGCTATTAATGAAAGTGAATTGTTAGTTGTTTCCCGTCTCCCGACCGACTCACATTTTGGTCCCCGCGTGAATATTTTATTATTTGGTAAATATTTCATTATTTGTTTGTTTAGAAAAAATAAGCCAAGTTTGACTACAATTATATCGTATTTTATCAATAAATAAGTACAAATACGATGTAAATCGAATACTCGACATACCAACCCATCCATATGACAATCATTTTTTCATTTTTAGCAATTTCGAGGCACTTTTCGAAGCCATACAACTTGTACTAGCAGACCAAAGAAATTTAATTATTACCTCTGCGATCGCTGATTTCCATCAATCCATTTTCTACCGAATCGTATCATTATGATTTGAACCTCTAAGTTTGTTAAGATGAACACTTTGTTATTGTGTATCTTGAAAGAGTTGTTTTCCTCAAGGGTGGGTGATGGGTATGTGTGTGTTATGAAAAATCTTTTGAAAAGCATTATTAGAGGAAGACAGTTTTAAAAAAATTGGAAGACTTTGTATGCAAAATGGTGTGGAATTCATTTGTTTATTGTAGTAAGGACATATTTATACCCCTATTCACAATTATACACTCTTGGTTCTATACGCTACACGTATTAGGGCACATATGTGATGCGATCTGTGAAAACCCGCCACATGGTGGCATTTTTCATATTGGAGATATTTATATCATAAGAAAGCTAAAACTGTGCTGATTACAGAACTGTTTCGATCATTTTTCTACGATCACTACAAAAAAGTTATGAGTGAATGATGATTGTGATGTCACCAAAAGCTACAAAACAAGAAATCGTGAAAACAGGCCAAAAAAGATACATAATTCAATATAATAACATTATAAGGTTAATAATAAAAGTGACTTAAGTAAGTTTGTCAAGGTGAAATTTCATGAAAGATGATGACACAAAGTACTGGAAACTAATTTTCTTTAAACAAAATCTAAAAAATATATATTTTCTTTCTTTTTCTATTTTACCCATAATCCCTAGTTCACATTTTGCGACATCCGACAGGTTTTCTCAGATCGCATCACATATTATTAAAAAAAATGAATATTTCAAAAATTATGAATTTAATGAAATAGTCGCCTCGTCACTGACACAAACAAATGTGATGGGAAACTAACAATTCACTTTCATTAGCCTAAAACATGTTTTTGTGTAGTATCTCCCTGTTTAAATTTTAACAAATCAGAAAAAAAATCAATGTTGCCTTAGGCCTATAGAAAGAATCATCAGTCAGTGTGAGCGTGCAATAAAATCAATAATAATCTACATACTATTACTAGGCCCTACATGTTGATAAATAGTTCAATATGAGCAGAAAAACGATTACTTACATCCATATTATCTGTGACAAACCACAGAATATTTGAATTATGAGATGTATTTTAAACAATACATCGGTGTATCCTAAAAATCATAATTGGAATCTCAAAAGCAATTTGTTTCGATCAACTTTAAAAATGGTTGGTTGTTGTTGTTGGGGGGGGGGGGGGGGATTCATGGGTCCTCAGATCAACTTTTAAAAACCCCAGTGATACACTACCATTCAATAAGGTTTATCGCAAATAGAAAAAAAGCCATTGATTATCCTTTTCTGATGCATTGTGGGTGGATTGTGGGTAGTGCTGTTATCGATACAAAATTTTGTATCTATGTCGTCAAAGAAAACTTCGACATGTCGATATATTATCGATAAAATAACTTTTGGGTTTCCGAATTCTGCAACTATCGTCTCAAATCAAAAACGTCAGATAAAACCTGATCAGATCGGGAATGGGAGAAATATTCCTATCAATGATGTACCCCACCAATAAATAACTTTGAAAATTGGCCGGAAAAGTCATTTAAAAACGTTAAACGAAGACTAAAATGAACAAATTCTGAATTAGCTTGCCGATATGGTCGCCAGCTTTTAATTGAAGAAAATCATCCTTTACGCATTGTGCTTCGGATTTATTCGATTTCCCTTCGGCCTTTTCCGAAACCCGATACGAATGACGTATTGCTACGGAAATCATCCTTACGCATGCGTGTGACAATTTGTCCAATCACACATTTTACGATGATGATTTTATAAATTTATTTAATTTTCCGGAACCGGTTCGAGTGACGCAATGCCAATACCATGTGCTCTCAACTCATCTCGAAAGGCACAGTTCCACAGATGTGGATTACGCCCCTGATAGACCATTGCGCTCTATGAAAAACGTGGTTGTTTATTTATAAATACAATACGAGGGGCATTCCCCGATGGCGATGTTATTCAGTATGAATTATTTTGATACTTGCGGGATTTGTCAGGCTTTCACCGAGGGAATGATGCACGGTACGGCCATGCACACGTCAATATACATTGTATCACAATTTGTAATGAATTGTAAGTGAATGGGGAATGTGCGGAAAACTTAAAAAGCATGTAAAACCCAATTATAAAATTCATGTCGTTTCTTTACGATATACGAAAATATGTATCGACATGTCGTATCGTATGGAAAATATTGCGACATGCGACACTTCCGACAATCGATAACAACACTAATTGTGGGTACAAATCTGCTCCATTTGCGAACCCACAATGCATCAGAAAAGGATAATCAATGGCTTTTTTCTATTTGCGATAAACCTTATCCTCAGAATTTCAGGCAAAAAATGCCAAGCACATGAAAAACAATTTACTACGTTCCCTGTGTAAGTTAGGCTTGAATATCGCCAGTCTTTTGCCAATCGCAATAATATGGTAATCAAATATCGCGATATCGCCATGTGGCGATAATCAAAACATTTCCCTCACAAGACCTCCAATACCCAAGAGCCAAGTTTACATGTTGACACTATAAGTTATTTGTACTTATAAACATAAAATACCCACTTATTGGAAAGTAATTACCCCTTTGATGACCCTTGGAAGTTCTAAGTCCAACTTTTGGGATATTGCCAGCTAAAAAGACGCATCTAAGTCAAAGTATGTCCATAATTTTTGATGTTTCATATATTCACTGATTTGCTAGTTTGTCAATATAAATACTTCAAAGTGTACCACTGCTTCAAAATTATATTAATGTGGGTTAACTGTGAATTTTCAGTCCTTCAAAATTTAGATTTAAGTTTACCCACACATGTACAGATATCGTTGGAAAGCATGTTGAAAAATTGTCATCGCGATAACAGATTAATATCACGATATCATCGTGGTTACGATATCGCCCCATGCTTAGTGTATTAGTATAAATATGCGCGCCAAGCACATCCCAACGAAAGCAAATTTGAAACCTCCAGTTGGATACATAGCAAAAGATGTTGGTGCGTCACATTATGCTGAACCCCGACCTGAACCCTTGACGAACAGCGCCTTTATAAATTGATCATTGATGTGCCTACTTTGCCCCCCCCCCCCCCTCGGGCCCCCAAGCAAATTGATGGCCATTTGCCAACCGGCAAGGACTGGCTTGAAGATCAAAGGAAAATAGTTATTGCCGACGCTTTGAAACCTTACTATTTATTTTGACGGAATATAAATTGTAACTCTCGAGCTGCCGAAAGCAACCGTTACTAAACTGTTTACCGTGTTAACTTTACTTTAAGTTTAAAGGCATATTATGTGATCTTTTCCAGAGGGCGCCCTCTATTCATTATTTTTTTTAGAAAGTAGATTTTCTTGCAGATTTACATTTCCGATCATAAATCATACATACATTCCAAGTTACAGAGCGATACGATTCCTAATTACCTCAAAATCATGGTTTTAGAGTGAATTTAGAGTGAAAAATATAAAGTGTCCGGATTCTGACAGTTTATTTTCACTCTAAAACCATGATTTTGAAGTAATTAAGAATCGTATCGCCCTGTAACTTGGAATGTATGCATGATTTATGATCAGAAATGTAAATCTGCAAGAAAATCTGCTTTCTATTTTTTTTTCGATGTTGAGGGCGTTCCCTGGAAAGATCACATAATATACCTTTAAGTGTTATTTTTGCCCCCACTCGGCTGACTCGTCTTTTTAACCACTACATAGTTATTTAGTATACTATTTAGTCTATTATCTAACTAGGCCTAGGCCTATACTATCTATAGTACTATAAGTTATAACTAAGTTTACTTTATTTTGACGGCTGGTTGTTTTGACAGCTGTTATAGGAATCATCACATCAAGCATCAAGCATTTCGCCACGAATGGACTGGTTTTGGTGATCGAGTTACCGAATTCAACAGCCATGACATGATGATGATGTCGTAAACCGGAACCCTACCCTGCAGTCACCGATTCAATCGCATACACATGTACATTCCTAATTAATTCAATCTATTCGGTGAAAAACACTTTACAACATGCACTTAGTAGACAAAAGATTTGATAAATATACTTGTGTAATTCATGAAACAAACCTTGTTTTGGGTTTTATTGTTACGGTGCTTTTCTGAATTTTTGTATACAAACCAAATCCCGCGGTTCTGTGATCGCAGGCTCGCTCGATGACATTTGACTAGAGATGGGCGCGACACAAATTTTAGAATTATCGCTTCCCAACTAATAAAAAATCCTTTAAAAGGGAATTGGACGACCAAAATAATAATAACACTACTCCCTACTACTCCCTGGAAGCCCGGCCTGGGGGAAGGCGTATCATCATGGCAGGTGTTTTTATTATACAAATATTTAATGATCATGAGGGAAATGGTGCAAACTATTGGCCCCGAGGTGACTGGAGGCCGTGGGCCTCCTGTCACCGAGGGGCCAATAGTTTGCACCATTTCCCGAATAAATATAATTAAATTTGTTTTATATACGCATGAAAATATTTCTGTCATTTTACACATTTTCATCAACCATCAGTGATAGTGAATAGTGATACGGTACTCACCTAATTTAGCAGAGTTGACTATAGGCTCCCCATCAGTCCGAAATCATAGTTCCCCAAGTTCATAAAACAATCCAAAACAAATCATAGTGATTCCTCGTCAAAAAGTCTTTATCGTGTAATTATTCCGCGCGAAACAGTTCAAGTTCAAATAATTTTATGTCACGCAGCAACAGCAAGCAGACGTCGCGTTTTGTTTACTTTCTCACCGTCTCACGAAATGAAAGGGATGGGCGTGGGCGAGTCGGGGAAAAAGTGGGCGACTGCCAGGTCCAAAAGCTCCCATCAAAATGTATTATTACACCTCATAAATATTCATGAGATAATAGGTATAAATACTGCAATTTCATTGGTCAATTTAGCTGGCCACAGTTATAATAAATTGAGCTATTGAAGAAATTGAGCTATTTCCCGTGTGGTAGTTTTGGCTACTTCCCTACAACCTCATCCCCAGAGTCACAGTAGGTGTAATAAAGCAAATACTACATGGGATGATCGGAGAAATAGGGCACACTATTTTCCCGAGGTACTGGCTACAGGCCTACCACCACTCACCCTCCGGGTTCGGGGTGGTAGGCCACCACTCACCCTCCGGGTTCGGGGTGGTAGGCCTGTAGCCAGTACCTCGGGAAAATAGATTGCACTATTTCCCCCTAACCATGTAGTATTTGTATACTATTGACCGCCAGGTCCAAAAGCTCCCATCAAAATGTATTATTACACCTCATAAATATTCATGAGATAATAGGCATAAATACTGCAATTTCATTGGTCTATTGAGCTGGCCACAGTGATAATAAATTGAGCTATTGAAGAAATTGAGCTATTTCCCGTGTGGTAGTTTTGGCTACTTCCCTACAACCTCATCCCCAGAGTCACAGTGAGGTGTAATAAAGCAAATACTACATGGTATGATCGGGAAAATAGATTGCACTATTTCCCCTCTGTACTGGCTACAGGTCTACTACCCCTCACCCTCCGGGTTCGGGGTGGAAGGCCCGGGGAAATAGATTGCACTATTTCCCCTCTAACCATGTAGTATTTGTATACTATTGACCGCTTGACCCGTTATTTGTATTATATACATACATAAGCATATTTAGATATGCTTGATGTATCCAAACATTGCTACATATAGCCAGATGGGTTTCAGACTGAGGTATATTGGGTAAAATCACGATTTTCAACAACTATGTCACATGCGTCACGTCAGGTCCTTTAAAATGAAAATCTGGTTTCAGTTTTCAACTAAATTTCGTTTAAGGTCTTCAGACAATTGCCAAATATTTCCCAGGTTTTACATCACTTCCCAACACAAAATGTCCCTTTTTTCAGCGCGTGCGCGATGTATCATTTGTTCATAATGAACCAAACCTGAACTACGGTGCAAGAGTAAAATGATAAAGACGTGGCGTAGCCAGGTTATTCATATTGGGGGGGGGGGGGGGGGGCGATAATTGAAAATGAACTGACAAGATTGTTTTAAGTCCAGACAATTTTTTTGACTTTACACCTATTTTTGGCACGATTTAGGTACATTTTGGCTCTAAACAAGCTTGTACCAACGAATATTGCATTTAGGTGACTGTTATGCGCGCGTAGCGCGCGAAAATTGTTCATACGTGTACTTTTGACCATCATAATTCCATGATTCCTCTGGTCAAATGAACCGACAGTGCCAATCTCAACCGACACGACGTCAATATTGGGGGGGGGGGGGGCGATCGCCCCCCTCGCCCCCCCCCCCCCCCCCCTCTGGCTACGCCACTGAAGACAGGTGTCTCAAAAAGACGAACTTGTCCGACGCCGGGGTAGGTTCACCCACAGGCTGGCCAGGGCAAGTTCGCCCTAGGCTCGATCAGAGTTAGGCTACACAAAGTACTATAATATCCAATACATATACATGTAGGCCTACGCTGAGAAACTAGATCTCCAAGATAGAATCAACACCACAGCGCATCGAGAAGCATTCGTAACCCTCAAGGACCACAAACCCAACTTCTCCAATAACCCCACTTGTCGCCTCATTAACCCAGCAAAATCTGAAACAGGCAAGATCAGCAAGCATATACTGGATCGAATAAACCAGGCGATCACGGCAAAGCTGGACATAAACCAATGGAAAAATACCGCAGCAGTGTTAGCATGGTTCAATACCATCCAAAACAAAGACCAGTACTCTTTCGTCGCATTTGACGTCGTTGACTTCTATCCATCTATCTCTCTAGACTTACTGAATGACGCGCTCGACTTTGCCGCTAACTATGATACCATCACCAGCGATGAGAGGCAAATTATAATACACGCAAAAAAATCATACCTGTTCAGGTCCGGATCACCATGGGGCAAAAAAACATCGCACAACCACTTTGATGTCACCATGGGAAGCCATGATGGTGCCGAGACATGCGAGTTAGTCGGTTCGTTCCTCTTACATCTCATCACTAAGAAACACGGCAAGTCATTCGGCCTTTACCGGGACGACGGTCTTGGGATCACCAATGAAGCAGCAAGCAAAGTTGAATCAATCAAGAAAGACCTGTGTGACATTTTCAAACAGCACGGCCTAAGGATTACAATCGAAGCCAACAAGAAGACCATTAACTTTCTTGATGTAACCCTCAACCTACGCAACGGAAAGTATATGCCATACACTAAGCCTAACAACACACCGGTATACGTCCACAGCAAGTCAAACCACCCTCCAGGAATCATCAAAAATATCCCTGAATCAATCAACAAACGGCTCTCCCTAATTTCTTCTGACGAGGAATCTTTCAACCACGCAGCACCATTGTATCAGGAAGCCCTCACTAAAAGCGGCTACGAACATCAGCTCAAATTCTCGCCCACCGCCAAACCGGTACCAACCAACCAATCAAATAAACGCCATAGAAACGTCATTTGGTACAACCCGCCTTATAGTAAAAATGTACAAACCAACATCGGTAAAACATTTTTCAAGATTGTCGACGAGGAATTTCCAAAGGAGCACGTTCTAAACAAGATATTCAACAGGAATACGGTTAAGCTGAGCTACAGCTGCACGAGCAACATCAAACAGAACATAGACGGACATAATAAGACGATCCTGTCTCGTGAGACCCCAGAAGTAATCCCTCAAAAAGGATGTAACTGCAGGAAACCAACAGAATGCCCTATGCCCGGCCACTGCCTCAAAGAATCAGTCATATACCAAGCCACAGTTACAGCCAATGACAACAGACCGGAACAATCTTATATCGGACTCACAGAGAACAGCTTCAAAACGCGCTACAGAAACCACAAAACATCTTTCAAGAATAAATCTAAGAAGTACAGCACAGAACTCAGTAAATACATATGGGAGCTAAAGAACATACATGTTGACTTCACCATAACTTGGAAGGTGCTCAAACAGGCGAAAGCATTCAGTAGCGCCACCAATAGGTGCAACTTATGCCTGTGGGAAAAATATTATATTATATGTAAGCCCACCATGTGTACACTAAACAAACGTAATGAGCTCGTCACAGCCTGTAGGCATGCAAGTAAATGCTTGCTCAAGAACTTTGTATCATAGTTTTTTCATCATTGCGTCTTAAGCACTTTTTGTGTTGTGGATTTTCGCTCCGCAGAGCGTAGCCAAGTGCTCATATTTGCCCATGCATTTCTAAGTGCCAACTTATAACGTAACGTATTATATCTTGTATTGTGTCATCACCATGATCACCATTCACCATTCTACCTGACGAGTGCAACACGACAAGACGTGTTTTGTACGAAACTACGTAGTAGTAGAGACAGCAGTGATGCTACCAAATATTTGTTGATTCCAACAAACCTGTACTACATGTAGGCCTATATATATTCGTTATTCTTCGTTATTTTATTCCAACTAAAATTTAGGGGTCCAAAATATAGGGTTTGGGGCACTTTTGCGGAACATATCGTTCAGAATTTAAAAGTAATAAGAAATACCACATTTTGAAATATTCTCCTCTAATATTAATGTTACTCCATTCCTGATAACTATTTTTATAATTACAATCCTGTAAGAGGAAAATTACAATTTTGAAATTATGCAAAATCATAACTATATAAATAGACCGGGTTAAAATTGAGGGAGGTGCCACCTGGAGAAGGTGAAATTCTCATGTGGTTTTTCTAGACCAGTTCTTCATGGGGAACAAGAATATCTGAGGTAAACAGGCTGTATCCTGAGAACTTTTCCGTGAGGGCGCTTTTTTCAAAATGGCCGCCAAAATCCCATGAGGCATTTTGACCACTTTTTGCATTAGTTTTGATTAGAGTTATTCATAAAGAAGCTACGTTTGTATTACAGAATCTATAAAGAGGTCCAAAATGAGGGCGCTTTTCAAAATGGCCGCCAAAATCCCATATAAAGTGTAAAAATAAGCATTTATGAGGCGCGTTTGAGCAAATATTGCATTCGTTTTGATTAAAGTTATTCATTCCTGTTCCATCATCATAGGGCGCCGTATGTGCATTGACCTACATGTATACCACGGATGTCCCACAGTGATGGGTTGTAAACCCGCTCCTCCCCTGCTATATGAGCAACTAAACGAATTTAATGAATTAAATATTACAAAAAGCTAGGTAATTCGGTATGTTAAATAGGCAAAACTTGACGGTGATTTGATGTTTTTTTGAATCCCCTTTATGAATGTTATGAATGTACATTTTGAAAATATTAATTGAAAATAATATATTATTTGAGTCAATTTAAATTGACAAACATTATATTCATTGTTTATTTCGTATACTAGGTGTCAAAATGAATATGACACCAAAAGGTGTCATATTTTACACCCATAATGGTGTCAATTTGACACCTTTAGGTGGCCAACTGAGGACCCATTTTTGACACTTGCTTTAGTGTCAAAATGACACCAAATTATTTTTCAGTGTAAGATAACATATGTCATCATAGGATGCAACTATTTGCTTGCTATCTACCTGAAATAACACATGTCATCATAGGATGCAACTATTTGCCATCTACCCAAGATAGCACATGTAATTCATAGGCTGCAACTATTTGCTATCTACCTAAGATAACACATGTTATCATATGATGCAACTATTTGATATCTACCCAAGATAGCACATGTAATTCATAGGCTGCAACTATTTGCTATCTACCTAAGATAACACATGTCATCATAGGATGCAACTATTTGATATCTACCTAAGATAGCACATGTCATGAAAGGATGCAACTATATACTATCTACCTAAGATAACATATGTCATCATAGGATCCAACTATTTTGCTATCTACCTAAGATAGCACATGTCATCATAGGATGCAACTATTTGCTATCTACCTAATATAACAAATGTCATCATATGATGCAACTATTTGCTATCTACCTAACATAACATACGTCATCATAGGATGCAACTATTTGCTTGCTATCTACCTAAGATAACACATGTCATCAAAGATTTCAACTATTTGCCATCTACCTAAGATAACACATGTCATCATAGGATGCAACTATTTGCTATCTACCTAACATAACATACGTCATCATAGGATGCAACTATTTGCTAGCTATCTACCTAAGATAACACATGTCATCAAAGGATGCAACTATTTGCCATCTACCTAAGATAAGATGTCATTATAGGATCCAACTATTTTGCTATCTACCTAAGATAACACATGGCGTCATAGGATGCAACTATTTGTTATCTACCTAATATAACACATATCATCACAGGATGCAACTATTTGCTATCTACCTAAGTTAACACTTGTCAACATATGGTGCAACTATATGATATCGACCTAGATAACCTATGCCATCATAGGATTCAACTATATGCTATTTACCTAAGATAACACATGTCATCAAAGGATGTAACCAGTCGCTATCTACCTAAGATAACACATGTCATCATAGGATATAACTATTTGCTATCTACCTAGGATAACATATGTCATCAAAGGATGCAACAATTTGCTATCTACCTAAGATAACACATGTCATTATAGGATGTGACTACTTGCCATCTTCCCAAGATAACATATTTTATCACAGGATGCAACTATTTGCTATTGATAACACCTGTCACATGTAATCAAAGAATGCAACTTTTTGCTATCTACGTAAGATAACACATGTCATCACAGGATGAGCAAATGTGAAGAATAGCCCAACAGACATTAGCAAGGTTAATGAACTGAGCGATTTGAAATCAAACTTGTAACTATCTACAAAGAGCAATGATGGGCCAATCAATTGGTTCACTGACATTCAGATGCTATCTTATTCAAGATAAAACATTATGTGCTCATACCTACCTAAAATACCATTCCCTCGTCATCCCTCGTCATATCACACAGCCAATTACACATAGAAACGACAGACACAATTACACACGACAGTATTTTGTATTCGGCATTACTTATATGATAATATTTTATTCATGAAATGGCCGGTTGATTTTATTTAAATGATGTGATTGTGAAATATATGGAAAAAGGTTGAATCTATGTAAAGTAATGAGTCGGTTGACTTCTTCATGATGATGTATATAATAATGTTTACAGTCGGTAAAAAGATCGTACATAGATGTACGCCATCATATGTCAACTTTGAAGTGATAACCCTCCCTTTTATAATTATGTAAAACCCAAACCCCACCCACCCAACAATTAGAGCCTATTTAGGCTCCTCTAGAGCAATCTCCACCCAGGCAGTTTTCCGATCAGGCTGGTCGAGTTTCTGAAATAAATGAGAATAAAGAAAACATGTAGTGAATGATAGATCAGAAGATTGTGTAACACCACATTTGATATTGAATTAAAGAGGTTTCATTGCATTAGCTAGAGGCATTGAATTATAAAGGCCTGATTACATTATAGAGGCTTAGGTCATTTACAGAGGCTACACTGAACTACAAAGGCTTCATGGAATTGTAAAAGCTTTATTGAATTATCGAGGCTTCATTTATCCACGGAGGGTTCGGTAACATATATAGAGGCTCCGTTGAATTTTATAGGCTTCATTGAATTACAGAGGCTGCATTGAATTTTAGAGGCTTAAAGTTATATGTTTTCGAGGATTCATTGACTCATATAAGAGGTTTCATTGAACTATCGAGGCTTCATTAAATTGTAGAGATTTTGTTTAATTATCATGATTATAGAGGCTTTATAGTGAAATATTTAAAATATTGAAATTAATTCAACAATGTTTACATATATTTGACTCACGGTTACGTGCATTGTTGAATTATAGAGGATTCATTGAATTACAGAAGTTTCACTGAATTATAGGGGATTTATTATGTTTTAGAGGCTTCATTGACTTAATAGTAGAGGCTTCTTTGAACTATAGAGGCTTCATTGAACTATTATAGAGGCTTCATTGAACTATGTTTTGTTGAATTGTAGAGGATTGATTGAATTATGGAGGATTCATTGAACTATAGCGGCTTGGTTGAATTATTCAGAGGCTTCATATAATTATTGAGGACTTATGACTTATAGAGCCTTCATTGTATTATAGAGGATCATTGACTTATTATATTAGAGGGTTCATTTAATTATAGAGGTTTCATTAACTTGTATAGAGGTTTTGTTGAATTATAGAGATTCATTGAATTATAGAGGCTTTAGTGAAATGTTAAATATTGAAATTAATTCAACAATTTTACATCTATTTGACTTACCGTTACGGGTAGTGCCCCTCCTGCGAGAAACATATCGTAAGATGCTGGTTGTGTATGTCCTTTCTCGATAGTGTTTATATTTGAGAAATCTTTGTCAGAAGTATTATACCCAATGGTATCATCATCTTCAATAGGCAAGATGCCAACCTATATAAAGCAATTCAAAATAAATATATTATTATAATCCAAATAAATTGCTCTTGTAGGTTTTATATAAAAAAATACTAGCCAAGTCTATAGTGTGGTTTATATTTCAAATGTATTAAGTTAGTATTATTGTGGAGATTTATTCTGTATTGAGTGAGTTTAACTAAAGCTATTTTTCAAAATCAAATGACAAAATTTGAGTTATTGTAAACAAACGAGTTATTGCATTATCGTTTAGTAAGGCCTAAAAAAAAAAAGGTTTGTTTGCCCAAACACGACCGACCCATAAAATCTCAAAACCCCATGCCTTTTTTTTTTTTTTTTTTTGAGATTTCATTTTTTTTAAAATAATGTTTTATGTTGAAAAATATATGCATTAAATGATATTTTCATCTTAATTTGCCAAACTAATCAACTAAACTGCCCTGTAATTTACTTATTCCCACATATCCACCCTTTAAAACACTAAGGAGATGCAAATCCAAGATCCTACCACTATCTAGTGAAAAACAGAACATGTCAGACCATCCGGCATGTTCTAAAGGTTTGTACTAGAACAGGCTGCCAGCTGCACTATGTATTAAAAACAAAATACATGTATTAGCCCTAACCAGCCAGGCTATGTCCGTACGGTGTGGAAACCGGGGGAGGGGGACAAAGTATGATTTTTAAACCAAATAATCGCCGTGAAACCTCTTGGAGTTGACCACCCCCCCCCCCCCCCCCCCCCCCCACCCACTGATCTCCGCGCCGCATCCCTAACCACTCGGCTTACCTGCCAACGCTCTCCTGGGCAGCGATTTTGTACACACATATCAGCTTGGTTGATGACATCATCGAATCATATATGCTATTATAGAATGCGCGTGGAAATTTTTTTTGCTTTAGTGAATCGTATTGTAAGAAGGTTGGGGTTTTAAAGAACATTCAAGTGTATTAACATCAAATTGTATAGTCTTTTTCTTCTCTAAAAGTGTCCATATCCAAAAAAAAAAAAAAAAAAAAAAAAAAAAGGTAATCGACCTACCGACCCACTTTTTTCAACTCTTGTTTGGGCAAACAAACCTTTTTTTTTTTAGGCCTAAGTGTACATACTTCAATCTCATTGGTTAACACGTATGAAATCTGATCCATATCGTGTAAACAACAAGTCAAACCACACGATATATTCCATATCGTCGATTAACCGCGTTACCAGATGGCGCGAAATGATATTACGTGTAAAGCGACTGCTTTGCGTCTGTAGAAGAGTTGCTTAAAATACGATAAACAAATAAAATGGCGGATGATTTAAATGCAACCGAGTCGATTTCTGTTACATTCTGAGGCCGAAATATACCGCAAAAAGGTCTAACCCACGCCAAAAAATAAATGATCTGCATATAACCTATAACCAGACATGTTTTCGCGATGATTTTATGGACAGAGGCGATGGCGCAGAGCCCGTTAAAGGGTTGAATTTTACGGACGGAGGTAGGAAGGGAAGAGAATTCAGCGCCTTGCTCAAACTAGTAGTATTGTTTGACACGGTTTAGTTTTCCGCGAGTGTTTAAATACAATTTAAATACGGCCTCATGTGATATGACATGCCAAACCATAGGTATTTTTCCGTATTGTGTAAACATGCAGGGGATAACTAATAAACCCTATGGCGAGTCAAATTAGTGGAAAAGGCCATCTTGCTTTTAAACCATGATGAATTTTGGAGTTTTACATGCTTGTATGACGATGTATGAAGGTTACGACGTACCTGGTTCGACCGCATATGGTACGGGAAAATGCGGTTTGACGCATGTGGCGTTGTTATAACGAGCCAGGTGTAGTGTCCGAAAAATGACATGGACCAGTACACTCCATTCACCCATTTCTCCCTGAATAGAATTGATCAAACGATATAAATATGTTAGATTTGTTACATTAATTTGATGAATGTCAATATGATTATTTTGAATATGGCAACTTTTAGAGTCCCGTTCTTTGGTAGGCCTGTACCATGACAGGTAATAGGAGTACCTAGCTGCCACGCGTCACGGGACCTGCCAATGGCATGAATGGCCTGTACATACGTACGGATATTGCATGTTGCCTATAAAACATGTTTATTTGATGTCATTGTAGAATGCATGGCTGAACATTATAAACACTTTAGATTATCATGCGATTTAAACATTCTTTTCAGTTTTAACATTTTGGTTATAATACTAATAGGCTTATAACTGACGTGATTAGTCATTCTAAATATATGTATATTTTAAAAATTAATATTCTTCATAATATAAGACATGTTTGCTTGTATACCCACCTTTGGTATGACTCCACTACATAATCCGTGACTAGGATTATGGCTGGCTCTGCCAAAAACCAACATGTAAAGAACATGAGGAAGGGGAGATAAAACTTTTTCTTTCGGGGGAAGTGGATTAGTGTGATCACTACCGTATACAGCAACCAGATGGCTCCTGTATAGTAAACAACAAGTAGGGAAAGAATAGTACTGATATTAATATCGCAAAATATCTTCAACCATGGCAACTATATTATATGGCCATATATTTTTCTCATATATCTGTAAAAGCTTAGGGGCCAGAAACGTTCCATTTATAAATTATAGGCTAACATGTGGTGAATAGTGGTTAACCACCAGCCAGTTTGTGTACTACTTGATGGGCAACTTTACTGTGACCTTGTGCTTCAAAAATAAGGACATTAGAAGTTATGCAACTCAAACCTTGGTCTAGAAGGTGACAATTTTAAGGATGACCTTTCATGTAAAATAGAAAACATCAAGTTGAAAATCGGACCAGCAATCAGAACATCTACCTTTAAAGAAATACTTTGTGTTAAGAAGGCCATGTATTTCTATTCTTACCGATGAATCTCATGACAATAAGTCCTAGTCCTACAGGTGATCCATGTGCTTGTGCAGCATCCCGAGGATCAACAATGACCTCCTTATAAAAGTACAGGACTCCGTAAGCACTGGCATACAGCATGGTGAACACGGTCAATTTGATAGATCCTGCAGTTGAAATCCTGGCCCTATAGTAAGTGAAAATATGGAATCTGTAAATCAAAGCTCATTCAGTAAGTTTCGCTCGTCTTTAAGCATGTTAAGGGCAGGGGCGGACTGGCCACTGTGGCGTTGTGGCGATCGCCACATGGGCCGCTATTTACTACCGGGACGACATACTTCTGCCTGACATGGTCAAAAAGGGCCGCTTTAATAATTTTTGCCACGGCCGCTTTCAGGTCCCAGTCCGCCCCTGGTTAAGGGCAATGGCGTCAATTATTTTAGCTTATTCACTTGTTTGGTTTATGCTCTATTAGATTTGGACTATACCCACCTATTTATATATTTCCAAAATCTATGATTATACCACTGTTATTTGCCCGGGTTTCTAATAGTCAGATTTATGATAAGGACGTCTAGAAATGAGAACATATAGTTTGTACTAGGCTACACTTAAATATACCTACCTCGTCACAGTGTATCCCTTCCCGATGAGCATAAGGTTTACCACAAACACAAGTGTACCGATAGACGATAGCACATGTCCTATGAACAATGAAAGACAAATCACTTTCATATTATATTATTGTATTTATAGAGTTACTAAATATAAATCAAGATATCAAAGATTCACAACATGATCTGTATCTACGAGGGTCATTCAATAAGTTCACCCCTTGGTTTTAGAAGAAGACAAATCGAAGAATTGGGGCTTTGGAACGCAAAATTTCGCGATTTTTGAATTTTCAATCAAATTGGGGGTCTTAAGAACTGATCTGATGCAGGCTCAAAAGGGGGGGGGGGGGGGTGTCATAAGAACTATCAGCAGAGGGTGAAAAGAGGGGTCTTCAGCGCGGCACATCTATTAATACCCTTTCCCAATGTCAGTGCCCCTCGTGTTCTACCCCTCCCCCTCATATAATATCGCTATCGTGTGAATGCCAATTTCAAGAAAATTGTCATGATTATTCAGCTCTGAATCATGACTACACATCGATATGTTTCACTTTTGTTATGATGTGGTCAAAGCCATGCAAAGAGAGATTTTGGACGACCGAAAAAATTACCTCATAAAATAAATACATAGTGTTTTTTATTGTATGGTTAGATATAACAACAACTCTTCTCATTAATAAATTCATGTTTCCTGCTCATTCCATTCCATGAAGTGGAAGAAAATGTGTGCCTATGTTGAATCCCCATATAAATTTCCCAATGAAAATAGCTCATAATTCATCAAGCTCATTATCAATGGTAGTCAGTGTGTCAATTTTGACTTCCTTTCAAAATAACCTTTACAATTGTTTGTCAATGGATCCACTCAAGTGAAACTAATCCCAACATTGGCCCTAATCGTTAATCTCAGATATTGAGAATTGATCTCTTTAATATTCATCTTTAAAAATGGAATATTTTTGAGGGAATTTTAAAACTTTTATTTAACACCATGACTTTGATTTTATAATGTAAAGACTGGCTTATTAAGGGCTGATATTCAAACTCTCAGCGGTGTTACACCGGTATTACACCGATGTTATACCGGTATTACACCGATATTCTATACAAATATCGGTGTAACACCGGTATAACATCGGTGTAATACCGGTGTAACACCGCTGAGAGTTTGGATATCAGCCCTAACATGAAGTGAGGTAGGGGTAGAACTTATTGAATGACACGCGTGTATGAACGAGTGAAATTTATTATCATCAACACATACGCCCAACAAACGGTTTAGAGCAAATGTTAAGTATTGATTTTAGAAAAAACTGTTTTTGATCCGATGCTTCATAAATGAATCAAAATAAAAATTAGTCAGGAGCTCCCAACCCTTACTGAGGACAGAAGACAACCAAAGACATCCCGGATGACAAACATATTCTAGATACTCCTATACAAGCATGTATATTAAAGTACTCCTCCACTAGCGTCACACCGGGAGGTAAGCAGAGCAAAAACATAAAAAGGATTATTAGAAGGAGGCGATTACTAGGAAAGAACTTCTTACCTGCAACCTCAACGTCATGTTTGCTATTTATCCCATCATGTGCGTATGCCAGTTTGGCTGTTATGGAGCAGATGAGGGATATCATCTGGCAGGCGATCGACAAATAAAAAAGGTTGTAGGTACTATGGAGCAATCGCTGTTTCTTCAAGATAGCTGGGATAATAAATTTGGTGAATAAATATCAAACTTAAGTAAACCCCATACATTATTTTGTTATTTTGTATCCAAAAAATGAATGAACATTAATTGACGAGTTATTGGTATTGACCTTATACCGAGTCTGTTGACTGTTAGCCCGGACAGTGGCGTGCGCAGGATATTGTGAGTGGGGGGGCCACCTGGCCATAAATGAAATTCCCCCGACTATTTGAGTAAAGAACTGCGCGCGCGAAAATTTTCGAATTTACACCCTTTTTTTTGCACGATTGAGCTACATTTTGGCTCTAAACAAGCTTGTACCAAAGAATATTGCACCTTTGGAAGACATGCGCGCGTAGCGCGCGAAAATTTTTCATCTGTGTTTTTGACTATCATAATTCCATGATGCCACTGACCTAACCTCCTTCTCAATTCCCCCGACTGGCCTAAGTTTCCCCCGACTGACTCAATAGTGGGGGCGCGGCCCCCCCGGCCCCCCCTTTGCGCACGCCACTGAGCCCGGACTGATAGGTTATTTAGTTAATAGCTGCTGAGTTAGTTATAGTTTCGGTATTATTAATTTGTTGAATCTCATATGTCCAAAACAATAAAGTAGTTTCTTCCCCTCGCGCATTTGTTGCAGGTATGAGTGTTCTATAATGTTCTTCTTTTTTCCTTTATTTCATCCATAACTTTAAAAGAATGGGTAAGCTTTAGAATACCCTACCATTTGTAGACCTCACTGTGTAAGTGTATGGGACGTTCTTTAAAAGCCCCCATTGAAAACATGCAGTGGTAGGGTATGAAAAGAACTCCAAAAGAATATTAAGAAGCTGACATTTGGTACTAATAGATTCGAATCAACCCCCAGAAGCAAACAAATAAAAAGATATGACAAAGGCCTCATTTCTCTTGCTGCAGGTTACACAACCAATCACGCAATACAAATTGCTGTACCATGCTGTGTAACCGTGATTTCGCATTGTTTATTTTTTAAAAAGTGCCATCCTCTTCTTTTATTCCTAAAGGTTAGGACGCGAAACTAGTTTTTTGCAATTTTTAAATGGTCTAACACTAACACTTACATCTAGAGATTGTTGCCCATAGAAACATCAATATGTATCCCACGCCAAATCCAATGTTCGTCTGAAGGGTATCTGATAAACATGAATAAAGGGAAAATGATTAATTGTTGCGTTATCCCAATTTTATTGAACATAACACGATAAGTTCAGAAAGATTGATTACATTTATTATGTGAACAGTCACGTTTCCATTTGAATTTGAAATTCAGCTGTGCTTCATGGTTTGACAAAGGTATACCAATTTAATGCCAGTAGCAGGGTAAAAAAGTATAATATACACTGGATAGTGCAGAAATCCATACATCATGTACATGGTTCAAATGAAAGAAATACTTACTCTGTTCCTCCGCGGAGAAATGCTTATTAAGCTTGTGGTTTCCATTCAGCATCGTGATATTGTAAGCCAGGTTGTTAAAGCCATCGTCGTTGCAATTCATCAGGCTGATGTACCACCATCTTGCGTTTGGGTAATCTGCCCAATCCCGCTGTCCTTGGCAATAAATATACTGAAATTGAAATATAATCAACAGTTAAGAGATTTTGTTAATCCATATTCATGTTGTAACATTCCCAAGGGGGGGGGGGGGGGGGGGGGGGGGGGGGGGGGGGGGGGGGGGGGCTGTTGGTCAAACTCAAACACTTCAGTTGGCTATTATTTTATCCTAGGAAAATTCGTCTACACACACCAGTCATAGGCCTACCTCCATGTTATTGTGTTGAAAGTTTCCAAGAAGGAAGTGGCTTTTGGAGTTGGAGCCCCGGAAAATTAAAATGTTAAATCAGCCTAATTATCAGTACAGTACAAGGGCATTTGAGGTACTTACATCGTTGCCATCCTCCGTGATGGTGCTACAAGCGCCGGTAGCTTCGGGGGGTCAATGTGTCGACAATACTAGCCTTTTTCAATTTCTCGGAGCATGTCTACAAGAATAGGTATCAAATAATAAATTCAAATTTAAAGGGGCACTAAGAGATCCTAACAAAAATACACACAAAAAAAAAGAGTAAAAAGCCCCAATATACCAGATTACCTTCGGAACTGCTGAGACAATGTCTTTATTTTTCATTTTTACTTATTTTTTTTGAAGAAATCTTGGATGAGAGGGTTTCTAGGTAAAAATGTTGAATTTTATTTTTTTGAGAAATCTCTCTGTGCCCCTTTAGAGAAACTGTCTCTCTCCTAATATGACGTGTCTTCTTTAAAATTTAAAAAGCAAGCTTTAATCTTTGTTTGCGGAGAAATTGAATTGCTACGAGCGTATGGAAAAAGTATAAGCCTGACGATTTTGTTACACCCCATAATAGGCCTACCCAAAGTTTTTCACGACATAAAAAAACACGTCCTTATCACTCTGTTATCATGTAGGCCTATGTCCCATCCCGTCCCGTACTGTCCTATCATGTCATGTCATGTCGTGTCATGTTACGTCCGTGTCATGTCATGTCATGTCAAGTCATGTCATGTCATGTCCTGTCATGTCATGTCATGTCATGCTCTGTCCATGCTCTGTCAGTACTGTCCATGTCCTGATCTGATCTATCATGTACTTAAACACTTACCAGTTGATCCTCATTATCGCGAACCACTTGCCAATTCTTCTCAAACATGGCCAGTCGGTAGAGACCTAGTGGCTGTAAACAATAATTGTTGCAGAGTTTTAGTATTCCTATAATCACCATTTTTGTCTTAGCGTTTAGGTGGACTGTTGAACAAACAAACTCATAGAACTGCGGGTGGGGGGGGGGGGGGGGGGGGGGGGGGGGGTCGAACATCTGTTTGATACAATTTTTTGTATAAGAATTTGTGAGAAAAAAAATCGAAAATTTGTTTAACTTTTGTTTTTTAATTGTCAAAGAAATGTTGGAGGAGGGGGGGGGGGGGGGGGCGGGGGAAATCAAGGTAAACATGATACGAATGCCGACATGTCAAAATCAGTGGTGGAACTTCAGATTTTTTTCAACTAGCCAGTCGGGCAGGTAACTCACAGAATTTACCTGCCCGACAAAAATTCCACCAGCCAAAGATCTTTTTATAATTTTTGCAGCAAACAATTTAGAGCAATATTATGTGATCTTTTCCAAGTAGCGCCCTCCTATAGGCCCTATCATTGATTTTTACTATGAAAGCAGATTTGCTTGCAGATTCGCTTACGATACGATTCCTAATTACTTCAAAATCATGGTTTGAAAAATAGATTGTACCGAGCGATACAATCTATTTTTCAAATTTTACTCTAAATTCACTCTTTAAACCATGATTTTGAGGTTTTTAGGAATCGTATCGCTCTGTAACTTGGAAATATATTTATGATTTATGATCAGAAAAGTAAATCTTCAAGGAAAATCTGCTTCCCATTTTTTGTTTGAGGATTGAGGGCGCTCTATGGAAACATGGAAAAGATCACATAATATAGCTTTAAACTACAATTGACATGTTTTTGTCTTTATTGTACGATGTTCCACTGTATCCTAGCAAAAAACAGCTCCTCGTATTCATCATGTTCATCAATCCAATACTCTCTTTAAATAATCTCCTATCAAGGGTGCACACCACTATTACAGTCCAACGCCCAGCTTCCGTCGATCGCGATCACGAATGTAGTTCCTAAATAACGGAAAGAATGGTTAATATTGACATGATATGTCATTCAAAATTATTGAATTTGGTCTTTATTTGTTCACTGAAGTGTACCTGAGATAATTCGAATGAAAAGAGTATACATCTACTGTATTATTTGAAAATATTGGCGGATGGATACACATTGGTCACAACGGGCTACAAGGTCTAATTTCGTGTTA
This sequence comes from Ophiura sarsii, assembly GCA_035610835.1. Classification (NCBI taxonomy): domain Eukaryota; kingdom Metazoa; phylum Echinodermata; class Ophiuroidea; order Amphilepidida; family Ophiuridae; genus Ophiura; species Ophiura sarsii. Next base: position 86,126,776 of record CM069441.1, on the reverse strand, counting down.
AAAAATACTACTCCGTATAAAGGGGGAAATATAGAAAAATGTAAACGGTCACCCCCATCTGAGTTTTTGACCCAGGTAAGATCTATGTGTGTTAATAAATATTACAAGATTTCATTAAATGAGTCGCAAGGTAACTCAAGATATTGCCGTTTTCCCGGGGCATCTTTCCCATAGAAACACACGTTCGCGCGTAATAGTGGTATGCACCCTTTTAAGGGTGCATACCACTATCAGATATAGTCTTTAAAACCAGGCGATACGGGCTTTGTGGTTGCAAAACTTGGTTTGTGTAGCATTTTATGTTAGTTTTATATTTTGAAAATACATTTGAAGTAATAATCGCAACACTTGACATTATTAAATTTGACTTTTTCATTCATTAAAGTGCGAAATTGTCACAATACGGGCCAAACGGGCAAAGTCAGTCGTGTGCGCGCCTGACCGTTGCAATTTCGGACAATTGCAATTTGTTATTGTCGGACCATCATATTTAAAAATACCAGTGAGAGAGATTGTGTGTGAAAACTCAGTATTTTTATTTAGTTTACAAACAAAACATATAACATCCATTGACGTCAAAACAATCCTATAAGCATAATGACTCAGAAAATCAGTTCCACGGGCGTGGGGGGGGGGGGGGGGGGGGGGGGGGGTAGGGGATACCGGGGCAAAACGCACCAGAAATCAAAATACTCGACATCGTTTTGACCTGTAGGTCTTAGGCCTACTGACATATTTCGTGAGAGTTTTGATCAATACAACTTTGTGGAGTGGTTAGGCAAATGTAGGCAATCTTATGATACAAATAGTTTTGAAAATATACTTATGATATCTAAAATTTATATACATGTAGGACTATACGACGATTGAATTAAAAATCATGAATATTAACCAATAATGTGTGGCTTCGTGCATTTACATGAACGTGTACTTCCTTTCCCCCGGTATATTGGTGACAATTATTGCAAGTATATCATGACTAAATGAATGAACATGCTTTGCTATGTTATAGTAAGAGTGGTGTATCAAAAAGATGAAGCATGCATCCTTTTAACATTCAATAAGATCAAGAAACGCGGGCCTTCGTTGTAAAAGTGAAAATTGATATCTGGGAATCCCAAAATATGACAAGAATTAAGGGTTTTTATGAATTTCAAGTGGGTATGTAGCTTTTTGTACATGTTGTATTTACCAAACAGAGTATCCAAATCGAATACAAATTTACCATTTAATTTGAAATTTTCTGCTCTTTAATATGTAATAATGATTTCTGAAATTGGATGAAAATGGGTCTCTTTAAGGGTGCACACCACTATTACAGTCCAACGCCCAGCTTCCGTCGATCGCGATCACGAATGTAGTTCCTAAATAACGGAAAGAATGGTTAATATTGACATGATATGTCATTCAAAATTATTGAATTTGGTCTTTATTTGTTCACTGAAGTGTACCTGAGATAATTCGAATGAAAAGAGTATACATCTACTGTATTATTTGAAAATATTGGCGGATGGATACACATTGGTCACAACGGGCTACAAGGTCTAATTTCGTGTTAAAAAAATACTACTCCGTATAAAGGGGGAAATATAGAAAAATGTAAACGGTCACCCCCATCTGAGTTTTTGACCCAGGTAAGATATATGTGTGTTAATAAATATTACAAGATTTCATTAAATGAGTCGCAAGGTAACTCAAGATATTGCCGTTTTCCCGGGGCATCTTTCCCATAGAAACACACGTTAGCGCGTAATAGTGGTATGCACCCTTTTAAGGGTGCATACCACTATCAGATATAGTCTTTAAAACCAGGCGATACGGGCTTTGTGGTTGCAAAACTTGGTTTGTGTAGCATTTTATGTTAGTTTTATATTTTGAAAATACATTTGAAGTAATAATCGCAACACTTGACATTATTAAATTTGACTTTTTCATTCATTAAAGTGCGAAATTGTCACAATACGGGCCAAACGGGCAAAGTCAGTCGTGTGCGCGCCTGACCGTTGCAATTTCGGACAATTGCAATTTGTTATTGTCGGACCATCATATTTAAAAATACCAGTGAGAGAGATTGTGTGTGAAAACTCAGTATTTTTATTTAGTTTACAAACAAAACATATAACATCCATTGACGTCAAAACAATCCTATAAGCATAATGACTCAGAAAATCAGTTCCACGGGCGTGGGGGGGGGGGGGGGGGGGTAGGGGATACCGGGGCAAAACGCACCAGAAATCAAAATACTCGACATCGTTTTGACCTGTAGGTCTTAGGCCTACTGACATATTTCGTGAGAGTTTTGATCAATACAACTTTGTGGAGTGGTTAGGCAAATGTAGGCAATCTTATGATACAAATAGTTTTGAAAATATACTTATGATATCTAAAATTTATATACATGTAGGACTATACGACGATTGAATTAAAAATCATGAATATTAACCAATAATGTGTGGCTTCGTGCATTTACATGAACGTGTACTTCCTTTCCCCCGGTATATTGGTGACAATTATTGCAAGTATATCATGACTAAATGAATGAACATGCTTTGCTATGTTATAGTAAGAGTGGTGTATCAAAAAGATGAAGCATGCATCCTTTTAACATTCAATAAGATCAAGAAACGCGGGCCTTCGTTGTAAAAGTGAAAATTGATATCTGGGAATCCCAAAATATGACAAGAATTAAGGGTTTTTATGAATTTCAAGTGGGTATGTAGCTTTTTGTACATGTTGTATTTACCAAACAGAGTATCCAAATCGAATACAAATTTACCATTTAATTTGAAATTTTCTGCTCTTTAATATGTAATAATGATTTCTGAAATTGGATGAAAATGGGTCTCTTTAAGGGTGCACACCACTATTACAGTCCAACGCCCAGCTTCCGTCGATCGCGATCACGAATGTAGTTCCTAAATAACGGAAAGAATGGTTAATATTGACATGATATGTCATTCAAAATTATTGAATTTGGTCTTTATTTGTTCACTGAAGTGTACCTGAGATAATTCGAATGAAAAGAGTATACATCTACTGTATTATTTGAAAATATTGGCGGATGGATACACATTGGTCACAACGGGCTACAAGGTCTAATTTCGTGTTAAAAAAATACTACTCCGTATAAAGGGGGAAATATAGAAAAATGTAAACGGTCACCCCCATCTGAGTTTTTGACCCAGGTAAGATATATGTGTGTTAATAAATATTACAAGATTTCATTAAATGAGTCGCAAGGTAACTCAAGATATTGCCGTTTTCCCGGGGCATCTTTCCCATAGAAACACACGTTAGCGCGTAATAGTGGTATGCACCCTCAACCTGATCTCCTCTATCATCATGACACACGATCATCTGATGATGAAATTACCCTGAACTTACTAGTTACTTACACTTTGAGCTTCAAAAAATTACCCGCCAGTCGGACGGGTACCTTTGTATCTTCACCCGCCCGACGCGAAAGTTACTCGCTATGGGCGGGCGGGCGGGTCTTATTTCCATCGCTGGTCAAAATATCACAATTTCAAAGACTGTGTCAGGCAGCATGTGCATGTTTGCATAGATAATATCATTGTATTTCCCACTTACCTTAGTGAATTTAAACTCGTATCGGAAGACACTCTCGGAAACCGGATTAAAAACGAAACGGTCCAAAAAGAAGATATCCTATGAAATTGAAAATAAGAACGCACGATCTTTTAAAACTTAAAAGTACTTTATACTTAAAAGTATTTAGATACAGATATGTTGAAGGGTGTATGTAACTTCTGCGTTTTATCATCGGTTGATGGTAAACATGATAAACTCGCCGACAAACAAAACGCCCCCAAAATGCATCGTGAGCACACGGGCTAAGAAGGAGCAAACAGCCATCTCTTTCGATTTTCAACAGACACACGACAGGTCTAAAACTTTGTTGGCATGGCTTTGGAAAGAAATGAAAACCTTTACCCACCATGCATAGAATTACGCCTCATTTGGATTCCCCATTCAACTAAAAAAGATCTGGAATTTTCGTAAAAGGGTGCCCAAATATTTTTAAAGTCAGCTTAGAAAACTTGAGAGGGGGGAAAGGGCTGGTGCGGGGGCACAAAGGGCTTTTTCGGTCAGGGGTAGCTACGCCACTGCCAAGCCTCGGGTCAGTACCATCCTACCCTGGACCGGGGGGGCGGGGGGGGGGGGGGGGGGTGAGCTTCGTACGCCCGTAACCATAAATTACACACCCTTGGTCAGGGGCGGGTCAGGGGCACCCAATCTCAATCCACTTTCGACACCGAGCACTTAGTGAGACTGGTAGGTTTATTATCATGATTATAATGGATGCATAAAGATGTCATACGCAGTGACGTCTGAGGTTTTCCATACGGGAGCTGAGGGGGACAAGAAAGAGGAGGTCATCCCTTTGATTAGAGGGGTGGGGTGGGGATGGGGGGGGGGGGGGCGGATATTATTTTTGGTTAATAGGCCTAGGCCTATCATTTACCATTTCATATTCTAGGGGAATCAGTGGTCACCATGGTCACAGAGTTGTAGGCCTACCCGTCTTGGCTAAACACTCAGTCCAACAACCTATCCTCCCGCGCCAATAGGATGCTTGGTCTTATCCGCAGAAACCTACGTAATACCAGCGTAGGATCCTGCTGATTATCATTTATTGACGTCAAAGTAGAAGTAGGGCAGTAGGCCTAGTGGGCTAGCCTTCTGACAGGGGGAGAGGCCTAACATCTGGAAGCAGGCTACGCTAAGGATAGCTCCTCGATAGATCTAAATGAAAGTAAACCTAACAAGATCGACATAAAAAGGTTTTTAAACTTACCGTTTTTGTGTCAATGGTCCCGGAAACCACCTTCGCCTCAGTACACATTTGTGCACACAATGCTATAATAGCCAAAACAAATAGTTGACGCATGGTCAACTCCAAAAAGGCAAAAAGCCTCAACCTTTCGCAATAAAAGACGTTATCAAAAGCGTAAACTTAAAGAATTTCTGTAAACAGAAAAACACCTTTGTCGCTCAGCGTCCAAAGATGAAATGATCTGCTTTGTTTAGCGTTACCACGTCGAGGTAAACTCAGTCATGGTAACCAGTTGTTAAGTGCGCGCAGTAAGGACGCTCTGATTTATATTAGGCGCGCAGGAAGGACGCTGGACGCTCTAGTCTAGCCTGACGACGCGGGGCTAAACAGTAAAATACCAAGGACGCTGAGCGCGGGACACAAAACCCAGGATATCACTCTAAAAATTGTGTTTAGCGAGTAAACACTTTTTAAACACATTCTTGCTATCACTTTGTAAACATATTCAGAGGCTAAACGTCATGTGTCAAATCACTAACATTGGTGTTCAATTTCTAAACACTAACAGTCAATACGCTAAACATACCTTTTCTAAACACATCTTTGCTATCACTTTCTAAACACACTTTTTAGAATGATTACATGGTCCTTGCACAAAACTGTGCGTCTCCCATCAGCGAATTTACATTCTCGACATTATTTGACGAATTGTGTTGGGGTCACATGGTTTACTAAAGTGTAAAATGATGGGAGTACAATGTTTATACCATTGGTTACCTTTTTCTGGGAGTAGCGTATCATTTGCTGATTTTAAAGTTCATGATATTGCATTGAGATGTCTATTATTCCCATTAAGACTTATTAAATCCATAAAATGTGCCATTATTTAATGAGAAATTCGTAATTTCAAAGTTCATTCCTTTTAGGCTTGTCTAAACTAATCTTGTAGATCCTTGCGAAAACAAAGTGCCCACAATTATTACATACGATGATACAAAGGCGAAACTGATTCATAGGCCTAATAGTCTATTTTTGAGGAAACGGATATCGCATTCTTGTATTTTTGCACCATTTTCGTTATTTCATTTAATTTTACATCGCTTTAGTTATAGGAATTAGTCTAAAATAAGTTTAAGATTATTGACTCCATAATAAACTTAGGTGCGTTTAAGACCCTAACTTAAAATAGTAAGTGATAATGAATTTGGTAGGTGGGGAATTGGCAACTGAAAATAGGCAACCTTTAAATACTTAGCATTCACCCTTAAATGATGCAGTCAGTATAGGGGAAGAGGAGTCCTTTGATATGATTGTATAAGGTTCCAGTACTATTCTGTTTTGGTATGGTCAGTTCTTGACATACGATAATTTTGAGTATATTTTAGTGCAAATTTGGTCCAAAATGACCAAAATTGGTTTTTGGTTGTTACCATGGCAACAGGTCGAATTGTTATTACATATTACCCTTTGCAATCAACCACAAGAATGTAACTGAGTTATTAGAATATATTCTAATTGAATATAATTGAAAAAATACATGCTTTTATAACAAATAGGGTTAAAAGGCTTATTTAGTCAAAATGCTCAGATTTCAAAAAGGCTGTATTTCCTGGTAACACTGTACTTAGGAATATCATTTGCCCAAACTACTTTTTACAGATTTGGAAGGGCAACACATTTAACTACTCACACCAGCAAAGGCATTTACCTTTAAAAGTAAGATATTTACCTTTAAATGAGGCAGTCAGTAGGGGAAGAGTTGTCCTTTGAGATGATTGTATTGGAAGGTTCCAGTATTATTCCGTTTTGGTACAGTGAGTTCTTGACATAAGACAATTTTGAGTAAATTTCAGGGCAAATATGGTCCAAAATGGCCCAAATTGTTTTTTGGTGGGTTACCATGGCAACAAGTCGATTTTTTATTTTTTGAAAGTCACCCTAGTTGTTAGTGCCCAAGGGCCTAACAATACACAACAAGCTATGAGAAAAATCTATTTTTTGAAGGATAGAATCAATTCTAAAAAATTACACAAACTGACTCTTCAAAGAACTGCCAACTCCCTCAACAAACGCCTGTCAACACTTTCCGATTCTGAGAATACCTTAAACAACGCCATCCCAATGTACCGAAAAGCCCTATAAGAATCAGGTTTTTCACAGATTTCAAATACCAGCAGAGCAGCCCCGGACAATTATGAGACGGCAACGCAGAAGGAACGTTACATGGTTCAATCCCCCTTTCTCGAGGAATATATCGACAAATATTGGCAAGGAATTCTTTAAGCTCGTTGATCGTCATTTTCCAAAGGCTTCACCATTAGCCAAGATCTTTAATCGGAATACGGTTAAATTTAGCTATTCATGCACCGAGAATGTCAAGTCCATCATCAGCGCTCACAATAAAAAACTGTTGAAAACACCCGATACGGATCCAAACAACCGCTGATGTAGTTGCCCCAAAAGTGCAAAGGCCTTAGACCAACTGCCCTCTCGATGGAAATTGTCTGGTGAAAAATCATCGTGTATAAAGCCACCGTCCAACCCACCTCATCCCCTTCAATGGAATACATCGGTCTCACAAGCACCACCTTCAAGGTGAGACTAGGTAATCACCGTACAAAATCATTTAAGGATGACTCAAAATCTCTCGCATCGGAACTATCCAAATTCATCTGGAATCTAAAACGCAAACAAGATCCATTCCTCATCAAATGGTCCATCATCCAACACGCGACTCCATACAACCCGGCCTCCAATCGCTGCAACCTTTGCATCGCGGAGAAGTTTCACATCATGACTGCACCCAGGATATGGACTCTAAACAAACGCTCGGAACTATACTCTATGTGCAGACACAAACGGAAACACAAACTCAATGCTTTTGGTTTAACGTAATGTGTGTTTTTCTGGATGGCCACATTTTCCCAGTCTATACATAAACAACATTTATAAGGCGCCTTTCCAAATTGATCAAAGCGCCATGAATAAAGAATAAATAAATAAACAATGCAAATCGAGTCAGTACGAAGGATAGAAGTGTGACTTCAACACCTTCTTGAAGGTAGGCAATGTACATGCCTCCCTGATGTTTCCTGGGAGGCTGTTCCACTAGCAAGGGTGCCGACACATATAATGATTTATCCCCGATGCGATTTTTTTCCCATATGAACATAAAGAAGAGAGGAATCAGAGGAAGAACGTGTGATGGGTCCGGTAACAGATTTTGTTCTATGGGAGAGGAGGTCCGTAAGGTAATCTGGTGCATGACGTGAAGACATTTGAAAACATACATGCATATTTTGAATTTGATGCGCTCCCGTATTGGCAACTAGTGAAGGACTGTCACGCCTGCCCGCTGAGAAGATGACGGCTTTGTGTTGTAAAGACTGAAGACGATCAAGGTCCTTAGATGTGGCGCCATACAGGAGTGCATTGCCGTAGTCCAGAAGAGAGAGAATTAGACAACGAATGACGTGGTGTTTTGTGTCCTGATCAAGGTATTTAGCGATGCGACGGATGTTCCTTAGTTGAAAGTTGACAGAAGAGATCAGACTATTGACGTGTTTAGTCATGGACATATGGTCATCAAAAATTATACCGAGATTGCGCACAAATGGACAGTTTTACTATGATTAAGTTTTAATTTATTTACAGCCAGCCAACCAGTCACTGAGCTCATTGATACATGCTTCAAGTTGTGAAAGAGCAGTTTGATATGCATCTGGTATACTCGGGTCAAAAGAAATATATATTTGAGTGTCATCGGCATAAACATGGAAACTAAGTCCATGTTTACGCCATGTTACCAGTGGCGTACCCAGAGGGGGGTCCAGGGCCCCCCCTGAAATAACACCGTCGGTAAAAACGACCAACCGTCGGTAGATTTGCGATTTTGACCATGCGATTTTTTTTTGCCAGTTATGTTGACAACTTCATCGCTACCCCCCCCCCCCCCCCCTCCCCCCCACCCCCCACTTATCAAGATTTCAGCTGCTCACGGGAAAGAAATTGTGCATGTTTTACGATTTTTTTTGGGAGTCTGTAAAAAAAATTGTCGGTACATCATGCATCTCGTCGGTACAAATATACTCGGCCCCCCCCCCCCCCCCAGTTTCCAAAAGCTGGGTACGCCACTGCATGTTACCAAGAGGTGATATGTCTATTTGAACTTGGTAAATACACGACTCTCCAGATATTAAGATCTTATCCACTGGAGAGCCTTGCCAGAAATCCCAAAACCGCCCTCAAGATGACGCAATAGCATATTATGATCAATAGTATCTTTACAGATCAGTGACCGCACTACTGTGCATTGGACTTTTGTAGTCTGTAGTAGACAAGGGGCAGTCTCTACGTTATTTCCATTGGTCAAGGGGCAGTCCTTTGGAGGTTCTATTAGAACCAAATTTATATAGTAGGCCAGTGGCAACCTACGTGTAGAGCTCTTTTCAGAGCCACCATCTCTGTTCAGTGGAAGCGGCAATCCATCTGAACGGCTCTTTTCAGAGCCACCAATTCTTTCACAAGTAGGAAAGGGCACCTACTCTCAAATCATTGGGCAAGGGGCAGCCCAAATGATGATAACAAGAGAAGTGGCAATCTCTATGTTTTGTTTAATATTATAGTAATTTGGTCGGTCCTGAAGAAGTCAGAGCTAATCCTGACGAAAGTTTGACAGATTAAAACTTGTCCGACGGCGAACCCGTTAAACTTTTAACTTATATTATGGATACCCGTCGTAAAAGCCTATCTCACAATATGATCAATAGTATCGAATGCTGCAGACAGATCAACTGATCATGATCAAGCATCACAAGAAATACAACCTCTACCAGCTCATCCTGTTTTCTATTGACTATTGTTTTCATTTGTCATTGTTATGATCCATCTATTATGACTGATTAGTGATAACCTACCTAATCTGGGTCAATATATGGTGTATCATTATTATTATTAATAACTTTTTAAAAGACGTTTTGATCGCGAGATGGCACCCTGTATATCAGAGATAAAAAGGCAGAAAAAAGGTGCCAAATGCTGATAATCTACGGTATTTTATAATTAGATGTACTCCAGTCTGAAGATTGCCACCGCCGCGCCCTGTGTGGTTGGTGTGCGTGAAACTGCCAGTTACTATGTATAAATAATTAGTTAATTATCGATTGATTGATTGGTTCGTTGATTGATTGTTTGAAATTATTTCTACAATTTTGTATGCATGATTGTGGATAGATGTAAACTATTTTATAATAAATTGGTCTTAACACTTTCCACGCGGCTATTATTTCACCATACACAAAACAGATTTTTTAGAAACCTTTCACAATTTTCAAAGTCTATCTCAAGGATTACTGACCCGATACTAGGCATGTTTGTACTTATGTCAATGCATTTCTCATGATGATTCTAAATATGTTAATGAAATTCAATAATTTTGACATTTTTTAAACATTTTGTGAAATTTTGGAATGTCGTCTGCAGCCGCCTGCCGCGTGGAAAGTGTTAAATGTATCATTGAGTAAATTATACACAAATTGATAATGATTTGCATGATATAAATCCCCCATTGATCATTAAATCTATATAATCGTCCATCGGGCAAATCAGAAATTATCATTTAGTTATAGCATACACTGTTACGCTTCAACATGTTCAACTTACTCTTGGGTCCGATCAGGTGTAAGATTTAGCGTAAATTATTCGCAAGTTACTAGCCTATAGTAGCTTGCCTCGGTTTGGTGCTCTCAAAATTGTGAGTTACGCCTGAGTTACTAGCGAGGTAGCGATATTCTTCAGTTACTCGCCATTGGTGCACTCAGCCGTTTAAAGGGTTACGAATGGGTGTGCGCAATTGTCAATTACACGGCTATTATTATTAACCCTTTAACTGATTACTGCATTCAGTGACTAATCCGAGTCAGGCTGGTGGGTACTAGCGGCTGATACCATCTTTTACAATCTATTTTTAAAAGCCATTTTGTATTTCTGCTTGATACTTTATACAACACATACATTAACAGTACACTATTACTATAAGTTACAAATATGAATAGGATTGTTTGTCCTTTTGATTCTATCATGCTAAAATCAGTAAATCAGGGCCTGTCGGATAAGTGAAAATATCTAGCCATACACAAATTCTCAGCGGTGTTACACCGATGTTATACCGGTATTACACCGATATTTGTATAGAATATCGGTGTAATACCGGTATAACATCGGTGTAATACCGGTGTAACACCGCTGAGAGTTTGGATATCAGCCCTTATTCAGATTGTTTTAACATTTGCAGGATTACAAGTAGTGTGTATGGGGCTAGTTTGAAATTTAAAGCTCGTTCTAACACACTTCCCCTTAATGGTAGGTTAAGTTCTTGGGAGGTAGATAATGATGGTATATGTTTACTCTGTAATAGAGATTGCGAAGATATCAAACATTTTATGCTTTCATGTAAGTCATTACGTGCAATCCGTGACAATGAGCTTCACAATTTACAAATGAATCTTCGTCAAGCAAATCTCTCTTATGTATGGAATTATTTTAATCTAAGTGATGATGATACAAAACTATGTCTAATCTTAGGTAGTAATTGTTTGTCTGTCACCCCGTTGGTAAATAACTATTCATACAATGCATTACTCGATAGACATTTTGATGTCTTTTGTAAGTCATACTTAAAACGAAAACGTGCATGGTCATGTAGGACAGTGTTATTAAGTAATAATGATCATTAATCAATATATCACGCTCCACGTGTCAGGACTCGATGAGCCCATCTCGATGTATATAATTTATATAATTTTCATGATTTCATGAGTGTATGATTTCTTATCTCTCTTGTTTGTATTACTGTTTTTCCCTATCTTTTGATGTATCTTACTTTATATTTGTTGGATGCACCACCATCTGTTGGTGGGTGCCGCTGTTTTGAAAGCGTTTTCCGAATAAATAAATAAAATAAATAAAATATCAATTGAACTTTATCATTCCTTCAAGATGGTCTCGATTGAGTGATTTAGACCAATTCAATAACCTATAATGTCGATACATTATACGCGAATACAAAGACGTTATTCGTGAACAGCAACCGACACCATCAGATAAAGATTTCCACCATCTTCTCACGTGTGAATGTGGCAGAAGCGGGCCTATTACTTGTGAAAGGTCTTTCATGGGTCCTTTATTGTATTATCACATTTTCTAATAAATGACAGTGTTTTATATTATTTGGATTCATTATCACGTAGTTGTAACAAGATCCATAGATGATTTCGATCGACAACGCCAAACGTATACTAACATGACTAAAGTTACATAGTTACAAATCGCAAGTAACATGTTTAAGATCAGTTCCTTCTTCTTGATCATCCACTTGTGTATTTGTCGTAGTATCTCGTTGCTCTCTACTCATCACGGACGTGAAACAACCATTTTGACCAACACTCGGTTTATCGATAGGCAGCTTCGTAAAAGATACATGGTTTTGAGATATTGTATTGGGGGATTTCCGGTTTCTCAGTTCTGATTCCACCTGTAAATGTATGAAAAGATCGAAAGTGAAACTAGATACATGGGCAGATGATGTATGAAGAATTGCATTACACGGTAATTATTGACTCTATAAGGAAAAGGGAAGGCTGAAGAAGATATAATCGGGGATATAATATACACTTCTGACGTTTTACGCGGCTTTTAAAGCAAGATTGTATTTTTCCTACACCTTTACCAGTGACACTACACTCTTCGTAATCAGTGAGGTAAAATTGCCATTGTCTCACATCTGGGCCCCACTGGTAGGAAACTAAAAGAAGTAGAAGTTTCCTCCAGTAGGCTATCTTGACACGTCACCGAACTATATTATTGGTCTTGGTACATCAGCGATTCAACAACTCATGTGACAGGAAAGGGTAATCCACTATGTTGCCTACGCTTTCTTCATTCCGAAAACGGACTACCAACCAATGATATAATCATGATGATAATAAAGAGGAACTTTCCCGCGCACACCCTAGTGCCCACGCGCTGACTATAGTTTGGGGCGACTGCTGAATCCAACATTCATTCATGGAAACGTCGCTAGACTTTAAACAATTCCGCGACGAAAGAAAGCGTAACAACACAATTTACGCAAGATTTGTTTCTAGTCTAGGATGTACGTTGCATTACGCAGTTGCGCCTTACCTGATTGAGTTGTTTCCTAAGCAATTCATTCTCTTCACGAAGACTACTATCCGTTCGGTTGGCAATCACATTGCCCGATTTCGTAGGAGTTGCGTGACTCTTTATAGTGGATATTGGTTCCCCATCGGGGTATCTTACCACTGATATGATCTATGAAAACGGTGGTAATAACATTGTTAGAAATGTGAAGTCATTGACCTTTGCCTATTGACAATTGGCTTTTTCGAAGTATGAACTAATAATGTTGGAAACAGTAATGATGCCCGGGGGGGGCCAGTCAAACATAATGTTGTACACATGCGTGACCAAAAAAACGCGTAAAAAGGGGTGTTTTTTCAGTGTTGGACGCGTCACGCGCGTGACGCGTTAAGGGTATCAAAAACGCTGATTTCCAAGAAAAAGGGTGGCTTAAAATCCCGGCTTAAAATACAGGTCGAACGTGTTTAGGGTAACTTATTTTGTTCCCCGTTAAATAGACAAAACTTGTTTAGGGGTCATATTCTGGCAAGAACTTGTTTAGGGGTCAAAATTTGCAAGGAAAGCGCGCTAAAAACTTGTTTAGGGGGTAATTTTGCTTGCAGGGTAAAACTTGTTTAGGGGTGTCTGGAAAAAATGTGGTCATGCATGTGTACACCATTATGTTTGACTGGCCCCCCGGGTAATGATGGCGCTAAGTAAAGTTGGTATTGTCTTTTATACATTTTGTTTCTGATGGAAAATGTACGCGCATAATAATGGCTATGTCGGCTGCTAAATGTTTAGCATGTTTTTTGTTAGGGACCTTCATTTATGGATTGAACTTAAACACACTAAATATTGACATAATATGGTGTACCATTGGTGCTCTCACCTTTGGAATAAACACAACCAATAGTGTAATCGAGGTACAAAATATAATGATGCAACTTGTGAAAATATACGAGGCGGATGGATTGTCACTGATGATGAAGCTCACTGATAATCCAATCACGCATAAAATGATGACGTTGTACACACTAATGCCTATCAGTTTGCTGTCGTTGAGGGCCGGAATGGTAACCTACATTGATTAGAAGTATTAGAAATGATGTTTAGGCACACACACACACAAAGTTTGTCTCATAATTAACCTGAAAAAGCCTATCCAAAATGCGGGTTTTTTTAGTACAAAATGCTATGCGAAATGCGGTATTTAAAAAAACCCCACCATAGTGGAAACAAATCACATTTTGTTGAACTGTATTTATCTTTTATTTGTATGTGGCAATTTGTAAGCAAGAGAATGAAGTTGATATGGTACTTCACAGTGTAGTAAAAAAAGTTCTGCGCTGAAATGCGAATTTTAAAAGCTTCGCACGCTGTCTTCTGAGACAAACTTGTTATTGTTTGGCCTTACAGAATATATTTTGTTATCGTATATTTTGCAATTGATGATGATTTTCATGCTAATGATTTAAAGAAGACTGGTAAAACAAGTCATCGTGCAGAAATGAGTGTCCCAGATATCATTTGCATTGTAACTTTACCTGTCTGGTCTCCCATGCCAGAAATGCTCCAAAGATCAACAGAAGGCCTTTAAAAGCGTACAGAGGTATGAGCCAATAGATCATGAGATCACACGTACAGAATTTCACATAGGGTACTAGGCGCTGATTGGCTACGTCTGGATCATCCTGTAAAATATATTATACGCACAAAGTACAATTTTGAGATGAAATTCAAACATGTTCAAGTTCCTGAATGATTCTAAATTGAATCAGTCGTGATAAAACTTGCAGCGACAATTGCGATAAATCTGTTCTCTAGATCTTTAATATAATTTAGTGTGATGTCCATATGATAGCCCACGATAACACCCGCGTAGATTTGATGTCACTCAATTAGAGAATGTGAAAGCCGTTATAACAAACTCAATGGTTTCGCCATACCATACTACTCTCTATTAAGGAAGGCAAAGGGATGATCTGGGCTTGAATTTCCTGATGCAAACCCCCCTTTGAAACAAATTAATCTGACGATGTTTCAGCTTTAGAGTTATCTCTTATGTCTAATTCGAAAGCAATTTACTTCACAATAGGAAGACTATAATAACATTGCGAAACACAGATGTGAAATGGTGTGGACAGAGTCAAGTTTCGTTTCTTGGAAATAAAAACCAAAATATTAAGACACCGAGTTCTCAGGTATACGTACATGTGTACAATACTACACTAAAATCGATTATCTATGTTGATGAGCATCTAAACACAATGAGCAGACCGGGAAAAAGACTATTTTGTCCGATCGTGGTAGACCTATTTTGTTGGCCCTTTACTGATAAATATCTTACCCGTTCCAATAAATCAATAACGCCGACATGCAATGGATCAACAATTTGCCACACGGCTAGAATCAAGACATCAATTGCTAACAGAACGAATACCATGCCAAACAGCTGGTTGTCAGTTACAATCTAAAAGAAATAAAATCATTAGGTGAGTGATAAGACGTTATTCGTTGTTGAGTTCTTGACATGACGAAAATGAACAATAACTTGTAGGACCCGGTATTCTTTATAGACCCAATGATATCGAAAAGAGAAATAGTGACGAGGAGGAAGGATTTCAAATTCGTCAAAGACACCTTCATCGAGTTATATAGTGGTATAGCTTCTGAAGAGGGTAGCAAAGGACAACCGAAATTACTATTACCTAATACTTTTAACCTTACCACTCTTTTCGGTGTTTTGAAAGCAGCAACTTTATGCACTCTCCACGTTTTACTGAACATCGAACCAAACGCTAAGACGAATCCAACAGAGAACATCCAGGCTTGAACCTACGTAATCATAAACATGTGTTAGGTACACCACTCGTATAATTT
This sequence comes from Ophiura sarsii, assembly GCA_035610835.1. Classification (NCBI taxonomy): domain Eukaryota; kingdom Metazoa; phylum Echinodermata; class Ophiuroidea; order Amphilepidida; family Ophiuridae; genus Ophiura; species Ophiura sarsii. The sequence goes on along the minus strand of CM069441.1, from coordinate 86,110,956 downwards.
GTTTGTTTGTTTACAGGGACGTGTCGGTCCGTATCGGACATACGCTTGGATCCCTTAAAGAAAAAAGCTTAAGCATGCCGACTGAAATACATGAAAGTAAGAAAAAGAGATGAAAGAAAAGAATGAAGTAAATTTGCTCCAATTTGAATCCAGTATGGCACAATATTAGGCATACAAGCATAATTCTCGGTATTGGACTTGGAAGTTTTGAAACGAAAATGATTCAGGTTTGTCTAGGGATCAGACTGGGACCTTTAGGACTCAGACTATGACTTTTATTCAAAAAAGCGTATGTCGACTGCAGCACAGAACGTATTCACACCATCTTAATAGCGAGAAGCGTGTACCAACAACAAGGACTACATAATTATTTGTAACATAATTCGCACCTGTCCTGTTCTACTATATTCAATTGCATTTTGGTCTATGATTGTCAATTTATGGTATGATTTGCGTAACTCATTTCCCTTCTCCCCTTAATATCTTAAACTGTGCTAAGCAAACGTACCTGACATGCGATTGTTTCTACTTTCTCAGAAACTAAGGTCGTATCTAAACCACCGATGAAAACACTCGTATATATCATTATCCCTCCAAGCAGAATCAGATTATTCAAGTTTGGGCTTGACAATTTTACAAATCTGGAATTCACAAAGGCACATTTTCATCAGCAATCTGCATTTTCATATGATTGTTAAATAACATAGTTATGCTCAGCAAAAAGTTGGATTGAAAAAATGTCAAAGATGTTAAAGATCGCGTGTAAGCATACCGTATAACGTATCCAGTATACCTTTCATGTGAATTTCTTTATTATTGACGTATCTGTATTTTGTTGATTGTTCACAAATTAAATACAGGGTGTCCCAAAGTTTCGATAACTTGTTAAAGTACCTCTTTAATCTCCGGTAAAATAATTCGCAGTATCAAACTGAAAACATATTTGGATAGGAGAAACTTGGAGAATTAGTTTGATACCAAAAATACAATAACATCTATCGTTGTGCCCAAAGTCCAAAAGAAAGTTTACCGAACTGTAGAACTGCACTTTCATATAAACGCAAAGTATACTACGCTTGCTTATGTTATGAAGTGAAGGGAGCAGAGAGGGAAAATAGGTAGTAAAGAAAGAAAAAGGTATTCCACGGAGATTTTTTAAGTTTTCAGATTGAAATAATCTATATTACAGACATGACTTAAATATTGAACAAAAATGCAATACGTGAAAACCTGTTTGCAAAAGCGGACTTGATGTCCTGCAAGTTGAACAAAATCTATGGTATTGTGAGTCATGTGACCGAATCTTTCAGCGTGTGTTATATATTAACCTTCGTCCTACTAAGAGGAAGGGGTTACCTAAGAATTTTCGCCGATTACGCTAAAACGCAAGGGACAGTGACTTAGGGCGTCTAGGTGATCTCTTTTACATCCCTTGCGCTCATTTTTAGGGTAAGCCGTCAAAGTCCGAGGGTAGGGGGGGGGGGGGGGGGAGGGGGGGGGGGGTTGCCATCTTACAATATTTAAAAATCGCCATTTTGAAAAATATCTTAATTGTATGGTCCTGAATTTGATAGTAGGCCTATATGTTAGAAACATAATTTCCCTTACTTATAAGCGAAATACCGGGTGAAATTCCGATATCTGTATCAATTTTGGCCTATATTTCACTGTACAGACAAATGCAACTGCATTTTGAGGTCGGCCATGTTTAGTTACGTCATTGTGATGGGATGTTTGTATTTGTTTTGGTATTACATGGAAGAGGAGACCTCGACCTCTAGCTATACCATGGTACCAAAATAAGCATAGTCTGCATATCTGATTTGGATTTTTTAGGGTGCTGGTTAGTAAACAGTGTTACAAAAACGTCTCAGTAGGAAGAGGGTTAAGGGGCTTCAGAAAAGGAGACAAGCTTATTATCAAAATAATTCGGCAAGTTTCCTCTTTCAAAACACGTTATGTTTTCAGTGTCAGCTGCAGTTTGATACTGCGAACTATTTTACCGGAGATACAAAGCTTTAAAAGGTATCGAAACTTTTGGGACATCCTGTATTTGAATAACAAAATATTATAAGCCTACTTCTGATTTCGATAGTAGATATTGAATGCGAGGAAGAATAGCGCCAATATAATTCCTATTCCAGCAAGAAGACACATGGCAGTGTAGCGATACCCATTGATTCCCTCGTGTATCCGAACAATGATGATAACCACCTGTGGTGTATGATCGAGAGGAACTGCGCCTCCTGAAAACGAGATAGAAACATGAAATTGTGAATGATTGTAGACACTGTTTTACATGTACCGATGTTATCACGCATTGATAATTATTGCATATTCAACAACTCCCCCATACCTTAAGTACAGTAGCAAAGCGTTGTCGATTTGAGATAAACCCACTGTTCATATGCAAATTACTAGGATGGCGAACCTTATTTGGGAACCACTAATGCATTATGCATCGATGCAAAATTGTAAACAAAACAAAATGTTCGCAAAATGTGTTCATTTTTTCGGCGTAAAAATGCATTTTCGCCATGCAATCAGGCCCCTGACACTCTATTGTTCGAATCGCCGAAATCATAGACGGTCATGAATATACAATGAATAATCATATCAATGAATATACGTCATTTGTGAAGTCGAAAATGAAAAGTACCAGACCATAGTGGACACGAACGGCCGTAATCTTTGACTCTCCGTTGATTTCAATGTTATGTCGGAGTGTTTTACCTAATTTCATACTGACACGACCTGAGTGATAATCAAACGGTCCCCGAACGATGCCCTGGCGCTGTTGAAGTCAGAAATATCATCGTTCCCTACAGTCCGAGCGTTCCCACATCGAATTTCACCTAGAATATTCGTCACACGAACCTATGTCCGCCATCGTCTGAATATCGAAAAGGCCCTCTGGAGAGTCAAGGGGACAACATTTTTTTCTACGCATGCGTCCGATCGCTTTGGATTTGTCCACTAAAATCTTGGACAAATGCCTAAAGAGTATGTGCTGCATGGCAAGTGACACAACTTCTTGTAATGCGCTAATCAACCGTAGATCTAACCCCCGGGCTCCGGCCAGTTTGGGGGTGGAAAAGCCCAATCAGGAAAAGTTCACGGAAAAGATTCAGACGTTGACGGTTCAATGGTATATCACAGATAGGCAAAGTTGGTATATCCAGTGACAGTTGTATATCCCCTGGTATATAATATTTAATTTTGACTAAAGCAGCCGACAATGCATTGATTGATGATAACATCCAGAAGTGGTTTGATGTGATAATAATGCCGCCATGGGGATCGAGCCGTGTAGCGAGGGGCCACGCCGAGCTATGATCGAGAGTGACCAACGCGCCGCAATGCGGACCACTGGCGCGCGGCGGGCCGGCACATCCAACATGCGCGAATCAGTGGCGTAGCCAGCTTTAACAGGGCCATAGGGAGGGGGAGGGGGTGGACTTATCAGACAGTAAAAAGTCCGAGTTGTATACCGACGAAAGGCATGATGTACAGTCAATAAAAGTATACGGTAGTGCCCTCATGTTGTGGCGAATATAGGGCCTACACTTACTTGCAACAGAGTGTCGGTGGAATCCGGGGGCCGACTATACGACCGTAACAGAGCGACAGTAGAATCCGGTGTTTATTTTTTTTAAATCGAGTGTATTGTTTATAGTCCCGGTTCTGAGCACTTCTCTAGCCCGCCCGGCCTGTGGGCCTAAATGAGACACCGTGCACTTTGCGCCGTGCATATGCTATAACCATCTAATGATTGGAAGCGTAGCAGCATAAAGTATTATGAGAAAATGTGTACATATCTCCTAAGATTCTGGAGATTCGGAGTCTACCATCGGACCGGGCTTTTAGATGACCTACGCATAGGAGCATCGTCGAACCGAGAATGTCCCCTGTAACCTTTTTCAAGATCTTTGGCACTGAAATTAAAATTTTGGTTCATTATAGAGGGAATCCACTTTACTTATTACGTGCCCGTAATCACCCTTCAAAGGTACAAGACTTGATCGCGTCTATCAATAGTTGTCTGATTGCCTTTCCACATATTTCGACATGAATATTGCGTCTCCCAATTCGTTTATTAAAGCTAGCTAAATTTGGTACAAGAACTAAGGCTTTCTTGAAATGAAGTTGTACCAAAGATTTTCTAGAAATTCATCGGTTGTACAGATTTAAAAAAAATGGTAATCATGGTAGATTTAACATTGGTATAAACGGTCTCCTTTCTCATGTTGTACGATTGGCTATGGCCTGTTTTGGAAATGTGTTTGCTTTGTGTATCCAAATAGATAGTTTACAGTTGTATATTAGCCTAGCTTTAACAAGCTATAAAAATGACATCTCTGAATGTATTTTAAACAAAGTGTGCAAAGGAGAAATGGTTGGGCACGTGGTAAAATGGTTTTACAACAAGTGTTGCTCTCATTATCAAAGTGAATTCAACTTCAATCACTTATTTATCGAGCAATAATATATTGTTTTACGCATTTTAATTTGTTTAGATTATAAAGTTAAATAAATCCAGAGATAAATGATAGATAAAAAAATAGATTAAAAAAAGAATAGAAAAAAACTATAAAAGCATTGGCGGCCTTTATAAATTATAAAAATTGACATAAAAATGATGTTACATACATCCACAATCAAGTTTTTTTTTTAAACAAAAAAATAGAAAACAACAACGAATACACGGAGATTCGAACCCGTGATTGCCGATTGAAAACGATATGGCCAACGTATGCACGCCACAGAGATCGACGAGTGTAATTGTGTCAGTTTTATTATTCAATCATTGATTCTTTTATTTATAACGAACGGATTTTTATCGTGCCATTTTGGACATTTTAAACCATATTTATATGTTACTCTCGCACAAAATGTGTTTGTAATGTGATTATACTCCTTATTTTGGAAAGAATGGTAAAAGCGTTGACATTTCGAACACAATAAATGGCATCTTGTATACTGTTTATACGGTCGCTCGACTGAACGTTGTGTGACCTGTTGCATTGCATTATTCATGTTACGATCTGTTTATGTATGCTTTTGTTATACTTCTCAATCGCTCATCGCCAACTCTGTACAAGAAACTTCATGCGCTGTCCCAACGCTGTCGTTAGAGAACAATAGAAAAGTCCCCTCGACTCTTCGAGGCGACCTTTGACTGGGTTCACGGAGTTAATCATATTAATGAGCAAATATGCAAATGAGCTAAGTGTCCCCTCCTATTATATATACTCCTTGATGCAATCCTTACAGTTAGCAAACAGCTTTATATACCGAAATGTAGCTATATCCCTGGAGAAAATATTTTTGGCGAGGGCCATATGTCACGGCTCACTCCTAAAGCCACAATTTTAGTCCAAACGGTCGCTATCGAGCACAAGAGAATCGCCATTTTGTATCATCGCGCGGTAAAATGAATTCCCTTTCATCTCATGGACAGTAGCACTATTGAAATGGAGGGGTATGTTTTGATTTGATACAAATATTCTATAAACATGTATCAAAATGTGTTATGTAAATTAAACGCATTCTTGATTTAATTTTTCTCTGAATGTTAAAGATGGTGTGGGAATAAAATGCTATTTACAAAATATTTTAAATTTCACAATTATTTGCGAAATAATTTGTCTTCTCTAATGTTTACCTTTTGTAACCCAACCCATTCAGAAGTTCCCTCGCCCATTTACAGGGAACGGACGATGTCCAAATAAGGGCCTATTAGAATAAAACGTAAACATTTCCCCCCGTTTTTTAAGGAAAAACTATTTTTTATGTATAACTAGCTGCGTACCCTCGCTACGCTCGGGTCCCCGCTAGATGATTATGCCAACACCTACCTCTGAAACCACATAAACCCCCTACAACACCCACCAAACCAGGTTGATTTATAACCATATCCCTTCTTAAGGCATTATAAACCCCCTACAACACCTCCCAACCCCAATCAGGTTGATTTATAACCATATCCCTCCTAAACCATTTACCGTGGCTACTGTATTAACCCCTACTTCTCAAACCGCATCAAGTTAACCCTCCGACGGTACTTTTAAAACCAATTAAACCCCCTACAATCGCCCCCCCCCCCCCCCACACATTGCAACTACACCAACCAGGTGGATTTATAATCATAACCCTCCCTAACCATTTCCCGCGGCTACTTCATTAACTCTTAATCCTATCCTAAAGCATTTCCCGTGGTTTTACCCCACCCCCATGCACACACCCGCACCAATTTGATTTATTATAATCACAACCCTCCCTAAACCCGTGAACAAATATGTACCAAACATAATTTTGCTACACCAATATGGCAATTTTACCATGTATTCCCCTATAGGGGGATTAAGGGTAGTGGTGGGGTCTGAAGACCCCCTCCGAAATTGTTTTAAAGTGCATATTTAATCATGTGGGGTCAAGTGGAATACATTTTGACCATGGCCGATTTGAACAAAATACCTTCCCTATTTATGCCCCGCCCTACTGTACAGGCTTCACGCCATGTGAAGGAGTGCGTGTGCCGCGCGGGGCAGTGAGCCCTTGCGCAAACATGCACGCGACGTGTTACCACGGTATGATTACGCGGTAGTACGCGCAACGCACAATGTTGTTCAATTCTAGTGGCATTTATGAGCCAAATCTGAGAGGTTTTTTGCTGTTTTTGGAGCGAATTGTTAACCAATTTCACTGAAATAAACTTTAACGCCCTTCCCTGTTATTTCCTCTATCTTTCATGCAAATTAGGCGCCACTTTGATCACAACTAACGGAGAAATAAGGATAACAAACAAACAAACAAACAAACACACAAACATACACCGTTTCCAAATTTATAGTAAGATTAAGCCTTTTAAAACACTCAAGTTTTTTACTTGTTTTCATTAATTATCCAAAACACTCTTCACATATGAATGATGTAAATATGTTTGGTCGTTGTTGAATTGAATCGACAACGGTAAGACGGGTTTATTTTGCCCTCGCAAAATAAACCCGTCTTACCGTTGTCGATTCAAGATAAACAACTCCGAAACCTCATTGAACCCTAAATCTACATTTTAAAATCTTAAACTTTGGTATCGATAACTATACCCCACTTACCTGCAAATGTTATATTTTCATACAATTCAATAATCCCGCCATCATCCGTTGAGCGTAAACCAATCACCGTCTCTAAAAATGCTTGAAAAATTAAGAATATTTCATCATCATGTATCATCTCGGCCTTTAAATGGTTTGTATGTGCAATGCTCTGCAATAGCCACAGCAGTTTGAATTTGGCATACCTCTATCAATCTCTTTTTTATTGCTGTATATTATACTGCTTTTGCATACATCTATATATTATACTTTTTACTCTTTTAGTATTTCACACAGTTTTATTGTATCTTAGATTTTAATGTTGTAATTTAATCAAAATTGTGTAATATCATACTATGTTCAGTTCTCCATCCATGCATTTGCGTGTTTATCCTCTTCCTTTGTTGTTTGCTCGACCTCCTGTCTTTTCCCTCTCACGCATAATGTGCATGTATGACGACCTGATCATAGGTTGCGAGATAGCGAGTCGAAATTTATGAGACCATTTGGTCGTGTCCGTCTTTCTCATGTGTCCTGATGCTCGACCCACTATTTTAGCGACCTTTTTATATATATTGTTTGTGTTTATTGTGTTATATGCTATCAATATATGTTGTTAAGCGCCTTGAGGCCCCTTTGGGCTAAGGGCGCTATATAAGCGCTTGGTATTATTATTATTATTATTATTATTATCATATGTCAAAACTAGAACGGATATCAGCATTATATACTTGAAACATCGTTAAAATGAATTTTACATCTATGTTAGGATGAATTAACCTTAACATCTAAGGGAGAGATTCCTCGTGGCTGGTACGATTACATATAACATATTCTATGTATACAGGGCATTGAAGTTCTTCACTGTAATGATCTTATCAATGAGAAACATTTATCAGGCCATTTTGTTTGTGCAATGAAGCGACAAAATCTTGAACAATAAAACTAGGCATACCAGCGCGAATGATTTGTACTGACTTTGGCAATTGACGCGAAGCATTAATTTATTAAAACGAAAAGAAAAAGGCGCATTTTACTCAGATCACTAGATATTGTATACAAAAGTGTTGTGTGAAAGAATATAATATATAGCCATTTATATGTATCAAATGGACAGTGATAGAGTGATAAAGTGAATAAGCGTTATTAACGTGAACTTGAAATGCATTTTTTAAAACATTATTTATTAGGGCTACTCTATAATAATCTTACTATAATTTGCGCAATGTTGTATGTATGTACACTGTTATTTCGGTTGTGTAAATTTTTTACACAACCGCTGTTTACTATAGAAACAGTTTACACAACCCTAGTTGTGTAATATCAATTCAAGGTTTAATAAACATATCATTATCGCAGCAAAATGCTGAATTACAACAATATTTACAATATGTAATATATAGAACAATAGAAACAATATATTCATAGAAATAACTAAGGATGCATAACACAACAACCCACCCCCTATTGGAAACAGAACTATAATGTATGATATAAGAGTTTGACCATGTATGGAATTGAGCTACGAGCGTAACGCAGGGTACGTGTTTTAGGAACAGTTATTTTGTGAGCACTACGGAGAGTCATATTATGCACTTGTTCATCTCTAGATTTTGGTAACCAACTACGGAATTCATTAGATTTTAAAAGGGATTTAGCAAAGTTTAAACAAAGTTGGTCTCTACGGTTCCTGAGTTCCGGAATAGCTCATGTTATTAAGGCATCCTGATAGCCTATGTAGTTAAAACCTAAGATGATTCTACACGCCCTCTTCTGAATACGCTCCAAATCATAGTGGAGATTTTCTGTCAGACCAGGATGCCATACTGGTAGAGCATACTCAAGAAGGGGGCGAACAAAACCAACATAGATTGTTACCAGGTCTTTAACACTTAGCCCATGCCGTTTTAGGATGTTAATCACGAAGTTGATGACGGTGACAAGGTTTGTTTGGGAGTTATGAGGTGAATGAAGATGGCAGAATCATCAAAAGAGGTAAAGTAAACCTAAGTCAATCTGGGTAGAGTTCAATGAACTATGCATGCGTGAGAGATTGAAGCTCGAGTATTATAATGACGTGTATGCCTTGGTTGCTGACCACGACGGCGTTCAATTGGTTTTTCGCTCTCATTCTGCCTTCTCCAGTCACTTGAAACATGTTCATATTACTAAACGCATCAATAGACTGAAAAATCTCAAATCGCAGGGGCGTGTATTTCGAACAATTTGTGACCAGTCATTGTCATCCAAGTATCTTTCTAATTTTTCATTGAGTGATGATATTGTCAGATTCATATTCAAGGCTTGCCTGCAACTACTCCTGCATTTGTATTACCAAAACACGTATCCCAAAACATGTCGTATTTGCAATAATCATCATAGGGCGTATGTGCCCCATATAGCGCAATAAGTGCATTGACCTATACCACGGATGCCCCACATACATTGTAGGATCGTTAACTGCATCAAATCCACAATCAATCCCATACCTACTTAAAAGATAATTTACATTAAAACCTTCTCTACGAATATCTTTGGAAAAAATTCAATATGAAAAATGGAAGAAAATTCACTTTTGTGAGGCAAAACTGGTTTTTGGATGATACGTTGACTAACATGTTACGGTGATCTGCCACATTAATGTGGGAAGCTTGCAACATACTACTTTATCTATTGTGTGTTTGCCAAATACAACCAGTGGCCGCAAAAATGAGAATCACGTGGTTGGCGAACCTGCCCTTAGGGCGCACACTCCCCGCTCTCCCCTACTATTATATACTCATATGTATGTGATATGTGGTAATGACGGGAAACATTCAATTTCAGGTAAGGAAATAGGCCTATGCATTATATTTTAACTCATGTATTCTTACCAATTTCGTGATAAATGTATACTTATAGCTAGCTACTTATGTGTTATATCATTTTGTAGATGTCTATCTGGTAGGGAGCGGGAGCCCGTTCTTGCGGGCGGGGCGGTGATGGGTGGGGGTTGTGTGTAATGATGTAATATGGTTTGGGAGGCAGGGGGTTAATGAAGAAATGTGATACTAAATTTCGTAACGGGGAGGGGGGGGGGGGGGGGGGGGTCAAGAGGTGCAATGAAATAGTGTGGTTTCTTAAAAAAAGAGGTATAAACCAAGGGATTATAGCTATGTGTAATGATGGGATGCATTCAATTTCAGGTCAGAATACTATTATAGGCCTGCATTATATTTACTCATATGTACATGTATGTGACATGTGGTAATGACGGGAAACATCTAATTTCAGGTAAGGAAATAGGCCTATGCATTATATTTTAACTCATGTATTCTTACCAATTTCGTGACGAATGTATACTTATAGCTATGTGTTATTTCATTTTGTAGGTGTCTATCTGGTTGGGGCTACTTACTAGAGGGAGCCCGTTCGAAGAACGAGCGTCCCGCTAGTATTTATAAAGCGCCTAACATCGAAATATAGTTAAGTGGTGAAAATTCACTCTTTAATTCATTGACTATTTCAAATGCTCTATAAAAACAGTGGATTTTCACTTGAACGTAATTACGTAATGTAAATGATCCACTGAAAACCAGGATAATATGATTTCCTGTTCAGAGCAACACGTGATATGTTTTAATGAAAGGAACTATATAGACCAGTACAGAAAGACACAACATAGTTAGGTTAGTATTCAAGGAAAATCATATCAGTAGGCCTACACAAAGACAAGCATCCAAATCACTGATACGTTTTTCTTTGTATTTTGAGCGATAATATTTTGTTTAGGACTCGTCAAAAGACATATCGTTGTTCCTTTCATTAAAAGCATATCATAAGTTACTCTGAAAGAAGAACATATTAACATTTTGGTTTTTGGAAAGTAACGTTTTGTATCGATAACTCATATGTATTCAGAATTTGTCTCTTTTTGAAGTTTACCTTGTGATTTTCTGCAGATGTATGGCATCTCTGCTGAGCATTCCGAAGCTTTCCATTTAGAATTGTCAGTGTCATTGAAGTTAATTGATAGGCAGAGATGTTGAGTTGCAGGTAAAGATGGCAACTGATTTTGCAACTCCCACGATCCATCATCACTCACGCCGGGATCTATCCAGTCATATCGACCGCTACGCCATATCAATCCAATATACCTAAGACATTACCATGAACAATAAAATCATAAGGGTATTTAAGGGTACAAGGTTGCTTTTAATGCATTTTGCATTAAGTGTAGTGACGTTTCGCACATACACAATAAGAATCAAGGTCATCCGTTATGGTGTTGCATGTGTTTCTTTTCTTTTTTGTCTTCTTCTGTTATTCTCTTTTGGTTTTTAGACGTTCATTTTTTCGAAGGGAAACGAGCGCAATCTTCATGAATAGCGATTTAAGGTTTTTTAAAACATTTAATCGCTACTTAAATGTGCCAGAACAATAAAGATATTAATAGTTTTAAATAGCATAAACATGATGACTGGCATTAAATTCGAAATGCCAATTCGTATTTCAACTTAAATATTTGTTAAAATACGGCGAAACAACAATACTTTTTGATGGAGATTGTTAGAATTACCACTTTAGTAGATCTGTGTTGCGTCGGTATGTCTCCACGGGTTTTTCCAGTCTAAACCCTGTCTTGATGACCTATAACCTTTGCTGTATGAGTGTTATTCGTCGAGCTATAATCGTTGTTAAGGGTAGCCTTTTCTGCTTTGAGAATCAGCGTTGAGGGTAGTTTTTTCGGGATTTACTCTATTTCTATCCGATTTCAAGACGTCATGCGGGGCAATCAAAACAATGTCGACTTAAATACGTTGTATCATAACGTATTTGAAACTAACTAACAACTTTATTACAACGTTGCCACAACGTAAAATGGTTAGTAGGGAGGTTGTCATGAAGTCAAATTAAAAGGCTAAAGTATTACATTAGAACCTGTGATTGTGAACACACGCACGCCCTTTCAGCATCTATAGATCGTCCAAACATATTGCTTACCAAGATTTAGGTTTGTCTGGTAAATCCCATTCATTCCAGCTATCACGTAGAAACTGTTTTTCATCTTCGTTAATGATGGTCGTGAAATAACCACCGTGCTGTCTGCATTGTTCATTTGCCATGTCAAACGGTAGTGCATTGACTACAAACGAGAAGCAATCGTCACCGTAATGATGCCATCCAGATTCACATGATGCTGCAAGTTAAGAAAAACCCCACTGTTGTATGTTGTCGTTTAAACAGTTTTATATAGAAATTCAACAACTCTCCCATACCTTAAGTACAGTAGTAAAGCGTTGTTAATCTGAGATAAACCACGCAACTATGGACACCATACGCCGATCGAACCGCACCACGCGGAGAATGTGTTTACGCGATTGCAGTCGCAGTGTTACATGTGTGCTGTTTTGAAGTAATCGCTGTTTACTTTGACTTTTGAAACTAAAAGGAACTTGATTGTCGTTTTAATTTGGTCATTGTAGTGTTAAGATTTTTGAAAATAGTTTGAATGAAATTGTTAAAAGCTGTGAAGTACACTTAAATTATGTTTTTATTTGCATTGTGGAAATGGCGTTCAAATCCATGGTCGTTGTTGACAGTGATTAAATCATGTTTCAGCGTAAATGTGTATCACCAATCTACAACTTGCGTTCTGCGCTCCTGCGTGTATTTTACTCGGGTGTCTGGTAAAAATTTGTGATGACAAAATTTGATCTTTTCATTATGGATCTTCATGATTATTTTATCAATGAAATTCACTGAATTGAATTAATTCGATGACATCCGATCAAATTCATCCGATAAAATGCATGTGGTAAAAACGTTGCCATCGGAAAAATGTTATCGAACAAATTGTCATCGAATAAATAATATCGAACAAATTTTATTGGAAAAGATTTTATCGTGTATATTTTATCGTAAACATTTCATCGTTAAACATCATCGTAAAATTGATTGAGTAAATTCCATCGTAAAAAATATATTTCATCAACATAATTTGATCATAAAAATGTCATCGAGTAAAACGTTATCAAATAAATTTCATCAAGAATATTTTAATCCAAACTATATTTCCGGACACACTCCCGTCGCGCCCTACTTCCTCTAGTACGCGCGCCAGTGCATACACAACCTGCGACAAAAACGTGCGACAATTTGAGGTTTGATTATTAATATATCTTAAGGCATTCGCCGTGCACAATTTAAAAATAATGAAATTATAATGTATACCTCTGAGTTGCTCAATTCGTACGCTGCCAGTCCTATCACCATCTTCAAAACTCACAGATCCCTTGTAAGATAAATAGGATGTGATAAAAGAATGGATGAACATTATTCAACACTAACATTTGGCTCATGTCAAGTCCAAATACTCAAAATGCTTGACCTATTACGTCATGTACGTGAAAGCGTCGTTGCTTGCCGTACATTTTCTATAATGATGATATGTAAGGGTGTCCCAAAAGTTTCGATATTTTTTGAAAGCTTTATATATCTCCAGTAAAATAGTTAGCTGTGTAAAACTGTAAACATTAAGACAATCACTATGGAAACCCCCATAAGCCCTCAACGTGTCTGAATGTGTTTTCTTACCGTTACACCTTCAAAACGAATATCTTTCAGAATATCCAGAAACATCTGTGCCATTTCGTAATCATCGTAAGTAAATTCTTCCAGACGCCGTGTCTTCAAATTAGGGAATGTCTTTGTTTTTAATATGTCCACGCTCTTATTTAGCGTGAGAGCAAGAGCCCACATGGCGTCATAAGCATATGAGTTACGACTGTTCCATTTGTATTTCTGGTTCTTGGGCAATTCTAATCTGGCTCTCAACTCCGCTTCAAATTCGGGCACTGTCTGTGAGAAAAAATTAGAAAATGTTAAGTTACATAATGACGTACACTGCTAAAATGTTGAGTAACTATGCAACAGTTCAACAGTTGAGTAAACAATACCCAATATGTTCAACTGTAGAGTAAAAATGCCCAATATGTTCAATAGTTGAGTAAAAATGCCCAACATTTTACTCAACTGTTGAACATATTGGGCATTTTCACTTAACTGTTGAACATATTGGGCATTGTTTACTCAACTGTTGAACTGTTGCATAGTTACTCAACGTTGAGTAAAATTTTATTCAACATTTTAGCAGTGTATGAATAAGGATGCCCTTAATATTTGCAGCCGTTAGCAATTTAGGTTCAATAAATGTCATTCTAAACTCTAACATGGCTAAAGTGAATTGGTGGTATGATCACGGGTCGGGTGGTCGAGTTTTGGTCGTCTCGCTTAATTTCCGATTTTCTTTCATCAATGATTTTCTGTGTCTTATAAATATGATAACTTTCTTCGTATCAATCAAATTTGATGAAATTATACTAAGAGTGCAGGAATTTAGTCATATTATTGGATAATAACATTCTTTCAAACTCGAAAAATCGATACTTAAATATAGTTTAAAAACAAATCTATAGCGTGAAGAAAATGTAGGCGTATTGATGGTGAATAAACCTGAAACTGAAAATAAACCTGAAAATGAAAATGGTAAACCTTAGCCTAAGTGTTAATTTATGGGTCATTTTCATAACTCGTTTACAATTTCTGGAATCAAAATATCAACGGTAGGTAGCTCATTGTCAAATTATTGGACCATATATTGTTTGAAACATAATTTAAAAAAAAATTAATTGGTCTAATAATTAAGTGTTGAACTAATAATTTGTAAAGGATTGTTGGTGAATAAGCCTGAAACTGAAAACGGTAAATCTTTTGCGTCAAATTATGGCGCATTTTCTTTTTAACAATCCATACGCAGTTTCTCATTTCCATACATGGGATTTATCGTGGTTTATTAACCAAAACTTGCAGACGATTTCTCCATGTACGCTCGTAACGTTTAGTCCAAGAGCATACTTACAATGCCTGAAACGATGGGTTTTGTGCTGGAACCAATGTGTAAACTGTCTATCCCGATATAATTAGAGCCCTCAACGGCCTGCTTCATCTCATCTTCAGTACAAGCAATGTCATCATCTGGAATGAGGTACCAGCCTTGGGCGTACCAGCCTAATATAAGCCAAGCATACCCTCTTCCTGTCATTCCTAGTTTGTATGCCTGTAATTGTATTGATAATGATATTGAGAATAAGACCTTATGAGATTTATTATTAATCAGTATCATATTTTTTTTAAATTTCAATTAAACTAAAAATAGCGGAACTATTATATATATTTTTAATAACCTGCGTGCATAGACATAATAGAGTATTCGTTTGAAATGAATAGTAGAACTTGACTGGTACTGTACAGATACAGCATTGTCTTGATTGTATAAAGCCGTAATGTCATAAAACGGAATACACATTAATATACTACTTCCACAGTGTTTAACTCACTTCGTTGTGCAACGGGACACCTAACAAGATGTTGTCTTCATTTCCTGTCATTCGAGTTACTGGGGAAAATATTTACGATCACATTAAATACAGTCTTTTCGACCTTTTGTATATAATCAGTTTCGTATAGGACTTAAACGGAATATAGGGGAGAGCGGGGAGTGTTCGCCCCATTTTCATTTGAAATGGCCTAGAGACGTCAATTTTAAAGATTGAATGGACCTTTTGACATTACATGAAATATTGATATATTGGCTACATACGACCACAATTTCAGTACCCTAATCCTTACTGTAAAGGAATGAGTAAAGGATAAATACATGTGTCAAAAATGGTGAACTTGCCCGACCCCGTGGCAGGTTCGTCCATATGTTGGACAAGTTCGCCATGGAACATTTAGAGAGTCCACAATTTAAGGGTGGGTCATTTTTACGGAATATACTCGTTTAGAATTTTAAAATTATTTCATTCATTCATTCATTCATAAAAGGTTTATTAACATAATTGTTATAGCAGAATAACATCCGAATTGCAACAATTTTACAATATAAAAACATGTATAAATTTCAAAATACAATTGCACAAGCCCATTAATAATTATTTAAAAGTAATATCAAGAACAGTATTTAACCAAATAAATGAACCACACATTACATACACACCTCACAAACCAATCCACACCCACCTGACATACCTTCTACACACCCCTACATACTCCCCTCCCCCCATACACACAGACAGAAACACCTTACGCCCGACACTCACCCACCACATCCATATATTCAAAGCAAACTTACTACTCATAACCCGGGAGCACCGGGACACTATTAAGTTTTCAAAACAGTTTTTTTGCTATTTTAGGTTGCTAATGATTTTTGAAGACTTTATAACCCCTAGTATCACCCCTCTGCTGGATACCTATCAAAATATTCACACAGCTCATTTTACAGGGGGGTCAAAGTTTGGTTTTGTACAGGGAAGTATAGGGAGAGCTGAATTTAAATAGGCTACAGGAGGTGAATTACAATTTTGAAATTATACAAAATCTTAATCATGTAAAACCCTATTGGCGAACATGCCCCATCATGAAAAGGCGAATGTGCCCCATAGCACAATAAGTACATTGACCCAATAACCACGCATGACCCATATACAATGACGGGTTTATAACTGCATCAAATCCATAACCTATCCCATAACTACCTAATGATGATTTACATTAAAATTGTCTGTACGATTATTTTTAGAAAAAAAATCAATATCAAAAATGGAAGAAAATACACTTTTGTGATGTAAAATTGGTTTTGTTATGATAATTTGACAAATATTATATGGAGATCAGCCCTGTTACCATGAGAAGATCGCAACAAACAGTGGAACATATTGTGTGTTCGTCAAATTCAATCAGTGGACACAATGATGAGAATCACGTGGTGGGCGAACCTGCCCCTAGGGTGTACACTCCCCACTCTCCCCTACTTATTTATACAACTTATGAGGGACTTGATTGACCAATGAAGATACCATGTCTTAAAGGACATCTCTCTGATAGTAAAAGAGCTAAAACTCACCCTTTAAGAGCCCTTTTGTTTGAGTGAAGTTCTTAACTCAGAGAAAATAATCCCTCTGAAAAGATTGGAAATCACTTGAACCTGAAAAAGAGTGGAAGATCACCCAAAAAAGAGCAAACGCCACTCAAAAAATGAGTCGTCCCTCGTTCAGCTTTCAAAAGAGTGAGTTTTATCCTTGTTACATTTAGATAATAATTGTACGTTATTGGCACTTTTTATTGCATTTGTGTTTATTACCAATTAGTTTACACAATATCATACTTTAACACTTTGTTGTTAGTCATACGGTAATACACTTTGCACTAAGGGCGTGTTCACACTATAGCTAGTTTTCTCCACGACCCGGGTCGGACCCGGGTCGAACCCGGGTTGAAGTCTAGTGTGAACAGAAAATAGGCTCAAAAAACCCCGACCCGGGTCGAAAATTACAACCCTGCGAAAGTGAAGGGTAGAACCCGGGTTCAATCCGGGTCGACTGTAGTGTGAACAGAAATCGCTGTTCGACCCGGGTTGCAAACCTGACTGCTAACCTCTGACCGTAGTTGTTTACGTCAGTTTTCAGCTTTGCTTCGCACGCTCTCGTCTGCCTTTGGTTCTGGTTGAAATCTTTATCAAATTTGTCAAAATGGCAAATAAATGGAGTCAAATTGAAACGGAAGCCATGATGGAACTCTGGGCGGATGAGACCGTGCAAACTAGTTTGAACTCAATGATCCACAATAAGGATATTTACGCCAATATATCACGCCAGATGGAGGCAATGGGTTTTCACCGTAACATTGCGCAACATTGAGCAATGTCAAAATAAAATCAAAGCACTCAAGAAAAAAATTCACAGATACTGAAACACATAACAACAAGTCTGGAACCCAAATCTTTCTTTGGATTTGCCAGTGTTTTAGAATATAGATTGCATGTTATATTCTGCACCAGATAGTTTGTTTCAGACCGGCGTACAGAATCCCTACATTACGTATTTCATAAACTTTTTAGCTTAACAACAGTTTGAGATAAAGCTTAAATATCCAGTTTTAAAAATATTAAAAAAACCACGGCCAACACTTGCAACAAACAGAGTTTGACATACATAGCGCTCTAGTGTGAACAGAAAATGAATTATCGATCAATCCGGGTTCGACCCGGGTCCGACCCGGATTGAGGAAAAAGCTATAGTGTGAACACGCCCTAAGTTCTCACTGTATATTACCCTTACAAAAATCACAATTACTATAAAAGCAAACCTCGCAAAACACTCTCCGGGCTTTTGTTTCATACATGTTGACTACAATAATTTTGGCATCTTGGTTCTGAAAAATAATAATAAGTAAACAAATGTAATTTATTATTATTATTATTATTATTATTATTAATTTACTTCTTCATAATTTGAGATGTCTTATTTTGATGTCAACAGATAGTATTGCGGCATTGACCTCGGTTATATTATAATTTCGATAAGAACGCTATAATATTATAATTGACGAAAGTAAGGTACTCGTAATCACAATGGAACATTTCAATGGATGAATATGTATTACGTTGTAGCAACTTACATTTTTTTAAATATAAATCTTTAGGTTTTGAATTTTTACCTCAAAAATAAATGTTTGACCTATTTTGGTCAAACATTTAAAAACTAAAAAATTTTATGTTAAAAGAAATACCATGATGCAATTTCGGAATTTTTTACCAACAACTGATTTTGCTACATTTAAAAATCAGCATTTTTAGTAAAATTTGATACCAGAAATGGATTCTCTGACTCATTTCCTTTCGAAAAATGTATACTTTTATATATATCACATTAATAGTTCAAAAGATACATCGCTTGATAAATACATTTTTTAGATTAACACCCCCTTAACATTCTTAAAGTACTGGGTTTTGGGGTTCTGTCATACCCTATTGATCAATCATATGTCTCGCCTTTAAAACATTTATACTCGCCGCGCACTAAGCAGTCAAAACGCCACTTAGCCAAATAACCGTTAAAAGGTCAATTATTACCGAAACGAACTTCGCAATTCTGAACCGAATTTTACATCGATTTTACGACGTGACCATTTAAGTATATAAAAATAGATTGTAAGAGAGAGTAAAATTTGGAACCATTGGCATTTTGTCCATTGTCCATTCATATGCGATCGCATTATATTTTGATGTTTGTGCGGATTGCAGGCCATGTGCATAGGAGGAACATCTTTGTGGGGAAATCTTTTGAATAAATGATGTTTTTGCATCATGTGGCTCTAGAAACAGAATTGATGAAGCGTTTAAATTTCACGGATATAGCTCAGATGGTAAAGCATTCGCTTGGAGAACGGAAGGTCCGGGGTTCGAAATCGATCCTTCTGCTCTGCACAATGTTATATGATTTTTTTCTCGGCAAAATCATTTTTTGTGTGTGATTTATGCATTTATGAATGTTTGGTTCATTTCTTTTTCATAAGTTAACAGATCCTAACCTCGGTATAGTGCTCGGGATCAGAGACTTATTTCCTTGTATAAAACACGCGACGTAAAATACACACGGACGACCCATGATGTGACGTTTTGAAGATGTTTTTCATGACAATGTTTTACTGCATTTACGCCTGATTTTCCTCATTATGCGTGTATGTGTCTTTTGAAACTAATATTTGAGTGGGTGAAGGGATAACCTGAGCACAATCGCACCCAGACGGAATATCGAGTAAGAGACATGGTCATCATAAATCATCATAAAATAATCATAAATAAATTAAAAACCCAACGTGACAAAATTGATTTTGACGAGAGACGAAAAAAAAATCCGTGACTTTGTGCAGAGGGGAAGGATCGAACCCCGGACCTCTCGTTCTTCAAGCGAACGCTTTACCATCCGCGCTATCAAGGGAAACTAGTTATAACCGGGAGATTCAAACACTTTGATCACCACATTTGAGCTTTAAACCGGGCTTCAAAAATCGTCTTAAACACTATTACTATTTCAAACTCGAAGGATATCAAACATCTCATTATAATGCGCCACTGTATAGATGGATTTTTTACGACGTTGTAAAATAAGGGATTTACGGACGTTTTTATCTAAAATTGGCTACCATTTCTTCCAGTTCATGTCAGTTTTTACGCCGATGCAGTAGCATGAAATCTCACATTTCAGGACGTTGGAGAATGAAAATGTTGATTCGATAAAACAGTATGAAGTAAAATAGATGTATGCTTCATTGTAGGTTAGTGGGTAAACGATCAGCGGTCTCCTTATGTACATATTTCATCCTAAATAAGTGTTAGTTATTTATAAATAGGTAATCGAATAAATTTGAATTTTTCGTGTTTACGTTAGGACGCCCTCGTACCTAATAATTTGGGGTCAAATCGAAGTGGCGTTTCGACTGTAAAGGCTGCGAAAATCAATCACTAAAAATGTCATTTTGGCACGAAAGGTTCTAAATATACATTTGATATACCAATAACGATCTAACGGTTTTGGTTATGATATAAATACCTTAATGTTTTGTATTTGATTTGTTGGCGATTCAGCGAAACTCTCTGACGTTATCAATGTGATGTTCGCCTCCTTCATCAAAGTGTGTAGGTTATCGATTGCCTGGTAAGAAATTGAGGTGAATTATAAACTGCTCACAAAAAGTTAGGAAACTATGTTATATATCAATGGAAAGCTGAAGTGTTCTTCTTTAAACTTATACCACATTTGCAATGATTACATGTTGCTGAATATGGCCACATGAATGAGAATGAGGCAAAGTTACAAATCAAATGTGCCAAAATTACCGTTATCTGTGCTAAACGGTCAATAGGTAATGATCAATAATCAAACCGGTCATGCTTGAGAACCATGAATGGTTTACACAAAGATTTGCACCAGTAAGCACAACACACACACGTTAACCCTCATCTCTTTAGAAAACTATTGATTGGGTATTTGCAAGACCGGGTGACTCCATCCAGGTGGAAGGTCATGAAGGTAATTGATGAAAGGTTTAGGCCTATAACTTGTAATTTTTTCTGAGACACGGTAAACGTTTTGCAGTTTCAATACGCCGTGTTTAACAGATTTGGAGAGAGCCCGTGCCATTTGGTTCACACAGTAACACAAAATTGCTAATTTTGACACATTTGATTTGTGACTTTGTCTCATTTTCATTAATGTGGCCAAGTCCAGCAACATGTCATCATTGCACATTTAGTATCATTTTAAAGAAAGACACTTCAGCTTTCCATTGATATGCAACATAATACAAGAGGGTAAAAAATAATAAAAATATACTTGATTAAAAAAGTTTCCTAACTTTTTGTGAGCAGTTTAGATGAGGTGACCGTTGTTTACATCCAATGTTTATAGACTAGCACAAAAAGTCCCTGACCAGGTGCTTTGATGATTGTATGTTTATTTTGTATTTCTCTCTTTTTTATGTCTATATCATTTTTTTTTCATTTTTTTTTTCATTTTTTTTTCTTCATTTTTTCTTTATTGTACCTTGTATTTTTGTGTGTATTTTACTCTTATTCTTGTATTCTTTTGGATGCACTACCTTCGGGTGGGTGCTGCTGTTTTGAAAGTGTTTTCCGAATAAATAAATAAATAAATAAATAAATACAAATTAATTACCAGTGAAAATAATTCTTGATTTTCGTGAATTGTAGCAACTCTTGTCCACCCGAATTCTGTCATGATTTCAATTCTGGCTGGATTGAATTCTGAATCTTCCATCGATGTTCGGTAGAAATATGGATATATCTTTCTGTTAGAAAGAGCTGGCGAAGACGAAGCATACGACATCTGTTGGGATAAGTACAGAGATATAATGCTTTGACATAAACATAATAGTGGAATAATATGGATTTTTTAAAAGAAGATGCTCCGGTATACTCTGTGTCAGCTCAAGGTTTGGTGGTGACGTCAGTAATGGATGCATGATCTCGCGTAAAGTACGCTAGGTCAACCACGCCCCCAAAATCGGACATCCGTGGTGCGCAATACGTAAACGCGCGTGTGTCGAACTGTGGCCAGAAGAATATGTGCCGTAGGTCCATTGGCGCTTCACTTTCAAACATTGAAGCCAACTAACGCACAGACGAACCATGACAACAACAAATACTCGCTTCTACAATATTTCGCTTCTAAGCGCGTGCCTGAGCGCGTCGCTTTTTCGTGTAGCGTCCCTGAGTGTTGTAATTAAATGATGGACGCGTAGATGTATTATTTTTTTATTAATATCAAAGACATTTTTGGGATGCGTCTCTTAAAAAAACAAAGGCAGTTTCTCTATTTGCAAAATTGCTGCAACTTCATCTACAGCCGAAACGTGATACAGCCAGTTTGAAATCAAGTTTTATCCTTTTCAATTTGTCGTTCATTCTTATTATCAATTACTTACCATGACAAGATTCCAGTGATAAGACGTCCCAGCTATTGCTTGTGAAGCAGTAGAACACCCAGCACCAAAAATCATTAATTTCGTAGGTTTATTCATCAACTGGTCGAAAAGTACACGTGTTCCTAATCCCGCTTGACACTGCAAAGACACAACAAGTTGTTATGAATTAATTACAGTGTAAACAGTTAAATAGCCAAATGAGATCTGCATTAGATGACATCACAAAGTACTGAGTCGGTGAGGAAGGTAGCGGCCATGCCGTGGGGAAACTAAATATATTGTAAGGTTTCTTTTTGGATTTCATTATACCGAACCTTTATAACAAAATCTACGTTTTCCGGACAACATTCTTTCATTGCCTTTCGGGTATTGCATTAGCCCCATGTTATGATTGTTAGTGAAATCAAATAATATCTATTCTCAACAACTATAACAGCACAATAACAATTCATATTTAAGCCTTTTGCTATCCATCACAGGAAATGAACTTATATATTATATAAGGCGAGACATATTTATATAAAATAAAGCATTTTTTACCAACCCACGGTCGGTGTTTACAATACTAGTAGACAATATAACTGACTGCCAGAACTCGCTGCTTTGACAGAAGCTTCCTAATAATGACGTTTCCTTATGGAATAGTCTTCTAGAGGCAGGCAGCCAGGGTCTCAAGGGCTGCATGCACATACACCTTCTCTACAACTCTAAACTTGGCATGCGTACTATTTTATGACACCCGTCAAGTCCTTTCAACATCTGACTTTACATTAGCATGGTGGTCATTATATAGACACCCACACCGTGGGACTAGAAGGGGAAACCAAGGATATACTTTGGGATAGCTGATTGGATGTGTGACGTTCAGAGCCGCTATCGATTAGCGTTCCTGGGCAGGGTCACGAGGAGTTTCATTCATCAATCTTCATTCATCATCAGTTGATCAACATTCTTGGAATTAACTTGTTGTACATGTACCAGTTAAATTTATATATAAAATATTTTAGCTATTACAATGACTTGTACTGTACCTAATTATATCAAATGAAACCATAAAGTCCAATCAGAATTTTGACGTAACTAACCTTAACTCGTTATCCATGTTTCTTTATATTATTGTTGAAATTTAGTAAGCGGTTTGTAAGCAGTCAAATATGTTACCAATACAAATTTAATTAAAATAAGAAATACTCAACTTGATCAAAGAACACAAAATGTGGGCCACCTTCAAATTCAGTGCAACTCTTTTATTTTTTGATTATTAGTACACGGCACACACGCTTTACCTGTCATACTCTCCTTGTGTTGAAATGAAAAATGTGAAGAGTAGACTTAATTGACTTAACATTTGGAATTGTAACTTCCTCAATAAACAAGCGTTCCCATCATGCAATATCTCACATTAAAGAAGAGGAATTTCCCAACAACTTTATACTTCAATATGTTTATGTGGGAGTTATACTTTAGAGCTCTCAGCCGTTTATTACCTGGTCAGTGACTTATTGTGGTGATTGTATATAGTACGTGTACGTGCAATTTGGCTCGTGTATACAGTCTGTGCGATTGGTAAACACGACAATATTGTAATATATTCGGCCATGTATATTGGTTCGATTCGACGGTTGCCACGCGAATAGCAAATAACATATTTTATCATTATGTTCGTTACAATAGGCTTAGAGTTGAAAGCATCCAATTATTTGAATACAAATTAATAATAGTAGGGACTGCACAGGAATATAGCTACAAGACCGACCGAAATCAGTCGAATAAACTATAGACACCGCAACACGTAGACGCAACACCTTGAGCAAATCATGATTGGGGGATAGCCTACATGGCGAGCCTGGATGAAATAGTGAAATGTTACGATACAAAGTATAGTGATGATACTTTGGGTTTATTGGTTGATAAAATGGAGTGCTATAGTGAAATAGATTTATTTCGTAAACATGTAGGCCTAAACTCTAGTTAATTGGAAGAAATCGGTGTTTCAACTTGATAATTAAGCCAATAAAACTAGAGTACTATATGATCAAATGAATATGAAATATTATTCACGTTTTACAGATAAAATCTTATAGCAACGGGCGATACCATGGTTTCATGTGGCTGATAAAATGCCTACAATCATCAGTCGCCGACCATTTGGTCAGTTCGGGGCAAAGAACATTAGTGTAGGTTAAGCAAAGGCGTTGTTGAAAGATCAAGCAAGCGGATATAAATCAACATTTAAGTTGGTCTAATATATATTAGACAGCTAACGATCTGTTCGGACGCCGTTAGTGTGTGAGGGCTCAACCTACACTCAATTATGCTCTAGTATTCTATACCATGCATGTTATATGGATCTGTACAGTGGTGCACGTTATGTGCATGTGACTTGCGATTTGCTAGTCTAAAATTGTTCATTGTGTGCTCAATTGGCTATTATTAAGGCGGTACGATTCATCTAGTGCGTGGGAAAGTCACTGGAAAAACTAAGACTGTTTCAAACTAGTCCGACTTTGGCTGAATGACATTAGTAATCAATAGATCACCATTCTCGATGGAAGCCGCTTTCAAAGGCGGGCTGCAATAAGCAGCGGTTACTATTGGCGACTATATACACGTTTTGGTAAACATAAGCCACAAGTATTAAATTATTTTGCAAAAGGAGCGACAAAAACGTGGATGAGTTTTAAAACTTTGATAAGTTTAGTTGAATCATTAACAAAACGACATTAATAGAAGTATTTAGGGTAATTTGAGCGTCCATTGGCTTTTGAATAATTAACCGCGTGTGAGTAGCACGTGCAATTGTAAAAATGGATACAAACGTGGTAGTCTGAGCGGCGAGATATAAGCCAATGCCCAATGAAATATAGAAGTGTAAATTATATGGGTGGTACCATGTTTTAATGTACAGATAAATAAACATTGTGGTGCCAAAACACTTCGTTATGTGAAGTGGGGCATGATATAGAATATAAATGAAAACCAAAACCAACATATTGTGTAACTTTTCACAGGCTGCCAGTGGGGATAGTATTATGATAAGGTCATGTTGGGTTGCCATACACGGAGTTCCCTTGACGGTTTAATAGACCCAGTTCATATAAATATAAATAGGGGGTAAAGCACATAATAATAGTAGGGACTGCTCAGGAATATAGCTACAAGACCGACCGAAATCAGTCGAATAAACTATAAACACCGCAACACGTAACGCAACACCTTGAGCAAATCATGATTGGGGGATAGCCTACATGGCGAGCCTGGATGAAATAGTGAAATGTAACGATACAAAGTATAGTGATGATACTTTGGGTTTATTGGTTGATAAAATGGAGTGCTATAGTGAAATAGATTTATTCCGTTAACATGTAGGCATAAATTCTAGTTAATTGGAAGAAATCGGTGTTTCAACTTGATAGTTAAGCCAATAAAACTAGAGTAATATATGATCAAATGAATATGAAATATTATTTACGTTTTACAGATAAAATCTTATAGCAACGGGCGATACCATGGTTTCATGTGGCTGATAAAATGCCTACAATCATCCGTCGCCGACCATTTGGTCAGATCGGGGCAAAGAACATTAGTGTAGGTTAAGCAAAGGCGTTGTTTGAAAGATCAAGCAAGCGGATATTAAAATAAAAATCAACATTTAAGTTGGTCTAATTGATATTAGACAGCTAACGATCTGTTCGGACGCCTTTAGTGTGTGAGGGCTCAACCTACACTAAATTATGCTCTAGTATTCTATACACTGCACTTATCGCGGTACCACCTCTAACCACTCTCAAATGAACAAGTACATCACACAGAGTATAGAATGGCCCCTGCCAGACAAATGATCTACTGTATATTTTATCGTGTAAATAATTTCACATACAAAATTTAATTGCAGATTTTTAATCGAATAAAATTGGACAAAAACGTGTGACGATTTGATCGATGAAATTTACTCGATAAGAGTGCAATGACCTTGTCTTCATTAAATTTATAAGTCCTGATTTTCGCCCAGGCTGTATAAACCATGCACAGGCGCGCGAAAAATTGAGCAAGTTGGGCAGGACGTAACTTACATCAATAGTGTTTTTCGCCCCGGAAATTTGGTTTTGATTCAAATTACATTCGATTCGGGCAAATGATTCTAATTTTGATCCATTTTAAATTCAATCCTTGTGACCCTTGCTACCTAAAAATAATGTTGGTTCACCAAAATTCAAATGCAGCCTTAAAGTAGCTCTGGTACGTACGGAGCTGCGAGCGTAGCGAGATGTGACCGGATCCTAACACTACATGAACATGATGAAGAGCTACCAAGGTTTAGAGGGGCACAGTTTTGGGTTATTGAAGAGGCGCGCGTCTAGTGCTAGTTAAAAAACTATAAGGAAGTATAGTGCGGTTGGTTTGACGGCATTATCTATATATGTTAACAATTCGACTAATGTGTTGTAAATAAAGTTAATGGCTCGGTTACAGCATTATTCCAAGAACTATTTCAGAATGTTCCTGGTTTCGATTAAAGTTAAAAACAACACACTATTGATGTCTGTGTTTGGGTTACTGACATTACCTTCATTTAAATTTGTTTTGACTTCTTCACGTGCCTTAAACTCTATATTGCCGACATTTCAATGCTGTGACATGTCATACAGCAAGCGGTTCCATGTCATTGTATTTTTCATTTCTGTGAGTGAGGTAACCGTTCGGATATTGACATGTCATTAGATTAGAGTATTGAAGTAATCCTGTGTGTCATTTTGGTCATTTTGATGGACAGATTTTCAAGATATGACCATGTGAAAAATTATAAGATTCTTCTTGAGCCCAGTTTAGTTATATCCTTAATAGCTTTGCTCCACTTTCTTTAGTTTATTAGCATTTACTGGCAATTTTAAGTAGGTAAAGTAATTAATTGAAAATGACACTTTGTTGCCTTTTATGTTGACTTGAGTAATGGTTAAATTTGAGAATTAGTTCTACTTATATGTGATGCGATCTGTGAAAACCCGCAACATGGTGACATTTTCATATTGGAGATATTTATATATCATAAGATGCTGATTACAGAACTGTTTCGATCATTTTTCTACGATCACTACAAAACAAGTTATGAGTGAATGATGATTGTGATGTCAGAAAAAGCTACAAAACAAGAAATCATGAAAACAGGCCAAAAAAGATACATAATTCAATAGAATAACATCATAAGGTTAATAATAAAAGTGACTTAAGTAAGTTTTTGAAGGTGAAATTTCATGAAAGATGATGACACAAAGTATTGGAATATAGTTTTCTTTAAAAAAATCTAAAAAAAAAATATCTTTTTTTAAATTTATATTTTTTAACATTTTAATTTTACCCATAATCCCTAGTTCACATTTTGCGACATACGACGGGTTTTCACAGATTGCATCACATATGTTTCATTGTTTACCACAACTTATGAAATTACACAGACTAGTACTTATTTTCTACATGAATATGAAGAAATCGATTGATAACTTAAAATTGCATTACCAAAATAAAACAGGAAAGGTCTGTGCTTTTGATTACGGTATTCTAGAAATGTGTCTATTTAAATTAAAGCTTGTTTTGAAGTATAAACCCAAATATTATGAAAATTCAAAGATGTAGCTCGTGTCTTTTGCTGATCATTGTACACATTATCACACTACATGTATCTGGAGAAATATATACACATATTATATCAAAAACTTCTGCCAATTGCTAATTGTCAACACCAACCAAAATGATCACTAACCAATAATATGGCTTCTAACACATTGAAACCCAAAACTATGACATTGACATGGGCAATGCACTCAATAAAAGAAACAGTAAAAACTATGGTTCGGAAGTAAGTTCGGAAGTCATGTTGGTCCCGTGTATCGGAAGAGCTATACCCGAGTACGTTAAAAATGTCACAGACTCCTTCGTAAAGAGTAGGGGATCATCCCGAGTCTGTATTTGCACGCTCATTCTTTCCGGTAACATATTCGTCTATCGTCTGTCTGAGCTGTTTGTATGTTTGTGTATATTGTCTCGTAGTCGTATATGTAATGTTCAGCGCATTGATCAATTTGGAAATGCGATATATAAGAACTTGTAATAATAATAATAATAATAATAATAATAATAATAACAATAATAGGCAAATTGATATTGCTAAATTATCATTTAAGTTAATGCGTTCATGAAAATTTCAGTTTTTATTATTGAATGTTATGAACTTTGTATGCCAACATATGAACTGCATGCACATTTTCCAATCTCAGCTGCACAGCACACTTATTTTAGGGCCTGCCTTTATAGCCGGGCCCTGGACCAGGCGCGGATCCAGGAAAATGTTAGGGGTGGGGGGGGGGGGGGCATTTTTGGCTTTTTATCAATGCATGAAATTAAGTATAGATGATTTAAAAGCTCGAACAGGGGGAGTTTTAGGTTGGAAGTGCCCCCCTCAGAATTATTATTTTTCTTCAATTTTCGAACTCATTTGGTCGATCTGGTGTTTAATTTTGACCAACATTTTATCGAAAAGCCACATCTTCATTTCCAATAGATATTTCGTTTTATTATCAATGCACGAAAGAAGTTGAGCATATTATACTGATATATTTTTTATTTAAGTATATATGGTTTAAAAGCTCGAACAGGGGGGAGTCTGAGGGGGATGTGCCCCCTCCCCCCTACCCCCCCTCAGGATTGTTTTCAATTTTCGAACTCATTTGGTGCGCTCTGGTTCTAACTGTTTTATATTGTTCCCAGCCATTACAGCTGGGCTAGTGATTTTACACCTATGCTACTTTTACATTGTATCACTTCCCTCTTGTATCCTTTTGGGATCCTGTTACGGTTTCGTGTGTGTGTTTTGTTGAGGTTCTTACCATTGTTAATCTAGATTAGATAAAGATATAGATAAGCTTTTCAACATCACTAGATTTTGACATTGGAAATTTGTAAATGGACACATAATGCAATAGGTGGCTCAACTTTTCAAAAATCTATAAACCACCTAATCAGTGGGCCTCGAGCAAGTAAAAATGACTTAAACTAGCAAACTTACTTGGGTATCATTCCACACCATACGTAGCTCGTAATCCTCCAAGATATTCGGGTTGTTGTTGATATGATCGAGAGCCATCTCAGCGGCAACGATGGTGCCACTTCCGTCCCAACCCCCACCAAAAGGAAAAAATCCTCCAAAATATAAAGGAATCTTTTCCCCAATACCATGGAATGATTCAGAAGTAAAGGCTTCATGGGTACTGGATTC
Organism: Ophiura sarsii; assembly: GCA_035610835.1. NCBI lineage: Eukaryota > Metazoa > Echinodermata > Ophiuroidea > Amphilepidida > Ophiuridae > Ophiura > Ophiura sarsii. Next base: position 86,081,262 of record CM069441.1, on the reverse strand, counting down.
CTCCATATTCTGACTACTAGATAATTGCAAAAGACATGCCAATATAACAATATATTTGACATGTTTTTCCAAGTATATTTTCCGGGTCCGAATATCGGCTATACGAGCCATTTTACAGACACAAATGTCAAGTGTTTCATTTCATGCACGGAATTGTCAGCTTAATAAAGAATAACCAGTGCATTGTAGGCCCGTTGAGGGCGCGCGTTGGGAGTGTCCTCATTACGGGGCTTACCCGTTAGCTGTATGTGAGTTTCCTGCCATGCCATGTCGTCTGTGCAAAACATCCGATACAGGGCATCCAAATAGTTAGCTTAGTCCGGTTAAAGCTCTATATCCCAGATACCACAATATTTCAGGATGTAATTGAGAAAATGTAGGAACTACATGAACCCGAAATAAATTAGATCTAGAATATTGGTATATCCATGAAAGATTTTTAAGTTTAAACAAATATCTTTGGCAAAATGTAGATTGAATTTAAAAGTTTTACTGCAGATATATTTACACATTTTTTCTCTCGGACTAAATATGAATTGTATCACAAGAGATATAAACCTTCAAAAGGCATAAATCAAATTGTGTTGCAAAAAAATATGAACAGAAGTGAAAATATGCATTTTCGTCAGTGGACCTGTGATGTAAATCAATGGGAAACACTGATTTATGAAGAAAAAAACCCAATTTACATCATATAAATAATAATCAGTAATAACCATCCTTCATCGTCCTTTGCCTTTAATAATCGAGTTATGATACATTGTAGATCCAAGAGAGGCACGTGATCTATATTACATTACGGTATTAACGTTCATGATATGATATATACGCACTATAATTACAGCAATAGTGAGATACATTCAATTTAAGTGAACTTCTGATGGGAAAATAGAATTACAGAAAGAACATTGATTTTTAATAAGTGTAGTACAGGCATTTCTGCTTGTGGCACAGAAATACATTAAGGCGACAGCATAAGATTAAATGTAGCTCAAAAGACACCGCAAAAATTCACAATTTTGAATCTCTGAATCTTGTATTCAATGTTATAATAATAGGCCTATAATTCAATTGATTTAGTAAATTGAAGAATAGTTAGCGACATTTTTATACCCAATTTGTTGCCGCAGATTGTTTATGAAAAATTAAACAGTTCCAAAATGTAACTGCATACGATGCCGGACATGCCGGACATGGGCTCGTTCACGAATATACAAGGTTACAATTATGCGTACGAGGTTACGTGATCCAGCGATTGGGATGAAGGGTTAACGACGGATTAAATTCAAAACATTATACTGACACTGGAGTTGATTATTCAACTCCAGCGGTTTATGGATGAAATAAATTAGTTCCAACGTGTGAAAATTGTCTGGGGTCATATAATCAAATCCATTTTTACATTGCCACCAACGGAAATTCAAAATTACAACCATTAGTGTCCACTGCTGCCAGTAAATTGGTTGTATATCACGCCTTCCGTGGCTATTTAAGTCAGGCAATGTTTCAGACTTTTCAAAGAAATTGCTCAGTTTACAGAACCCTATAGGAGACTCCTATAGGAGAGTCCTATTTTATTATACACCCTGTATTTTACAAATGATGAATTACTCTAACATCGATCAACATTGGTTTTAATAGTGGGATCTGATTACTAACTCTTAGAGTTAAAAGGGGATGTGGAGGTAGTTCCCCAAATCCGTTTGATTGACCCAGATGCTTTTAGGGGATATTGAGTAGTGACATGATCAATTGTAGCATTGTAGCCGTCCATACATTGTCTCGTTTTGTGTTCGTCCCTCTCCCTCTCCTCCTCTTCTTTCCCCTCCTTTCTCTCCTCTTTTAAATAGATTTGCTGGGGTGAGCTGGGATATGACACCCCAACAGACCATCAAACCATTTGTACCTTTTCAGCCAAATAAACTCTCCCGGTTGTTGGACTATTTTCTCTTATCGGTCAATACATGTAGTGTTAAAATTATGCTCTACACATCAACATTCTCTACAGTTAATTCAAGGCCAACACCATTGAAACAATAGGCCTGTTCATATCAAATTTCTTGCGTCACTGGTAAATTGAGATTTTCCTGTTTGTAAATACGGTCTATTTTCGATCCAAGGCTGATGAGGCATGCGTTCCAGTTGTTGATGTGATCAAGCGCATCACATGGTTAGCTCTGGTACCTAACTCGACCGATGCGACCGAATGGAGCTCCCAACATTAGAGCCGTATCTTTGCTACCAAGGTTTAGAGGGAAACCACCCAATTCTGATAGTCCAATACAGTTTAACTGTAATTAAAGTGCGTATTATATTACAGTTTTACTGTGCCTGTGTTATAACACGGTAACACGTGTTACAGTATATTACAGTTGTTACTGTACCCTGTGTTATACACGGAATAAATCGCAATAATACTAACGAAAATAGTTTAAGAATGTTGGATATCCGATATTTATTGTTTAAGATTGTTGGCTATCCAATATTTATAGTTTAAGATTGTTGGCTATCCAATATTTATAGTTTAAGATTGTTGGATATCCAATACGTATAGTTTATGATTGTGCCATCCTTGTTTTTACCTCCCCGACCACCAACCCCCTGAGTGTTTTGACATATAAATTCTGTATCAATATCATTTCAAAGGTGTTAAATATGAAATACGTACAGTATACGTATTTGTACGTATACTGTCATTGTCAGTGTTATTGCGCTTTATTCCGTGAGGGCGCTAACACCCTGTAACACAGGGTACAGTAACAACTGTAATATACCGTAACACGTGTTACCGTGTTATAACACAGGCACAGTAAAACTGTAACATAATACGCACTTTAATTACAGTTAAACTGTATTGGACTATCAGAATTGGGTAGGGAAACACACAGTTTTGGGCTATTAAGGAGGGGCGAGTCTAGTGTAACACATGGTTTGTAACAGGATACTGCATGTAAAACACTTAAATTTCACTGCATTCAAATCAAGTGAATTGGCATAACACCACCTTTAGTGGCATTTTAATATCACTCATTTGAATTATCTTGCTATGCTAACCTATGTATAAAATCCTAATTAGCGGAATTTCAATCTAGCGGATAGAGGTCCGTAGCGAAATTATAATGCTAGAAAAATTGTGTTGCTTACAGTATTTTATTATACAGTTGTACCCATTAAAATTATAAACCTCAGTGTTTTGACCAATTCTTTTAACCTTTTTGTTGCAAGTTAAGTCAACAAACTGATTTGACTTGTCAAGTCAAATCTTTCTCAATTTTCCTCAAATGATGTCAAGTCAAGTCAGTCCAATAGTGCATTCAAGTCAAATCAAGACATTGATTTTTTAAGTCCCGTACATACATATTGAACATTGAACATGAACCAGTCAATAGTTATAGATTCAACATTCTCAAGTTAAATTTAGCTCTCAACTCTAGGCAAGTCAATTATTTTGATTTTTATGTGACTCTGTTTCAAATATTTTGAATCCAAGTCACAAGTCAATGCTGTTAGGGACTCAAGTCAAGTCATCAACAATGTTATTGGCCTGAGTTGGAATAATACTGGTGTACTTGTAATTGCGAGTCATTCCTGGATCCCCTCCCATTTGTAGACCTTGAATCCAGCCTAGCACACCTAAAGATTACTAATCCTACTTCACAGTATTTCAGATTGTATTATCACACACTTAGGGTAGAATTTGATAAAACATTTACCTTCTTTTTGCATTGAACCGCGAAAACCAAATAACTGCAAAACCCAAGAACCGCGAAATTCCAGAACCGCAAGAACCGCGAAACCCGAGAACCGTTGTAAGTTAATTACGTGTTGAAGCCTTAATGTTAATTATCTTCTAACAAAATGTGACTAAACTTACAAATTTAAATTTAGTGGTGAACATTTAGCAATACTGACAACGGGTCGAATCGACCACGGGTTGTAGAAGTCAAGGTATTGGTTAAGCGCACTTCCTTTATTGGGTTAACACAATGGGTTGATAGGATTTGATTGAAAAAAACATTGCATTAGGCGTCAGAGAGTCCTTGATCTATTTGTGGATTTGCCTTTGAATACTCACAGTGACTTTCGAGACAAGATTTTAAAAGTATAATATTTGCTTCATAACACAACAAAACACCCCTTGAAAAAATATATTGAATTTTGCATCAATTAAAATTAAAATCCATTAAGAAAAGAAGAGGCTTGTTTAAGAGATTTTAAAATTTCATCTTAGAAAATTTCAGTTATCTGCTATGTTTTGAAAACAAATCAACATTGTTGTGATTTGTAGAACCAGAGAATTATTGCCGTGAAGAGTTGAACATTCACGATTTACGTAGTTTGCTGTTTGAGAATTGCAAGTTTCTTTTCACCGCTTTTAACAAAATATAGTTATGTGCTCAAAATATAGCGATTAACTAGGGGGGGGGGGGGGGGGGGGGGGGGGGGGGGGTACCGCGCCATTTTGTCACGAAGCAATGGTTATGACGTCATATTTTTGGCGATTTTCTGAACTTTTGTATTGGATTTACGTGCAAAATATATGCCCTTGGCATCATACTTTCCCAGGTGTGTAGATCATTTTAAGTTTCAAATGTTCTAAAATGGATGGTTTTCTAACCAATTCGATAAAGAAACACTATCTACACACCTCAGAATTGCAAACAATATGCTTTAAACAAGTCCCCCTTTTGTGCCTTTGAACAGAGTGTCTGCCGGGAATGTAGAATTACACAGCGCATAGACCCATGACCCCGGTGCATGTTCGCTGTGTTATCGTACTGACAGTACGAGATTTGCAATTGCAATAACACCGCACTGACTGAGCGATTCATCGTTAGTATCCAAAAATCACTAAAAAGTAAAACCATAATACTGGCTTGGTAAATGCATATTATGTACATGTAGGTATGCTGTTGTATGCTAGCTAGATTCGGATGGAGTCATCATGGCATATAGATTTAAATCTTATACACCACTATCAGTTCTCTCTGTGGCTCAATTGGTTAACGTGTCGTACCAGTAAAACGAAGATTGCCGGTTCGAAACTCGCTAGAAGCACTTAGTTTTTGGTTTGTTGTTTTGGGTGTGTTCTTTTTTTCTACCGTTCATATGGACAGTATACTCCACAGCAGTCTCGATAATCTTGATCTTGATCTTGATTTTCCATACCGTCAAGCAATGCATAATCGTCGGATATCATGTTATTGTATGCCGCTGTCAAATTTACTGAAGAGGGCGCAAAGTTTGCGACCTCTCTGATTTTAGGCTGGTAACACAATCCCATAGTGCATTTCGTTAGAACAGTGTAAATTATTTTTTCAACAATACGTATCACGTGATAACCACGATCGTTTTCGCAAAATATCGCAAAATATCGCAAAATATCGCAAAATGACGCGGTACCCCCACCCCTAGCAATTAACGTACCTTTTCTTCAAAAGTACAATACCGCCCTCTAGAGTTCCGCTTTATAAGCAAAACATTATTCGTTCGTTTAGAATTAGAATGTCTCCCTCTAGAGTTGAATAGCAGAAATGCTACGTAAATTACTATCATTTTAAAGATGTTTTCCAAGTTATATGAAGCGCAACTTGTTTACATTATTTATTCACATTATTAACACATTACGGAAGTCTTTGGTCATATTGGTAATACGTGAAATATCAGAACTTTGATTTAGATTACTCACCACTCGTTAAACCAGTGATCGTTGTTAAGGGCGCACAACACTAAACCACTCCTCGTTTTGTGTAATGGATGTCAAGCACTGAAACAGATATCAAGCAACGCAAGGCAGCAGCTTGGAGAGCCTGTGTGAAGCTGAACAAGATCTGGAAATCCACCCTACCAAGAAAATTCAAACTTCGCCTGTTCGCCGCAACTGTTGAATCTGTGTTATTATATGGCTGTGAGCCTGTGAGGCATGGACCACCACCCCTAAGCTAGCAAAGCAACTTGACGGCTGTTATACTCGTATGCTGAGGACTGTCCTCAACATTCACTGGAAGCAACATACAACTAACACAGAGCTGTATGGAGACCTCTCCAAAATCACCCAAAAGCTTAGGGAGAGAAGGACAAGATTCTCAGGCCACTGCTCTAGGAGTCAAGAATGTGTGTCAAAGCTGGATACCAAAACATGGGAGAAGAAAACCTGCCCTAACTTACATCGATGTGCTAAAACAGGACACTGGTTTGGATGTCGGAGACTTAAAGACAGCAATGCAGGACAGGAAAGTGTGGAGAATTGTAGATCGAGAACACAACTCGAATTAAGCAAGTAAGCAAGTATTAAGTTCCGGCAAAAACAACAACATATTTTGGGAATCAGTTTAGCATGAGGGTAGCATTTTATAATTAAAATGGAAGATAATCTCTGGTACTTTGATCAGGATATTGCGAAATGTTGATTTTCGATTTTCCCGAAAATTCATCACGTGGATGAACACACGTGCTCGGAGGTGGTCAGAAGGCGAGCGTTCTGGCTGAAAATCGAGGTGGCGCTGTTTAAATGATCATATCATAATTCTAATTGCAAGACGTAACACTTCTTGACCATTTTATGAAATTTTAATATTTATTCATTAGAATGAAGCATTCGAGGCATTCCTAAAATGGGTACTAAGGACACAAAGTCGGGACTCTTTTAGCCTTTTTTTACGTGTAATCCAATAAGACACTTATTTAGTGCTGTGCCCCTTAGCTCTGTGTAGTACACCGTGATTTTGAGGCTTATTAAGTTTTTATGTTTCTCATTACCTATTTCTAAATAATGTATGAAGAAGAAGGTTGAACAAAAAATATATATATGGTAAACAATGATCATATCGTAAAAATTCTAATTGCAAGACGTAACGCCAACTCGTATTAGCCGATCACCAACTCGTATTAGCCAATCTCCGTCTAAGATGCATACGAACATCCAATGCAAACATATCAAATCGCTATGATGTCTTCAAACTTAGAGACCTCGACACTAGGAACAAATACAAGATAGAAATCGGTGGAAGATTTGAACCATTGCTGACCAAAGAGGACGTTGACGTTAACTCGGCTTGGGAAGACGTCAAAACTGCCTTCAATAATACCTCTGATAGGTACCAAAAAAACCACATCAATCCAAACCATGGATCACTTCTGAGGTACTGGACTTTTGTGTGAGGAGCGTAGTAAGGCAAAGGCACATATGTAGATAATGCACATCAGGCAAGCAAGTCCAAGGCTGTGTCAAAAGAAAATCACAGTCAGAATGTAATCAGTCAAAGACAAAAAGGCGCCATTCTAACAGAGCAAACAGATGTCAAGAAGCGGTGGAAAGAAAACTACCAGGATCTCTATAACCAGGACTGCGTAATTTCTCCCCTCCTATCCAACATCTTAATGGGGTTGGTAATGCTGTATGCCACTCACGACACAATCATCGGAGCAAAATCCAAGGCCAGCTGGTGTCGAACCTCGCTTCACAGATGATATTGTCATTATAGCTGAAAGCGAGACAGATCTGCAACACTAGTGAACATAATCATAATGACATGAATGGGTCTGGACAGGTATAAGATTTAGCGTAAATTAATCGGTGTTTAAGCCTTGTAGCTTACTCCGGTTTGGCGCTCTCAAAATTATGACTTACCTCACACTTACCTCAGTTAATACTCGCCATTGGTGCATTCGGCCGTATATCCTTAACAATTTACAATCTTTGATAGCAAAAGAGGTATCAACATTTAGCTAAATAATGTCTTCAAAGGTCCATATCAATTATCAGATGATCAGATTTAATGTAATATCTGCTCAAATGAGGGTGGACTTTCTTTTTTTGCGGTGCTTTATATTGGTTTGCTTTATATATTTATAGAGCTTTCTGTTTAGCTTTAACCGTCCGTATTCGTTGCTGACGAACGATATTCACGTGGTAGATTCCCCCGCCTGCGAATTAGGAAATAAACGGCCAAGTGCACCAAATTGGCGTAACTTACTAGAGAGGTAAGCTACCTCGCTAGTACTTATGCACTAACTGCAGTGTAAACTACTAGCGATGTAAATTTGAGAGCAAAACTGGAGAGTAAGATCAGAATAGTGACTAGGGAGGTTAAATATCCATATGAATGAACATCGTCCCACTTAAACAATATTTCAGAGAAACAAAGAGTGACGTTTCTGGTTTTCCGTAAAATAAACAAATGTATCGTCAATTAACTACGTCACTCACTGGGTCAAATGTTAACACGGTTAATTTAAATAATGAGGCCACGTCGAGCTGGTCTGAGAGACAGATACAATGACGACATTTTGAGTCCGAAAATGTCAACGTGTTGAACAATTCTCTGGAAAATAAGGACCATCATTACATTATTTATTTTTCTTATTGCAGAGGCACATACACATTTTGCACTTAAAAGGTACAATTTCATGATAAAAAGTTTTGTTGTTGTTGTAATTGATAGTTCAATGGTTTATTATTAATATGATGCCACTTGTATCGTCCAATCGCTGTGGCGTGATACTGTGATCCTGCCGTTTATAAACGGAAAACACGGGCTCGATTCCCGAGAATTCCTTATTTCTTATTTTATTTTCAAAACATGATGGTGACTTTAATGAAATCATTCATGTCAATTTCTATGAACTACAATATGATGGCCCAGGTATTGATAATTATGTATTATTATTTTGTATTCATCTTTTTTTATTTACTTTCAATTTAATTAGTCATTCATTCGTTTATATAAAGAGGCATATTTATTTATTTATTTATGTATTCGTTTATTTATTTGATTTCATGTTATTTAATTAATTAATTAGTTAATAATTGAATGATTGATTGGTTGGTTGATTGGTTGTTTGAAATTATTTCTACAATTTTGTATGCATGATTGTGGATAGATGTAAAATATTTATAATAAATTGGTCTTAAATGTATCATTGAGTAAATTATACACAAATTGATAATGAATTGCATGATAGAAATCTTCCATTGATCTTTATAATCGTCCATCGGGCTAATCAGAAATTATCATTTAGTTACAGCATAAACTGTTACGCTTCAACTTACTCTTGGGTCCGGTCAGGTGTAAGATTTAGCGTACTAGATTAGTAGCTTACCTCGGTTTGGTGCTCTCAACATTTTGGGTTACGCCTTAGGGACTTGCGAGATAGCGATATTCTTCAGCTACTCGCCATTGGTGCACTCGGCCGTTTAAAGTGTTACGAATGGGTGTGCGCAATTGTCACTTACACGGCTATTATTATTAACCCTTTAACTGATTACAGCAGTTAGTGATTAATCCCAGTCAGGCTGATGGGTACTAGCAGCTGATACCAGCTTTTACAATCTATTCTTAAAAGCCATTTTGTATTTCTGCTTGATACTTTATACAACACATACATTAACAGTACACTATTACTATAAGTTACAAATATGAATAGGATTATTTTGTCCTTTTGATTCTATCATGCTAAAATCAGTAAATCCTGTCGGATAAGTGAAAATATCTAGCTATACTCAAATCCTTCAAGTTGGTCTCGATTGAGTGATTCAGACCAATTCAATGTCCTAATGTCGATACATACGCAAACACAAAAGACGTTATTCGTGAACAGCAACCGACACCATCAGATAAAGATTTCCACCTCTCTCGTGTGAATGTAGCAGAAGCGGATCTCTTCGGAAAGGTCTCACGGGTCCTTTATTGTATTATCACATTTTCTGATACATGACTGTGTTTTATATTGTTTGGATTCATTATCACGTAGTTGTAACACGATCCATTTATGATTTCGATCGACAACGCCAAACGTATACTAACATGACTAAAGTAACATAGTTACAAATCGCAAGTAACATGTTTAAGATCAGTTCCTTCTTCTTGATCAGCCGCATGTGTATCTGTCGTAGTATCTCGTTGCTCTTTACTCATCACGGACGTGAAGCAACCATTTTGACCAACACTCGGTTTATCGATAGGCAGCTTCGTAAAAGATACATGGTTTTGAGATATTGTATTGGGGGATTTTCGGTTTCTCAGTTCTGATTCCACCTGTAAATGTATGAAAAGACCGAAAGTGAAACTAGATACATGGGCAGATAATGTATGAAGGATTGCATTACACGGTAAGTATTAACTCTATAAGGAAAGGGGAAGGCTGAAGAAGATATAATATACCATTCTGACGTTTTACGCGTTTTTCCTTCACCTCTACCAGTGACACTACACTTCTCGTAATCAGTGAGGTAAAATTGTCATTGTCTCACATCTGGTTGGAAACTAAAAGAAGTAGAAGTTTCCTCCAGTAGGCTATCCTGACACGTCACCGAACTATTGGTCTTGGTGCATTCAACAACTCATGTGACAGGAAAGGGTAGTCCACTATGTTGCCTACGCTTTCTTCATTCCGACCACGGACGACCAACAATGATGATGATGATGATGATGAAGCCGAACTTCCCCACGCACACCTTCATGTAGTGCCCACACGTTGACTATAATTTGTGGCGACTGTTGAATCCAATACATTCATGGAAACGTCGCGAGAATTTAATCTAGTCTAGGATGTATACGCATTCGCGCCTATTTACCTGTGTTAGTTGTTTCCTAAGTAATTCATTCTCTTCACGAAGACTACTATCTGTTCGGTTGGCAATCACATTACCCGATTTCGTAGAAGTTGCGTGACTCTTTATAGTGGATATTGGTTCACCATCGGGGTATCTTAACACTGATATGATCTATGAAAACGATGGTACTAACATTGTTAAAAATGTGAAGTCATTGGTATAACTTTGCCTATTGACAATTGATTTTTTCGAAGTATGAACCAATAATGTTGGAAACAGGAATGATGGCGCTCAGTAAAGTTGGTTTTGACTTTTATACATTTTGTTTCTGATGGAAAATATACGCGCAAGATAATGGCTATGTCGGCTGCTAAATGTTTATCATGTTTAGGGTTAGGAACCTTCATTTATGGATTGAACTTAAACACACTAAATATTGACATAATATGGTGCATCTTTGGTGCTCTCACCTTTGGAATAAACACAACCACTAGTGTAATCGAGGTACAAAATATGATGATGCAACTTGTGAAAATATACGAGGCGGACGGATTGTCACTGATGATGAAGCTCACTGATAATCCAATCACGCACAAAATGATGACGTTGTACACACTAATGCCTATCAGCTTGCTGTCGTTGAGAGCCGGAATGTTAACCTACATTGAAGTATTAGAAACGATGTTTAGGCACACAAAAAAGGTTTGTCTCAGAAGAAACCTGAAAAAGCCTATGCGAAATGAGTTTTTGTTGTTGTCTTATTTTAGCAAAAAATTCTATGCGAAATGCGGTATCTTTTATTTTAATCATAAGACGGGCTCTGTGAAATGTATATTTTACACTACCATAGTAGAAACAAATCACATTTTGTTGAACTGTATTTAACTTCTATTTGTAAGTGGCAATTTTACTCTTGTAAGCTAGAGAATGAAGCTGATGGTACTTCACAATGTGGAAAAAGAGTTCCGCGCTGAAATGCGAATTTTAAAAGCTTCGTGCGCTGTCTTCTGAGACAAACTTGTTATTGTTTGGCCTTATAGAATATATTTTGTTATTTGCAATTGATGATGATTTTCATGCTAATGTTTAAAGCAGACTGGTAAAACAAACAAGTCATCGTGCAGAAATGAGTGTCCCAGATATAATTTGCATTGTAACTTTACCTGTCTGGTCTCCCATGCCAGAAATGCTCCAAAGATCAACAGAAGTCCTTTATATGCGTACAGAGGAATGAGCCAATAGATCATGAGATTACACGTACAGAATTTCACATAGGGTACTAGGCGCTGATTGGCTACGTCTGGATCATCCTGTAAAATAGATTATACGCGCGAAATAAAATTTTGAGTTGAAATACAAACATGTTCGAAATTAGTTGAAAGATTTACTAAGTTTCCTAAATGATTCTAAATTGAACTAATCGTGATAAAAGTATATGTTGTTTGTGTCACTCACGTGTATTTTGCAGCGACAAATGCGATACATCTGGTCTCTAGATCTTTATTTGGTGTGATATTTTGGCTGTTTTAGCTGTTATTACAACACCAGTGGCTTACTTTCTAATTTTATTTATTATTCACTGAGTGATACTGCTTACATCTACACTGGCATGTGCGAGTTTGCCAAGATTGGTTCATGTTATCAATGTGACAGGTTCCTTGGACAGGTTATTGCCCAGAACAAAGTACTATTTAAAGTTCATGGGTGTTAACACTTTTCACGCGGCTGTTAGTGTTACCATAAAAACACCCAGATTTTTCAGAAACCTTTTCCAATTTTCAAAGTATATTGCAAGGATTACTAAACCAATACTAGGCATGTTTGTACTTATTCAATGCATTTCTCATGGTGATCCCAAATATATTAATGACATTTTTTAAACATTTTGTGACATTTTGGAATGTCGTCTGCAGACGCCTGCCTCGTGGAAAGTGTTAAGCCATCGAAATTGACAGCTACAGACGTTGTGATATAAATGATAGCCCTAGCTAACACCCGAGTAGATATAATTTCACTTATTTCGAGAATAATGTGAAATAAAGCATTTATTACAAACTCGATGGTTTCGCCATCTCGTGTAATAGCTACTATATATTAACGAAGTCAAAACAATGAACATTGGCTTGATTTGTCTGCTGCAACCCCCCCTGTGCAATGAATTAATATGACGATGTTTGACTTGGGACATTTTCGAAGGAGTGTTAGGGTTCTCTCTTAAGCCTAATTCGAAAGCAATTTACTTCATAATAGGAAGACTAAACAATAACATTGCGAAATACAGGTATACGTGAAATGGTGGATAGAGTCATCGTAAGTTTCGTTTCTTACATATCGTGGAAATCAGTTCTCAGGCGAACATTTTGCTACACTGAAATCGATTATCTCTGTTGATGAGCATCTATAAACACACAATGACATGTTTTATTTTGGGTCAGCAGACCGGGATAAAGACTATTTTTCAGATCGTGGTAGACCTATTTTGTTGGCCCTTAGCTGCTAAACAACTTACCCGTTCTAATAAATCAACAACGCCGACATGTAATGGATCAACAATTTGCCACACAGCTAGAATCAAGAAATCAATTGCAAACAGAACGAATACCATGACAAACAGCTGGTTGTCAGTTACTATCTAAAAGAAATACAATCATTAGGTGAGTGATAAGACGTTATTCGTTGTTGAGTCCTTGGCATGACGAAAATGAACAATAACTTGCGGGACCCGGTATTCTTCCAGACCCAATGATATCGAAAAGAGAAATAGTGACGAGGAAGAATTTCAACTTCGTCAAAGACACCTTCATCGATTTGTATATTGGTAAAGCTTCTGAACAGGGTAGCAAATGACCGCCGTAATTATATTACCTAGAGAGATCATGTACGCGTATGTAAGAGAGAACATGTGTAGTCCAGCGGAACAGCACGGGACTCTTGATCATGAGGTTGTGAGTTCTAGCCCCGCTGTTATGTGGCCAATTTGTTTGTGTTCTTGGGCAAGATACTCAGTTTCAATTGCCTCGTCAACCTAATCGATATTTGGGAAGCTGCTAGGGAGTCATATTCTAAGTTGTGCTTATAGGGTCGGTAGCCGCCTACGTGTAGCGATGAAAAGGGTTCTTATTCAAAATGACAGCGAAACAATTGGCCAAAAGCGCTTTGGGACTTTGTTTGCATAGTGGAAAAAGCTATAAGAACGGTGTTTCTTTAACCTAATACTTTTAGCCTTACCACTCTTTTCGGTGTTTTGAAAGCAGCAACTTTATGAACTCTCCACGTTTTACTGAACATGGAACCAAACGCTAAGACGAATCCAACGGAGAACACCCAGGCTCGAACCTACGTAATCATAAACAGGTAAATGTTACAACACTCGCATAAATACAATTGTGGGTGTTTGTTTACGGTTTGTGGACGGACACACGTGCTTGGACCCCTTAGCATGCCAACTGTATTATGAAAGTAAGACAAAGAGATGAAAAAATAAATAAAAATAAAGTAAATTTGCTCCAATTCGAATTCAGTAAGGCACAATATTACGCATAAAATGATAATGTTTCGGTATTGGACTACGAAATTTTTAAACGAAAATGATTCAGGTTTGGCTAGGGATCGGACTGGACATTTAGGACTCAGACTTTTATTCAGTGTCGGTTGGTGTATGACTTTCAATTCATGCTATACTTTGCGTAAAAACTTATTTATCTGTCCCCCTTAAAATCTTAAACAATGATAAGCAAACGTACCTGACATGCGATTATTTCTACTTTCTCAGAAACTAAGGTCGTATCTAAACCACCGATGAATACACTCGCATATATCAATATCCCTCCAAGCAGAATCAGATTATTCAAGTTTGGGCTTGACATTCTTACAAATCTGGAAGTTCCAAAGGCACATTGTCATAATGCTTGTTAAATAGTTTGTTAAGCAACAAGCTGGATTGAAAAATATATAAGATTTAAAGATTGTGTGTAAGAAGCATACCGCATAATATATCCAGTAGGCATTTCGTTCACTTCTTTCTGGCTGAATTTAATATAAATGTGACGCGATCAAGAGGAATGAGTCGGATGTCGACCCTGGTAGAAAATGAGTTTTTAATACAGTTTTAAAGAAGACACCTAGATTTTTCAGAAACTGAAAACCCCATGTCGGAACGACGTTTTGTTTCAAAGTTATGTCAAATTGTATACATGATTTTCCATCAAAACTTATGTAAGCCGCCATTTTGAATTGGCCATATCCCAATTTGGGATTCCCCGACATCCGCCTCATTCCTCTTGATCGCGTCACAAATATGAGATCGTACCTTGCATGTGGATTATCTTTATCATTGACGTATATTTTGTTGATTGTTCAAAAATCAAAAACAGGGTGTCCCAAAGTTTCAATACCCTTTTAAAGTACCTTTTTAATCTCCGGTAAAGAAAATCGCAGTATCAAACTGAAGACATATTTGGATAGAAGAAACTTGGAGAATTAGTTTGATACCGAGCCACAATAACAGCTGTATTTGTGTCCAAAATCCAAAAAGAACATTTACCGAACTGTAAGAGTGCACTTTCATATAAAAGCGAAATATACGGCCGAGTGCACCAATGACGGGTAACTTAATAGGGAGGTAAAGCTACCTCCCTAGTAGTTATGCTCTAACTGTAGCATAACTTACTAACGATGTAATTCTTAGAGCATAACTGGCGAGTAACATCAGAATAGCAACTAGCGAGGTAAATATCCACATTAATCAGCATCGTCCCCTTACAAAATTAAATAACGCATATGACAAGTGTTAACCTATAGTTTACTGTGAAATGCTGACGTAAATGGTCCTCCGTAACATTAAAAGCGTGGCGTCACTCGCTATAGGTCATAGGTGAGTGTAAATCAAGAATCACCTGCGACCCGGACAAAATGATGCCATTTTATGTCCAAAAATTTCGAAGTTTGTTTACCGCTTTTTCAAAAATAAGGATTATCATGACATTACAAACATATTTTGGGCGAGGGGCACATACAAACATTGCACCAAAAAGCACAATTTTAATGATAAACACAAGCACCCGATGGAAACAATTATATACAAATAAAACATACTTCCGTGGCGTGGATACCTTGTCCTTCGCTTGTTAACCGCAAAACCCCGGTTCGATCCCCAGACCACGCACGGCACGATATTCTTTTTGTTTCGTTCTTCTAGTTCTACCCTTCCAATCACAATAATGTTGAAACTTGGCTTTATCAGTTTTTAATTAATAAAAACAATAATAAGTTTATTTATTTAGTCATTATTTAAGATCCTTGGACAATTAGTACGTTTTGGTCAAAATATGACCCAAAGTCGGTGCGATTAGTGTTTGAATGGGCAAAAGGAGTTGATCTAAATTTTGACTAAAAAAATCACCAAATTGCATGATTGGATTTTGAAAAATACAAAATCTTTCAGCTTATGAGGGGTCACATTCTACTTCAAAAAGACACCCCCTGGGCATGCAAGCGCAATTGGTCCTTCAGCATCGGCGAATCATTCCCTCCAATGTTCACAACACATTTACGCTACTGCTAGAATCGACTGACTTGTGGCATAAAACGTTATGCCCCAACTTACTCTTGGGTCCGGTCAGGTATAACATTTAGCGTAAATTACCCGCCAGTTACTAGCCTAGTAGCTTACCCCGCATTGGCGCTCTCAAAATTGTGGGTTACGCCTCAGTTACTAGCGAGGTAACGCTATTCTTTAGCTACCCGTCATTGGTGCACTCGGCCGATAATGCGCTTATGTTACGTGAATTGAAGCACAGATAGTTTCTACCATCTGTGATTGACATATAAGTCAACATTTAAGGCATGGTATTTTAAAGCGTGATTGAAGGGAGCGACAGAAGGACAGAGGTAGTGAAGAGAACGGTTGTCCATGGTGATTTAAAAATGTTTAGATTGAAATAATCCGCATTATATACATTATTAATGTTGAGCACAAAATGTAATACGTGAAAGCCTTTTTGCAAAATCCACATGAATGGATGTAAGTAATCCGCAGCGTGTGATTACAGATAAGCACACCAGTCCTGGCGTCCTTCAGGTTAAAACAAATTGTATGGTATTGTGAGTCGTATGACCAAACCTTTCAGCGTGTGTTATATATTAAGAGGCTTCGGTAAAGGGGACAAGTTTGGCTGCAAGTTTGGTATCAAAATAATTCTGCGAGTTTCCTCTGTCGAAATACGGTATGGTTTCAGTTTGATACTACGAATTATTTTACCGGAGAAGTCTCGGACTCGATATCACGCTTTAAAAAGGTGTCGAAACTTTTGGGACATTCTGAATTTGAATAACAAATATTACTTCTGATTTCGATAATAGATATTGAATGCGAGGAAAAATAGCGCCAATATAATTCCTATTCCAGCAAGTAGACACATGGTGGTGTAAAGATACCCATTGATTCCCTCGTGTATCCGCACAATGATGATAACCACCTGTGGTGTGTGGTCCAGAGGAACTGCACCTCCTGAAAACGAGATTGTGATTGAGATTGTGAATTATTGTAGACACTATTTTACATGTAGGCCTACTAGTAGAGTCATTTCCATGAGATCCGTGACCAGTTTTAGGTTACCTTTTTTTCTTGATGGATTTGTCAAGATGGACCCATTTTAAGAAAAATTAGCTCGTATATACCTCCCAGAAGTGACGGCAATCGTTTTTATAGCGCAAAACCAAAAGTGGCCGCCATACAGGGTCCCAAAAATTCAAATGGCTTCAACGAAGCTAAAAAGCATACCAAAGTATTTGGCTGAGTACAAGGATTCGGAAAATGTATAGTTTGCCCTTCTTCCGATGTTTGGGTAACGAGCTATAGGGTAACTCGTAAAAAGGTCGTTGACCTTTGCATTGAGGTCAACATTTAAACTAATTGCTCTCATTTTGAAAAATGATATCTCAAATTGTTGGTCTAATTGCAAGGATTTCAGAAATGATAGTTTGTACCACCTAGAGTGTCTGTTGTACCTTATATAAAGGGATCAAAACGAGTAGTATACCTTGACCTTTTGACCCACACAAAATATTCCCTGTGGCAATTTTTTTTTCTTCATCTGGAATCCTTGTGATTATACGAACAATATGATATATTCTTTTTCAAAATTGGAGCAAGTTTAAATTTTGACCCGTATGCAAAGGTCAACGACCTTTTTACGTTTTACCCGATAACTCGTTAACCAAACATCGGAGGTAGGGCAAACTTTAATAAGCTTTGTAGCTTAATTGAAGCCATTTGTATTTTGGGGCCCCTGTATGGCGGCCATTTTGGATTTTGCGCTATAAACACGATTTCCGTCACTTCTGGGAGGTATATAGGAGCAAATTTTCTTAAAAGTAGTCCATCTTGACAAATCCATCAAGAAAAAAAAGGTATCCCAACACTGGTCACGGATCTCATGGAAATGACTCTACTACACCGATATTATCACGCATTTAAAGTGATTGCATAATCTACATTTTAAAATCTTAAAACATTAGCATCGATATCTATACCCCACGTACCTGCAAATGTTACATTTTCATACAATTCAATATGCCCGCCGTCGTCCGGTGAGTGTAAACCAATCAACGTCTCTAAAAATGCTTGACAAATTAAGAATATTTTATCATATGTCAAAACTAGATCAGATATATATCTGTATTACATACTTGAAACATGATGGACCAATAATATACATATATATATATACATCCAATGTTAATAGTTTATCATAACACCTCAAAGTGCTCGATACTTAAAAAGTAGAGCTATCATAAATAAATATATATACATAAATAAATAGATTTATACACACATGGTATTTTTGCTCCACTACTCTGAGTTTCACGACTTGTGTCGATCTTCAGGTGGTCAGTAACTGATCACAAGAAAATATACCCAGCAGGTTTATTTTCTCTTTCCACGGTCTGGTGGCTTGTATCCATGGCGACATTTACTAACAAGTTCTGATCTTTTATTTAGGCAAGCACTTGGATGGATTTTCTTGGCTAACAGTATTGCCAGCTTTTCCTGTAGACAAAGATTACAATTGCAGGATTTGCGCATGGATGAGTTGGATTTGTGAAGTATCTCCCAATTGATTCTATACTCAATGTATTTTTGCTTCAGGCCCCATACATATTTCGACAATTCAGTTTCTTTTTCATATTTCTCATGTCTAAAGGATTTCGTGTGATTGTTAAATCTCTCTTTGAATTTCCCCCCTGACAAGCCCACATAGAACATACATGCATTATTAGATGTAACATTGGCTCTGTATATTGTGCTCTCCGACAAACATTTTCCATTGAAAGGGGCAGCTATTCTTAGCTCTGCAATTGCACTCCCTCTGAGGGGGGTTATGGTTAGCATTGCGCATTACTCGTGAGTTTATGCGAACCCATGACGGAACTCATTTTGTTAGTAAATGTCGCCATGGATACAAGCCACCAGACCGTGGAAAGAGAAAATAAACCTGCTGGGTATATTTTGTTGTGATCAGTTACTGACCACCTGACATGCCTGAAGATCGACACAAGTCGTGAAACTCAGAGTAGTGGAGCAAAAATACCATGTGTGTATAAATCTATTTATTTATTTATATATATACATCCCTATTCTTTCAATAAATCCAAAAACGTGAGTCTCAACATGTGATTGGGAGGGGTAAAATAGATGAAAGCAAGGGGGAAAAGGGAGATGTAAAAAGAGTTTTTTTTACTCAACAAACTCTTAGCATAGATTAATGTTGATACTCAGTCGGGTTACTGAAGTACTTTTTATTTGCTAGTATTTGAATGTTATACATATATTGGACACCGACACTAACATTTTAAAGGGGTATGCGAGGATGTTTGGGGCGGTGGAAAAGCTTTTAAATTTGCTTCGAAACTAATGACACATGTGACAAAAATCTACATAGGTCGTCCCGGTCATTTAGGTATTTGACAACAAAGCAAAACGTTTAAACACATCAGTTTGTACGCTCTATCTACTCAAGCATACACAAGATCGTTGTTTACATCAGCAAACGGTATGTGACGTCATTCCGGGCCGACCTATACCCGTAGGAAACAACATGTCATTGTTTTTGCTCATTTGGCTATATAACACCGCCAAAAGGATATCACTCCGGACTGAACATTCTGAACTAATCAAACACATATTTGAATATAAGTCTATTGGATGGATGTGAAGTTGGAAATACTTTCCTGCGGACAGGAAGGTATAGCTTTCCGTACAAAAGCACAAAGGTTTTACATAACACATATAGTTATAATTTGCAAAACAAGTGTTGTCTCCTTATAATGAATTAAAGTGTTGTCTCCTTATATATTGAATTAAAGTGTTGTCTCCTTATATAATGAATTACATTGAAAATAACCTCTCATTTCCCACACTTACATTTTCATGGAAGTGAACATTTCAATGATTAATAATTTTGTGTATCTTCTAATTTTTCTGCCTGCAGTACAAGTAAACGTTAAACAATTTAAGAGGAAAAACCCACTTGTCTGGACATAATTTACTATTAAAGCCTTTAAGTGACTTAACCGGAAACGAGTCTATGTCCTGTTATTATACCTGCCGATCTACGAATAATCAAAGGCGGAATGAAGCTCATTTGAATCGTTATCAGTTGCAACGGTATTGATTCGCAGCGTTAAAATGAATTTTACATCTAATAGAATGAAATAACCTTGACATCTAAGAGAGAGACTCCTCGTTGCCGCGCTGCCGGTACGATTATATCCACAATATTCTATGGATACAAGGCATTGAAGTTGGTTTACTGTTACTGTAATGATCTTAGCTATGAGAAACCTTTATCAGACCATGGTTTGTGCAATGACGCGACAAAATCTTGAACAATAAAACTGGGCATTACCAGCGCAAGGTGATATTGACTTTGGCAATTGATCCATTGAGTTATTAACACGAAAAGGAAAAGCGCATTACTCATGTCACTAGATATAATATACAAAATCCAATTTAGGGTTGTGTGAAAGAATGTAAAATACATTTAATGGACATTGATAGTAAGCAAAGTTATAAACGTGAATTTGGAATACATTTTTAAAAAACTTATTAGGCCTACATTACTCCAGACTATATTTTTGGAAGAAAATTCACTTTTAAGTTCATTGACTATTTCAAATCCTCTGTGAACAGTGGATTTTCCTGCACATGAAAAGTGGCCAAAAGCTGAATTTGACATGCCTGTGACTAGTATATTTGCCATCATTTGATAACGAAAGCTCCAAAATTTGCTGAGCATGATTATTACGATTTCACATCCAATCTTTATCAATCATGTTTTACACGGGAATCTTTTTTGACACTCCCAGTATATATATATTTTTGAAAGAATTCGTCAAAAAAGCATTTTATAAAAAACACCCCAGAATTAGTTGCTCTGGAAAAAACACATAGGCTATCATTTTGGTTTTGGGGAAGTAACTTTTTGTATCGTTTAATCATAATGTATTCAGAATTTGTCTCTTTCTGAAGTATACCTTGTGGTTTTCTACAGATGTATGGCATCTCTGCTGAGCAATCTGAAGCTTTCCATGTAGAAGTGTCAGTGTCATTGAAGTTAATTGATAGGCAGAGATGTTGAGTTGCAGGTAAAGATGGCAACAGATTTTGTAACACCCACGATCCATCATCACCCACTCCTGGATCTATCCAGTCATATCGACCGCTACGCCATATCAATCCAATATACCTAAGATTATGACCATGAACAATGAAAATCATATGGTATTTAAGGGTATGAGGTTCTTTTTAATGAATTTGAATGAAGTGTACGGACTTCGCACAGGCAAAATAAGAATCAAGGTCATCCGTTATAGCGTTGGATGAGGTTTTCTTTTCTGTCTTCTTTTGCTATGCTCTTTTTGTTATTTATAGATCTTCATTGTTCCATGATTTGTCGAAGGGAACTCATGAATGGCGATTAAAGGAATTCATTGTCAGAAATACTTAGATCTTAGATCGTAAATAGTATAAATATTATTTTGCTGATTTTGACGATGGTGAATCAAAGTAATAGCATGGTTGAAAGTGAATTATATGCGAAAGGCTTTTATGATGAGAACCCTACCAACCAAAAGGGTTTGAATACTTTGAATGAGTTGCGCTATCAGATAATCGGGCAAAATGGTGTGAAGTCATTCGGGTGAATAGAGGTCCCCCACACTCCACCAGAGAAATCCCGGTAACGTCACTGAATTTAGCACTTTTCATTAACTTTCGAAACATAGCGTTGCATTCACAATTTCAGCCCCTTCTAATGTGTTAACATTGTTATAACAACGTTACTTACCAAATGTTGCGATGAGCGTTTTAAAAACGTTGGGGTACATCCACAAATTGTCGACTTACGTTGTATCATAACGTATTTGAAACTAACTTACAACTTTATTAGGAAAAAGTGTACTTTAGGTTCCAGATACTTGTATACCAGTATAATAGTGCAATACTGGAACATAACAGTTGCCAGTATTATAGGTCGATACTGGTTCGATTTTACTGTTCCAGTATCGGGTCGATACTGGAACACCAAATTGTGTTATAGTATCGACCGATACTGGAACAATAGAATGTTCCATTATCGGTCGATGCTGGTACACGTGATACCAGTGAGATTTGTTCCGGCATTGAACGATACTGGTACATAATTATGTTCCAGTACCGCCCGATACTGGAACATTGACTTTGTACCAGTATCGGACGATACTGGCACAGTTCATAATCTGGGGCCAAAGGAAATTTGTCCCTTTATTTACAACGTTGCTACAACGTAAAATAGTTATTAGGGGGTTGTCATGAAGTCAAATAAAAATGATAACGTGAAGTGTTACCATGGTTACATCAGAACGCACGCCCTTTCAGCATCTCTATAGATCGTTCAAACATATTGCTTACCAAGATTGAGGTTTGTCTTGTGAATCCCAATCATTCCAACTATCTCGTAGAAACTGGTTTTCATCGTCGTTAATGATGGTCGTTAAATAACCATCGTGCTGTCTGCATTGTTCATTTGCCATGTCAAATGGTAGTGCATTGACTACAAACGAGAAGCAATCGTCACCGTAATGAAGCCATCCAGATTCACATGATGCTGCAAGTTAAAAAAAACCACTGTTATATGTTGCCGTTGAAACAGTTTATATAGAAATTCAACATTTCTCCCATTCCCTTAAAGGGGGTGTGGACCCTCAGCACAGCCTCCGTAAAACTGCTGTGACTCCTTCCTTAATCTATGTAAACGTATACATTGTTTTGCAAAAAATGTGATTTTTTTTTTACCTCCAAAATCATGAAAACCACATTTTTGACACTTTTTGGTCAATAATTCAAAAAATAAATAAGAATTACAAACAACAATTACATTTCCTATGGAATTGTATTAGGATTATAATAAAACTAGTATGGAACAAATTGACAAAATATATTTTGAGTTATCTTTGCAAAACCTAAAATGGCTCAAAATTGTATACTTTTTTCAAAATGGTCAATTTCATGTTCATGGTTGGATTAATTGAACCTTTTTTTTCAAGAAAATGTATACTTTTATATAGATTAAATGAATAGTGAAGGAGTTACATGTACAGCAGTTTTACGGAGGCTATTAAGGTGATGGTCTACCATAAACAAATTAAATTTTATTTGAAGTCCTACAAAGTTCATTTTTGGATATGTTAAATAAAACACGGACACACTCCCGTCGCGCCCTACTTCCTCTAGTTCGCGCACCAATGCATGGTATACACAGCCTGCGACAAGAACGTGCGACGATTTGAGGTGTGTGGTTTGACTGTTAATATATCTTAAGGCATTCGCCGTGCACAATTTAAAATTATTGAAATAATAATATATACCTCTGAGTTGCTCAATTCGTACGCTACCAATTCTATCACCATCTTCAAAACTCACAGATCCCTTGTAAGATAAATAGGATGTAATAAAAGAATGCACGAACATTATTCAACACTACGATTTGGGTCATGTCAAGTCCAAATAATCAAAATGCTTGACCTAGGCCTTTTACTTGAAAGCGTCGTTGCTTGACGTACATTTTCCATAATTATGATATGTAATCTTAAGGGTGTTCCAAAACTGTCGATATCTCTTTAATGCTTTATATTTCCAGTAAAATAGTTAGCTGTATTAAACTGAAAACATATTTAGATAGAGGACAGTCTTCTTTTTGAGGACCCTTACGATATAATACACGCTGACACTGATAGTTTTGGTAGTAAAAAAAAAATCAAAAGGCTTTTATTTAATAAACTGCTCAAAAAAAGTTTGGAATATTTTTCAATCACAATTTGTTCAAATATATCAGGCTTTCAATACTATTTTTTTGCTTAAATGTCAATATATCATCACACTACACTGTTGAGGTCAATGTAACACTTCATTGAACAGACGACAAAGATGTTCTTTTGAGCCCGAAATAGTGTTGATTTTGGCACATTCAGATTGTGACCTCCCCATGTTCTCAAGCAAGTAGCTGAGCACTGGAGAAAGGGATTGCTTCAACATGTTCAAATTGGGTATCATTGTAAAGATGAACACATCAGCTTTCAAATGAAATATTACACTAAATGAACATATCCCGATATATTTGAACAAATTGTGATTGAAAAAAAAAGATTCCAAACTTTTTTTGAGCAGTTTATATTTAGCTCAACCTGAAATTTAAAACAATCACTATGGAATCCTCAAGAAGCCCTTTCAACGTGTCTGAATGTTTTGTCTTACCGTTACACCTTCAAAACGAATATCTTTCAGAATATCCAGAAACATCCGTGCCATTTCGTGATCATCGTAAGTGAATTCTTCCAGACGCCGTGTCTTCAAATCAGGGAATGTCTTTGTTTTTAATATGTCCACGCTCTTATTTAGCGTGAGAGCAAGAGCCCACATGGCGTCATAAGTATAAGTGTTACGATTGCTCCATTTGTATTTCTGGTTCTCAGGCAATTCTAATCGGGCTCTCAACTCCGCTTCAAATTCGGGCACTGTCTGTGCACAAAAATGAGTCCGTAAAAGAAAATGTTAAGTTAAATAATGATATATGAATTATAAGGATGCCCTTAATATTTGCAGCCGTCAGCATGCTGCATGTTAGGTTCAATACATTTTGTTCTAAATTCTAACATGTCTAAGCACTATACAGGGCTTCTGAGATCTGTCAAATGTTTACTTTTTCACACTTACGCTTAGAGTGGATTGGTGGTATGGTCACGGGTCGGGTGTTCGAGTCCTGGTCGTCTCGGTTAATTTCCGATTTATTTTTCATCGATGATTTTCTGTGTCGTTTGTATTTTGACAATTATTGATTAGAATATCCCCACAAAAAATGATTACTCTCTTCGTATCATTCAAATGTGATGAATTTATATTAAGAGTGCAGGAACTGACTCATCTTATTGAACAATAATATTCTTTCAAAATCGATGAATCAAAACTTTAATATTGTTTAAAATCAAAAATGTTGCCCGAAGAAAATGTAGGCGTATTGTTGGTGCTAATTCATGGGTCATTTTCAGAACTCTTTGCAACGGTAGCCCATTGTCAAATTATTGGACAATACATTCTTTGAAACTCTTGAAAGAAATGAAATGGTCTAATAAAGATGTGTTGAACTAATAATTTGTAAAGGATGTATTTTTATAGTGAATAAACCATGAAACTGAAAGCGGTAAATCTTTCGCGTCAAAATGATTGCACATTTTCGTTTTTAAATCTTTATGCAGCTTCTCATTTCCATACATGGGATTAATCGTGGTTTATAAACAACGTTTAGACAATTGCCGCTGTCTCAATGGGTCAAACTCGCTAGTCATAAGGGTCCCTAGTCATAACACTCATTATTCATAATCTTCCCTAACCCTAACCCTAACCCTAACCCTAACCCTAACCCTAACCCTAACCCTAACCCTAACACTAACACTAACACTAACACTAACTCATAACCTAACCCTAACACTAAACTCTAACTTTAACACCTAACCCTAACACTAACCCTACCTTATGACTAGCTGCCACGCGTCCTTATGACTAGCGGATAGACCCCGTCTCAATATATACGCTCGTAATGTTTAGTCCAAGAGCATACTTACAATGCCTGAAACGATGGGTTCTGTGCTGGTACCCATGTGTAAACTTTCTATCCCGATATAATTAGAGCCCTCTACGGCCTGTTTCATCTCATCTTTAGTACAATCAATGTCATCATCTGGAATGAGGTACCAGCCTGGGGCGTACCAGCCTAACATAAGCCAAGCATACCCTTTTCCTGTCATTCCTAGTTTGTATGCCTGTATTGATAATGATATTGTGCATTATACTTTATCAGATCATTATTCAGTATTATAATTTTAAAAAAAATCAATTAAACTAAAAATAGCTGAACTAATTAAAAGACATCTCTCTGAATGTAAAAGAGCTAAAACTCACTCTTTGAGAGCTCATTGTTTGACTGAAGTGTTTACTCTTTTAAGAGTAAAAATACATCTCAAAAGTGGAGGGGCACTTTCCCCCCTCGCTATTTGGCCGCGAAAAAAAATCTTTGGAGGTTAGGGTTATGGAGCGATTTTTTTCACTATTTTTCTTTTTTCATTTTTTTTCTTCTAACTATGGTCTCATTAACCCTAACACTCTTGAGTAGTACTAATTACTACGATGCGGTGTGCTTGTGTCATCCGGCTAGGGTATATACATAGCGGAATATACTCCGCCATGTATGGTTTTCCCCCGTGGCCTAGCGCCCCCGATCGTCTGGCTCTGAATCCGGAGGTCGGGGGTTCGAGCCCTGGAGGGTGGGGGCACTTTTCCCCCTCGCTATTTGGCCGCGAAAAATTCTTTGGAAGGGGTAATAGGGTTAGTAAAATAATTGCTTAAGTCATTTTGTTTTTATGAAATTGAGATTGTTGCCTAAGTTAGCTCTTTACCACGGGAGGCATCTATGGTTGAAGTGCCTATGTCAGTATTCAACTCAAGAATGTGACTAAAGCCAGATTTACTGTTAAGCAGTGACTTAGGCAGTCCTGAATGATACTTCTAACATGGCCTCCCATAGGGAAGATTGGAAAATAAAGTGTAGCGCTAGAATCTTAAATTATAAAATGCAAAAAATCTATAAGTACTGATAGAGTAATTTTCAAATACCTTATAGTGTTACAACGAGCTTAGACAATTTGCTTAAGCTTACAGTTTGTTGATATAAAAGTAAAATAAACAACTGCATAAGTCACAAAAGTACTGTTGCTTAATTACCCGAAAGCCATTTTATTTGTTTACGTAACACTATTGAGACATGACAACATAGCCATGAGTTGTATCAACATGTTATTAAACTTTAAATGGTTAATAAAATTAACAAAGTTACAAAACTAGGTTTTTTCTCTTGATCTCAAAAGTAGTAAACATGACATAGGCAATTATTTTATTAACCCTAACCCTCCTGCTCCCTACCATGCCTACGGTTCACTACGAAAAAAACTCCACGTGCCCGCGGCTGCATTGACTCGATGACGTCGCCTACCGCAGACATATGTGGGCAGGAAGTTGCTGCCCGCATATGCGCTGGGGTAGTGTGACGGACTTTGGTACGGATGTTCTCTTGATCTCAAAAGTAGTAAATACGACACTTTTCTCCCCTCCCCCGATACCCAGCCTGGGAGTTAGGGTTAACAAACACAATTTGTTTGTACTCTGTTAACCTAACCCTCCTACTCTCTACGATTCACTATGACAAAAAACTCCAAGTGCCTGCGGCTTTATTGACACGATGACGTCACCTACCGCAGGCATATGCGCTTGGGAGTTATCTCAGTCGGTAGAATGACGGACTTTGGTACGGATGGTCCCGGGATCGAATCCCGGAGGGTGCTCGGTGATTTTTCGGGTGAAAAAAATCATACTTTTCTCCCCTCCTCCGATACACAGCATGGGGAGTTAGAGTTAACAAACACAATTTTTTTGTACTGTGGTAACCTAACCCTCCTGCTCTCTACGATTCACTACGACAAAAAACTCCACGTGCCTGCGGCTTCATTGACTCGGTGACATCACCTACCGCAGGCAAATGTGGGCAGGAAGTTGATGCCCGCTGACGCGCTGGGGAGTTAGCTCAGTCGGTAGAGTGACGTACTTTGGTACGGATGTTCCCGGGATCGAATCCCGGTGGGTGCTCGGTGATTTTTCGGGTGAAAAAATCATACTTTCCCCCTCCCCCGATACACACAAAGACATAGCCTGTGGAGTTAGGGTTAAGGTGACGAGTACACTTCGTTTAGTCATACAATATTAAACTTAACACAACGACCTCTCTGTATTTTACCCTTACAAAATTACAATTACTATAAAAGCAAACCTCGCAAAACACTCTCCGGGCTTTTGGTCCATACATGTTGGCTACAATAATCTTTGCATCGTGGTTCTGAAAAAGTAATAAGCAAATCACTTCATCACAATTTGATTGGTCTTTGTTTGATGTCAACAGATAATAAAAATAATGCGGCTAAGACCTCGGTTATAATATTCTAATTTTGGCAAGGACGCTATATTATAGGTCGCTTGTAGAAACCTTAAATGTTCTTGATCAATTTGCGGTCATGTCTGGGTTACGTATAAATAGCAATAAAACAAATGTTGTATGGATAGGCTCTATGCGGAAGGAGCTGCCTTTAAGTACTTGTAGTCATCTCAACTGGGTTAGGAATAGATTCTCCATGCTCGGTGTGGATTTCAGTCTTGATCAGCATTAGACTACTCTAGTATTGTTGAAGATATTCGCAAATCGATGAAACAATGGTCGAAGACATACTTGACAGTTCTGGGTAGAATAGCAGTGGTTGAGTCCCTCTTTATCTCGAGATTCAGTCATCTGGTTCTGGCCATTCCCAATCCAGATTGCAACTTGATACTTGAGCTTAACAATATGTTTTTCAATTTTATATTGAAAGGCAAGACGGACAGGATTGGCAGGGACCAGATGTGTGGCGATTATGACGAAGGTGGCACAAAAATGATTCAAGTTGGTATATTTTTCAATGCTCTGAAAATATCATGGATTAGACGTCTTCTATAAGGGCTGGTAATTCTAATAAAGCTGTTATCATGTTTCTGTATTTCTCACAGCTGAAGGATATGGGAAACCTTATCTGCGGCACCCGTAGGTGGACCAATTCTATTAATAAGATGAGCAATACTTTTTGGAAGGAAGTTCTTCTTGCTTGGAATTCGTTTCAGCAACACGTGAAGCTAAAAACGATTGCAGCGAAGTTCTACGGTCTTGTATCTGGTACAATCCTCATATTTATATTGGTGGAAATGTTGTTTTCTATTCCAGTTGGGTCCAAAATGGCATTCTCTATATTAATGATCTCATGGATCCAGAGGGAGGATTTTTCTCTTTAGATGCACTTAAGAGAAAATATGTTAATCTTAGAACAAACTTTCTTGAGTACCATGGGCTCAGACGTACTATTATTGTTTTAGAAATGTGGCATTGTTTACTAATGCTTAAGCCGGTTGCTAACCCATTTATTCCTATAAACATTGATATTCTATTGAAAGACAAAAAGGGCTCTACAAAATCCTTTTACCCAATTCCAATAATAAAGCCAAGCTAAAATGGTCGCAACAACTTCAGTACATCGACGACAACAAATGGAAAACTATCTGCAACGCGCCATTTAAATGTACTGGGGATATCAAGCTAAGATGGTTTCAATTACAAATAACTCAGCGTATCCTGAGCACAAACTACTTCCTTAAGATGATAAAGGTTTCCAGCGACGATCGATGTTCTTTTTGCTATCAGGTCCAGGAAACAATTTATCATATATTCTGTATGTGCCCTATTACTAATACCATCTGGAGAAAGCTCGAGGAATGGATACTATGCAAATGTAAAATTAAGGTTTCGCTGTGCGATAATGACATTCTCTTTGGCAAATTCCCCATTAGTAAACATACTGGTCTCAATAACATCTGGTTGATTGCGAAATTTGCTGTATACAGTTCAAAACCACGTTTTCAAAATATCCAACATGATATCATTAAGTACCATAACACTGAAAAACACATGTGGAAAAATATCTTAAGAATACCCTTTACCTATAAAATGGGACGTTTTCCACATGCTTTTTGTATAATTGAATTATATTATAATTTGTAATTTAGTGTATGTTTTAGTACGTCATCCTGTATTTATGCATCCATAGTTTGGCATGCGATATATAGTCTACTTATCGATGTTACTCTAACAGTTATCCACACATATTATGTATTCTAACTGATTTGTAATCATATATTTTTTGTATATTTGATTTGTCATAGCAGATGAAAAAAAAGAGAAAAAAAGAAAAAAGGACGCTATATTATTATTATAATTGACGAAAGTAAGGTGCTCGAAATCACAATGGAACATTTTAATGGATGGATATGTATTACATTGTAGCTTTTTCATTTCTTTTTCATTATCGGAATAATTAATTTAAGTCATTCCAATCCGATTAAATGCTCTCCATTGATCCTCACTGTCAAATCATCCTTTCAAGTCACGCGTTCTTTCGAAGTTTTGGGATTTTTTACCGTTTTGTTCACTACCCTATTGATCAATCATATGTGACCCATCACATCAAAACCTACAAGTAGTCTCCAGATTTGAACATTGAGATTTTAGATTAATATCGAAAGGCTATTTATAAACTTTAAAATGACATTTGAAATTGGACAAGGAACACACCGTTTCGAGCAGCTTCAGAGGTTGCAATTTCTTGTTATTAAATTTGATTTTTCTTCTTTCAATTTTATTTGCAAATAAGGCTAGCCGACACCTAGTACGTTTCGATGTGATGGGTCACATGTCTCGCCTTTAAAACATTTATGCTCGCCGCGCACTAAAGGCTGCGAAAATCAATTCACTAAACATTTCATTAAGGCATCAAAGGTTCTAAATACACATTTTATAAAATATCAATAACGATCTAAAGGTGGAAATGTTTATAATATAAATACCTTAATGTTTTGTATTTGATTTGTCGGCGATTCAGCGAAACTCTCTGACGTAATCAATGTGATGTTTGCCTCCTTCAGCAAAGTGTGTAGGTTATCGATTGCCTGTTAAGAAATTGGGGGTGAATAATATTGATCGTTATTTTAGTTATTCCATCTAACGTTAAAGGAATAAAAATGGACCAATTGCGACGGTATCGGCATCGTCTAGTTGCTATTGGTTTCCTGTGG
Source organism: Ophiura sarsii (assembly GCA_035610835.1). Classification (NCBI taxonomy): domain Eukaryota; kingdom Metazoa; phylum Echinodermata; class Ophiuroidea; order Amphilepidida; family Ophiuridae; genus Ophiura; species Ophiura sarsii. The sequence goes on along the minus strand of CM069441.1, from coordinate 86,050,417 downwards.
TATATTGGACTTCAAAGAGTTTATGCAACACATCCCCAAATACCATGCATCCATGCATGAATTTAAACTACCCAAGCAAATAGCGCGCTATCATACTTGCCATCTTAACAAGTGACACAATCATATTGATCATCATTTCTAACCCTTCTTCTAATGAGGATTACAATACAACGAAACTCAGTTTGGGAAACGGCACGAGAAAATGTTGTAACTTTTCTTGATGAGCTACTTATTATGTGATCCCGTCCGCAACTTGTGTCCCAGGACCACAAGCGCTCATATTTGAACACCGCTGAAATGATATTCATGAATAAGTGTATGTCAAAACACACAGGGGCTTGGTAGTCGGGGAGGTAAAAACAAGGATGGATGGCCACTAGCCAAAACGGGATCAGATATAAGCGATTTAAGAGACAGGTAAGTATAGAACCATGTATGCCAATTATCAGATCAAGATTTCAAATCACTGCCTCCCCCTCAATTGGAAGAAATTACCTAATACTGAAATGGTAAATCGACCAAAGTCTGTGAATCTACTATAATAATGCATGGCTGGACCTGACCCACCATCCATCCAAATTTCTTTAAGGCAAGATTCACCTGATGTTTTATCATTAATTACCAGTGAGAATAATTCCTGATTTTCGTGAATTGTAGCAACTCTTGTCCACTCGAATAATTTCATGATCTCAATTCTGGCTGGATTGAAGTTTGAATCTGGCATCGATGTTCGGTAAAAATATGGATATATCTTTCTGTTAGAAAGCGCTGGCGAAGCCGCAGCATACGACATCTGTTGGGAAAAGTACAAAAATATAATATAATGCTATAATATATGAGCACTTAGTCAGTTGCTACATGTACATAAGTGAAGCGAAATGAATCTGACGATTTCCTAACGGCAGCGCAATAATAATAGGCTACAGCGCCTCGGAATAGGTTGCCTAGATAGACGGCGCTATATAAATTGATTTATTATTATTATTATCATTATTTTTATTATTATTATCATTATGATGACATAAACATAATGGTGGGATTATATGGATTTTTAATCAAAGAGGCTCGGGTATACCCTGTGTCAGCTTAAGATTACGAGGTGATATCAGCGATTTATCTTGTAATGGACGCACGTCACATTAGGTTGACCTCACGTAAAGTACGCAAGGCCAACCACACCCCCAAAACGGTGCAGCGATGATCCGTGGTGTGCAATCCGTAAGCTCGACCTCACGGCTCTGATTGGTTAATGGCAATTTGTGAGTTTTCAAGCATGCGCAGTAAGCTGATGCTGATCGAAGTGCGCCCGCGTATGTCGGAGACTGTGGCCAAGAGAATGTGTGCCGTAGTTCCATAGGCGCTTCACTTTCAAAAGTTGAAGCCAACTAACGCACAGACGAACCATTTCGCTTCTAAGCACGTGCCCGAGTGCGTCGCTTTTTCGTGTAGCGTCCCTGCGTGTTGATATTAAATGATAGACGCGTAGGGTGTTTGTGCGTGTGCTATTTATACGCTCTAAGCATGCACATGCTGCACCAGAACATAGACAAACTACCCAAGCAATAGACCGCCATCATGACGATATTATCTGCCGTCATGATGTCCGCCGTCGGCTTCAGCGCGCTGTATGTATTAGAATGAGTAATGATCGGTCTCTATAAAGTACTTAGTCTATGATCATGATGATGCAAACGCCGTTTGGTTGTAACTCACGCGATATCATGATGCGTTTAGTAGTATACGCGCTGAAGTCACTTCCCAACTAGACGTAACACGAAATGGAAAGATCTTTCAAAAAGCTTTCGTCTTTACATTCTCCTTATTTTATGTTTTATTGCAATTGTGTTACGAAATCAATATTTCCATATAAAGTAAGGGCCTATATTCCTAGCCTTGTCTACAGAGTCGCGGTTAAAGGGATACGCAGTAGTGTTGACGAATTTTATGTGTATATATAATTTACTTCAGAGTTCAAGATGTTTGCTGTTGCCACTCATGAAATCACGAAAGCAGTCTTTAACCCCAGCATATTTATATTGTGCCTGTTTAAGAGCTTATAGCTGGGGAGCATATATTGTTTGAAACACATTGAAACACATTGAAACACATGTGACTTTCTACCCTAAATGAAGGTCAAGGTCAGTCAACCACCTAGTTAGCAAGGATGTACACTTAGGTTTTAATTTTACCAACTCCTAAGAACATTTTGGTATATAACTCCCTGTGTCAGCCTTGGACCGAGACCAGAAAACCTCTATGCTCCCCAACTACAGTGTGAAATTCTGATCTAAGCCTTAGATCAGAATATTTGAATGGAAGTTTTGAGGTGTAAGTTTTTATACATGTCATACAATTGTAAAAATATACAAATCCCAGTTTTTATCATAATTGAGGGCGCAGCCTCCAACATATCGCTGCGTGTCCCTTTAACTCTGTGTATTGGGATAAAAGCTAGGAGCCTCGGTTATTGGTGACTTTCATTCTAATTCGCAGAAAGGAAATGCCTTTCCCCTTATTAAAGCAATATTACAGGTGTTATTATAGACCAATTTTAAATTCTATAGCGTATGTTATGATAATTGATGGGACGTAAATGGCAACTTTTCTGTATTTCTTAACGTCATTATTGCTATTTATCGAATATCTGAATCGAATGGGATAATAATAATAATTGACTTTGAGTGATAGAGTTATTCACACAATGTAGCTAGATTAATTGGCTTCCACATCACACCTAAACCATATGATTGCTCTACCATATTTAGTTGTTAAGTTATTAGAGAGAGGTGGATGATTCGTCACTAAAAATGCAACACCCCACCCTTTTTGGGTGGTGAGTTAAAAACACATGGCCTGAGATGATTCTGTCTAGCGATAAAAATAGATTATATTCAACTGAAAAGCATAGCGACCTTTCTTCTACAGAATAAATTTCTAATAAGATGCTATAAAAAACCTCACACAAAATCAGTTGAGGACTGTCAGAGAAGATCTTGATTTTTGCTCTCTTTTGGTCATTGTATGTATTTTATTGATATTATTATTTCATCATTTTCATTATTATCAAAGACATTTTTGGGATGCTTCTGTTACAAAAACCAAAGGGAGTTTCTATACTTCCAAAATTTCATCTACAGCCAGTTTGAAATCAATAATCATCATTTTTAATATATCATTCATTCTTATTATCATTCACTTACCATGACAAGATTCCAGTGATAAGACGTCCCAGCTATTGCCTGTGAAGCAGTAGAACATCCTCCACCAAAAATCATTAATTTCGTAGGTTTATTAAACAACTGTTCGAAAAGTACACGTGTTCCCAGTCCCGCTTGACACTGCAAAGATACAACAAGTTGTTACGAAAAATTAATGAAAGCGTTAACATTTTAAAATAACCAAATGAGATCTGCATCAGATGACATCATCTAATAACGGGTCGGTGACTAAGGTAGCGGCCATGCCTGCCAAAGCCGTAGGGAAACCAAATATCTTGTAAGGTTTTTCATTTGAGGATTTCATCATACCGAACCTTTATATCTAAATCAACGTTTTCCTAACAAAATTCTTCCATTGCCTTTGTGCATTGCTTTAGCCCCACACTGCAAAAAGGTTGCTTAAATATTTACTTAACATTTTACACAACGTTGTTGAAGTATGCAACCGCTTAACAGTTGCGTAAAATTTACCCAACACATGTTTTCACCAACAGTTAAACAATTCCAGTTACTCAGCAGTTGCACAATTTTAATTACACAACAGTTGGGTATTATTAATTAACCATTTGTTGGGCATTTTGTGACTGTTGCTTAATTTGTGAATTGTTTTCATTATATATTGAGCATTTTTGTATAGCAACTGTTGCTTAATTTATCAAATATAGCCATATGTTGGGTATTTTATTTGTGTCAAGTTTTTATTATATATTGAGAATTTTTGTATAGCGACACGCGGTAGGCAAAATAATGTGAATTCTGGGCGATGCAGCAGAGCTACATACATCACTTCCTCCCGGTAGTGAACCGGTAACTTGTAATGGGAATTCTAGGCGATGCAGCAGAGCTACATACACTATTCCCGTTCGGTAGTGAATCTGTAATTGATTTTAACATGTTATTAAACTATAGGCTTATACATGATATCTGACATCTCTTATCAATGGTGTTATTACTGTGAACGTTTGCCAAACGTATTCTTGCTATCTGGGTATGAAGGTATAAATAGTCCATATTATATAATACATAAACATATCTATGTGATTCTTTTGGTGCAAAATAGATCACATTACATGAACTATTCAGTATATGTCCATGTCGTGTATTTTTTGGCTATAAAAATCGACTATTCAATATTCATCGCTTATGAGAGTCGCTATAACACCGTTGAAATGATATTCATAAACAAATATATGTCAAACAAGGATGGCAATTTAAACTATTTGTCAGTGTATTCCGTTTTGGATGCCAAGACAGAATAAATTGTGGTCCTGCGCTGCAAAAAAAGGTTGCTTAAATATTTACTCAACATTTTACACAACGTTGTTCAAGTATGCAACCGCTCAACTGTTAAGTAAAATATGCCCAACACCGTTGGATAACATGTTTTCAACAACAGTTGAATGTGTTATAATTGGTAGTGAAATCATAAACTATATATCCTCAAGCACTACAAAAGCACGATAACAATTCATATTTTAAGCCTTTCGCTATCCATCAAAGGAAACGAATAAATGCGCGAACAAATAAGCATGCATGCGAGTCACGATCGACCAATCAGGACGCGCGGTCAGTTTGAAAGCGCCCAGTACGCACGCACGCACGTACATACGCACGCATTCTTGGAATTAGTACTGCACGCAGGCCTAACAGCCCAAAGTGACTCTTTTGAAAGTTGTTGTGGAAATTTAATATTCGTGTACACTTTTAATTTCACAAGGTAGATATTGCAAAGTAAATAACCAACATGGGCAACTGAAATGTTCCCGCCACGATAATATGAGTGTTGGTAGAGTCAATGGGTGGTATAGAATTATGAGAATAACATTGGACATTGAGTTTTAATAATGTTTTTATTCCATGGATGTTAAAACTAGAATTTGGACGAAAAGTGATGTTGTATTTTGCCGGTAAACTCATTACTTTGTTAATACTGAACCAATTTTCAACATTCAAACGTCAAACTATACATTGGCACATTTTTAAAAATATTGCCCCGGGTAACTTCCACAGATCATATAGCATTGATCGCGTTGATGGCCGCTGTGACCCACAAGTCTACAGCAAACAAGAACTTTTGTTGTTGTCATAACTTTGGATATATTTTACCGATATTGCTCATTAAAAAAAACACCACTTTACCTCATTTATTCATTTATGAACATTAAAACACGAAAACACTCCGTTTCACAGTTTCATCATGTATATTTGTATCACATGCTTTAATTATAAATGTTGAGTTGACAATTCAAGTTAGGTTATACTATATTGCAATTGTTATTAGGTACATGTAACTTGAATATCAATGAGATATACTCAAAAATCACCGACGACACAGTTCGGTATCTGAGCTAAATATTAATATGTTATTATGACCTGTTGATACGTACATACGTCACGGGTGACTGTGAGATTGACAAATTAATGATGAACACGTCGCCATATCTCAATGACGTCTCGTATATATGAATATTAATAAGATATCGAGAGAAAAAACACACTTTTGCTTGTGGAACGAATATTTTGATTCGTCGTTTTTAATAGTAGCTAAAAAGCGTAAATAGCCAATCACACGTAACGAAAGAGAGATGATACATGTATAATATCGATAAAAATGTTTGCGATTTGAAAATGTTTGCGATTTGAAAATGTTTGCGATTTGAGTACATGTAGGCCTACACAGGGGCGGACTGGGTCCTGAAAGCGGCCATGGCAAAATTATTAAAGCGGCCCTTTTTTGACCATGTCAGTGTTTTTCAAATTTTCGTAAAAGGTTGCCCCAAATTTTTCCTAGTCAGTCACCTCGTGAATTTCACGTAAGTGGGAGGGGGGGGGGGGGGGGGGGGGGGGGGGTAGGAGAAATTTGAGTCCAAAACGGCCCGAAAAAATGCTTTACACAAGTGAGTAACCGGCCCTGAGAGGCCCAGAACCAAGGCCTACATTGTAATACTGCTGAAACAGACCACGGCTACCAAGCCCACTGTAAAAATAGGATACACGTACAAATAAAGGCCCAAATGAGATCATGGAAGTACGATGAATGTCGATGATTAGATGGATATTTTCCGTATGAAACTTGAATTATATTATATAGTATTTAGCCTTTGATTTTGTTTCATTCACAGTCCTGTTGATTATGTAAATGCATATGTTAGTAGGTATAGCATGTCTGATTGAATTTGACAGTTGTGCCGCAGTATCCTGCTCCAAGTGGAAAAACAAGGAGTTTCGAGATGTTCTATAGAAAAGAGACAAATATTGCTGTAAGCAAGAGGTCCTGCGTTCGATTCCCGGCAAGATTGTTTTCCCATATTTGTCTCTTTTTCTATCTACGACGGTGAACCTGTTTAAAAATATTTATAATTTGTTTAATACGTCGTAAATGCATATTATTTCTATCAACTATGTATGATGAAAGTAAATGTTATTCACTGACACCTCAAACAAGAGAACAGAACAGTTAATATTTATAGCTACATTGTGTGAATAGCTCAGGAGATATGGTTGATTATATTTGGAATGTCAAGGGTAGCGGCGGTGGCGGTGGCGGCGTCGGCGGCGGCGGCGGCGGCGGCGGTGGCAGTGGCGCTGTGTACAAACTGTATGGGGAATATCAAAAAATGTTTCCGTATTTAAATAATTTCATAATCAACTTTGTGTATATTGGAAATTATCCTTACGGATACTTTTCAATCAAAATGATTCATCATTTGCCGGAATTTTGTCTTTGCTGCTGTCTTAAAGAGAGACGATATTTTGTCTATAATTTCAAAGCTCAACTGCCATTTGGTTTTTATTTGGAACATACATGTAACATAGTTAGAGATTTTGAATGAATATGCTACTTACGTGCAAGGATAAGTTATGTACGACATTTCAGAGAAATACCCGAGAAATACCCGTCCATTTCATTTTGGTGCCAGGTGTACTATTTCAAACAATCGCAAATAATGTTAATGCTATTGTAAACGTTGATGTGTGAAACATTATGTTAGTTTCGTAATTTCAGGCAGCGAAATGAAATATATCAATATATCTTCTTGCTTTAAAGCGATTAACGTGCTTTTATTTGTCAATAAAAATGTGACATAGAATTTTTAATTTTGTATCTTGTAATGCACTATATTTTACGTTGAGAACCAAAAGAACTCCGACACAAATAATCATAAAATAAATCACGATGCATATAGAATATATTTGCAAATCACGTAAATTATTGTTGATATTCTTTGACTAATGGTGAAGCAGCACTGCCGAGCAGGCTTGATTTTACGGTGTTTAAGTAATAATGTTAATTAGCATTTTTCACAATTTTTAGATTTTTACCGTTGAATTTTTTCATAGTTATTATAAAATAGTGCACTAATCATGCTAATGGTTTGTCTATCGAAGTATGTAATATGTCACAATGACAAAACCATGAAATGTATTATATAAAACCGTAACTTTATCATTTCTCAATTAAGGATTTAACTTCACTCTAATCATGCTCTAATACAGCGCTTAGTTCCGTTAGTGAAATTATGCAGCTTGTACTGTAATAACACCCCTAATTATGTGGTGGTGTGATTGGAATTATGATGTACGAAAGCCAGGTCAAACCTTATTGTTAGAAAACTGTAATTATATTACAATATCGAAGCAGTGCTGCTAATGCAGTTTTCCATTGTGTGAGTTGTTGTAGGTACAATATTAGCTCCAATCAAAATAAACATCTTATTGACAGAAAATCTGTAATTTACTTTAATTAGATTGCAATGAAAATGTCTATTGACGTACGGCATAGGAAATAAAGTCATATATGAGAGGTGGGATGTTTTCCAATATCGTAAATATCCAAAACAGCTCTGAAATGAAAATATATATGTATAGCATGCAACGGGGGTGGGGTTAGAGGGGCTTGCTTTATGGCTAGTAAATTAGTTAGTAGGGTTAGGATTTATTAACTATAGCAGCCACTTAGCCTACAGATTAAACACTTACACATACGTGCTTTAGGATGACATAATGATTTTATCCCAAATGGCAACTATTGTGTTAAATAAAATCATTTGAAGTCAAATGAAGTCATTTGTGCATTTGCGCATTTGTGAACCCTCAGCATATCATCTTGCGCTTGTTTACCTCACAATCGGGTGGTGTGAGCTTGCACATGACGTCTTCCAACGTCTTCAGTAAATGAGGATGACAATTATGGGTTAATGTCTACAACTGCCTGTACATGCTTAAATGAAATAATCCTTGCAGATAAAAGGGGTAGCATGATATCAGTTAAAAGACACTGTTTAAAATTGCCCTATATCATAAGTGTATGTAAAATAAAAGCAAGTAACCGGATTTAAATCAGAAATCATTGGAGATGTTAGCACACATTTTATTTTAAGCTTTGCACTATTAAAAGTTGCAGGCTTTTTCTTCATGAAACTTTTGAAAAACTCAAAACACTGTTGGATGCCTATCAATTAGTACTAACCTTTAATTACACAATTAACCGAACAAAATTTATCAAAGAAGGGTCAAAATTGTGTTAACAAGTTGTATCACAGCATAGAGTCTATTTATATGATGCAGCAGGTCTATCTCTTGCCATCTATGGTAAGAGGGGCAGGATTCAGTTTGGCATTTGCACTCAGAACTGAATAATGTCCGTCCGTGACAACATTTGTGTCCGTCCGTGACAACTTTTAATCACTGATTTAACTTATTTATTGACGCCATTGTTACGTTTCATGTCTACATGAGAAAGGGGGTATATAGGGGAGATAGCTCCCTATGTTTTTATTTTTTCTCTCTTTGGAAACACTTTAAAACTTTTTTTTGAAGGACGGACAGCTCTGCTAACCTTTTCGATCAAGTTACAACTTGTTCCCCCAAGTTAGCTTACTTGTTCGCTCAAGTAATAACTTGTTCGCTCAAGTAATAATTTGTTTTGTTCGCTCAAGTAATAACTTGTTTTGTTCGCTCAAGTAATAACTTGTTCGCTCAAGTAATAACTTGTTCGCTCAAGTAATAACTTGTTCGCTCAAGTAATAACTTGTTCGCTCAAGTAATAACTTGTTCGCTCAAGTAATAACTTGTTCGCTCAAGTAATAACTTGTTCGCTCAAGTAATAACTTGTTCGCTCAAGTAATAACTTGTTCGCTCAAGTAATAACTTGTTCGCTCAAGTAATAACTTGTTCGCTCAAGTAATAACTTGTTCGCTCAAGCAATAACTTGTTCGCTCAAGTAATAACTTGTTCGCTCAAGTAATAACTTGTTCGCTCAAGTAATAACTTGTTCGCTCAAGTAATAACTTGTTCGCTCAAGTAATAACTTGTTCGCTCAAGTAATAACTTGTTCGCTCAAGTAATAACTTGTTCGCTCAAGTAATAACTTGTTCGCTCAAGTAATAACTTGTTCGCTCAAGTAATAACTTGTTCGCTCAAGTAATAACTTGTTCGCTCAAGTAATAATTGTTCGCTCAAGTAATAACTTGTTCGCTCAAGTTATAACTTGTTCGCTCAAGTTATAACTTGTTCGTTAAAGTTATAACTTGTTCGCTCAAGTTATAACTTGTTCGCTCAAGTTAGCTTACTTGTTCACTCAAGTTAGCTAACCTTTTCGATCAAGTTACAACTTGTTCCCCCAAGTTAGCTTACTTGTTCGCTCAAGTAATAACTTGTTCGCTCAAGTAATAATTTGTTTTGTTCGCTCAAGTAATAACTTGTTTTGTTCGCTCAAGTAATAACTTGTTTTGTTCGCGCAAGTAATAACTTGTTCGCTCAAGTAATAACTTGTTCGCTCAAGTAATAACTTGTTCGCTCAAGTAATAACTTGTTCGCTCAAGTAATAACTTGTTCGCTCAAGTAATAACTTGTTCGCTCAAGTAATAACTTGTTCGCTCAAGTAATAACTTGTTCGCTCAAGTAATAACTTGTTCGCTCAAGTAATAACTTGTTCGCTCAAGTAATAACTTGTTCGCTCAAGTAATAACTTGTTCGCTCAAGTAATAACTTGTTCGCTCAAGTAATAACTTGTTCGCTCAAGTAATAACTTGTTCGCTCAAGTAATAACTTGTTCGCTCAAGTAATAACTTGTTCGCTCAAGTAATAACTTGTTCGCTCAAGTAATAACTTGTTCGCTCAAGTAATAATTGTTCGCTCAAGTAATAACTTGTTCGCTCAAGTTATAACTTGTTCGCTCAAGTTATAACTTGTTCGCTCAAGTTATAACTTGTTCGCTCAAGTTATAACTTGTTCGCTCAAGTTAGCTTACTTGTTCGCTCAAGTTAGCTTACTTGTTCGCTCAAGTTAGCTTACATGTTTGATCAAGTTATAACTCGTTCGCTCAAGTTAGCTTACTTGTTTGATCAAGTTATAACTCGTTCGCTCAAGTTAGCAAGTTTGTTTGCCCGAGTTACGGAAGGCTGACATATCAGGACTACCGATGTATATATATGATCCGTATTGGTGTAACACGTAAACGCGAATACCCATCGAAAAATGATAAATATCACATTCCTAGGTACAACTAAATCAAATAATCCCAACACCAATGGAGTTGGATAACCAACTCCAGTCTAAGTGACTTTTGAAAAGTGACCAATTGTCTTTAAATGGTGCTAATCATGGTTTATCTTTGTTGTAAGGTATCAAATTATGCCTAAATAATTTATCTAAATGCCTATCTACACTCTTAGAAGGTCAGGATCAAATACATGAGTAGATTTCCGGCTCACTTTGTTTTGATCCTTTAAGGATCATTTTCGGATCGTTTTGATCCGTTTTCGGATCGTTTTGATCCGTTTCCAGATAGATATCAACAAACGGATCAAATTCACCTTGATCAACTTTGATCTGATTTCCGGATCAATTCGATGAAACAGTTCATTGGTCAATGAGTGACTGACGTCACTCTTTCGCAAACCGATAGACGACAAGCAGACGATCTTTTGAATTCGGTCGCCACAGTTGAAACAAGGGTGAAATACCGCGGTAAGTTATCCAGTCTAATCTGTAAAATGTTACATGATTTTGTCGGTAAAGTAGTTTTATTTTTTATGTTTGAACATGCTCTATTCTTGTGAACAAATTTCTTGTACCTGACCAGTGCCATCAGTACGATTTTCGGTCAAAATGCTCCTCACAAAATGTCACGATCACTGCGATGTACTAGGCCTACACGATGTAGTAAGCTTACTGCACTCGATATATAGTCTGCAGTGTGCACCCGGGGGTGGGGGCACTCAATCAATATTAGGTTTCACACCAGGCTCCATCAAAAATACCCCCTTTTTTTGGCCCGGTGTCACCGAAAGACCCTTGCATGCATGCTTGTTTTTACAATCTGTCACCCGACGACCCCTATGTTTTCACTTTTTCTTTGATTCAGTTTGATCCTGGAGTAGGATCATAAGCTACAGGTACATCCGATTAAGGATCATTATTTTGATCCGTTTCAGTATCATTTGACAGAAATATTTGATCCCATTTCGGATCAAACTTTTTGATCCTGCTTGTCGGATCACTTTGATCCGGAATGGGTAAGCTCATATGTGATACCGCTTCTGGATCAAAATTGATCCTTTTCGTCTCATATTTGATCCTGACCTTCTAAGAGTGTAGCCTGTTTGGTCAAACCAAAATTGAATGTTACTCAAAATGACATAAACAAAGTGGTATACTTTCTTTTGTTGAACCCTTTACATGTACACCACACAATTTGAAGAGTTATTCTAGACAGAAATATTGCTCTGAGTCCAGATCTGGTGAGTGTACAAATTAAATCTGTGGGATAATTTGTCAAATTAAAGGAATACTAACTGATTTATGTTTTTTTTAATGAAATTCACCAATAAGGCATTTTCATGGAATTCTTGTAATATTTCACATTTCTGTCTCATTTTTTTGTCCCAAATATGATGATCTATAGTGTTGAGAACTGATACAAAATATAGTGTTGAGAACTGATACAAAATAAGGGCATTACCCAAATGTTATGGTCCAAAAACTGAAATGTGGTTCAAAATCTAGGAATATGCCTTTAATATTGACCCTGTTCTTTAATACAGGATAATACTTGATTTGAAGGAAGCAAAGGTCATACTTCTACACAAGAAGGGAGACAAAGAGGACATCAAAAACTACAGGCCAATAAGTCTGCTCTCCCACCCATACAAAATATTTACAAGAATCCTTCAAACCAGAATGAAGAGAGTGCTTGATGAAAACCAACCAAGGGAACAAGCAGGATTCAGACAAGGTTTCTCAACCACTGACCATCTTCAGGCTTTAAGCCAGCTAATTGAAAAGGCCAATGAGTACCAAATAAAGCTCTGCGTCGGATTCATCGACTATGAAAAGGCGTTCGACTCAGTTGAGCATAGTGACCTCTTCCTAGCATTAAGGAAAATAGGAATAAATGAAGGATATGTTCAAATCCTAGAGGATATATACACTGACGCTACAGCGAGGATCCATATCGACGAGGACATCTCAAATCCTTTCAAAATCAGCAGAGGTGTGCGACAAGGCGACACAATCTCTCCAAAGATTTTCACTGCTGCAATGGAAGAGGTGTTCAAGAAGGTAGACATGAAAGAAAGAGGGATACTCATCGATGGAGAGAGGCTAACAGACCTCAGGTTTGCAGATGATGTGGCTTTACTAGCTAACTCAGTGAAGGAATTGGAGGCCCAACTAAACTGTCTGAATACGGAAAGCAGAAAAGTTGGTCTGAAAATGCACAAAGGAAAAACAAAATTCATGACAAATTTCCAAACAAAGGAGTCCATCGAAATTGACAAGGAACCGATAGAAAAGGTAGAAAGTTACAAATATCTTGGCATGGAAATAAAAATGGAGAACAATACGAGAGAGGAAGTCTTGATAAAAATCAAGGCAGGCTGGAGCTGCTTCGGCAGAAACAAAACCATTCTCTGTGATAAAACCATACCAATAACATTAAGGACAAGGGTTTTCAATCAATGTGTGCTACCTACCATGACATACGGTGCCGAAACTTGGTCAACAACCAAAGAAACTGAACAGAAACTTCTAGTAGCGCAGCGAGCCATGGAAAGGAGGATGTTAAACATAACAATACGAGACAAACAAAAGAACACAACCATTCGTAATAAAACTAAAGTAAAAGACATCATTGAAAAAATCAAGGAAATGAAATGGAGATGGGCAGGACATATCGCGAGACAGAAAGATAATCGGTGGACAATAAGAACAACCGAGTGGCAACCCCGTACAGGCAAAAGGAGAAGAGGCAGACAGAAACAAAGATGGAGAGACGAATTAACCGAATACAGAGGAACGACATGGACAAGAGAAGCACAAGACAGACACAGATGGAAGATGCTGAAAGAGGGCTTCAGCCTACAGAGGCTGAAAAAGCCTAGGTAAAGGTAAAGGTAAAATACTTGATTTATGTTTTTTAATGAAATTCATCTAAAACCATTTTCATGTAATTCTTCCACTATTTCACATTCCATTATCATTATTTGTTCCAAATGTGATGCACTTTTAGTGTCGAGAAGGGATCTAAAGTAATTCTATCTCACATTACAGGAGCAGTATCCAATTTTATGGTCCACAAACCTGAAATGTTGTCAACATTATAGCAATATGCCTTTAATATTGACTCTGTTCTCGATAGAATGATATACCATTATTAAAACAAATTATTGACCGAAATTGTACAACGATAATGCAATAAGTAAACGTTTGCGCTAGAAGTTGGTAGCACCCTAGTTGATGCGACCTGATTCTGATGATTCATCAGCAGCACAATTACAACGCTTTGAGCCTTTTGGAAAAGGCGCTTTAAAAATACTGATTATTAGTATTATGAAGTTAAAAATAGAATTAACTATACACCTTATAAAATATTAAAAATATAAGAACCCATGTCCTAAGGAAATAGGTATGTTTAAAATGTTCATTTTACAAGTCAACCCACAGTGATTGCTCGAATGTCAGATCTTAACATGATCATGGTCACTTTATGAGTTTTACTTTGCAACCTTTAGAACAGTCAATCAGGAAGTCCGTGGTAGACAATTATCTCTTGAAATCTATCCATTTAGTCCTGTATATATGGAAGATGTCTTAGTTCTTATGAAACGCAAATATGACTTTTGCAGTGTAGATTCTCTAGGGTAAGGTTCAAATCAATGGCTGATCTGGTCTGGTTCTGGCTAGTTAGATTTTTTTCCTCAAGAAATAAGTCACTTTTATTGTTTATATTCCATTCATGAAATATCTGTAATTTAGAACGGTTTCAATTGACCGATATGTACGTTTTTGTCTCTTAGAATTCGCCAAATGAATAGCATTTAGGAGATATATTGCTGTTTTAATTCGTTTCCGTCGCACTAAATTGACGTTTGATTTTCACTGCATCTCCAGAAAAGTATAACCAGTAGGCCTATTCAGACCAATTTACTATGAATTCGTAGTTGTGATTCAAAGCTACATTTGTGGAATATTTCATACGACTGGCTAATATAATAGCAAAGTTATGAGGTAGGAGGTAAAACTTATTGAATGACCCTCGTATTTAATCGTACAATACGGAGAAAAACCGAAAAAACCAATATTTATTGTAATTTTCCGTGTCCGTTGTTCAAAACCTCTTTCTAGCTTTGATTGCATCATAAAGATAAGTGAAACAGATATAAAATATAATTAACTACAAATGTGTACCTATGATTCAGATCTATATTCATGACAAGTCATGAGGCTGACATTCATATAAGCGATGTTATGAGTGAGAAGGTTGAACTTATTGATTGACCCTCGTATATTGGCTCGATTCGACGGTTGCCTTTTAAATAATATAAATATGGGAATACAACGTTCTAGTGATCAAATTATCTCTTAGTTAAACCTGTTGCGGCTCTAAACCGATTTTGATTTGAAAATAGCATTTTTTGTTTCCGTATTAAATGTCACACTATCGATGAACCCCGGAACGGTA
This sequence comes from Ophiura sarsii, assembly GCA_035610835.1. Taxonomy (NCBI): domain Eukaryota; kingdom Metazoa; phylum Echinodermata; class Ophiuroidea; order Amphilepidida; family Ophiuridae; genus Ophiura; species Ophiura sarsii. The sequence continues at coordinate 86,035,234 of CM069441.1, read as the reverse complement.
CCCAAGCTAATTTTGATTTTGATGTTGTTTCACAATAACTTGCGCAACCAAAGCCATCTCCTCATACACTTCAAAATTAAAATGCATTTACGAAACATTTGGTGCGCGAGTGCATTCGCCTTGCTCATACAGAACACTATTTTGAACATCATGGGCATCATTTTAACCTATTGATATTGATAATACGTTGAACATATAAAACCCAGGCGTAAAGTAATTGCCGTTTTGATCAACTCGTTTGATGCCATTAAAGTGATCAAAACTTTCGAAATTGTGAATTTCATTGAAGGGACATTAAGTGGTGTTGAAAATTTTAAATGTTTAAAAATTTACTTCAGAATTCAAGATGAACATTAAAAATTGCCATTATTGTTGTTTCTACTAACAAAAACACAGCAAAACTTGATTGAAACAAATTCATCGCTATTTATTGAAAAACGCCCTCTATGCAAAATATGGTTCGCGTTATGTATCACGCGTACTGCAGGGGGTTACTGTCAGACGTAAAATGCTCGTCCCGGCTGTACGAGCATTTTTGAATCGACGTTTTCTTGTACAAAGAGAGCTGATTTTTCTTAATCCTTATAGGTGTAAGTTCATACATGTAATACATTTATAACAATACACTAATCTCAGTTTTTATCATAATTGAGGGCGCATCCTCCAACACATCTCTTAGTGCCCCTAGAGTGTGACATAAAATATAAATGATCATCTGTTGTAATTTGTTCATGAGCAAAACATCTATGCATTCGATGGCTTTTTGTGGTAATGAACGCTGAAAAACTTATAAATGAAGAACGTAAAATGCCAACACTTCGAAGATTATGGCCTGGATTTCTTTAAGTTCAATATCTGAGCTCTTCCATTTATCCATGACAAACCACAGCACATTTGTATACACAGATGTATTTGGACATTACATTGAGGTATCCTATAATTCGTCATTGGTATCTCATTTTGTTTTAGTTTAGTTGAAATTTCTGTTAGAAAGTGGCCGAATTGGGATTCACACTGAATGTAGGGGAGAGCGGGGAGTGTCCGCCCCACTTTCATTTGAAATGGCCTAGAGACGTCAATTTTAAATATTTAATGGACCTATGGACATTACATGAAGATTGATATATTGGCTACATACGACGACCACAATTTCAGTACCCTAGGCCTTACTGTATGGAATGAGCAAAGGATAAAGACCGGTGTCAACAATGGTGAACTTGCCCCTACCACGGGGCAGGTTCGTTCAGAGGCTGGGGCAAGTTCGCCATGGTCTCATAATTAGACTTCATGCAGTATGTATCAAATAGATATACACATTGTTATACAATGTGATTTTCTTCCTAAATAACATTTAGAGAGTCCATAATTTAGGGGTGGGGTCATTTTTATGGAATATACTCGTTTAGAATTTTAAAATTATAATGAATACCACATTTAACTTAACATGTTATCTTCTAATTTTAGTGCTACTCCATTACCAATAGGCTACAGGAGGTGAATTACAATTTTGAAATTATACACAACCTTTATCATGTAAATCCCCATAGGCGAAAAGTACATTGACCCGATAACCACGCATGTCCCACATACAATAACGGGTTTATAACTGTATCATATCCATAACTAATCCATACGTACCTAATGATTATTTACATTAACATCTTCTGTACGAATATCTTTAGAAAAATATCAATATCAAAAATGGAAGAAAATCCACTTTTGTTATGTAAAACTTGTTTTAGATGATTATAATTTGACAAACATTATACGGAGATCAGCCATGTTACTCCGGGAAGATCGCAACAAACAGCGGAACATAATTGTGTGTTCGTCAAATTCAACCAGTGGCCGCAATGATGAGAATCCCGTGGTGGACAAACCTGCCCCTAGCACATGATTCACCAGTCAGGAAAGTGTACGGTATTTGAATTTACCATGTTATTACTAGTACATTTGTGTCAAATCTGTGCAGTGAAGCATGGTTATACACACAGGCGGCGGGTTTGTGGATTTCTGTACCAGTCCCCTATTGTGTCCTCATTTGAACTGTGCCTTCAAGATGGATTCCACAGACTATGAGCGTGTTTCTACTGGGGAACATACTGTTAAAGGAGGTGTCCCGCAAGCATAAAAGTGTGCATTATATGTTAGAAATATAACTATCGAGCCCAACTTTTGTAATGATATAGAAGAAAACACCACACTTATGACAAAAACAAATAAAAACCGCAATCTCTCAACATGCCCTTTTTAAAATTCGCGGCGATCAAAAGTCCCAGTGTCGATGATGTCATAGTTGTACAATACACATGCGCAAATTTGAGCACCGATACCTATGACGTCATCGACACCGGGACTTTCAATCGCCGCGAATTTCAAAAAGTGCATGTTGAGTGATGGCAGTTTTTATTCATTTTTGTGACTAGTACAGTGTTTTGTTCTATATAATTACGTAACTTCGGCTCGATAATTATGTTTCTAACAAATAATGCTCAATGATGTGCTTGCGGGACCATTCCTTTAATTACCTGTGAGTTTTCCCAGTAGAAACAGCCAGATAGCGTTAAGAATCGATATCTTTTGTAGCCGCAAAATCCTTCACAAACCAGGTTGGGAACCGGTAAGAAACGGCCAGTTTCCCAGTAGAAACAGCCAGCTAATTTATCTTACCATTATGTTCTGTGAAACAGAGACTTTCTACTGTGCTAATATCTCATTTTTGTCCAAAGCACTGAATTTAAATATCTGACCAACCTACACCCCCTTAAGGACCGCATACTTCGTCGCTGTTCTGACATACCGGCACATCACGAAAAACAGCGTTTTGAGAAAATCGTGTTTGAAAATTTTCCAATTTTTAAAGACTTGTTAAAGAGCATTTACATCAAATGTCACTATCATTGTCAAAGAACACTAATAGATATATACTTATGTTTGTTATGAGCATGTTACAACAACAAATTGCGATTATTAATTAGGAGTAATTATGTTATAAAGTCATGTGCCGGTATGTCAGACAGTCCTACAGCGATATGCCAGTGATATGCCGGTATGTAGTTACACGGTGGTCTATGGCAGAATATCGTGTATGTCAGAATACAAAATGAGGTTTTCATGCCGGTATTATGTTAAAAACCTGGCATATGACACTAATTAGTGCGATATCTCATTAATTAATTACCTTTTTGTCTCAATTTTTTTGGAGAATAAAGAGTTTCACTTGTAGATCATAAAATGCAACTTAACTCATTTTGCCCAAAATGGCACATGTGCCGGTATGTCAGAACAGCGACGACTTGTTTAGATGAATTTAGATGAAATAAAAGTTGATTTTCATCATAAATTAAAAGACATTTTCTCAGCATTTCTGAAGGCCTCTTAATGCTTTTTATTTTTTTGTATCTTGACCAAAGATCACAAATTACAGGTAATATTCAAGGTTATTCATGGTGAACATAAAATCAAATTTGGTAAAAGCCATATGTGGCCATTTAGATAAATTTTGTTAATTACGATGTTGACCAAGTGACTAAGGTATTAAACAAGATTTCCATGCAGCCAATTAACTTCAAAAGGACTTTTAGATTTACATGTTCTTTTGTATCAGCGACAAGGACAATGAACATATATAACAGACAATAATGGAATCTTCTTGTTCGAATCATGTGTTAAAAGCTCTGCGCTGTTCAATAAATATAAATATAATAAAACGCTGCACTTAACATAATTGCGTTAGTATATCATGCTTAAATGATTGACATACCGAAGAAAAATCCTACATGTATTATTATTGCTACTACGTCAAATTATCGAAAATAGGAATGTTAATTATCTAATCTAGATTAGATAAATGATATACGAGGGTCATTCAATAAGCTCTACCTCCTCCCTCATAACATTGCTAATATGAATATCAGCCTCATGACATTTGTTATACTTATAGCTCTGAATCATAGCTATACATTTATGGTAAATGATAATTGATATCTGTTTTACTTTTCCTATGATGCGGTCAAATCCGGAGAGAGATTTTGGACAACGGAAACGGAAAATTACCTTAAAAATAAAAGCATGTTATTCGGGGTATTCCGTATTATATGGTTTGATATAATAGCATGATTTGAATACTGAAAATGGAAATCAATGAATGATATCTGATAAAAGTATAGTTTTATCATGTATGAATGAGATTGTAAGCATTATTAACTCTTATAGGCTCGCAATTAGTGTAATATCAAATCCAATGTATTGCTATGCCTTTTGGCATACTTGAATTCTGATAATCAGTATAATTTTGTTATTACAACTCAAGCCACGGTGATGCCTCGACGTTAAATCTTAACATAATAGTCACTTTATGAGTTTTCATTATGTGCAACCTTCAGAATAGTCAATCAGGTAGTAAATGATAGAAAATTATCTCTTTGGGAGACTTATAATATCCTCTATTTAGTCAGGTATATTGAAAATCACTTGGTTCTTATGAAAGTTAAATATGCATTTTGCAGGGTGCTCTAGGGGAGGGGGTAAACTTATTATTGTCCCAATCTGGTTCTGGTTAATCAGAGGGCATACTATTTCCAAGATTTCAGTCACATTCAATGTTTATGGCCTGTTAAAGAGCTATGTGACATTTTGAACAGTTATAATTGACCGATATGTATATTTTGCCTCTTACAATAGGCCAAATGAATAGCACTTCGGCGATATTTTTGCTGTTTTTCATCCGTTTCCGTCACACTAAATGTAAGGTTGGTTTTCACTGCACCTCTAGAAAAGTACAACCAGTACTCAGATCAATTTACAATGAATTTGTAGCTGAGGTTCCAAGCTACAATTGTGTGATATTTCATAAGACTGGCTTATATAATAATAAAGTTATGAGGTAGGAGGTAGAACTTATTGAATGACCCTCGTAGATAAGCTATTAGACATCATATATTTTGACATTGGCAATGTGTAAATGGACACATAATGCAATGGGTGGCTCAATTTTCAAAAACCATTTCCATTCTTTAAACCAGGCCTTCTCAATTAGATTTTGTGAAGCACCACTTTTGAAATGTTAGTGATCTAGAAGCGCCACTATCCCTGCGAGCGTAGCGAGTGAAGCGAGCATAGCGAGTGAAGCGAGCGGGTGGGGTCCATGGGCCCGCCATGGGCCCGTCTTAGGCCCCTGGAAGCTCATGGTTTTACCCCTTTTAAGAGGCTAAGGAGAGCTATATATATTTGCATGCAATATGGTACAAGAAATAAAGAGATGTTGATGGTAAAATGTACAAAAACTGGTAGCAAATGTAGTGATAATCAATAGGCCTACTAACTTATAAAACTCGAAAAATGTAACTCGAAACTCAAACAAATTAACTTGAAACTCCAACAAAGAAACTCGAAGCTCGATAAATGTAACTCGAAACTTGAAACTCGTAAAAAAGTAACCAACTTAATCAACATGTGTACTCCCAGCTATAATACACAGTCACAATTATGCTGGGCATACGGCTGATTTCGTGATTTCGTGATTTCATAAGTAGCAACTGCAAAAATGGCCATTATTTATGTTCATCTTGAATTCTGAAGTAAATCAAACAAAATACATAATTCTTCAACACTATTGCGTATCCCTTTAAGAATGGTTACAGTCTGAAAAGCTAATTAAAGCGATGCTAGAAAATTTTCGTGCCATGGACATTGGGTAGCCATAACATATTCCGGGTGGGACGTGGAGGCACTAGAGAATGAAAATAATAACCCGTGCTTTACTTTTGTTTACCAAGTTCGTCATTGGGACACCTGTACATCATTGAAAAGGTTTGCAGTTTTGGTTGATCTCTTTTTGATAAATAGTGCGTCCTACCGGAACGATGATAATAGGCATTGTTGTAATGACGTAGGATCCACGTAAGTTAAGGTTAAATATATTACGCTTGGAGTCGTGGGAAGCTTTGTTGCTTCTGCAAGATTTAAACAAATAAATGAATGATTAATTCATTCTAGTTCCTTTTTTAAAATTTAATTATAGTAAAGAAAATCGTAAGCTATCACTTGGCCTAGCAGCAAATGTAGTGATAATCAATAGGCCTACTACTAATAATCATGACTTACCCCACTGTAGTTAGTGCCTGAAGTGACTCTTCATGCTTCTTGCGATCTGGTTGAAGTTGGGGATATATTTCTTCTTCTTTTTTTTTTTTAAATTTATTTTTAAAATTTATTTTTCATGCGCCACTCGGACTGATGCAATGCGCCACAATTGGCGCGCGCGCCACCATTTGAGAAGGCCTGCTTTAAACCATTAATCAGTGGGCCTCGACAAAGTAAAAACGACTTAAGCAAAATTATGGAAAAAACTAGCAAACTTACTTGGGTATCATTCCACACCATACGTAACTCGTAATCCTCCAAGATAGTCGGATTGTCGTTGATATGATCGAGAGCCATCTCAGCGGCAGGGATGCATCCACTTGCATCCCAACCTCCTCCGAACGGAAAAAATCCTCCAAAATATAAAGGAATCTTTTCCCCAATACCATGATGGAATGATTCAGAAGTAAAGGTTTCGTGGGTACTGGCCTCCTCCATATTCTGACTACTAGATAATTGCAAAAGACATGCCAATATCAAAATACATTTGACATGTATTTCCAAATATATTTTCCGGGTCCAAATATCGGCTATACGAGCCATTTTACAGACACAAAATGGCAAGTGATTTATTTCATGCACATACTAGTCAGCTTAATAAAGAATGATTAGAGCATTGTAGGCCCGTTGAGGGCGCGCGTTAGGAATGGCCTGTCGTCTGCGAAAAACAGCTGATAATAAAGGGGCACTAAGAGATGTGTTGGAGGATGCGCCCTCAATTATGATAAAAACTGGGATTAGTATATTTTTATAATTGTATTACATGTATGAACTTACACTTACGTCCGACAGTATCCCCCTGCAGTACGCGTGATACATAAGTACGCGTGATACATAACGCGAACCATATTTGCATAGAGGGCGTTTTTCAATAAATAGCGATGATATTGTTTTAATCAAGTTTTGCTGTGTTTTTGCTAGTAGAAACAACAGTAATGGCCATTTTTAATGTTCATCTTGAATTCTGAAGTAAATGTTTAAACATTTAAAATTTTCAACACCACTTAATGTGCCTTTAAGGCATCCAAATAGTTAGCTTAGCTCTTTCAATATCCCAGGTACCACAATATTTCAGAATGTTAGCCTATTAGATCTACAATATGTGTATATCCAAGACAGATTTAAGTTTAAACAAAAATGTATATCTTTGGCAAAATTTAGATTTAATGTTAAAGTTTCTCGGCAGATCTATTTACACATAATATTTTAATCTCGGACTAATTATGAATTGTATCACAAGAGATATAAACCTTCAAAGGCATACATCAAATTGTGTAAATTTTGAACAGAAGTGAAAATATGCATTTCTGTCAGTGGACCGGTGATTTATAAAAACATAATCACTTACAACAGCTTCCCTCGCTCATTGCCTTTAATAATCAAGTTATGACAAAGTATAGCTTCGTGAGCGAAATGTTATTATAATGTGATACCGTATATCTTCCATTACGAAAGAACATTCATTTTGAATAAGTGAAGTGCAGGCTTTTGGCTTATTGTGCAGAAATATAGTAAGGCGACAGCATAGGATTAAATGTAGGTCAAATGAATATAGAAATCCGTCACTTGTGACGTAATTTATAAGTTCAAGAACAATATGCTTCTTGGAAAAAATTGCTTATGGAAATACTACATCATTTGTTAATTTTTAACAAAAAGGATCCATTTTTTCATTCATGAATGGCTTATAGAAATGCTGTTTTGTTTTAGCTCTATAGAATGGCGCCCTCCGCAGTTATTTATAAAAATTAAATTGCTAGTTTCTTTTCACCGTCTCTAGCAAAAATATAGTTACGTGCTCAAAATACAGCGATTAACTAGGGGGGGCTGGGGTACCGCGCCATTTTGCAATATTTTGCGAAATCGATCGTGGTTATCACGTGATACGTATCGTGGAAAAATAATTTACACTGTTTTAACGAAATGCACTGTGGGATTGTGTTACCAGCCTAAAATCATAGAGGTCGCAAACCCGGTCGCAAACTTGCTTATAATTGAGCCTAGCTATAACAAGCTAAAAGTGACATCTCTGAATGTATTACCAAAGTGTGCAAAGGAGAAATTGTTGGACACACTGGTAAAATGGTTTTACAACAAGTTTTGCTATCATATTATCAAACTGAACTCAAGTTAAATCACTCTATTTATCGAGCAATAATATAATTGTTTACGCATTTTAATTGTTTAGATACAAAGTTAAATAAATCAAGGATACATTTATGATAGATAAATAAATAAAAAGAAAACTATAAACGCATGGGCGGCATTTATAATTGATAAAAATTGACATAACAATGATGTTACATTAATCTACCATCAAGTTTAAAAAATAGAAAAATCAAAGGAATATTCGAACCCGTGATTTCCGATTGCCAACGACATGGCCAACCTACGCACGCCACAGAGATCCACGACTGTAATTGTGATAGTTTTATTATTTAACCATGTCCATTTATTTATAACGAACGGATTTTTATTGTGCCATTTTTGCCAAATGTGTGTGTTGCTCTCGCACAAAATGTGTTTGTAATTTGATTATAATTCTTATTTTTAAAAGAACGGTAATTTTTTTTGACATTTTCGAGAAAAAAAATGGCGTTACTGATACGGTAAACGCCAGCAGTGTGGTGTCCGCGTGGGCAAGCATACAGATGATGCTAAGCAAATCCAGCATATAAAACAAAAAGTGCTCCTAATGGGGCTCGAACCCACAACCTTTCGCTCCTCATGTCGATTTTCTATCCACTACACTAACCGTGCTAATTGGAATTCTCCATCGCAAATAATTTATTTATATCATGGGTCATGGGTTAATGCACTGTGTTAAATTCTACAATCCCGGCCGCCACTCTGTTCAAAGGCATAAAAAAGTGGACTTATTTTATGCATTTTTTGCAATTCTGGGGTGTGTGGATCGTGTTTTTTTATCAAATTGGTTAGATATCCGTCCATTTTAGAACATCTGAAATTTAAAGTGCACCCACACACCCGGGAAAGTATGCTGCCAAGGGCATATATTTTGCACGTAAATCCAATACAAAAGTTCAGAAAATCGACCAAAATATGACGTCATGACCATTGCTTCGGGACAAAATGGCGCGGTACCCCCCCCCCCCCCAGCGATTAACGTACCTTTTCTTCAAAAGTACAATACCGCCCTCTAGAGTTCCGCTTTAATAAGCAAAACATTATTCGTTCTTTTAGAATTAAAATGTCACCCTCTAGAGTTGTATAGCAGAAATGCTACGTAAATTGCTGTAATTTTCAAGATGTTTTCCAAGTTATATGATGCGCAGCTTGTTTACATTATTTATTCACATTATTAACACAATACAGAAGTCTTTGGTCATATTGGTAATTTTTGAATACGTGAAAAATCAGAACTAGGATTTAGATTACTTACAACTCGCTAAACCAGTGATCGTTGTTAGCTCTGTGTAGTCAGGGGCGTCCCGAGACCCTTTTGAATGGGGGGCGGGGGGGGGGGGGGGGGGGGTGGGGGGGGGGTTTAGAGGTCCCGATTGCCGATAAATGCTTTTAATTTCTTTTCGGGGTTTTGAAGATACATTTAATTGTCCCTTCCAGGGATTTTCTAGATTTTAATGATTTGCTAATGCTTTCCTTGTATTTAGGAGGCTGTGCTTCGCGAAGTGCATTGACCCTCGTGCATTTACCTTATTTTTAAAATTTATAACATCACAAAAGAAAAAAAGAAAAAGAGAAGAGAAGACATTTCAAAGACCACAACATTAAATCTGAATGTCTTATGATAATATAGTTGACATACACCTCTGAATAAATTGGCTAGCTACATCTTGCTGCCATATTTTGTTTGTTGCTGAAGAATCAAAAAGCTTCAAAAGTCACACACACCCCCACCCCCACACGCTCTCATGCATACATGTCGAGATTCGAGTCGACTAGCTCACCTAAACACCCTCAGTCAACTAGCATGTCATGGAAAGGGTCGCCGTTTTCTTTCTCAGTCAGCGCGAGCACCGGTGGCGCGAGTGTATGGCAAGTATATTGCACAATAGACCAGGTTTATCAATTCGATTGTCATAGTTTTTTGATAAACTTGGTTTTTCGGCTGATAAACCAGGTTTATGACCGAGAAACCAGGTTTATGACCGAGAAACCAGGTTTATGACCGAGAAACCAGGTTTATGACCGAGAAACCAGGTTTATGACCGAGAAACCAGGTTTTTCGCCGATAAACTTGGTTTTTCAATTCGATAGTCATAGTTTTTCTTTTGATAAACCTGGTTTTTCGATCGAAAAAAACAGGTTTTTTGGAATTCGATTGTCATAGTTTTTGAAAAACCAGGTTTATTGACCGATAAACTTGGTTTTTCAATTTGATTGTCATAGTTTTTTTTGATAAACCTGGTTTTTCGATTGATAAACCAGGTTTATCGAATTCGATTGTCATAGTTTTTTGAAAAACCAGGTATATCGACCGAGAAACCTGGTTTTCGACAATCGAATTCGAAAAACCTGGTTTTTCGATTCGAAAAGTATTTTGATTAATTTAAAGCTCAATATCATAACATAATGGTTTTCAAGGGTAATTTGTTGAAATATACTATATCGGGAAGTAAATGAGCACAAACGTTTACATTTCATATTTATTAGAGTATACACATATATTTTGTTGGCTATTCTGTGTTCACCCTATATCCCGATTTAAGCGGCATTTTTGAATTCTCTATTTGAAAGCTTTCCAAAAATGTATATTTTGCTATCATCGGTTGAATAATTTTGTTGTTATAGTCATGTATGTAAAACCGATGAATTAGGGCAAGTTCACTGTGTAGTGAATAGGGAGAAAGCCAAGGACAATGCAATCGATTCGTGATTACAATTGTTACATAATAGTTGACACGTTTGTTGAAACAGAAACTTATAGAATATAAAACAATCTATAAAATGAGAGCAAAATCATGTTTGTACCATACAGAGATGAGAAGTTATTGTAAATTGAACGAAGAATTGGGAACATTTTCTATATTCCCCATAGAGATTGTACACAGCGCCACCGCCACTTTGCACATGTTTACATAATAATAGTTTGCAAATTGTGTCAAAGACACGTGTTAGTTCTCGATGTATTGTCTTCTATGGAAATAGAACAAATAAATGCGATATTATCATTCTTTTAAAAGTAAGAATATTATTCTTTTAAAAGTAAGAATATTATTCTTTTAAAAGTAAGAATATTGTTCTTTTTTATATATTATATAAACTAGCGGCACGCCCGTCCTTCGGACGGGCTTTCCCGCTAGGGAGTAGGGCCTACCAGATAGAACACCTACAAAATAAAACAACTTAAAGTGTTGGAAAATTTATAACGAAACTCATAGGAATAGAAAAATATTTAAAACATTTTTGTTTTAAATCAAAAGGTTTTGTAGTAGGCCTAATTTAAAAGTTTTCAAATTTCAATTAAAAAAACTTGAAAAAGCACCTCCCCCATCCCCCCACCTCCCGTGGCATATTTCAACTCCAAGGCTTAAACCTTAACCATCTCCCGTAACCCATCCGTCCCTCCCCGCCCTGTCCCCGCCCCGCCCGCTCCCGCCCCGTGGCATATCCGTTACGCAATTTACAATTTAGCACAGTATCAAATCCCACATCTGACACCATCGATGTGCAATTTAATAATACATTTCTTTATTAACCCCATCCCAAACCACATAACCCTAACATAGGCCATAAGAGGATCATTACACACAACCCCTAACCCGTCACCCGCTCCCGCCCCCGCCACGTGGCTTATGCAACCCCAAGGCCTAAACCGTAACCAACTCCCGTGGCGCAGCGTATTTCTCCAATATTTGCCCGCCCGCCTTTGTAGGCGTGCGTGGGTGTAGTGCGTGCGCGTTTATTTTGCATGGCGCACTGCGACGCGTTTTGTGTTACGCGCGCCGACTGCATGGTTACAGTGTACGCAGAGAAAAACAACATTTCTTTATTAACCCCATCCCAAACCACATAACCCTAACATAGGCCATAAGAGGATCATTACACACAACCCCTAACCCGTCACCCGCTCCCGCCCCCGCCACGTGGCTTATGCAACCCCAAGGCCTAAACCGTAACCAACTCCCGTGGCGCAGCGTATTTCTCCAATATTTGCCCGCCCGCCTTTGTAGGTGTGCGTGGGTGTAGTGCGTGCGCGTTTATTTTGCATGGCGCACTGCGACGCGTTTTGTGTTACGCGCGCCGACTGCATGGTTACAGTGTACGCAGAGAAAAACAAACATGGCCCGTAAAAAATAGTCTCAAAAGCCGGGCTGAAAAGGCCCTAAATTGCCATAATTTTGCTCATATCTCGGTCAATTCTGTACGGTTTTCGGCCATTTATAGCTTATAACACTCACATTATAATCATCTTTTATTCAGTGCAATGTTCACGGCGTTTAGTTGCAAACTGAGAGAGCCTTTTATGGATACATACATACATACATACACCATACGGTGAATTATAGTATGACTAGCGAGACGCCCGTTCTTCGAACGGGCTCCCGCTAGTAAGTAGCGCCTATCAGACAGAACCCCGGTGAAATAACACATAAGTAGCTATACGAAAATTTGTCTCGAAATTGGTAAGAATACATATAATGCATAGGCCTATTTCCTTACCTGAAATTGCCGCCCCCGCACCGTGGTTATCTCAACACCCTAGGCCTAAACCCTAACCATCTCCCCAAGCTGTATCCCCTGGTTTATACTTTTAACCACACTATTTCCTTCCACTTCGTGACTCTCCCTGTTAGTGTTACGCACTTTAGTATCACATTTCTTCATTAACTCCCTGCCTCCCAAACTTCATTACTTCGTGGCCTCCCCTTCGCCCGCCCGCCCCGTACTGTGCGATCTAAACCTTCAAGGCCTAAATTAACCAACTCCCGTAGCGTTCTTCAGTAACCTCTTGCCTCCCAAACCTCATTACTTCATGGCCTCCCCTCGCCCCCGCCCCCCCCCCCTCCCCGGGGCCTTCCCCTGCCGTATCTTGCCCGCCGTCCCCGCCCCGCCCCTAACGCCCGCCCTGTGCTTATAAATATTCAAGGCCTAAATTAACTAACTCCCGTAGCGCAGCGTATTTCTCCAATATTTGCCCGCTCGCGTGTGTAGGCGTGCGTGGGTGTAGTGCGTGTGAGCGTTTATTTTGCACGGCGCACAACGGCGCGTTATGTGTTAGGCGCCGAATGCATGGTTGCAATACGCATGAAGAAAAACAAAACAAACATGGCCCGTATCCATGGATTTTCATGGGTTTTTACTCATATCTCGGTCAATTCTGTACGGTTTTCAGCCATTTATAGCTTATAACACTCACATTATAATCATCTTTCATCAGTGCAAAATACATACATACACACATACATAGGCCTACACACATACATACAACATACGGCGAATTATAGTAAGACTAGCGGCACGCCCGTCCTGCGGACGGGCTCTCCCGCTAGGGAGTAGGGCCTACCAGATAGACACCTACAAAAATAAAGTGTTGAAAATGTATAACGAATCACATAGGAATAGAACAATATTTAAAACATTTTTGTTTTAAATCAAAAGGTTTTGTAGCCTAATTCAAAAGTTTTTAAATTTCAATTTTAAAATTTTTTGAAAATTACCCCCCGCCCACACACGCCCCGTGGCATATTTCAACACCAAGGCCTAAACCATCTCCCGTACCCCACCCGTCCCTCCACCTCCCTGTCCCCTCCCGGCCCGCCCCCGTCCAGTGGCATATCCGTTACGCAATTTAGCATCACATTTTTTCATTAACCCCCTGTCTCCCAAACCACATTACATCATTACACACAACCCCCATTCGTCACCGCCCCGCCCGCCCCTCCCCGTGGCATACCTCAAGCCCAAAGCCCAAAGTTCCCCGCCCGCAATTTATCTCAACGCCAAGGCCTAACCCTAACTATCTCCCGTAGCGCGGCGTACTTCTCCAATATTTGTCCGCCCGCGTGTCACATACAGTATCAAATCCCACATCTAGTGACACCATCGTTACGCAATTTAATAATACATTTCTTTATTAACCCCATCCCAAACTACATAACCATAACATAACCTAGGCCCTAAAGGGATCATTACACACAACCCCCTACCAGATAGACACCTACAAAAATAAAGTGTTGAAAATTTATAACGAATCACATAGGAATAGAACAATATTTAAAACATTTTTGTTTTAAATCAGAAGGTTTTGTAGCCTAATTCAAAAGTTTTTAAATTTCAATTTTAAAAATTTTTGAAAATTACCCCCCGCCCACACACGCCCCGTGGCATATTTCAACACCAAGGCCTAAACCATCTCCCGTACCCCACCCGTCCCTCCACCTCCCTGTCCCCTCCCGGCCCGCCCCCGTCCAGTGGCATATCCGTTACGCAATTTAGCATCACATTTTTTCATTAACCCCCTGTCTCCCAAACCACATTACATCATTACACACAACCCCCATTCGTCATCGCCCCGCCCGCCCCTCCCCGTGGCATACCGTCAAGCCCAAAGCCCAAAGTTCCCCGCCCGCAATTTATCTCAACGCCAAGGCCTAACCCTAACTATCTCCCGTAGCGCGGCGTACTTCTCCAATATTTGTCCGCCCGCGTGTCACATACAGTATCAAATCCCACATCTAGTGACACCATCGTTACGCAATTTAATAATACATTTCTTTATTAACCCCATCCCAAACTACATAACCATAACATAACCTAGGCCCTAAAGGGATCATTACACACAACCCCTAACCGCCCCGCCCCCGCCCCGTGGCTTATGCAATTCCCAACCCCAAGGCCTAAACCGAAACCAACTCCCGTGGCGCAGCGTATTTCTCCAATATTTGCCCGCCCGCGTGTGTAGGGGTGCGTGGGTGTAGTGCGTGTGCGTGTTTATTTTGCATGGCGCACTGCTGCGCGCTATGTGTAACGCGCGCCGACTGCATGGTTACAGTGTACGCAGAGAAAAACAAACATGGCAAATTAGTCTCAAAAGCCGGGCTGAAAAGGCCTAAATTGGACATCATTTTGCTCATATCTCAGTCAATTCTGTACGGTTTTCAGCCATTTATAGCTTATAACACTCACATTATAATCATCTTTCATCGGTGCAACGTTCACGGCGTTTAGACGTAAAATGAGGGAGCCTTTTATGGATACATACATACATACATACTCTCAACATACGGCAAATTATAGTAAGACTAGCGGAACGCCCGTCCTTCGGACGGGCTCTCCCGCTAGGGAGTAGGGCCTACCAGATAGAACACCTACAAAATGAAACGACACATAAGTGTTGGAAAATTTATAACGATACACATAGGAATAGAACAATATTTAAAACATTTTTGTTTTAAATCAAAAGGTTTTGTTTTAGGGCCTAATTCAAAAGTGTTCATATTTCAATTAAAAAAATAAAAAAGATCCCCGCCCGGCCACGCCCCGCGGCATATTTCAACTCCAAGGCCTAAACCTTAACCATCTCCCGTACCCCATCCCCATTCATCACTCCCTCGCCCTGCCCCCGCCCCGCCGCCCAGTGGCATATCCGTTAGGCAATTTAGCATCAAATTTCTCCATTAACCCCTGCCTCCCAAACCACATCATATCACTACACACAAACCCCATTCGTCACCGCCCCCGCCCGTCCCGCCTGTGGCATATCTCAACCCCAAGACCTACAGTTCCATCACTTGGCCTAAATTAACCAACTCCCGTATAGCGTTCTTCAGTAACCGCCTGCCTCCCAAACCTCAATTCTTCATGGTCTCCCTCTCCCCGCCAGCCCTCCCCTCCCATCCTTCATCCGCCGTCCCCGCCCCTACCGCCGTTCCTGCCCGCCCCGTGCTTAATACACCTTCAAGGCCTAAATTAATCAACTCCAGTAGCGCAGCGTATTTCTCCATATTTGTCCGCCCGCGCGTGTAGTGCGTGTGAGCGTTTATTTTACATGGCGCACTACGCCGCGTTATGCGTTAGGCGCCGAATGCATGGTTGCAGTACGCATGAAGATAAACAAAACAAACACGGCCCGTATCCATGGATTTTCATGGTTTTTACTCATATCTCGATCAATTCTGTACGGTTTTCAGCCATTTATAGCTTATAACACTCACATTATAATTATCTTTTATCAGTGCAAAGTTCACGGCGTTTAGTTGCAAACTGAGAGAGCCTTTTATGGATACATACATACATACATACACCATACGGTGAATTATAGTAAGATATTGCTCCTTTTTATATATTATCTATGTTTATGTATTGGACTAGCCTCTCATTACTCTTTTGTTAATTTATGATTAAATTTAAAATCATGTCATTTTTGGGATCCCTTGGGCTGATTCTCAGTGAAATCCAGAGGTCCTTATATAATAAATACCACATTTAAAAACATTATCTTCTAAATTTAGTGCTTACTCCATTCAAGATAGCTATTTTTATAATTAAAAAAAGGGCTACAGGAGGTGAATTACAATTTTGAAATTAGACAAAATCTTAATAATGTAAATCCCCATTGGCGAACATGCCCCATCATGAAAGGGTGAATGTGCCTCATTTATAGCACAATAAGTACATTGACCCGATAACCACGCATGTCCCACACACAATACAATCGTCTGTACGAATATCTTTAGAAAAAAATCAATATTAAAAATGGAAGATGTAAAACTGGTTTTTTGACGATAATTTGACAAACATTATACGGAGATCAGCCATGTTACCATGGATATATCGCAACAAACAGCGAAACATTGAGTGTTCGTCAAATTCAACCAGTGGCCGCAATGATGAGAATCACGTGGTGGGCGAACCTACACCTAGGGTGTACTGAACAGTTACACTCCCCGCTCTCCCCTACCTGAAAGGTGAGAGTCAATTGAAAGGGAAAGTCAAAACCTCTTATGTTATTTGAAAGGTGAAAGCCAATACCTCTGTTATTTGAAATAGGTGAAAGTCAAAACCTTGTTATTTTGAAAGGTGAAAGTCAAAACTTCTTATGTTATTTAAAAGTTGAAAGTCAAAACCTTTGTTATTTGAAATGTGAACGTAAAAACCTCCGATTATTTGAAATAGGTGAAAGTCAAAACCTCTTGTTATTGAAAGGCAAAACCTCATGTTATATCTCAGTGAATAGTGAACATCAACATATCAAAACGTCTTAATCTATATGTTACCTTTTACCTGAAATGTGAAAGTCACCTTAACCTCTTATGTTATTTGAAAAGTGAAAGTCAAAACCTCTTATGTTATCTAAAAGGTGAAAGTCAAAACCTTATGTTATTTGAATGGTGAACGTCAAAACCTCATGTTATTTGAAAGGAGAAAGTCAAAACCTCTTTATGTTATTTGAAAGGTGAACGTCAAAACCTCTTTTGTTATAGGGAAATAGGTGAAAGTCAAAACCTCTTATGTTATTAGAAAAGTGACGGTCAAAAGCTTTTGTGTTATCTGAATGGGGAAAGTCAAAGCCTCTTTAGTCTTAGGCCTACATTATCTGAAAGGCGCTACGTCAAAACTTCATGTTATATCTCAGTAAAGTTGGAAAGGGTTTGTTTTTGTTGCCTATTTGAGCTGTGGACCCATGAATATATGCAATAATAGTGCTTAATCGATAGAGATTTGTTGGTAATATGCAAATCATGGTCAATACAATTAAATTGTGCAGGTATGCTGTATGGTTAATAATTTTGTTTCACAAACACAATACAGATATAAAATATGCATGCAGTTACGGTTGGTTAAATGCAACATTTCATTCTTACTTTTCAAGATGAATCCTGGAGGAGGGTGGGGGGGGGGGGGGGGGGGGTGGGGGTATTTTCACGCCTCTTGGCAGTTCTCTGAGACCCTCATTTGCACCATGTTGGAAGTTCTCCAAACCCCTCATTTCATAAAAAAAAACCCACATAAATGTGTGGAAAAAGCTCCACAGGTCCAAATATGGCTACAATGCAGTTCCAAGTGCAAAAGGTTGCATAAGAATTCAGTTCCTCAAGACACCCCATTTGGGCATTTTGTCAGTTCCTCAAGCCCATATGTTCGGCGCGAACACACCTATACCGAAATGAAAGTTGAGTCCCCCCAGGTGAATCAATAAAAAGTACCATCTACCCAAGATACCAGCATATTTTGTTATGCATAAAATTTGATATAGAATATCCTACTACATTGCTAAATGCCAATACAAACTGAGTTTAAAACAAACCTATACACTCATGTAAAAAATATATGTCAAGGCTATAATATTGCTTCTATTTTGATACGATATATTAGACGAATAAATAGGCAACCATGCAGTTTACAGCAATAGATTGAGTTTTTATACATGATTATGTCCACATAAGTATCACAGTTCAAAGAGACGCTGGGTCATTTTAGAGCTAATTTAAAATGACTTTTTATGAAGTGGAACATAACTCGGATACTTTTCAAACAAATTATTATGTCAGAGAATGAAAGAATCATTAAAGGATATAAAAACCCAAAGCTCCAAAAGTTAAAAAGAAATGAAAAAGTTCAACCTTTTAGAGCAACTTCAGGAAGATCAAGATGGCTGGTGTAAGACCTCGGTTTAATTTCTAGCATGTGTTAATTTTCTTCACTTAAAATGTTAAGGCGCATCTCAAAGTGGTCCAACTTGAATTAAGAATAACTTTTGTTAATGACATCCAAATTAAACCATCTAAATTTCATCTGAAAGCTTGAACCGTTCTCGATTATCCTATTTAAATCATTTTTAAGAATCATATTTCCTTAGGCAGACAAAATTGTTGATTTCAGTGTATGGATTTTTAAGACTCGGTCTATAGTAAAAACTAAACCAGGTCACATGTACAAAAAAAACGTAATACGGAGTGTTTTACATTAAAATATATACTCCAGGCATCAATCTATCTTTATCCAAGTTTCATAAATAAATTCTGAATCAAATTTATTCATGACAATTCTAAAAAGAATAATTTTATTCCTCTGATCAATGTGTCTTGATATGTTAAAGGTAGATGATCCGATTGCTGGCCCGATTTTCAACTCGATGTTTTCTATTGTACATGAAAGGTCATCCTTAGAAGTGTCGCATTCCAAAGTTTGAGTTGCATAACTCCAACGGTTCTATTTTTAGAAGCACAAGGTCACAAAATATTGGCCCATTGAGTAATACGCAGACCGGTTGGTGGTTAACCACCTTTGGCAGTAATTCACCACATTTTAGCCTATAATTTCTAAATGGAACATTTCTGTCCCCTAATATTTTACAGACATAATGAGAAAAATATGGGGATTCTTCTAATATCAAAATATCTTGATGTGAAAAAAAATCATAGCCCCAAAAAAGTGATCGGAAAATACACCTTTAATAAAAAGGGGCATATCCCTGTGGTTTTTTCATGGCTTGTTGCCCATGTTCTGAAAGTGGGATTTAATCGTATCTGACAGAATATCAACATGGTCTTCAATATAACATGATACATTCACTTTAGCTTTGCCACTATTCTTATAAATGGCTCATTATATGGGGATATATGACAAAAATAGAGAGTTATGATACTTTGTTGATAGTGGTGAATTAATTCATATTAGGGGGACAAAATTGTGATATTTAACATGAAAATTCATCAACTGATACACAAAAGTGGTGCGTTTCCATGATTTTGGGCCTTTTATTCTTTCATGTGTTGACCCATTTATCTAATTACCTAAATGTTTACAAGTCTGTCAAAAAGTGGAAAATGTTGATATTTCATAGGGGAAAATTGTCCCCATCAAAATGCCTTGGTAAAATATTTCAGATTGCAGCTTCAATGGGTGGAAAGCGGACATTAGGTTGTCTCTATATACATGATATACCTTAGATGATGTGCCCGTTGTTTACATCAGTAGTGTTTACAAATTGATTAGCTCCTGGTCTGATTATCTGGCTTGCCTCTCGGCTGGGCTTATATCAGTTATCCTTCATGCTTATATGAAAAATCACCCAGCACCCCCGAGATTCGAAGGCGGGACCATCCGCACCCCAGTCTATCCCTCTACCAACTGAGTTAAACTGCTAGCGCATATGCGGGCAGCAACTTCCTGCTCACATATGCCTGCGGTAGGTGACGTCATCGAGGCTATGCAGCAGCACGTGCGTGTAGATAGTCGTTGGCAGTGAGCTGGGTTAGGGTTAAAGCACTGGAGATTCTGTATGCATACATGTAAGTCAGTCTGTGGGAGAACACTATAGTGAGAAACACTGCATATCAACAGGCGCGCTTTGATACTCATCCTGACGGCCAAATAAAATGGCACAATCTGTTATCAGTTTCGTTGCTGCTGTAGTTGTGATAGGGACTGTTTTATTCCCATACGGTATGTACTAAACTATACATTTGATCAGTTATAATTACGTGTAGCTGTAGGCCTATGCTATGCCTACAAGAGTAACGGTGGGAAATAAGTGTACACTGCAAAAAGGTTGCTTAAATATTTACTCAACATTTTACACAACGTTGTTGAAGTATGCAACCGCTTAACAGTTGCGTAAAATTTACCCAACACCTGTTTTCACCAACAGTTGAACAATTCCAGTTACTCAGCAGTTGCACAATTTTAATTACACAACAGTTGGGTATTATTAATTAACCATTTGTTGGGCATTTTGTGACTGTTGCTTAATTTGTGAATTGTTTTCATTATATATTGAGCATTTTTGTATAGCAACTGTTGCTTAATTTATATATAGCCATATGTTGGGTATTTTATTTGTGTCAAGTTTTTATTATATATTGTATATTATATATTATATATTTTTGGTATAGCAACACGCAGTAAGCAAAATAATGTGAATTCTGGGCGATGCAGCAGAGCTACATACATCACTTCCTCCCGGTAGTGAACCGGTAACTTGTAATGGGAATTCTAGGCGATGCAGCAGAGCTACATACACTATTCCCGTTCGGTAGTGAATTTGTAATTTATTTTAACATGTTAAAACTATAGGCTTATACATGATATCTGACATCTCTTATCAATGGTGTTTTTACTGTGAACTGTGAACGTTTGCCAAACGTAGTCTTGCTATCTTGGTATGAAGGTATAAATAGTCCATATTATATAATACATAAACATATTTATGTGATTCTTTTGGTGCAAAATCGATCACATGACATGAACTATTCAGTATATGTCCATGTCGTGTATTTTTTGGCTATAAAAATCGACTATTCAATATTCATCGCTAGGGACGTCGCTATACCACCGTTGAAATGATATTCATAAACACATATATGTCAAACAAGGATGGCAATTTTAAACTATTTGTCAGTGTATTTCGTTTTGGATGCCAAGACGAATACATCTAATTGTGGTCCTGCGCTGCAAAAAGGTTGCTTAAATACTCAACATTTTACACAACGTTGTTCAAGTATGCAACCGCTCAACTGTTAAATAAAATTTGCCCAACACCGTTGGATAACATGTTTTCACCAACAGTTGAACAATTCTAGTTACTCAAAAGTTAGGCAATTATATTCACTCAACAGTTGTTCAAGTATGCAACAGCTCACGAAATTGGCTTTTTTGGACAACAGTTGCCTAAAATTCACATGTGCGTAACTTGCATCAACTGTTGCGTGATTGTCCTCATGCTCATGCAATAGTTGCCAAAGTGGAATATTTTTACGCAACATATTTTAGCAACAGAAACAGTTTCCACCAACATTTTAAGGACATTGTTTTCGACGAATTGCTCAACGGGAGTCAACGCTGGGGATTTTTTCCTTTTATACAACGCCTAACTTTCTACATATATTGAATGAATTTTAATCAACACGTCAACCAACGGATGATAAAAGTACTTTTAGCAACGTATTTTAAGCAACCTTTTTGCAGTGTAGGCATATGCTTGTCTGTAGGCTTATGCGAGCAATAGAGGACCTGAAATTAGGTCTGGACTTTCACTACACATTTTCGGGTTTTATCACTAGGCTGTACTCTATGTCGATTCAAGTTGACTGCGATATACACTTTTTTTTAAAAAAACACTTTATCCCTGCACATAGTTCCACTTTGCTGGGTTCGCTCTATTTCTATTTCAAAACGTCTTAATCTTTATGTTACCTTTTACCTGAAATGTGAAAGTCACCTTAACCTCTTATGTAATTGTCGTTTCGAATTTTAAAAGGACCTCTATGGATTTGAATGGGAATCAACCCATGATGAATGTTTGCAACTTTTCTAAAATAAATTGACATGATTCTGCCCAGGAGCTTGTCAATAAAGATTGGTATACAACTGTATTTGTATTCATCGGCATTCAGAGTGTATATGAAACAATCTTTAAATGGTCTCAAAACTCGTATAAGTAACATATTTAGTGAGAGTAAGATTCATAAGGCTACTTAATTTTACAAACATATATTAGGCCTTATAAACCAGAGAACCATAACAAGTTGCATGGTGAATAGCTCCCATATTGCTTAGTATTCGATGATAACGTAATCCATGTTGTCTTCTTACTAAAAAAATCCCCAGGGCAGCCATACATTGTAGAGCTGTCTGTATTCATTATTTATTTATTTATTTATTTATTCGGAAAAAAGACTTTTAAAACAGTGGCACCCACCCGAAGGTTGTACATCCAAAAGAATAAGAGTAAAATACCGTCACAAAAATACAAGGTACAATAAAAAAAAATGATACAGACAGAGAAGTAAATACAAAATGAACATACAATCATCAATATTATATCATACACGGAGATGGGCTCATAAAGTCAAATGAAGCGTAACGCGTAGGCCTACTGTTTCTATGATTTGGATTTAGTGCATCATTAACTTAGTGCTACTCCATTCCAGATAGCTATTTTTATAATTAAAACAAAGGCTACAGAAGGTGAATTACAATTTTGAAATTATACAAAATCTTAATCATGTAAATCCCAATTGGCGAACATGCCCCATCATGAACGGGCGAATGTACCACATCTATAATAGCACAATAAGTACATTGACCCGATAACCACGCATGTCCCACACACAATAAAATCGTCTGTACGAATATCTTTAGAAAAAAAATCAATATAAAAAATGAAAGATAAAACTGTTTTTTTGACGATAATTTGACAAACATTATACGGAGATCAGCCATGTTACCATGGGAATATCGCAACAAACAGCGAAACATATTGTGTGTTCGTCAAATTCAACCAGTGGCCGCAATGATGAGAATCACGTGGTGGGCGAACCTGCCCATAGGGTGTACTGAACAGTTACACTCCCCGCTCTCCCCTACCTGAAAGGTGAAAGTCAAAACCTCTTATGTTATTTGAAAAGGAAAGTCAAAACCTCTTATGTTATTTGAAAGGGAAAGTCAAAACCTATTATGTTATTTGAAAGGGAAAGCCAAAACGTCTTATGTTATTTGAAAGGTGAAAGGCAATACCTCTGTTATTTGAAATAGGTGAAAGTCAAAACCTTGTTATTTTGAAAGGTGAAAGTCAAAACCTTATGTTATTTCAAATAGGTGAAAGTCAAAACCTCTTGTTATTGAAAAGCAAAACCTCATGTTATATCTGAATGATATAATGAAAGCCAGTCCAATCTTAATGGTGAAAATTCAACTTCAAATCCAAAATTAAACAATCAGAACATCTATAGAGAGCTAATATTGTATACATGTAACTAGGAGGTCGCAACATATGGAGCTGAAACAGCTGGTCGCAACATATGGAGCTGAAACATGATCAGTCGGAATAGCAGATTCAAAGAAAATATCAGCTTTTGAAATGTGGTGTTGGCGCAAGATGCTAGGAATATCATGGAAAGAGCATATGACAAATGAATTTGTCAGAAGCCAGATTGGGAACCAAACTTCTCTGTATACAAAGATCATGCGCAACAAGCTACAATACTTTGGACATATTGCTAGAAGAGAGGGTAACAATTTAGAAAAGGTGATAATACAAGGAGCTATCGAAGGAAGACGTAAACGTGGCAGACCAAAGCTTCGTTGGACTGATGGCATTAAAGAAGCAACTTGTCTATCTCTTATCTCTGCACATCGCATGTCACAAAAAAGACAACGGTGGCGCTCCATCATCAATAGGGTCACAAAGAATCAGCCATGATCCATAAGACGACGACGACGAACTAGGAGGAAAATATTGTGTGTCTAAATGTCTAAATGGTGAAAGACAACAGGCTGATTCTCTTTCACCGTTCAGATACCATTCAAAATTGTAACATTTATTGTTCTCAGATACATACAGTTTTCTCGTTCAAGACTACATAGGCCTATCCGTTGTAAAAGACCAAGGGAGGGGTAAAAATGACATGTTTCACTATAATTACATATCTGCTGCTAATTATCAATACGTTATACACAATCATCAGTTCATTAGTGTCATATTCGCACCCATGTCAACATCAATTGATATCTTGTCCGTTTTCATTGTTATCCTTCTTAGGTACAGTGGCGGCTAACGTTGCGGAAACATCATTTTACTTGAAGCGATTCATAGAATTAATTCGTAATGAGATATCAGGCAATGATATCTTATCTGACTACGTTGAGGTAGGAGGCCTTTGTGTATATCCTTTAATAAATGGGAATACATTGGCGTTATATGTGTGGGAAATAATACTATATGAAACCATTCATCTGGGGAAATTGCTGAATGCAACTCACATCCATGCAAAGTAAAGAAACTGATCTACTTTATCTATTTAAAACAAAAACAAAAGTAAAACCTGGCAATGGAAAAAGACACAATGTTTCTTTTTGTTTTTAATGTAGGCCTATAAGATATGTAAATTTTGACCGGAGGACAGAGAAGGGGGTAACACACCCCTCACCTCGAGGCCCGTCAAATGCTAACTTAACGTTTTAGATATTTATTTGGTATGAACAAAATATACGTTTGGGTGATTTTGTCCACGATTTACGGCACACTATAACTTCCTTTCTTATCGTTTGCTCTCCTAGTACAACTATGCTCAATGCGTGTTTGTAAACAACAATGGCTTAGACAGTGAGACAGCGGCAAATAATGACGTGGTTGGAAAAGCTTCGCTGAAACAAGCGGTAGGTCAAATTATAATAAAAAGGTAACTGATATCTTCAGTAGGCCTAATGTGTCACTGTCATGGGATATTGCTCTCTTCGGTAGATAGTAATATGTCACTGTATTGGTATATTGCTATCTTCAGTAGATAGCAATCTCCCATTTCAGTGACATGTTGCTATCTTCGGTAGATAGCAATATCCCATGACATATCTTAAGGGGGCTGTGCACCTTCAGGTACAGCCTCCGTAAAACTGCCATAACTTCTTTATTATTCATTAAATCTATATAAAAGTATACATTTTCTTGCAGAAAAGGGTTCAATGAATCCAACCATGATCATGAAATTGACCATTTCGGGATAAAATTATAAAAAAACACGTTTTTTGACCCATTTTAGGTTTGGAAAAGATAACTCAAAATATATTTTGTTACATTTTATCATACTAGTTTAATTATATTCCTCATGCAATTCCCTAGGAATCGTTTTTTTGTAAAAAAATTAACTTTATTATTTTTTGAATTATCGAACAAAAAGTGCCAAAAAATATGATTTTTTTACCAAAAAACGTGACTTTCACGATTTTGGAGAATTAAAAACAGGTTTTTTGGCACTTTTTGGTCTGTAATTCAAAAAATAATAAAGTAAAAATTAAAAAAAAAAAATGATTCCTAGGGAATTGCATGTAATAAAACTAGTATGATAAAATGTAACAAAATATATTTTGAGTTATCTTTTCCAAACCTAAAATGGGTCAAAAAACATGTTTTTTATAATTTTCTCCAAAATGGTCAATTTCATGATCATAGTTGGATTCATTGAACCCTTTCCTGCAAAAAAAATGTATACTTTTATTAAGATTGAATGAATAATGAAGAAGTTACGGCAATTTTACGGAGGCTATGCGAAGGTGCACAGTAGATAGCAACATGTCACTGTAAATAGAATATTGATATCTTCAGTAGATAGCAACATGTCACAGTGGTGGGATATTGCTATTAAAATGATACTCTGGTGTGATAACATTTGAAGGTATAACATATTTGCTTAGAATCATTACAAAAATGATGATGAATTCCAGTATAATTACAATCTGATATACACATAATTTCAGGAAATAATAAACATATTATCATACCCTTACAACAGACGAATGGTGGTGCACTGGAAATCTCCATCAATTTGCAAGGCATCGATAAAAGCAGTCCTCTGCAGCATGGATTCCATGTTCACCAATATGGTGATCTATCAAATGGGTGTGCATCCACTGGTGGCCATTTTAATCCACACGATAAAGAACATGGGGCACCGTGTGATACAGATAGGTATACAGGTTTTTTTATACACTTGAATATGTAACTGGAATTGTCATACCCTAGCATTTTTATCCTGGAGCTTGCAACTGTATCTATAGACGGGGTGACGGCAATGTTTATAAACAAAGCAATGGTCGAAGGGACTGGACTGTCGATACATGCTTGAGGGAACATCATATGAACACAACACCGTCCACTATGTCTTATTGCCCTTTTATAATGTTTTGGCGCGAGTTTTAAAAGCATGGGTCCTAAACAAAACAGGATGTGCGCACATCGCCGGGCAAAGAACAATGGCATTTTCCGATCAAATGCCCGGCGTGACGTCACATGTCACCCCATCTATTGATTTATGTTGTATCTTGGAATTCTCCTGCGATTATTCAATCATGTATGTGCACATGATGTAATAAAATGTGATAAATAAATAAAGCTTCTTGCTTGAAAAGAAAGCATTCTTGAGCGTCCCCTGTGCATAGTGGTAGTGTAAATTTTGTTGCCTCACATTTTAACTTCTTCAACAGTAATAAAGAAGGGAAATGCCTATGATAGAGATGTAGGGTTTTTAGAGGTTAAGAACTTTAGGTATCAATAGAGGCCACGAGCTTTAGGTATCAATATTAAATATTTCACTCATCATCAGAACTTCTTGTTGGAAAAATGTACTTGAGAGCAATCTATTAACAGAAATAAATATTAATAAATGCAAGACATCAATCCAAATGAGGAAAAGAAAATCATTTTGCAGTTGACAATGTTATTATATACATGTAATGTAATTGATGCTTTTCACTTATAGGCATGTTGGTGATTTGGGGAACGTAGATGTAAACAAAGGTGCAGTGAAAATGATGCTTAATGATAACATGGCCAGTCTTAAAGAAGGAGATGAGAACAACATCATAGGAAGAGCCATTGTGGTAAGCTAAGGCAACGGGAAAGAACTACAACAAAAAACCCTGTTCTACAGGCGTGGTCCCTTGGTCAGGCATTTTGTATACAACCAAAAACTTGTTTTACAAGGATCTTGGACATCTAAAAATAATTTGTGGCTTGTTGATCACACATTTTTGAAGTCCATGGAATTAATCAAATTATTGTATGGCTGTGTTCATTACTGTTTCTATGACTTGGATTAGTTCATCCATGCACGCCAATTAAGGAACCAACAATACATGCCACATTCCACATAATGAATAGCCATCCATTCAATAATGCAAAATGAGTAACAAGCAGATGTTGATATAAGCCCTTTTGCAAAAGAGCTCTTCATATATATATGAACAAAAAAACTAGGAAGTCGGACCTCTAATGTGGGATCTGTTGGTGAGGCATTTGTTTATATATTTGTTTTACATTTTCTTCAAAATGTTTTCAAATTAATCCTTGATCAACTTGACCTAAGTGCTCTCACCTGTCACCTGTGCTGAAAGTGTCCGTTACCTTTAGTATGGGAAAAGGTGTGGGCTCTTGCACACACAGTGATAGCTAT
This sequence comes from Ophiura sarsii, assembly GCA_035610835.1. Lineage (NCBI taxonomy): Eukaryota > Metazoa > Echinodermata > Ophiuroidea > Amphilepidida > Ophiuridae > Ophiura > Ophiura sarsii. The sequence continues at coordinate 86,007,215 of CM069441.1, read as the reverse complement.
ATATACGAGGGTCATTTAATAAGTTCTACCTCCTCACTCATAACATCGCTAATATGAATGCCAGCCTCATGATATTTTTCATGATTTATAGCTCTGAATCATAGCTACACATTTATAATAAATGCTAATTGATACCTTTTTAACTTTTGTCATGATGCAATCAAAGCCAGAGAGAGATTTTAGACAACGGACACGGACAATTACCCCAAAGATAAATACATGTTTTTTCGTTTTCTCTCCGTATTGTATGATTAGGTATAACCGCCCGATTTAAATACTGAAAATAGAAAACAATGGATGATTTCTGATTATAATGCTATACTATCACGGTATAAATCAGATTGTAGGCAATATTAACCTTTGTAGCTTGCAAATAGTATAATGTCAACTCGAATGTATTGACACGCCTTTAGCATACTGGAATACTGATATTCAGTCAAATGTTCGTTGTATTACAAGTCAAGCAACAGTCGAATGTTAAATCTTAACAAGATAGTAACTTTATCAGTTTTCCTTATATGCAACATTTAAAATAGTTAATCAGGTAGTCAGTGATAGAAAAATATATCTTCGAGAGACTTGAAATATATCCATTTAGTCCTGTATAACGAAGATCTCTTAGTTCCTATGCAAAGCAAATATGACTTTTGCAGTGGTTCTCTAGGGTAGGGTTAAAATTGATGGCTGTCCTGGTCTGGTTGTTGCTAATAAGCCTAAGGGAATTTTCCGCCAAGAATCAGTCACCTGTACTGTTTAAAGTCTGTCTGTTCAAGAGATATTTGTAACTTAGAACGATTGTAATTGACCGATAGGTACATTTTGTCTCTTAGAATTGGCCAAATGAATAGCACTTAGGAGACATTTGGCTGTTTTTTACCCGTTTCCGTCGCATTAAATGGAAGTTTGGTTTTTATTGCATATCCAGAAAAGTATAATGAGTATTCAGATCAATTTACTATGATTTTGTAGCTGAAATTCAAAGCTTCATTTGTGGAATATTTCATACGACTGGCTTGAATAATAGCAAAGTTATGAGGTAGGAAGTAGAACTTATTGAATGACACTCGTATATATACAAATACAATATAACCGTTTGTGCTGGAATGGACCACATGAATTCATTTATGGAGTTCACTTGCCAACTTGATGATCATTCTGTCAGCTTCTTAAAGATGCAATATAAAATGTAGCTATTTTAGTAGAAATCTACTTAAGAAGGACTACATGTACTTAAGAAAATGTAAAACAATATAACCGTTTGTGCTGGAATGGACCACATGAATTCATTTATGGAGTTCACTTGCCAACTCGATGATCATTCTGTCAGCTTCATAAAGATGCAATATAAAATGTAGATATTTGAGTAGAATTCTACTTAAGTAGGCCTACTTAAGAAAATGTAAAACACTATTCAAAAATATGACAGGTCAGTTGTGGACTCAGCATGATAAAAGCACTAAAGTAAAATAAAGAACAATGATAATGAACAATGACATGTGTACCTCCACAAGATTATTGGGTCATTGACAATCAGCGAGCTATTTTGCCCCTGGCTTGTCTTATTCTGGTTTTCTTGCTATTTAGTTTGAGTATCTGTTTTGGTCCTCTACCGCTTTCTAAGATGGATTCAATTTGTTCTCTTTCCTTTCTTCTGCTCCTCTGCCTTCTCTTCTTCCTTACCAACTTTACTGTGTCCTTATAGTCTTTGTTTTGCTAGTCCATGCTATATATACCACTGCTAATAAATTAGGTATCTGTTTTATCTTATACAGCTCCATGCTTTGACTGATGAAGGGGGTAATGCTGGAGCAAGATTAGCATGTTGTGTCATTGGGTATGCACCACAGCCTGAAGAGTAATATACAACCTAATCGAAAGCCCAAATGATTGATTTGCCTAGCTTTGAAGCCAAAGAAATTATTCACCTGGCTTCGGAGGCCTGGTTTGACTGGCGACGAAGCAAGACAAGTGATTGGAAGGGCATCAAGTACCTAAAGGGCGGATTCCTATAAAACCAGAGCTATGAGAGGGATTCAGATGCGTTATTATTCTACACGTAGGCTCCAAGAGTACCCAGATGAATAATTTGTTTGTCTGGGTATTTGCCTGGCCTAGTATTTCTCTTCGGGCAACGCCTTATATTTATTCCTTGTCTTCCAGTGAGAACTTTTAATTTCTTCAGTATCAAATAAGCCCAGAGAAAGAATAGTCATACTTTTGGGCTCTGGGGCTGGACAATTTTTTGTTTGGAGACGACATGACACCAAATAATAATCTGTTGCACCGGTATCAGTAACGAAAAATATTTGAATGCAAATCGTTTAAATATATATATATCCAAAGGGAATATGTTGGTGAAATAACAGATACCATAAAATAAAAAGCACTAATAAGCACTTGTGGTAGAAATTTGTCAATGAATATGTATAATGATTTTGGTGATTTTAGCCATGCAATAGTTTGCAATCAACTGATGACGGCATGCCCCCAAACCCTGAAGGGAGGAGTAAGCTTGACGGCGGCGCGCGCAAGAGGAGACAAATATCACTATATCTACCATGAACATGATGAATGTGAAAACTATCAGACAGAGTCGATGTAGGGAGGAGCTTGTATCCAATCTAATCAAATATAACATTGACATGATCGGGATACAGGAGCACCGCATTGTCCATGATGACCCAGTGAAGTATGAGATCATTTTGGGCAGAACACTGGTCACTATACCTCAGCAACAAGAAATAAAGCAGGTGCACCTGTAGGTGGAATCGGGATACTACTCAACAACAGCGCTTTCCGATCATTAACAAGTATCAAACCCCATTCTGATCGCACACTCATAGTCAACTTCCATGGTAACACAGCAACAACTGTAGTGGTGACCTACTGCCCTACAAATGTGGCGGGCGATGACATCATAGAAGAGCACTACAACAGTCTAAAGGGGGCGATTGACTCCATTCCAGCACACAACATCTTGCTTGTTATTGGCGATTACAATACCAGACTTGGAAAGGATGACGCCAAATTTTCATACCATGATGATACAAACAGAAATGGAGAGTATCTAGCAGAATTAGCTAAAAAGAAGAATCTAATAGTCGCAAATACCTACCTTCGCAAGAGTAAAGGCAAGTTGTGGACATATGTCAGCCCAGGCGGCAACAAACTACAGCTGGACTACATCCTTGTCAGGCGAAAATGGCGAAACAGTGTTCAAAATTCTGAAGCATACAAAACCTTTGCTAGTGTGGGATCTAACCACAGAATAGTCTCTGCTAGCATCCGACTAAGCCTCAGGAAGAGTAAGATCATCAAACGGCAAAAAGCAGTACGATTGGAATCTATTGTCAACTGATCAAGATCTACAAGCTAAATACAGTATAGAGGTGCGTAATAGGTTTCAGCTCCTTCAGGATGATGTAGAAACTGCAACTGAGAAATACACAAGGTTCATTACAGCCACTCAAGAAGCTGCAGAAGAAGTCATTCCTGCGAGGAAGAAAGAGAAAAGAAACTACTTCTCAAAAGACGCCCAGGTTACCAGGGGAGAATAAAAATTGATGAAGCTTACGCAAAATATCAACTAGACACTAACGATGAGGACAATAGAAGATATTATAAGGATGCTAAGAAGAGCCTAGGGGAGGCTTATGATCAAGTAAAAGAGAAAGACCTTACCAATAAGCTTAGAGAGGTAGAGAATGCTCACATAAACAGCAAGCATGGTAAGAGTTGGAAACTGATAAACCAAATATCAGGAAGATTGACAACAAGCTCGAATGAGTGTGGCTTTAATTTTTGCGGTGCTTATTTGTTTACTTTTTATTCAGCATTATTTTGCCCTATAGGACGTGTCTTATCCGTCCGTACTCGTTGCTGACGGACGATATTCCCCTGGTAGATTAATTGTTTTTAATACTATGTTTAATATGGTAAGCTTACAAAATGTATGTCTATGGTCACGCGCGCGCGTTATGAACTCTCATCCCAATAGGGTGGTGCTGTATCATTTTTTAGTTTCATGCTGTCATATTCCAAACCACAAAAGCAATGTCAACAAATTTGGTATCATTTTAAAGCCATAATAACAAGATATCTGCCTGCAAAATGGCATTGGTATAGCTAATACAAAAGGAGAGATACAGCTGTTTGAAGTCTGGAGACCAGGGTGGTGCCAGAAGGGGTGCCGCCTGTACAGACTCAATGGGGATAATCCCATGCTTTGTTCTTTTTACAATAACTAGTCATCCCCTAATGTTACAAACGACATTCTGGTCCCATTTTAAAGGATTTTTAGTAGTCTTTAAGTATGTGGTTCAACAGACTTGTCAACTATTTGTATCATTTAATTAATTATGGATAAGACCATGATCATCAGCTTTCTTCCTATTCGCTACACTGTCAACATGAATATTCAGCCTCAATTTATCGGATTCATAAAAATGACTACATGTATAACAGAAAAAGTTTTCAACCTATGATAGCAAAAGTATACATTTTTGGAAAGCTTGTAACTAGAGGAATTCAGAAATGCAGTTTAGATCAGGGAAGGGTACATCCTTAAAAAGTATTTCTGAAAATTCTAAAAATATATAAGATAAAAATTATTTTATATAAATAACTGATTCATTCACACAATGTAGCTAAATAAATAGGCTTTCAAATGACACCTTAACCATAGCTTTACCACATATAATTGTTGAGTTAATAGAGAGAGATGGATGATTCGTTACAAAAAATGCAACACCACCACCCTTTTTGGGTGGTGAGTTCAAAACACATGGCCTTATACAACACATACATTAACAATACACTATTACCTTTATAAGTTACAAATATGAATAGGATTTTTTGTACTTTTGACGATGCTAAAAACAGTAAATCCAGTCGGACAAGTGAAAATAATTAGCTATACACAAATTGTCATCAGATTGTTTTAAAATTTGCAGGATTACATGTGTATCAATTGAACTTCATCATTCATTCAACATGTTCAAGTTGATCTCGATTGAGTGATTTATACCAATTCAATGTCCTAATGTCGATACACACGCAAACACACGGTGCGGAAGTGTCCAAAAGACGTTATCCGGAACAGCAACCGACACCATCATACATGTATAATAAAGATTTACCACCTTTCTCGTGTGAGAGTTGCAAAGAAAATATATTACTTGGGAAAGGTCTATCATGGGTCCATTATTTTTGATCACATTTTCTATTAAATGACAGTGTTTTATATTTATTTGGATTCATTGTCAGGTATAGTTGTAACAAGATCTATAGATGCTTTCGATCGACAACGCCAAACGTATAATGTCACGGTTACAAATTGCAAGTAACATGTTTAAGATCAGTTACTTCTTCTTCGTCCATATTTGTCGTAGTATGTCGTTGCTCTTTACCCATCATGGACGTGAAGCAACCATTTTCACCAACACTCGGTTTATCGTTAGGCGGCTTCGTTAGCGATACAGGATTTTGAGATATTTTATTGGGGGATTGTCTGTTTTGTAGTTCTGATTCCACCTGTAAATATATGAAAAGATCGAAAGTGAAACTAGATACATGGGGAGTTGATGTAGAAGGATCGCATTGCACGGTATTGACTCTGTAAGGAAAGAGGGAAGGTTGAATAAGATAGCCTTCTGACGTCTTAAACATGATTGTATTTTTCTTCACCTCTACCAGTGATACGTCTCGTCATCAGAGAGGTGAAAACACCATTGTTACATCTGGGCCCCACCTGGTCGCAAACTACTAGAGGTATAAGTTTCCTCCAGTATCCTTACACGAACTATATTATTGGTATAGGTACATCAGCGATTCAACAACTCGTAAGACGTGAGAGGAAAGGCTAGCCCACTATGTCGCCTACTATGCCGCCAACGTTTTATTCATTCCGACCACGGACGACCAACTGATGATGACGATAATAAAGAGGAACTTCCCCCGTTGAATCCAATATACATTCATGGAAATGTCGCTAGACTTAAATCAAGTCCACGACGGAATAAAGCGTGACGACACAAGATTTGTATCTAGTCTAGGATGTATGTTGCATTACGCAATCGCGCCTTACCTGTTTGAGTTGTTTCCTAAGCAATTCATTCTCTTCACGAATACTACTATCTGTTCGGTTGGCACTCACACTGCCCGAATTTGTAGAAGGGGCGTGACTCTTTATAGTTGATATTGGTTCACCATCGGGGTATTTTACCACTGATATGATCTATAGTATGAACACGGTGGTAATAAACATTGTTAGAAGTGTGAAATCATTGGTCTAATTTTGTCTATTGACATTGATCTTAATCGAAGTATGAACTAAAATGGTGAAACAGTAATAATGATAGCGCTCAATAAAGTAGGTATTGTCTTTTATAAAAATGTTCGGGAAAAGTGTACTTGAGGTCCCAGATTCTGTACTGTACTAATATCGTCTGATACTGGAACACCCAGTATCGTTCGATACTGTCCAGTATCGTCCGATACTGATACAAAAAAGTGTTCCAGTATCGGACGATACTGGTCAAAAAAGTGTTTCAGTATCGGACGATACTGTTTCTATTAAAATGTACCACTATCGCCCTGTACTGGAACATAAAATCGTTCCAGTACCGCTCGATACTGGAACACAATTTGGTGTTACAGTATCGACCGATACTGGAACAGTAAAATCAAACCAGTATCGAGCGATACTGGTAATATTCATGTTCCAGTATTGAACGATACTAGTATACCAGATGGGACCTAAAGTACACTTTTCCTATTTTTCTGATGGAAAATGTTCACGAATGATAATGGCTATGTCGGCTGCTAAATGTTTAGCATGTTTAGTGTTAGGGACCTTAATTTATAGATAAAACCTAACACATTAAATATTGACATAAAATGGTGAACCTTTGGTTGGTGTTTTTACCTTTGGAACAAACACAACCACTAGTGTAATCGATGTACAAAAGATGATGATGCAACTTGTGAAAATATACGAGGCGGATGGATTGTCACTGATGATGAAGCTCACTGATAATCCAATCACGCACAAAATGATGACGTTGTACACACTAATGCCTATCAGTTTGCTGTCGTTGAGGGCAGGAATGGTAACCTACGGTGAAGTATAAGAAACGATCTTTAGGCACACACACAAAAGACAAGTTTGTCTCACAAGAAACCTGAAAAAGGCTATGCAAAATGCGTTTTGTTTTGTTTTTTGTTAGTAACTTAAATACTATGCGAAATGCGGTATATTTGTTTAAAACATGAGACGGGCTCTGTGAAATGTATGTTTTAACAAATCACCTTTTGTTGAACTGTATTTAACTTCTATTTGTATGTGGCAATTTTACTCTTGTAGGCAAAAGAATGAAGCTGATATGGTACTTCACAATATGGAAACAAGTTGTGCGCTGACATTCTTCGCACGTTGTTTTCTGAGACAATTTTTTTTATTTTCCTTATAGAATTTTGTATTATTGTATATTTTGCAATTGATGATGATTTTCATGCTAATGCTTTAAAGAAGACTGGTAAAATAAGTCATCGTGCAGAAATGAGTGTCCCAGATATCATTTGCATTGTAACTTTACCTGTCTGGTCTCCCAGGCCAGAAATGCTCCAAAGATCAACAGAAGTCCTTTGTATGCGTACAGTGGTATAAGCCAATATATCATCAGATTACACGTACATAATTTCACGTAGGGTACAAGGCGCTGATTGGCTATGTCTGGATCATCCTATACAAAAATATATTATACACGCGAAATAAAATGTTGAGATAAAATTCAAACATGTTCGAAATGAGTAGAAACATTTACTAAGTTTCCTGAATGATTCTAAATTAAATCAATCGTGATAAAAGTATACGTTGTTTGTGTCAATCACGTGTATTTTGCAGCGACCGTATTGCGATAAATCTGGTCTCTAGATCTTTAATTTAATTTGGTGTGAAATGATGTCTATTTTGGTTGTCACTACAACACCAGTGGTTCACTTTCTAATCATAGACTGCCATGAGAGAGTTTGTCAAGATTGGTTTATGTTATCAATGTGGCAATTTCCTTGGACAGGTTATTTTATTTAGATTTTTTTTCTAAGATCAGCTAAGTTCATGGGTGTTAATCCATCGAAATTGGCTGCTCTTCGATAAACCCGAGTAGATTTGATGTCACTCAATTAGGAGAATGTGAAATAAAGTCGTTATTATAAACGCGATGGTTTAGCCATCGTGTAATAACTACTAAAGTCAAAGGATGATCTGGGCTTGATTTTCCTGCTACAAACCCCCCTTTAAAACAAATTAATCTGGCGATCTTTCACTTGGACATTTTCGAAGGAGTTTCAGGGTTATCACTTATCATCTAATTCGAAAGCAATTTACTTCACAATAGGAAGACTATAATAACATTGCGAAGCACAGATATACGTGAATAGGTGGACAGAGTCATAGTAAGTTTCGTTTCTTACATATCGTGGAAATAAAAACCAAAATATTAAGACATTCTCAGGTGTACATATACACAATACTACACTTAAATCGATTATCTCTGTTGATAAGCATCTAAACACAATGAAATATTTTATGTTGGGTCAGCGGACCGTGAACAAAGGCTATATTTCAGATCGTGGTAGACCTATGTTTTTGGCCCTTAACTGCTAAGTAACTTACACGTTCCAATAAATCAATAACGCCGACATGCAATGGATCAACAATTTGCCACACTGCTAGCATCAAGACATCAATTGCAAATAGAACGAATACCATGACAAACAGCTGGTTGTCAGTTACGATCTAGAAGAAATAAAATCAATAGGTGAGTGATAAGACGTTATTCGTTGTTGAATTCTTGGCATGACGAAAATGAACAATAACTTGTGGGACCCGGTATTCTTTCCAGGATATCGAAAAGAGAAATAGTAACGAGGAAGCATTTCAACTTTGTCAAGGACACCTTCATCGATAGTGGTATTAGATTATGAAGAGGGCATTACGATTCCATCCCCTTAAAAGTTTGAGTCTATACTAACCACGCTTTTACAAGGTAATAAATCTTACCCCTCCTACACCATTTCTCTGATTTATTTCACACCACCTGTTTATTGCTGTTGGTCCGTATCATTTGCCCAAATTGGATAATTAGCCCAAAGTGTGACTTTTGAAAGTTGTTGGGTTAAGAAATTCAAACTTTGAACTTTAATTTGTTATAACAACTAATAGTGATAATTCAGATTTTGTCAAATCCAAAGTTCAAATTTCGAAAAAAAAGTAACAATATAGTAGCCCCCTATAGAGCAGATTTTAGTTTTCAAAATTAGCCCGATGGAGGCTGAAAGTCAATATGTGGCTAGACTGTCGTTTGGCTATGCAAGGTGTAGCTCTATACAAGGTGTAGCTCCGTGTAGCTCCAACATGTAGATCCATGGCCTGTCATCCTAACAAGGATATATATCGCAAAATATACAGGTAACTGGAATGTAATGAAGGACCGCCGAAATGATTATTACCTAATACTTTTAACCTTACCACTCTTTTCGGTGTTTTGAAAGCAGCAACTTTATGCACTCTCCACGTTTTACTGAACATGGAACCAAACGCTAACACGAATCCAACGGAGAACACCCAGGCTCGAACCTACGTAATCATAAACAGGTGAAAGTTACAACACTCATATAAAGATATTTTTTCCCACGGTGTCGGCTCCGTACAGACAGACATACGTGCTTGGACCCTTTTTAAAAAGAAGCATTAGCATGCCGACTGAATTATGAAATAAGAAAAAGAGATGAAAGAAAAGAATGAAGTAAATTTGATCCAATTCAATATTAGGCATAGAAGCATGATAATTGTTCGGTATTGGACTTGGAAGTTTTGAAACGAATATGATTCGGGTTGGGCTAGGGATTGGGCTGGAACCTTTAGGACTCAGACTCGGATATAATTATTTATAATATAATTCGCATCTGTCCGGTTCTACTATATTCTATTGCGTTGGTGTATGATTTTCAATTCATAGGTATAATTTGCGTAAAAACTCATTTTCCTTTCCTCTTAAACAGTGCTAAGCAAACGTACCTGACATGCGATTATTTCTACATTCTCAGAAACTAAGGTCGTATCTAAACCACCGATGAATACACTCGCATATATCAATATCCCTCCAAGCAGAATCAGATTATTCAAGTTTGGGCTTGACATTCTTACAAATCTGGAAGTTACAAGTACAAAGGCACATTTTCATCGCATTTCCATATGCTTGTTAAATATAAATAGTTAGTTAAGCAAAAAGTTGGATTGAAAAATATCACAGATTTTAAAGATCGTGTGTAAGGCTAACATACCGTATAACATATCCCGTAGGGATATCGTTCATTTGTGACTGAATTTGATATGAATATGAGATCGTACTTTGCATGTGGATTTCTTTATTATTGACGAATATCTATTTTGTTGATTGCTCAAAAATTAAATACAGGGTGTCCCAAAGTTTCGATACCTTTTTAGAGTGCCTTTTTTGAAAATAATTCGCAGTATCAAACTGAAAATATATTTGGATAGAAGAAACTTGGAGAATTAATTTGATACCAAACCTACAATAACAGCTATCTTTGTGTTCAAAGTCCAAAAGAAAGTTTACCGAATTGTAAAACTGTACTATCATATGAGAGAGAAATATAATGCACTTATGTTATGAATTAAAGGGAGCGACAGAGGGAAAGGTAGTGAGGAAAAAGGTTGTCTACGGAGATTTCTTAAGATTTCAGATCGAAATAATCCTTAATACAAACATGATTTATTTATGTAATACGTGAAAACCTGTTTGCAAAAGCCACATGAATGGAATGTGAGAAATCCGCCGCATGTGATTATAACTAGGCACACCAACCTGGTGTCTTGCAAGTTGAACAAAATCTATGGGGCTTTAGAAAGGGAGACAAGTTTGGTATCAAAATAATTCTGCAAGTTTCCTCTATCGAAATACGGTATGTTTTCAGTTGGATATTGCGATTTATTTTACCGGAGCTATAAAGCTTTAAAAAGGTATCGAAACTTTTGGGACACCCTATATTTGAATAAAAAATTATAGGCCTACTTCTGATTTCGATAGTAGATATTGAATGCGAGGAAGAATAGCGCCAATATAATTCCTATTCCTGCAAGAAGACACATGGCGGTGTAGAGATACCAATTGATACCCTGGTGTATCCGCACAATGATGATAACCACCTGCGGTGTATGGTCGAGAGGAACTGCGCCTCCTGAAAACAAGATAGAAACATGAAATTGTGAATGATTGTAGACCCTTGTTTACACGTACCGATGTTATCACGCATTGATAATTATTGCAAAATCTACATTTTGAAATCTTAAAAAAATATAAGGATCGATATCTATATACCGCACATACCTGCAAATGTTATATTTTCATACAATTCAATAATCCCGCCGTCATCCGGTGAGTGTAAACCAATCAACGTCTCTAAAAATGCTTGAAAAATTAAGAATATTTTATCATAATATGTCAAAACTAGAACGGATAATCAATAATATATATATTTTAAATAAAGTCAAAAAACGTAAGTCTCAATATATGTGAGGTGTAAAATAGATAAAGGCAAGGGGGAAAAAGAAGACAAAAAAAAAGGTTTTCTAACTTAAGAAGCTCCTAGCATAGATTAATGTTGATACTCAGTCGGGTTAAAGAAGTACATTTTATTTCTAGTATTTTAATGCAATACATGTCATGTCTTAGAGGTTAAATACTGCGTACTGGCTGTGTTAGGTCATTGTTGAAAATCAAAACAAATGGTTTTAGGCCCAAGGAATTTTCCCGATTTGATTTTGATTTTCAACAATAACCAAAATATCAGTCGGTACAAAGTATTTAACCTCATTCTTTATCAAATATTTTTATATAATTGGATTAAAAATTAAATTTTAGAACTCATTTTAAGGAGATTCTGAGAGGGATATATTTCCCATTTAGTAAACAATTGATATGCTCTTCCCTGTGGCGATAATGATTCAAACCATTCGATTCCCGGGGAAACCCCATCCCAACTCCCAAATAAGGTTATATGAATATGAATGAGATGTGTCACTTTACGAAATAATCCAAATACACCACTACAGAAAAACTGATATAATACCAAATCAAGTATATCTATACTCTTTATACTGAGACCACAGTAAAGATAAGTCTTTCCTCTACCTATTTCAGGACTTTCGGATCATTTTTGAAATTTCTTATGTGTTTCCTTATTTTTGAAAATTCCCTAAATTTTCACCTTCTTGAATTTCTGTAGATTAAACGGAAAGTGCTATGGCCATGAAACTTTGGGAATAAATTTATAAGCATATTACCTAAATTCTCTCGTGAGTTTTTGCAAATACAGTGTTTACTTTTTGAAAAAAATATTTTTTTCAATTTTGATTTTAGGGAAATTTTCAAAAGGCTGTAAAAAGATCTAGAAACACTTAATTAGTAAAACTCACGACATAACTTTCTAAACTGAATTACCTTTAATATGACACCTTGTTTGTGCAAATTGAACATGTAGTTTTTTCTGTAGAAATTCACAAAATTTGGCAATATAGTGTTTCTAGAAAATAGTGAAAAAGTACTAACATTCCCAGTGAATAAACCATCCATCACCGCTCAGTTGTGGAGGGAAAAAAATGGTGTTATTCCTTGATGTTTTGGCATCAAAATAAAATAAAAGTCTTAAGCATACATTGGTTTTAAAGAAGAGAAAAAAATATTTACAAAACTATGTGTTTTCTGAAATTTGGCAGTATTTGGGAATTCGGCTACGCCTCCTGTGTTAAGTCAATGGGTTTTCAAATAACGAAAAATTCCGTAAATCAAAAACGGCTTTTTGGAAAAAATACAAACTTGGCATATCATCTTTTCTTATCAATATACACATCCTCTGATATTTTGAAGCAAATCATTGCTGGTCACCTTAGCCGAGTTAGCTACCTTAATCACGGCTGTTTGACTGTCCGCTTTATAATTAAAATTATGGGATAAAACAATATTACATAGTGGCCCCTTTATGGTTTGATCTGGTTTAGGTAGCGCTATTATGAATACGAGTATACGGTGAAAATTTCAAGAAAATTGTTCGAGCCCTTTTTAAATTATCGGCATTTTCTACTTGACACACATTTTACATGTAACTCTATGGGAAATGTGGCCGATGAGGGCGCTATTATACTAAATAATAAATATTCAAAGCTCATGTTTTCAGAACTGGCACCAACAAATGTTCTGAAATTTCTACAAAAGATGGCCAGTATATTCAGGTACTTGAATCAGTTAAAGCCAGAACCGGCCCAGCAAGTTACGGTGTTCTCAGAATAAAACGAACAAATTATGTGGGATCAAACAGCCGTGTAATACAATTATCTGACTGTTGTCAGGGGAGAAGCCGTCGTAAACAGATTCAGGGCCCCAAGTAAGTATTGCCTGCCTCTACGGTCTTTTAAACAAGGTCAAGGACGAAAAACACACACTGTTGTGAATAATTAAAGCTTCTGTGATCGTATTGATTCTTGATCAAAACACAGATAAAAAAGATGCTGTAACTACCACGGCCTAGGCTTTTTCAAGTTAAAAGCTTAGCTAGTATCAAAGTATGGTTGCAAAACTTTAATAATAATAGCTCATTCAAAATGGAACACATGCATTCATGAACTCGGAAGTTGTGAGAAGCCAGATGTCAAACTACTTTATGTAACCTGTCGGTAACACAAACCAGGGATGGAAATATAATAGAATATAAATTGGAATATTATATTCTCCGACGGTCAGTTTTTGTTGACAAAGCCTTTTCTTCACCAGGTAAGGTTAGAATGCTTGGCCATGCTAGGCCAGGCTAGGCCAGGCCTAGCGAAACATATTTCTAAACTAAAGCAGTAAAAGGCATTCGTTTTGTAAAACGTGATGATAAGGCTTAAAATTAAATCTAACTTTCCGAATCGTAAACTCTGATCGTAAACTGGTCTCGACCTGATTCGGTATAATGATTATAGAGATTGCATTCAATGTAGTCAGTTAATTCTTGTCACTGTCAGTGCAGCAGTGCAGGCATTAAATCATGGCGTGTCATTGACTTGCTTCTTGTAATCTTTTTAGCATTTAATATTTTCGGACTTTTTCTTCTACTTTTTTCTGCTAGTTACGTTCGCTATTATGAATTGCTATTTATTGTACATTATATCACAGGCCTAGTCAAAGTGAGGACTCTCCCGGGCAAATCGTCTGCACTCCAGATTAATTTAAAGTTATGGACGATGGTAGGCCTAGCCATGAACTGATTGAATTGATTATATAAATAAGATTTTACTTTATACAATTGACAGCTTAAACTGACCGCCTTTCGCCAGAATGTGAATAGAAAGTTTATTTTATATCTGCAAGTATTAGTACATGCAGGGGTAAACAAATCAGCTTAGAATCAACACCAACTGACGCGTTCGATACCGTGAGAACTTTAATTTAGCCTAGGAATGCTCCGGGGAATAAGCTTTTTAAATTATGTTTTCGGACAAAACCCGGAACATGGGAAATCTTCAGGAAACATTTAGCCATTTTGGCACTGTAACACCACCATATAAACATGATAAATACAATACAAGGTACAGCAAATGTAGGTCATGCTGTTTCTGTCACTGGAAGATTTCAGAATTTTATATTTTATCGCCATTCTAAAATCTGCCCAGAAAAAGTAGAAATTGTAGTGACAAAATAAACAGGTTCAGGGCCAGTGATGTGCGCGATGTCTGCTGCGCTTTGATGTACGCTTGTGACAAATAAGGTTCGCGCCGCGGTCAATTGTTGTGTTTCAAATACCTACGTCCGCGTACAATATTTGCGAATGTGAGACATTTCATTGGGCCGCATCTGACATACATATTCATGAGGTAATGAATGATATATTGGACACCGACACTAATATTTAAAGGGGTATGCGAATATGTTTGGGGCCAGGGGCGGACTGGCCACTGTGGCGTTGTGGCGATCGCCACATGGGCCGCTCGGTTCTGGGCCTCTCAGGGCCGGTTACTCACAAAGATTTCCAAAAAACTCCCCCCTTTCCCATTGTATAAAGCATATTTATCGGGCCGTTTTGGACTAAAATTTGTCCTAACGTCCCCCTCCCCCCCCCCCCCCCCCCCCGCTCGCTACGCTGACATGGTCAAAAAGGGCCGCTTTAATAATTTTGCCACGGCCGCTTTCAGGTCCCAGTCCACCCCTGTTTGGGGCGGTGGAAAAGCTTTTAGATTTGCTTCGAAACTAAAGGTAACTAATGACACATGTGACAACCATATAGATAAGTTGCCCTGGTCATTTGGGTATTTTTGTCATTTGCCGTTGATAACAAAGCAACACGTTTTTGCACATCAGTTTGTACACACTACTCAACCATACACAATATCGTTCCTAGTGGTCGCGTGAGGTCGTGTAAGCGACTGTTGTTTACATCAGCAAACGGCATGTGACGTCATTCCAGGCCGACCTGTACCCATAGGAAACAGCATTTCATTATTTTGGCTCATTTGGCTATATAACACCGCCAACAGTTCAAATAATATCACTACGTACTGAATATTCTGAACTGATCAAACACATATTTGAATATAATTCTCATTGGATGGATGTGAAGGTTGAAAATACTTTCCTGTGGACATGGAAGAATATTTTCCGGGGATATTGTTTCACAAAAGCGCAAAGGGAAACAAGTTTTTTTCTTCTTCTTCTTATCAATGTAAAAGTTTTATACAGAATATAATTTGCAAAAATACAACAATCTTGAAATCGATCAAAAATGGTGGCGTAATGTCAATTGTATCACTGAGCAGACGATACTGGACACGAATTACCGTACATTTTGAATCTCCGTTGGTTTCAATGTAAAGATTATGTGACCCAGAAAATTCATCACACGATAGACCTAAATTATTTCATTCTAAAACCTCTGGAGTTGGATAACCAACTCCAGTGTCAGTAGCAATTGTTGAATGGAATCCGTCTTTAACCGTTCGTCCCATTCGCTTTGATCACGTATTTAAACCTCGTACGCATAATTTAACCTGGAATATTCGTGAACGAGCCCATGTCCGGCATCGTCTGTCACTGAGCAACCCTTTAATATTGTTGTCTCCTTATATCATGAATTACATTGAAAACAACCACTCATTTTTTCACTGCTTTGGTTGTGGTAGACCTATCGTTAGAAATTTTCATTTTCAATGTGGAAATGGAAATGATGAATAGTTGTGTGTGTTTTCTTTCTGTCTGTAGTACAAGTAGATGTAAAACAATTCCAAGAGGAAGAAACCACTAGTTTAACATCATTACATATTAGCCTTTAAAATATGTGACATAACTAGAAGCTATGTCCTGTTATTTTACCTGCCGATCTATGAATAATAAAGTACATTTGCATCGTTATTTGTTGTCACGGTATCTGTTCGCATCGTTCAAATAGATGTTACATCAATATTAGAATGAATTAACCTTGACATGTAAGGGAAAGACTCCTCGTTGCTAGTACGATTATATTCAAAAATATTCTATGGATACAGGGCATTGAAGTTCGTTCACTGTAATGATCTTATTTATGATAAACCTTTATCAGTCCAGGACGCGACAAAATCTTGAACCATAAAACAGAGCATACCAGCGCGAGATAGATTTGTATATAATGACTTTGGCAATTGATGCGAACGGCATTAGTTTATTAAACGAAAAGAAAAAAGCGCATCTAACTCAGATCACTAGATATATACAAAAAGGTGTAAATCCAATTTAGCGTTAAAATACATAGCCTATATATATTAAATGGACATTAATATAATATAGTGATAGAGTGAATAAGCGAAGTTATAAACGTGAATTTGGAATGCATTTTTAAAACATTACTTATTACGTCTACCCTATAGTATAGTGTGGTGAAAGTTAACTTATTAGTTCATTGACTATTTCAAATGCTCTAAAACAGTGGCTTTTCACTTGAACGTTAAGTAATAGTCAAACTATGATGAAGGGATCCACTGAAAACCAGGATAATATGCTTTTCAGTTCAAAGCAATTCGTGATATGTTTAAATGAAAGGAATTATATAGACCCGTTTTTCCAGGAAAAAACCCAACATAGCTCAGTCAGAACACAAGGAAAGTCATATCAGTACACAGACAAGCATCCCAATCAAGGATACATTTTTCTTTGTATTTTGAGCACTAATATATATGTGACTCATCACATCAAAACATACCACTTGTCGGTTTTTCTAGTTTCTATATAGTTATGAAGTAAAATGAGGTATCAATTTAAAGCTAGATTTTTGCATGTTTTGAAGACGTTAAAATCAGACATTGGAACCCAACAGACCAGTTTTGATGTGAACTATCATTTTTCCTTTCATAACAAAAATAAGTCGCTCTGAAAATAACCAATATCGTTTTGGTTTTCGGAAAGTAGCGTTTTGTAACCGCAATCATACGTATTCAGGATTTGTCTCTTTTTGAAGTTTACCTTGTGGTTTTCTACAGATGTATGGCATCTCTGCTGAGCACTCTGAAGCTTTCCATTTAGAAATGTCAGTGTCATTGAAGTTAATTGATAGGCAGAGATGTTGAGTTGCAGGTAAAGATGGCAACTGATTTTGTAACACCCACGATCCATCATCACTCACTCCGGGATCTATCCAGTCATATCGACCGCTACGCCATATCAATCCAATATACCTAATAATAATAATACAAAATACTTAGAGAGCACCTTACAACATGTTCTCAAAGCGCTATACAAAGAGAAAAATACAAGTACATAAAATACAAAAATATATGAGAAACATACAGAAAATTGCATATTAAAAAAAAGCACATTAACAAAGCTGAAGAATGAAAAATTATGCAAACCATTATACAAAAACAATATACTAATCAATACTTTTCGATATATGGACCTCATTGATATTTAGACCTTCATTTTCCGTGAATTTTCGAAGGGTACGATCAGCGCACTCTCCATGAATAGCGATTAAAGGTTTTAATTGTCAGGAATACTTAGACCTTAGATCGTAAATTTATAGCAAGAACAAGATGATATTGATAGCCTTAATTATTTTGCTGATTTTGACGATAGTGAATCAAAGTAATAGCATGGTTGAAAGTGGATTTCATGCGAAAGGCTTTTATGATGAGAATCCAAACCAAACAAAAGTGTTTGAATGAGTTACGCTATCGGGTTATTTTAAACCAGACGGCATACCTCAATAAAGAAACAAATGTGTGACTTTTAATATCTTCCGTTATATACTATGAATTCTCATGAATTGTGTTGTATGTAGTTTTATCAATTTGTCATAGTTGGGCATCTTTTAACTAGTAGTTGTGTCATTGGTTTCAATGTTATGCTGTATTCTATCTACAATATGATGTGTTTTTAATTAATCTATCATAGTTGTTCATCTTTAAATCATGTTAACTAGAACCTTGTGTCATTGGTGTCAATTTTACGCAGTATTTTACCTTTGTTATTTCATATTTTGTACTATTCCTTATAAGCATCTAATTTCGATGTATTTGCATTTTCATGGTTTGTTTAAAGCGCCTATAATCTTTATGTGTTATGCGCTGTACAAGTTTATTATTATTATTATTAATAATATTATTATTATTATTGTTGTGACACAATGTATTTACATTTCATTTCAATTATTAAAGTGCACACAACGGTCTAAAACTCAGATAGCTCTGCATGTTCTTTCTCTGAATCAATTCATATTAGACTGGCATTAAGTTCGAAATGCCAATTCGTATTTCAACTGAAACATTTGTTAAAACCCGAAACAACAATACTCTTTGGAGATTGTGAGAATTACCACTTTTAGTAGAGCTGTGTTGCGTCATTACGCCTCCACGTTTTCTTTCAGTCTAAACTATGTCTTGAGGACCTATCCTTTGCTGTATGAGTATTATTCGTCAAGCTATAATCCTTATTAAGGGTCGCCTTTTCCTTCGTTGAGAATCAGCGTTAAGGGTAGTTTTGAGAGTGGATTCACACGGATACACTTGTATACGGGTTAGATAATTGAAAATGTTGATGCAACAGTGGGATAACATTTTAAGAAAACAATAATTTAGCCAGTGGCGTACCCAAAAGGGGCGGGAAAGGGGGCACGCCCGACTATCATTCGGCTAGTGAATTGCACCCATTCGGTTAAATTCGGGGACATTTAAGTGGTTTTACTCCATTCTATCCCATTTCAAGACGTCATTTGAAGTAATCAAATTAGTTAAACAATGGCAAATTTTCTTGCGCTATGTCCATGAGTGTTATTTAATGCCCGTTTAAAAACCAAATGTACCTCAATTATGTCCAAAATTCACGTCAATAGTAGCCTACTAAATAAATCAAACAGATAATCGGGCAAAATGGTGTGAATTCATTCGGGTGAATAAAGGTCCCAAAACATAAATCCTGGTATAACACAACTGAATTTAGCACTTTCATCAACGTTCGAAACATAGCGTTGCATCAACACTCAATTTCAGCCCCTTCTCAAGTGTACTGTGTTAAAACAACGTTGTAAGAACGTCACTTCCCAAACGTTGTATTTAACGTTTTTTATACGTTGGGGGTACATCCACAGAATGTCGACTTTTAAATACGTTGTATCATAACGTATTCGAAACTAACTTACAACTTTATTACAACGTTGCTACAATGTAAAATTGTTAGTAGGGGTTGTCATGAAGTCAAACAAAAAGGCTAAAGTGAAATATTACATCAGTGCATGTGAAAAAACGCACACCCTTTCTATGATATGAGTGGCCATAGTATAAACAAAACGTGTAAGATAATACGTCTAAGGTAACACGTAGTACGCGTAAGGTAACACGTAGTACGCGTAAGGTAACACGTAGTACGCGTAAGGTTAGAACGCCTTCTAAGATGTATCTTAGACGCCTTAGGTAACATTCTCGCTTTATTTCGTTAACAGTTATGACACTTTGGATTTCATATTTGCAAACAAGTAAAAATCAAACAAACCCGGGAGAGTGGAGAGTGGAGAAGGATGGAAAAACAAGGAGGAAACCATATTATATATCTTACAAGCTTATGATATTTACGGAATAAACCCTCTTTGTTCACTGTATTTGCTCATCTTCGACGACGTGTAAGATGTTATCTTAGACGTCTAAGGGAAGACGTCAAAACTCGACCGCCCGTTGACCGCCGGTTACGGGCGGTTCCGCCCGGTTCTTTCAAGTCAAATGTTTTACTGGTATATGAATATTCGCGCATGCAACACTGAACAACCGCCGGTTAACTTAATGCTGTAACCGGACCAATTTACACTATCAATCTGTTACTTTGCGGTCATAATAGCTTTCTCTATAATCGTTCTATAAAAAAAAACCATTCATAGACTTTCGGTATTGATTTTAAAAAGTTAATTGAGCTAGAAACAGATTGAAAAAGCCAACCCCAGCGAAAATCAATAGCTGTATTGTACTGGTTGTCAACTGAGACTTAAGAGCCCATTAATTCAAGATGTTATTGCTCACGCGTGTGACGAGGCACTATCAACCGGTCGTGTTCACCAGAGTGTAACTATTTGACCTCATTATGTGTGTATATTATAACAGACGACACGTTTTGTGAGAACCGAGCGGAACCGCCCGTAACCGGCGGTCAACGGGCGGTCGAGTTTTGACGTGATCCCTAACCTTACACGTATTAACTTACA
Organism: Ophiura sarsii; assembly: GCA_035610835.1. NCBI lineage: Eukaryota > Metazoa > Echinodermata > Ophiuroidea > Amphilepidida > Ophiuridae > Ophiura > Ophiura sarsii. The sequence goes on along the minus strand of CM069441.1, from coordinate 85,986,446 downwards.
CGTTTTCTTTATTCTATGGCCACTCATACCTTTCAGCATCTCTATATATCATTCAAACACATTGCTTACCAAGATTGAGGTTTGTCTTGTAAATCCCATTCATTCCAACTATCACGTAGAAACTGGTTTTCATCTTCGTTAATGATGGTCGTTAAATAACCACCGTGCTGTCTGCATTGTTCATTTGCCATGTCAAACGGTAGTGCATTGACTACAAACGAGAAGCAATCGTCACCGTAATGATGCCATCCAGTTTCACATGATGCTGCAAGTTAAAAAACCCACTGTTGTATGTTGCCGTTCAACCATCTTTATATAGAGATTCAGCAACAGTAGCAAAGCGTTGTTGATTTGAGTTAAACCACTCTGCTATGGGAACTATACACCAAAATTTAGTCAAATGAATTTATTCGATGACATCCGATATTACATTGATCCCATAAAATGTATGTGGTAAAAACTTGTAATCGGAAAAATCGACCACATTATCATCGAACAAATTTATCGAAAAAATATCATCGGAAAATATTTGATCTTATATATTTTATCGTACAAATTTCATCGTAAAAAAACATCATTGTAAAGTGTTTACAAAGTTCTCATCTATTTTTCGTCCTTTTTCCACTAATTTTCTAAACATATGCCCAGCCTTCCCTGACACCACCCAGAGGTTGCTTCAATGTAATCCCAGCATGCAGTAGAAAAGCACTGTGCACTGAGATAATTCAAAACCCGATTTCCATTGAACTGTACAGAAATATCATGGTCCATTAGAGGAACTAATAATAAAGACTTTTCATATCTGCATCAATATATGAATTGGGATTATATTTCTCCATACTATGATAACAAACAAGTTGAAAAGTCTCAATTATTAGTTCCTCTAATGGACTATGACGTTTCTGTTCATTTCAAAGCAAATCAGGTGTTGAACTGTCTCCATCATCACAGTGCACAGTGCTTTTCTACTGCATGCTGGGATTACATTGAAGCAACCTCTGGACGACGCCACCCCTGCTTAAATCTGGGAGATCTGGGACATCGTCAGAATGTGCTTAATTTATGGGGATATAACTTCAAAATGTGATATTCAAGACGGGGCCTGATTTAACATTTACCGGATCTGAACTGAATTGATTCAATATTATTGATATAGGGTCTGAATCAAAATTACTTTTTAGATTATTGTAGTTGGATAGAAAGGATCGAATTTAAAAGGAATCGAAATTGGAATAATTTGCCCGAATCGCATTTAATTTGAATCAAAACCAAATTTCCGGACACACTTCCGTCGCGCCCTACTTTTTCTATAGTTCGCGCGCGAGTTCATAATACTCAGCCTGTGATATAAACGTGCAACGATTCGAAGGTTGACTATTAAACAGGCATTCGCCGTGTATAATTTAAAATTAATGATATAGTAATATACCTCTGAGTTGCTCAATTCGTACGCTACCAATCCTATCACCATCTTCAAAACTCACAGATCCCTTGTAAGATAAATAAGAAGAAATAAAAGAATGAACGAACATTATTCAACACTTACATTCGGCTCATGTCAAGTCCAAATAATCAAAATGACCTATATATAAGGGTGTCCCAAAAGTTTCGATATCTTTTGAAAGTTTTATATCTCCAGTTAAATAACTCGCTGTATCTAAAAACATATTTGGAAAGTAGACACTGTTGGGGACACCCTATATTGAAAGTGATCTGGCACAATTTTCATAATTATTTAATACTACACTGGGTATTTAAAAATGACTTGACTTGAGATTCGAATTTTCTTTATCAAATAACTCGAAAGGCGAAACGGGACTTGATAGGTCATTTCCCTACTGATATTTACATCACATCACCGTTCATGTTCTCATACTTTTTTGTACTAAAACATATTATGAGAACATGACCAGAAATAATAAATAAATAAAGTGGAAAATAATTAAATAAAAACAAAGGTAAGAGAAATGAATAAAGATATTAAATCAAATTATTAAATGTAAAGTAAAAGTATGCACCCATAAGTATTCAAATTCAAAGATACCATAGAATTGAACCAACCGTGTAAAGAAACAAGCATTATTATCGTAAACAAAAATCGTAGACCATTGCGTGAAATCAAAAGGAAATCTTGTTTCGTCGGTAATATTTATGGACCAGCGTTATTCTTTATTTTCCTGAAGTGTAATGCACAGCGATTTAGAAAGAGTTGCACTACGATATAATGATCCAGAAAAAGCTGCACTGAAATCGAATGATCTCGAAAGAGTTGCACTGAAATCGAATGATCTCGAAAGAGTTGCACTGTTACAAATGATCTAGAAAAGGCTGCACTGCAATTGAAAGATCTAGAAAGAGCTGCACTGCAATCGAATGATCTACATTTAGAAAGAGCTGCACTGCAATCAAATGATTTAGAAAGAGCGGCACTGCAATCGAATGACCTTTTAATGAATCGGCGCACACAACCCTAAATTTCTACCTTTACCCATTCATCTGAACCACGTACTATTTTAAAAATATCATTTGACGTCAAATTATATTTGAATCACAATCCTGACATAAGCCTTTTCAACGTATCTGAATGCTTGGTCTTACCGTTACACCTTCAAAACGAATATCTTTCAGAATATCCAGAAACATCTGTGCCATTTCGTGATCATCATAAGTAAATTCTTCCAGACGCCGGGTCTTCAAATCAGGGAATGTCTTTGTTTTTAATATGTTCACGCTCTTATTTAGCGTGAGTGCAAGAGCCCACATGGCGTCATAAGCATAGGTGTTACGATTGCTCCATTTGTATTTCTGGTTCTCGGGCAATTCTAATCTGGCTCTCAACTCCGCTTCAAATTCGGGCACTGTCTGCGAAAAAAAATCAGTCCGTAAAAGAAAATGTTAAGTTAAATAATGATGTATGAATAAGGATGCCCTTAATTATTTGCAGCCGTTATCATGTTAGGTTCAATACATTTCGATCTAAACTCTAACATGTCTAAGCGCCTATACAGGGCTTCTGAGATCTGTCAAATATTTACTTTCCCACACTTACCATGCTTACGCTTAAAGTGAATTGGTGGTATGGTCACGGGTCGGGTGTTCGAGTCTTGATCGTCTCGCTTAATTTCCGATTTATTTTTCATCGATGATTTTCTGTGTCTTTTGCATTTTGACAATTGATTATAATATCCGCACAAAAATATGACTTTATTTATACTTTATTCGTATCAATCAAATTTGTATTAAGAGTGCAGGAACTGACGTCATATTATAGAATAATTTTCTTTCAAACCCTAAAAATCGAAACTTGAATATAGTTTAAAAACAAATCTATAGCGTGAAGAAGATGTAGGCCTATTATTGTTGGTGAAGAGACCTAAAACTGAAAACGGCAAACCGTAAAGACTAAGTGCTAATTTATGAGTCATTTTCATAATTCTTTTGCAAATTCTGGAATATCAACGGTAAGCCCATTGTCAAATTATTGGACAACATATTCTTTGAAACTCATGAAAGAAATGAAATGGTCTAATACATTGAAAAGGATGTACTGTTGGTGAATAAGGCTGAAACGGAAAACGGTAAATCTTTCGCTTCAAATTATGGTACATTTTCTTTAAAAAAAAATCCATATGCAGTTTCTTATTTCTATACATGTGATTTGTGTATTAATCAAAACGTTTAGACGATGGCCGTTGTCTCCATGTAGGCTCGTAATGTTTAGCTCCAAGAGCATACTTACAATGCCTGAAACGATGGGTTTTGTGCTGGTACCAATATGTAAACTTTCTATCCCGATATAATTAGAGCCCTCTACGGCCTGCTTCATCTCATCTTCAGTACAATCAATGTCATCATCTGGAATGAGGTACCAGCCTTGGGCGTACCAGCCTAACATAAGCCAAGCATACCCTTTTCCTGTCATTCCTACTTTGTATGCCTGTAATTGTATTGATAATGATATTGAGAGTTAGACCTTAACAGATCATTAATAAGTATCATCATTTAAAAAAAAAATGATTTCAACTAAAAAATAGCGGAACTAATAGTTTATTTATAACCTGCATGCATAGTATATAGTATTCGTTGGAAATAATTAATCGAACTTGACTGGTACAGATACGGCATTGTCTTAATTGATATAAAGCTGTTACGTCATCGGAATACGCATTATACTACCTTCAGTTTTTAACTTATTTCGTTGTGCAACGAGACACGTAAAATAAATTGTCTGAAAAACCTGTCATTCGAGTTACTTGAAAAAATATTTACATTTAATAAAATCTTTTCAACCTATCAGTTTCTTATAGAACTTTAATGGAATATACATATTTATACAAATCGTGAGGTACTTGATTGACCAATGTGTAAACTATGTGTTAAAGTACACCGACGAATGTAAAAGAGCTAAAACTCACTCTGATATTTGTTGTTATATTGTATATTGTAAACACCGTGGGTTGGTAAACTGCTTTATATTATATTATATATATGATATAAAACATTATTATATCACTCTGAATAGATTTAAAAATACTTGATAAAGAGGGGAAGATCACTCCCAAAAGAGCAAACGTCACTCCTAAAACAAGAGGTCCCCCTAGAGTTCTCAAGAGAGTGGGTTTTAGCCTTATTACATTTAGATAATAAGTGTACGTTATCGACACTTTTGATTGAATTTGTGTTTATTACCAATTAGTAAACACAATATCATACTTTTACACTTCGTTGTTAGCCATTCGGTAATATACTTTACACTACCACAGTTATCACAGTATTTTATTCTTACAAAAATCACAATTACTATAAAGGCAAACCTCGCAAAACACTCTCCGGGCTTTTGTTTCATACATGTTGACTACAATAATTTTGGCATCTTGGTTCTGAAAAATAATAATAAGTAATTTACTGTAATATTGCGGCATTGACCTCGGTTATATTCTAAATTCGACAAGGACGCTATAATATTATAATTGACGAAAGGTGCTCGTAATCACAATGGATCATTTCAATGGATGGATATATGTATAACGTTGTAGCCACCTAAATTTTGTAACATACGAATATACTTTAGCTTTTGATTTCTTATCTCAAAAATACATTTTGGACCTATTTTGGTCAAATATTTAAAAACTAAAAATGTCTATGTTCAAAGAAATACCATGAGTTTGGTGCAATTTCGGTATTTTTTACCAAAAACTGATTTTGCTACGTTATCCACAATTTAAAGATCAGCAATTTTAGTGAAATTTGATACCAGAAATGGAATCTCTGACTCATTTTCTTTCCAAAAATGTATACATTAATATACATCACATTAATAGTTGAAAAGATACAGCGCTTGATAAATTTCATATTTTCTTTGGATAAACACCCCTGAAAGTACTGTTTTGGGATTTGATACCGTTCTGTCATACCTATTGATCAATCATATGTCTCGCCTTTAATGCATTTATATTCGCCGCGCACTAAAGGCTGCGAAAATCAAATCAATGTCAACAATGTCATTTTGGCACGAAATGTTCTAAATATACATTTTATATATCAATAACGATCTGACGAGATTATTAGTTAAAACACATAAAGAATACGTTGATTTCCAAGCTGATTATATTAATTTATTAAGAATACTGGCTGGTTAACACAACTTGAAACTCTGAGATCCCAAACTACAACTGACTTAACAATGTACTACATGCAATGTTCAAATAAATGGATGGTCACTGTATAATTAGCATAATGTCAAAGGTAACCTACATGTAAACAACATGTAGATAAGATAAATGCAGGGCCTATGACACTATCATCTTTTAACCAATCAGAATAAAGGAAATGGCCTTACAATTAATGCATTGTAAAATACACCCATGGCAACAGTTAGTAGTGGGAGGTCTAACTAGGCAACAATTCATGATAATGACACTTAACATAAAACAATAGAGGATTGATGATCAAAGGATGGATAACCCATGGCACCGGATTATCTTAGGGGATTAACCATGACTTAATGATGTTGACACATGTTTAGGGCTTATCCAAGCACTTCCAATTACTTCCTACCACTAAGCCTATTTACTCTACACATATACAAATTCCAGATCTCAACACTGCCCCCTCACTTAAAAATATCGATGTAAAGTTATTTGAATAGGAACCAAACATTATTTACTGAAATCAGCAAATGGAACATTCTCATGCCAAATTGAATATGGCAGAATTAAATGTTCTTACAATTAACAACAACACATTTTGGAGAATGATCACATCAATTCAAGTCACTGCCCAATACAATCACAAAGTACTTCCTAGTATTCAAACACCCAAAGACTTGTTTCTTTTACCCAATGAAAATATAACCCTGTAAAATAATGGATCAAGTCAATTTATAACACGTTGTGATGATCTTTACACCAACATTTAAAAAAATAAAAATAATATAAATCAAAGTCAAAAGTAAATCAAAATATAATTTGAACATATCCATCTTATAATTTGCACATTTGAAAATGACCATCTTTACTTTATCGAACTACAAGGTGTTTTGATCCTCTATTGTTCCTACATTATAAAACACAATTGAAAATGAGCTACTATTTGACTAGACAGCGTTTCAAAGGGACAAAAAAAAACACCTTTCAATCATAATCAAATTTAGCAATGAAGAAAAACACAATTTAAAATAAGCAACAAATTAAACTGATTTTACCGAATTTGATATCAAATCATCTACTAATTTTCATCCAGTTAACAAACTGCCATATAAAGCGATTTAAAAATAGATAAATAAATAAAACGTTTTGATATAATAAGAATGCAAGACATTGCCCTGCAATCCTAACAACACAATTGAATCTGATGCAATAGGAATCCATAAAATTCACTCGGTTAAGTTTATAATTACGTGATAACCAAGGGCTTTATCAAAAGGGAAAATAGTGTTTAAAATAAAGCACTTCCAATTACTTCCTACAACTAAGCCTAATTACTCTACACATTACAAATCCCAGATCTCAACAGATCTAACGGTTTTGGTTATAATATAAATACCTTAATGTTTTGTATTTGATTTGTTGGCGATTCAGCAAAACTTTCTGACGTAATCAATGTGATGTTTGCCTCCTTCAGCAAAGTGTGTAGGTTATCGATTGCCTGGTAAGAAATTGAGGTGAATTATAGTATTGACCGTTATTAATTAATCTATTAGTACACAAAACATGTTCTTGACTGAAAACGATATTTAGGCACGAAATATCTAGTGTTAGGTCAAACTTTGCGAGTGATTTCACCCAAATTGCTGTTATAAATGTACGAATCATGACAGGTAAAGCAAGTTACTAAACAAAAAGAGAGATTCCAGCTGCATTATTGAAAAAACTATACGTTAGAATAAAATGCATCATTTACACTTTCCACGCGGCTATTAGTTTTACAATCACAAAATAGATTTTTCAGAAATCTTTCCCAACTTTCAAGGTCTATCTCAAGGATTGCTGATGCAATACTAGGCATGTTTGTACTCATTTTTAATGCATTTCTCAAGGTGATTTCAAATATGGTAATTACATTCAATAGTTTTGACATTTTTGAAACATTTTGTGACATTTTGGGATGTCGTCTGCTGTCGCCTGCCGCGTTGTTACAACGGTCACTATATTCTACCGTGTAATTTATGCATGTCTGGACCGACCTAACTCCGGCATTATCCATCCGAATTTATTTAAAGCAAAATGCACGTAGTAGTTTATCATTACCAGTGAAAATAATTCTTGATTCTCGTGAATTGTAGCAACTCTTGTCCACCCGAATTCTGTCATGATCTCAATTCTGGCTGGATTGAATTTTGAATCTGGCATCGATGTTCGGTAGAAATACGGATATGTCTTTCTATTAGAAAGAGCTGGCGAAGACGAAGCATACGACATCTGTTGGGAAAAGTACAAAGATATAATGCTTTGACATAAACATAATGGTGGAATAATATGGATTTGTTTTAATAAAAGAGGCTCGGATCGGGTATACTTAGCCTAAGTATACCGTATACTATGTGTTAGCTCAAGGTAAGGAGGTGACGTATCTTAGGCGCTTCACTTTCAAAAATTGAACCAAACTAACGCGCAGACGAACCATGACAACAACAAATACACGCTTCTAAATTAATAATATTTGGCTTACAAGCGAGTGCCTGAGTGTGTCACTTTTTCGTGTAGCGCCCCTGCGTGTTGATATTAAATGATGGACGCGTAGACGTGTGTGTGTGCTATTAATATACGCTCAGCGCACATGCTGCGCAAGAACAAAGACAAACTATACTCTGTTTGGCGATCTCGAGACAGTGACGTATCCGTAATCTGTAATTGCAGCACATAACGCGTGCGCCTACTCGCGGCGCTGGCGTACAAACACGAGCGTTAAAAGGCGGAAGATACACACGCGTGCGTAAAAGCTGCGTCTGTTAAGTTACGTCACTGTCTCGAGATGGCAAAACAGTACCCAATCAATTGACCGTCGTCATGATGACGATATTGTCTTCCGTCGGCTTCAGCGCGCTGTATGTATTAGAATGAGTAATGATCGGTCACTATAAAGTAGTTAATCTATGATGCAAACGCCGTTTAATTGTAACGCACGCGATATCATGATGCATTTGATAGAATACGCGCTGAAGTCACTTCCCAACTAGAGGTAACACGAAATAGAAATTTCTTGAAATCATACTTGCCTACAAAACTCCATAAACTGTCGTTTTTACATTCTACTTATTTTTATATTTCATTGCATTTGTGTCACGAAATCAATTGTTATATAAATTAAGGACCTAAATTCCTAGCCTTGTCTACAGAGTCAAGGTTAACTCTGTGTATTGGATGGACACTGATCAGTGATACACAATGCCTTTCCCGTTATTCAAGCAATTACAGTTGTAATTGTAGACCAAATTTAAATTCTATAGCGTATAAAACTGATAATTGATGAATGGCAACTTCAACGTCAATCTCCAAATTGTGACATCTTCTATAAAACATTATTAAATGTTTTCATTATGATGTTCTGTTTTTCTTAAAGTCAGTTATGGCTATTTTCGAACAACTATTTAGTTTGTGTGAACCGAATGGGATAATAATGATAATAACACTGATGTTGATACGAGTGCTTATATAGCGCTATTCTAAAAATGTCCAGAAAATTATCACATCGCTTAACAAAATGTGTAACCTAAAACATCACAACATACCAGGCATCATACGAAGGTGGATTGGAAATAGCGTGTAAACATGTACACAAAATTAAGAAATATATAGATAGAAACTACGAGGGGCATTCAGTAAATAATGAAAGTGATCATGGTATGGGATGCATGAGTGATTCTATTGAGGGGATAATGTGATCAATACAAAGTATGAACCTTTATCTTTCAAACAGTACAGTTTTGGATTTATAAGTGTGAACTATGACGTCATAGCATTGTCTCAAAGTAAGTACATTAGGGACACTACTTAATCAGTTATTTGGCGGGAAATTTGAATTATTTGTATGAAACATGTGATAAGAAGATTGCATAACATGACACCAGAAGCAGGTAAATCCCATTTTTTTTCACGTAAGTATGATAAAAAGACAATAACTTAAATCCCTGTGTAATTTGATGTATGTAGTATATGAGTAAAAAGTAAGGAGAGGCAATCGAATAAAAAGTATACAAATATCAGTATTTCAAATAGCCAATTTTCATTGAAAAATGCCCAGTCAGCGAATCACTAATATTGCGGAAAATCAAACAATTTATGAAAAATCCAAGCAATTAACCAGTTTGGGAGATTCCATATGATAGTTAACTAATTTTCTGAACTTATTCGCATGAAACCTGCAGAAAATGTGCGCATGCGCAGACGGCAGATCATTTTGAACAGGGCCACAAATGGCTAAAATCAAGAAATTTACCAGATAAAAGCTTACTGTGCCTTCAAATTCTAATCAGAAATAATTAAAAATGCTTAAATCAATGTGTTTAAATATTGTGATAGTCAAAATAAAGATATACATGAATGTATCAATCAAAGATGGCTGCCACAACCTCTCTTTTTACTGTTATCTTTAGAGCTACTATATATGTATTGTTAAAGTAATCGTCACATAATTTCAATGGTTTGAGGAAATTTTATGAACAGCTCCTTCTGAAATCCCCACTATTATTGCTTTACATCCCACACAAATTTACTAAATTATAATCCCTCCATTGTTCTTTATCCTTTGTTGTTTTCAAAGGTATATTATTGCGGATTTTGCTAAATAAAAGCGCATTTGAGATGGTCCCTTCTTATTTGCGTTAAGGAATTCAGGTCTAAAAAATAATGTCAAGCGGAGATAAGTGTGTGTTCTAACTATGTGCCAAGTGTTATCTGTTTTTATGCTTGCATTGCCGAGATATACGCAAATGTATCGATCAACCCATTTTCAACATATTACATATCCAGCCAAATAATTGACAGATTTCAGTCAGTGTCTGAAACCTATTGTGTTTATGTTAATGACATTACATAACCAAAGGTATCTAACATTCCAAAAGTGTATTGTTTGAAAGACAAAGGTTCATACTTTGTATTGATCACATTATCCCTCAATAGAATCACTCATGCATCCCATACCATGATCACTTTCATTATTTACTGAATGCCCCTCGTACATTACGAAAACTGCCATAACTGAATGGATAGACATTGTATATTAAGAGAGCTGTCATAACTGAATAGATAGACATTGTATGTTACGAGGGGTGTCATATCTAAATAGATAGACATTATACAGTGGCGGATCCATGATTCAAATTTACGGGGGCTGACCAATGTGTGTACATGTATCAAACAGCAATCATATTGACACGAATGGTGTTCCGTCGAATTATGAAAATGTGTCGTCAGTCGCTACATCAAACGTTGATTTAAATAACATGAATAATGCAACATGTCATACCACGTCTAGTCGAGCAATGAAAGTCCGTTTACAAATGACGTCATTTTTGTGTTCAAATATTTCAAAGTTTGTTACCGTTCATTCAAAAATAAGGACTATAATTACATTACCAAAACATTTTGTGCGAGAGTACCATAGAAAGATGGTATAAAATGGCAAAATGTCACGATAAAATCCGTTCGTTGTAAATAAATAGATCAATGGTTAAATAATAAAACTATCACAGATACACTCGTCGATCTCTGTAACGTGCTTAATATGTTGCCTATGTTATTAGCAATCGAGAAACACGGGGTCGATCCCGTGTATTTCTTATTAATCTTTGATTTTTTTTTTGATTTTTTAACTTGATGGTGGATTAATGTAACACCATTTTTATGTCAATTGTTTATCCATTATAAAGGTCCACGCGTTTATATTTTTATGTTTTATTTATTTTTCTATCAATTATCTCTTGATTGCTTGATAAATAAATGATTTGACTTGAGTGTTCAGTAATTCCAACCAAGCAAAATGTTTTGAATAAAGTCACCTATTTCCTCGACATAACTATGTCAGCGTACACCTTGCAAACCTTTTGGCATCGATAGTTGCAGCAGCATAACGTTATGCTCCAACTTACTCTTGGGTCCAGTCAGGTATAAAATTTAACGTTAATTACTCGCAGGTTACAGGTCAATTTATCAACAAAACGAACCGCGCAATTTCGAACCGCGCACTGTGGGTACTAATACCGAGTTAAACTCTGTATCAACAGACTGGGAGATAGTAAGACAATCCAACACAAAAAGAAGATCAGGGCAATGTAACCTCTGCCTCGATGAGAAAATAGACATTCTCCACCGTAACAAAGACAATCTGATAAATAAGAGAAGCGAGATAGTTTCCAAGTGCCGACATTAAACGCAGTTTTCTCTATCTGTTCAGCAATGTTAGTGCGTTGCGTTTTATGCGCGAGCAGTGTTACGCGAATTGAATACGCAACATGCATTGCGCGCGCGTACTGCGAATATTTTTCCCAATGACTTTATAGACCATTTCAAATCCGAAAATATACGATCGGTTCCGAATGCTTCCGATTAGCCGAGTGATTTGACGCTCGGTTACATGACCTGTCAGCTCCCAGGTCATATCCATGTGCCGGAGAATGTGTTTTTCATCCGTCTGCCCGTGTGGTAGATTGCTCTGGTGTTGGTGATAGATTGTATCCCTCACAAAGTTGATGTTGCGGCATTTCAGTAACAAAAACGAGTGTGATGAAATAGATTTGGGGTAATATTTTCACTTTTTACCGTCTGCTCGATACATTTGGAATTTGCCCGTCAGCGCCTTTGTTGATAAAAAAACCAAAATAGTCTCGTTCCACGTTTTACTTCTCATGTGTGCACGCGTGTATGTGAACATAGTAAATCATTGAGGCGGACAACCAACTAGGACAATGCTGTGAATGCGATCAACCTACTCCACGTTACCTGTTTTTCCGAAGATTTCCGATCTCAATTTGAAATGGTCTATGGAAGGAAAACATTTAGTTTGCCTGACGATCGCGTAAGCGAGAAACCTAAGGTGCGTTTATACCAATCATATACAGAGAAAGGCATTTAAAACCATTCATAGACAGGTGAAGTTGAACTTGTAAGTCAACTTAAATTTTGCCATTAGCATGATAAGGAGGAGAATTTTCTTTCTAGCCTATTAAAAGTATGTAATCTTGCAATTTCACGTTATGTTTCTCTACCTTTACTCGGTGAATTACCATTTCATACAGGGTTTTAAAAAAAAGTGCACGTGTTTACCCAACTTATTGACCATGAACTTCTAGAATTTGGAGTTACAATTGTATACATATTGATAGACTAAACGCTTAGCTTTCATATGCCGTTTATCTCATCTGATTTGGTTTTGTCAATCTTGAGATATGACCAATTAACTAAAGCTACCTTAAATCGGCGTTGTTCCACTTTACAGTTTGCAATGAATAGAAAGGGTTACTCCGCAGAGGGGGGATACAAAAAAAAGTACAAACATCCAACGCATTACGTCACAATGACGTCACCAAACATGGCCGACCTCAAAATTCCGCCGTATTCGCTGGACAGTGAAATATAGGCCAAAAAAAGAAATCTTCGCCAAAAAAGTTCCAAATATCGGAATTTCACCCGGTTTTTGCTTATACCGGGTGCCCCTAAAAAAATGTGCACATGTTTGCGCAACTTGTTGACCATGAAGTCCTAAAGTATGGTGTAATATATTTATTCAAATGGAAAGGAGAAACACTCAGCTTTTAGATGCTGTTTATTTTATCTGATTTGGATTTGTCAATCTTTGAGATATACCCAGTTTATCAAAGCTACCCAAAATCGACGTTGTGCCACTTTACAGTTTCAAAGGTTTACTCCTAAGATACAACTTCCACTTGTACGATTGCCCTTCACCAATGTTATGCAAAATAACATTTTTGTATTGAGATTGAAGAGGTTTAAATAATAGAATGAGTGCCTGTGTATCCAAGCAAAACTGAAGGTTTCCGGTGACAACATGTATATTGGGCCACATTTTCAAAATAGGACAGACGTTCATATGGCTGGCTGAGGACTCGATTTTCATTAGAAGAGGGTGTTCATGGTCTTAAAATATCATGAAACGAGAAGCAGAAGTCACCAGAGAGTTTGCCATTCATTTTCCAAACACTCACGTACCATCTAGGAATACACCTATAAAAAGGAGTATTAGAAATGCTTGGTAGATGATACAAGCACCAATATGAATAAAGAACATTCTGGAAGACTAAGATATGAAAAGTGGCAGGTCACAGTGACATTGATAACGTGCGGCGTGCACTTCAGAGGGATCCCAGAATAACTGCTCGTAGAATTTCCTCACCACTATTCCAAGGACGAGAAGAAAGGACCAATTGGGGTCGGGGTGGGGGTGTGTGTATAACCAAGATTGGCGGGGCTATCGATCGCACAGTGTGCATTGGGTCGTACGGCATTGTGTGTGTTAACAATTGGTCCTTTTTTCTCGTGCTGTGTATTGGAAATGAGACTTTTTAAAATAGGAAATTTGTCTTTAAATGGTGCTAATTATGGTTATCTTTGTTGTTATGAGGCAAATTTGGTATCAAATTATGCCTAAAAGATTCATCTAAATGCCTATCTAGCCTGTTTGGTCAAAAAAAATGAATGTTACTCAAAATGACATAAACAAAGTGGTATACTTTCTTTTGTTGAACCCTTTACATTGTCACATGTATATTACGAAAGCTATCATAGCTGAATAGATAGATCGTGTCTAGTACGAAAGATGTCATATCTGAATAGATAAAAATAGTATATTACGAAAACTGTCATAACTGACCTTGTTACGAAAGATGTCATAACCAATATAGATAGACATTGTATATTATGAAAGATGTTATAACTGAATAGATGAATATTGTAAATTACGAGCTGTCATAACTTAATAGATACATGTAGATATTTTAGTATAAAGATCCCAAGATACTGGTATACCAGTATTGTGCAATACTGGAATATAAAAGTTGCCAGGATCGCTCGATACTGGTACGATTTTTCTCTTCAAGTATCGGTCGATGCGCACTTGAACACCAAATTGTGTTCCAATATCGCTCGATACTGGAACGTTTTTATGTTCCATTATCGGACTATAATGGTACACTTGCTACCAGTAGTGATATGTCCCAGTATTGAACGATTTGTATGGGGATTCACACCTACAATCAAGGAAAATAATAGTTGGCACACTTGATACAATTTAATACAACTACCGGTATCACTGTGCTCACAATAGAGAACCGACTTGGGGACATAGCACTCTTTAACAGCACGCAGAGGTCTCCCCCTCTCTCTCATCCTTCCCCACCCCCATCAATCAATGTTGAGAGAGCTGCCAAAGCTTCTGATGACATGTGGCTCGGATCAACATTGCCTCGGGTAAGAGGGGCACTTTTTCCCCTTAATTGGGACAAAGTGTGCCAACCTTTTTTTCCTTGATTGTAGGTAAGCATATTTTCTGAGATCAACGAACCTCTCCATGCATGACTGCTGGGAGATAGAACATTGACTATCCGTGGCCATTGAATAGCTGTGTGGATGGTGTGAAGCAGTGAGGCATGTTGTTCAAACAAAGTTGTCCAAAGTGTAACAGGTTCAGAGTGGTCACCTTACATTAATATTACGAGAGATGCCATCATTGAATTGAATGTGACACACTACAAAAGCTGCTATAGAGTTAATTTTGATACATTAAGAAAGACGTCATCCCTTAAATGAAATTATGACACACTCACAGATTGCAAATCAACTTACATTTTAATATACATCGGTCGTAGAAAATAGACAACCAAGTGTTATTAAATCATTTTTTTAATAAATTATCCGGGTCCAGGAATACTATGCGACCGTCCATTTAACGATTCTGTTTAGTGATAATAATATATTAAATTCAACTGAAAAGCATAGCGACCTTTCTCCTGCAGAATAGATTTCGAAAAATATACTTTAAAAACCGCACACGAAATAATTCGAAGACTGAGCAGATCATGATTGTTAACTGATGTAGGCATATGTCTTTTATCGATTTAATTTTTATATTATTTTCATTATAATATCAAAGACATTTTTGGGATGCTTCTATTTCAAAAACACCAAAGGCTGTTTCTATACTTGCAAAATTGCTAAAACAGCGAAAATGAATTACAACTAGTTTTAAAAAAATTGTTATCATTTTCAATGTATCATTCATTCTTCTTATCATTCACTTACCATGACAAGATTCCAGTGATAAGACGTCCCAGCTATTGCTTGTGAAGCAGTAGAACACCCAGCACCAAAAATCATTAATTTCGTAGGTTCGTTGAACAACTGGTCGAAAAGTACACGTGTTCCGAGTCCCGCTTGACACTGCAAAGACACAAATTATTTTGAATTAAATAAGATCAAGGCAGATAACTACCGCAAGCTCCACTACTCAAACAAACATAACAAGCCTCGACTCATATCTCAACCTAAAAAGCAAGGACATGTGCCGGTGCGGGACTCGAACCCGTGACCTTTCGAACACCAATCGAACATTCCAACCACTGAGCTAACCGGCCGTATCCGATAAACAGAGTACAAACCAGATAGTTTTTTGTTTTCTTTAAAATTTATTTTCAATCATTCACACCTTTTGCATCGCATGATCAAAATACAATACATATATTCATAAAAACAGATATTAATCCATGTTTGCATCACATGACCAAATCATACACTATAACAAATAGATTTTGTTAAAGATTAGTACATTCAAAAACATCTATAAGTATTCTCTAATAAGCCATACAATTCAGAATTTGGCTTTTCTATATAAATAATCCTCTCAAAATAGTGATCTTTCAAATCTTGTCCAAAAAGAAAAGAACACTGAGAGTATTCCAAAAAAAAATCATATAATTGTTTTGGTGTTGTTGTTTTTTCTGGTTTTTTCTTCTTCATTTCCATTTTCAAATATAATAAACAAAGCTTAAGAATTACTTACTTAAATTTCAAATATAATAGATTAAATCATCCGAGCTCATATAAGTTTTGCGTTTAAAACTAAGTTTGAGTAAACAAATAATCAAATCAAACAATCACATTCCGCATCATTTACGGGTTTACATATCGTCGCTGTTCTGACATACCGGCACATCTCTTTACTTATTTCTGTTGTGATGTGCCGGTATGTCAGAACAGCGACGATATAGTTTGTGTCTTCATAATGATAGTACCATGGAAATATATCGAAACAACAAAACAAACATATCTAACATAATTCTTTAAAAAACATATCATGTTATGGCATATTACGTATACAAAAATCACGTTAAATATTTCTTTATGTTCTACTACATTTCATAATCTAACCATTTAACACACAATATTGTAAGCCTTTATAACTTTAACCATTTTCTTATATTCAATTCTTTTTCAAATAAAAATATCAAATTTGGGTGTTTTCCATATTTGTATTTACTTATGCAAAGCTTTGCAATTACAATTAGTCTATTCATATACTTATTTTCGTTATCGTTTCCTTTACAAAACCCAAACATGGCATCAGTAAGAGATATATTAACATTTTTTCCTGTTTCTCCAGTAACCATTTTGTTTATTTCTGACCATATTTTAATTAAAATGCAGTTAAAAAAGAAGTGTAACAGTTCTAAATAATCTTTCTCGTTGCATTTTTCACACATATTGCTCCTTGCTATTCCCATTTTTTCTAAAAGAATATTTGTAGGATATATATTACTTAAGATTTTCCAGTTTAAAGTTATAAGCCTTGCTTCATTGGCGTGGGACGGTACGTTTTTCCAAATGGTCTCCCATATAAAATTATAATTTGGAAACTTTCTTTTCCAGAAAATTTGGCAAATTGGTTTGACATAAATATCAGTAATCAATCTACAACGAACAATTTTAGATGTACATTGTTCTAAAGGATAAAAGATCAGTTTATTTTGTATACCATTTTGGTGGACTTTATTTGAACTTGTATTGATATAGAGCTGTCAAGGATTCTAATTGACAAACAATACAATAACACACGGTATATTAGATCATTAAAGATGTGTACCCACAACCCTAACATTATAAATACATATAAACATCATATCCGAAGATGAGAAGGTTCCCATCACATACCATCATAACGAGGATCGCATAAGCGATTCAACAGGGAACACACATAACAAGCCTCGACTCATATCCCAACTTAAAAAAACACGGACATGAGCCGGTGCGGGACTCGAACCCGTGACCTTTCGAACACCAATCGAACGCTCCAACCACTGAGCTATATATCGTCAGCTTAATAAAATAATTGCCTAAGACACTTTTCATAACTTATCTTCTATCGATGCAATAACTTCATTTGTTGTGATAGTTTTACTGAAGCGTGTTCTGCCCTAAGGCTGACCATGTTGGAATTTACGCAAATTACCGAAGTCACACTGTTTGACTAAGACAATCAAATATATCTGCCAAAGTCACATGCTGACTTAGGCAATTATCCTTTTGATTTGATAGCACATGAGTAAAGCGGGTAACTGGTAATGAGTTAATTTAGGCAAAAATCTCAAATTGGTAAAAAAATGACTTAGGCAATTATTTTATTAAGCTGACGATATGTATTATGAATTAGTTAAAAGCGTAAACATTTGAATAACCAAATGAGATCTGCATCAGATGACATCACAAAGTAGTCGGTGAGGGAGGTAGTGACTATGCCGATAATGCCGTAGGGAAACCGCATATCGGTTGTTTTAAATTCCACAATTTCATGCTTTTGACTCGGAAAATTACAAAAATTCAAACAAAAATTGCGAAACATTCACACGATTTTGTGACAAATTGGGATCGGTCGCATCGGTGGGTTTTTTTCGTCGCCTAAAGGTAAAGTTTTATAAGACGTCACCAATTATATGGGCGATTCGTTTAATTTCACTTTGAATATTGATCCAAACGTACCAAAAATAATTTCTTTTCAGCTGTATGTAACATCGAAGTCAGGCACCTTATATAATTTACATTTTAGTCCAAAGAAACTGGTAAATGTTGCCTAAATAGATTGGCGAGAGGAAATTGGTAATTAAAGCTCAAGGAGACTGGTAATTGAAGTATATACATCATGTTATTATCACTTCAACAATCATCATGTATTATAGTAACCTTTATTATTTCTTTTTTCAACATGTTATACTCAAATATCATAATAGAAAAACTAACTTACATCGAACGTTATTTCAACACGTCGTCCTTGAATATTTATAATCATGTACCAATGCCAAAAACTGTAAATTGCGAATCATCACAGTATTCCTGTATCATATTTTGTACATACGGTATATAATACAATATAATGCATACAATTTCGTTACATGACCAAATTAAATCACCCTATTAACACTTTCGACGCGGCTATTAGTTTTAACCATATCAAGACTGATTTTTCAGAAACATTTCCCAACCTTCAAAGTCTTATCTCAAGAATTACTGAGCCACCACTAGGTATGTATTTACCTGTTTCAATGCTGTTCTCATGGCGATTCCAAATATGGTGATATCATTTTTGAAACATTTTGTGAAATTTTTGGACATGGGACATGTAGCCGCATGGCAAGTGTTAATTCTGAATCATATTGTATGGATCATCCATTATAAAAATGTACAAGGATGTATCTTTAATTTAATGGTAAATTAATTAATTTTTCACGAACAGGAATCTTGTATGCATCAGAATGTTAATATTTGCGCTAAATTTAGAAAATTTAATTTCTACTAACCAAACCTGAAAAGTACCTGATTAATATGGCATTCATAGTTTGATTAGTTATGATAATGGAAAGTGTAATGGATGGGTTTTTGACTTATCGCAAACGTATGTTGATTTGTACAAGCCATCATGATTGTATCCAATTATGCATCACAAAATTATAAAATCATTCATTTCAGTGAAATATAAATTTAACACATCATCACGTATCACGGTATTGTCAGCGAGAAGCAATAGCAAACTTACTTGGGTATCATTCCACACCATACGTAACTCGTAATCCTCCAAGATATTCGGATTGTTGTTGATATGATCGAGAGCCATCTCAGCGGAAACAATGTTACCACTACCATCCCATCCTCCACCTAAAGGGAAATATCCTCCTAGGTACAAGGGAATCCTTTCTCCATCACCTTCAAGTATTTTTGACATATTTTGACCACTCGATATTCTCAAAATACATACTAGGGTAAGGAAATAAATCAATCGCTTGGCGAAGTATATCTTACGTTGATCACTAGTATCAGTGATACTTGCCATTGTTCTAATGCAATGACAATTATGTCTGTTTATGGTATTGGTATTGGTAATTAAGAATACTTTATGAGCTACAGTGCCTCCGTACGTTGATAATTGCTTGAGGCCTTGCATGAGTGCACAAGCCCTTGGGCGCCGCATGGCTCTAGAGTGCTATCCACGAATGCAAAGATGAGGGTATATCATACATTTCGAGAAGTGTATCTAACATTTTCTAAAATCATAACATAAAATATAAAATAAAGCTGCAATTGATTTTTGAAATAGTTTCTTACGGGTTTATTTCCTGCGGAAGACAACATAATGATGGCATAAATGAAGATTAATTATGATTTGATTCTTTTTTTTGACAATGTTCTCATATATTCCATCTGACTACATTGTATCAGAAGTGATTAGGAAAGTCAGGCATATCACTTTACTCTTTTCGAAACAGATTGCGATTTGCAAAATACAATATATATAGGAATTTCTCTCTGTGTATGGAACGTTCCTTCAAAGGATGGATTATTTGGCCAGATTCAAAACGATCTTTGATCTTTTTGAAAATCAGAATTCCGGATTTTTAGTGCATAAATTGAATTCATTCATTATTTCAGCGTACCCGAACCTGGAAAATGACCAAACCGGGATTTGAACAAGGGACCTCCCGTGCCGTACGCAACACAAGCATATTACCATTGTGACATGTAGGAAAAGAATACAGTTGTTTGGTTTGATTAGTAACTGAGTTTAATAGGATTTTTGAACTGGAAACGACGCATTTTCTAAATATAGTTTGATTCACGGATTTCGTATGCATAATAAAAAAGAGGAAACAGAATATAAACACTGTGCAGTTTTAATACCATGTACAGCAAATAATCATCAATTAATGCTAAGCCTTCCAGTTCTACTGGAAAAGCAACAATATGTTTATTTTAATGGTATTTTTTTTATTTCATGATAAAAAAGCTAACTTAGTTATATGATTACCCGAAATCATAGCACATTTGTACTTACGCGAAATCAATACCGTTATTTATTACATTTTATATCTAACAGGAACAAGTTTGTCAAGGTTGACCATACCTGGTATTATTGGCAATGAACCCTCTTAATCAATTAAGGTAAATTAATTGTGTATGCCTTCATTTACGGGTAATGACTTTATCTAACTATAATTTTGTTATAATAATTTCACCATGAATCTTACTAACGACTGCCTGTCTTTTTGAACGAGGGCAATTTATGCGAGAGTATGGTTATCGCAATGGACCTCATACACGTTAATTTATTTACATTTTTATTGGTACAAATGCAATCCAAGATGTATTATCCAGACAATAGTATTAGTATGTGTTCAGTGGCTTCGTGGGAAGAAGAAGATTTCTTTTCCTACCATTGTTGAAAGTCATGACAACTTTCATTTATAGTTAATGCTGTGAGTTATTAGGCCATAAAACTCTTCTTCAAAGGCAAGGAATAGACCTTGTATATAGAGAAAGTATACAGCCAGATCCAAATCTACAAAGCTACAAGTCGGGGTGGGGGTCTGAAAACAAGATGGGATTTTACATTCCTAACGTGGTCGTTGCTTTGTTGAAATAAAACATAATCGGTGACATTTTTCTTGTTTATCTCTGCATTATTGGAATCCTTTGTTAAATAATGCAAGTTGCGAGTGGTAACCGATTACATTGACCTAACATGCTTTAAACTTTCCGTAGTGTATTCGTGGAAGTGTTGTGGGTCACCTGTTGATCACCTCGAATATATAGAAACACATCGATCGATCGATGGATCAGAGTCGTGCACTTTCACAACTTGCATTGAAATTTGTAAACAAGCTCAAATTAGGTACGATATCTTTTGTAGTGACGAGTATTGTCTCTAAATATCAAACTATGGCTGGTGCACCCATCTCAAGTGGTTATATTAACAGTATTAAGAAATAGAACGCTTCACTCATAATCTGACCTACATGGTCAGTGTTTGTGAATTATAAATTGAGAGCTCCATTTATCAGAAAATAATGTATTAATTTTAATATCACATTTAAAAAAAAAATTGGAATTGTGTACGGGCGTATAATGAAATATAATGAATAATAATAATAATAATAATAATAATAATAATAATACATAGTACTTATAAAGAGCCTTACAACAAGTTCTCAAAGCGCTATTGCCAATATTTCACTTTCATTAGGAAATCTTGATGATTGGTATGGTAATCGTCAGAATCATTCCGCTCCATATACGTGGCTACTGGCTAGGTGCACATAGTATCAGCACTTAGATTGTAATATCACCCTTTTTAACAGCTCTCCAATCTCGCTTGGGTCAACGTCGCACTGCGATACAAATTATGAGCGTACAAATACAGACCCGGGATGATCCCCTACTCTTTACAAAGGAATCTGTGACATTTTGAACGTGCTCGGGTATAGCTCTTCCGATACACGGGACCATCATTTCTACGTGACTTCCGAATCACGATGCGCTGATCATGCCTACTTCAATCTGTACGGTCTGAAGGAGGCATGGGGGCAAGGTTGTATGGAAATCGCCGCAATTCGCGTGTCAATTGAAATCAACAAACACCCGAACTCAAACGAATCCACCAAGTGAACAACGGCACAGCAGTTATGTATGAGCGCTTTAACCTGTTGTGCCGCCTCGCCACCTGAAATTAATTACTTGTAATACCAACACTTTTGATGATTGGTAATTGAAATATTGACTTCTTTTGGTCCCAGTGTTATTCGAAATGTTTCGCTTTTCGATGTGGTTAAACAAACATCCGATGATATAGAATTGGACTCTGGCAGAATTCAAAAGAACAATTTTAAGAGCAGTTTCTGTGTCAGTTTCAGTTTATTCACCACAACATCATACATACAATCAAAACCATCAAGTTTTTGTCCCGCTTCTCACGTTCGAAAGCATCTACATCGAAATTAAACATTCTAAAATCCTACATGGAATATTGCAAATTAAGCTCTATGATTTCGGCTAGTAGTTAGTACATGCGTAAGCATTTCGTATTACTTCCTCATAGCATAGAAAACAAAACACACAGGAAATGGTATATGGCTCGATGGCTCATTCACAAGAGGTTTATTCAACTCTTGTAACATTGCATTAATTAATTACCAAACATTGATACATTTGATACTGGCAACTTAAATACAATCTTAATACAAGTCAAGATGCGTAATTAAATAATTGTTGATATAAGTGTAAAGGAAACTATTATCCACATTATTAGATAGACAGTAGACTAGCACCTTCCTTCCAAATCCTGAAACATTATGACATTGATCTCTCAGACACAATTAGGAAATCATCAATTTAACTATGGATAAAGCAAACTGCCTAAACCCCACCCTTTAGAGGGATATTCAGAAAGATGACTACATTAGCTGGTTTTATTCCTACCATTCAGTAAAACAAATTAAAACACATATTAGGAAATCACCAATTAAACTATGGATAAAGTGAACTGCCTGAACCCCATTCTTTAGAGGGATACTCAGAAAGATGACTAAATTAGTTGAATTTATTCCTATAGATATAACTTCCAGTAAACCTTGATCGCTTGCTAATGTTATTGGTGTTTCAGGATCTATACATTTTGTAGTGAACTACCTACAACCCTATGAATTCTGATCAACAAATTAATTGTGGTTCTAGTGAAGCTACCATACGACCCTTTAACCTAGAAAGGCCCTCATTGAGTTTAATCAATTCGCTGTCATAATTTACAGAATGATGTACCTGAAATAAAATTTGTCTGACCTTTAATTTATGAAAATGGATATTAATTCAATGCATGCATGAATTCATTGAATCATGAAATTACCGCACACAAGTTGTCTATGAAGGCTTGATAATTGCCGTCCCCCTTTTTAAAGAAAATAAATAAATAAAAGGGAGGAAAATGAAACGTACTGGATATTAAATAATTACATAATAGATGCTTTAAAACTCAACCACAGATGAGTGTATTATAAGAACAGTTAAAGTTGTTGTTTACTGACAATAACTGCTTTGTGTTGAGATGGAAAGTACCTTGTAGAATTGATTTAAATAAGTTGGAACGTCTAGGTTTGGATACACAAATTCATCAGGGTTGCCGCTTGAAAAAGTCGCTTTGAAGGATGTAACCTATCTTACCTAAACAGATGGCGTGAGCTAACTGGGAACACACTGGCATGGTTAATCCCATAAGTATTCGTCATTTGCCTTGCAACACGAGCGGCATGTGTATTGATACTGCGCGCAAGCCACACCTGCTCCCCTTGTCTTCTCGGCATCATAATAACGACGGGGAAAGATCATAGACCAGATTTTGCGGGTAGATGGAATTAAGTTGCAAACGGCGGATAGCGTAAGCTCGTCGCGCTGACGAATGTCATGAATTTGTTATGCACATATGTCATTTGTACCCAAATGCAGGATTAAGGTTGTAGGGAATGGTGTTTTGATTGTCAGGGACATACAAAGTCGGCCTGCGATTCCCGCAATGCGAGCACCTGGGTCGCCGCTCCCAAAAACCGTCCGCCGTTCAGTTGCGTTTGGGATTGTCCGGCCCAGTATATAATGTAGTCGCCGACAATCCAAGTTCTGACAGGTCCTGTAGCAAATGCAAAAATAAACAAAAGCAGAAGCAAAGGAAAACAAAGGGAGGGAGAGAAAAACAGGAGGAGCAATAAATAAATAAGAGCAAAAAGAGAGAACAATGGGGAAAGCTTAGTATGTAGAAGGTAGGACACGGTGGGGCCTTATGTAAAGTTTTACTGCTGATGACTGCCGGCGAGCGACCCATGTTTTTATCATGTCCATTGGAATGCCGCTAATGGCTGCGGATGTGTCCTGAAGCTGTGGGAGCGGTGTCCGGTGAAATACCCATAGTTGACAGAATGCAACCACATTAGTACCTAGTTAGGGGGTCACCACAGAAATGAATGAATAAATGAATAAAGGGCCACTTGAGGGGTCTGACATCCAATTATTTCCTCATAGCCAACACAGGTTTGCCTCCGTTTCATTTCCGAAGTGTAAGGTCACAGATTTACCACATTGATCTGTCTTTAAGAATCTAATTACAATGATCATGTGATCAGGATTGCCATGCATTAGAAACATTCCCAAGTGATAAAATACGACTTATAATTACATCCTCGTTTATTGATGCTGCCGTAAATTCTCCCACCCTTAAAGTTATAGGAAGCCGAAAGTCATTAAGAATGCAGCTCTGAATAAGCACACTTCAAAGGTAGACCTGCAAATTCCCACGAATATTATTAGTGATAGCTGTCGAAGCATGGGTAGAGATATTGGGCGTCTGCTGTCCACCTGTCTACCTGTACGCCTGGAACTCTCTTTAAGTTTCTAGATAACAAAGTAATTGAATGGATCTATACCATCCGTTTAGCTTATGAATATAAGAAAGGGCTGATAGGCCTACATATGTGTTAATGGATGATTGAGATTTGCCTTCAATTGATAAGTGTGCAATAAATGCAATACAATGCTGTACTGGAGCAGGTCACTCCTGAATAAAACCTAATGTTGAGCGAAATGTCTCAAAACATGTGAAACCCCTCTTATAAGTTACCAGAGTGCTTGCTGCCAAAGATGATTGTAGTAGGCGCTGCGCTTAAGTTTCTAAAGGTTCCACAGAAAGCCGGGAACTAGTGTTCCAATTTTGGCTGCGTCCGGCGCTGCTTCCAGAAAACGCACCATCTGGAGTCGGGATAAAGCGTCCGCGACAGTGTTAACTTTCCCAGGGATGTGTTTTGTAGTGACAGCGACATTAGTTTTTAGGCATTGTAGTACAAAAATCTGACTAATGCCATGATCAAAGTGCATTTTGAGGTCTGTTTATTATTGATGGATACTGTCGCTGCATTTTCAGACCTGATAATGATGCGTTTGCCGGTTAACAGATTTCCCCATAGGGTAATGGAAACTACCACAGAGAAAATTTCAAGCCAATAGAATGCTTGTTGTTAGCAAAAGAATTTGTCCACCTCCCTTGGAACTATACGCCCTGATAGAACGCTCCGAAACCAATTTCGCCACTAGCGTCAGTAAACAGTTGTAGATCGGAATCCTTCCTCCAAAATTGTTCGGGGATAATTGCGCGGCCGTTCAAATTGCGCAGCCGTTCAAATTGCGCAGCCATTCAAATTGCGCAGCCGTTCAAATTGCGCAGTCGTTCAAATTGCGCAAAAAGATTCCCCACATTCGTAAGTCCCCTTCAGCGCCTTTTGTCAATCTAATTCTGTGCCATGTTTTTTCACACGACATGTCAGATCAATGAGTCTAAGGAAAAAGCCACGCCCGGGAGGCATAGACTATCAACATCACCTGTGATATTTTCCTCTTTCCTCTCAACTCTGTTGTCCACAAGTACAATGAACTACTGCTTAGATGCAAGCACATGAAATAGATCATGTGAGATAATCGCTTTGGGAGAACAGCTCAACAATAGCTACAATATTTGGAACGGCGTCAGTGAATACTGGGTTTCTTCGAAGCAGAATTATACATTTACTCATGGCAGTGTCAACACATATCCAAAATGACTATTTTTGTGCTGCTTGTAGGTATACAAGATGATTGGGGACATTATTATATTTCCCCTAAGGCTGAGTTCACATAGGAGTACTATTCGGGTATACGGTGCACGTTTTGCACGGCACGCGTATAGCTTAAATCGAACAATGTAATTTCAATATACCGGGTCACATAAGAGGGCACTATTCGAAATAGCCGTATACCTGCGTATAGTTAGTCCTACCTTTAGGACTACTCTATCTATACTAATACTAGAAAAAATGCTCCCCATCCGAGAACCGACAAACCCGAGAACCGAACTCGTGGAGTAGTCCTACAGTTTTGGAACTAAACCACCCACGGTGCGTAAAGAGCCAGTCACCGACATGACATCATACATAAATGATACACTCCATATATGGACCATCACATTTATCAACAATGTGGGACTGAACTGTCAACACCTCACGCGCGCGCGCGCGCCAGAGCACTATGCAAGGTCATGCTTGGAGTCATCTGCTGGCTGCTGATAGCTAATGTATGTTTGGAATAAGGATTTAATATTAAATTCTGTATTTTGATTTCATCAATACTATTATAGGCCTATGATATTAATTAATGTTTGATCCCAATCATCGCTTGTTGTTATCAGTGGCCTAATTTATTTCATTAGTAGAAAATGCATAATAAATCATTCGGAGTCATTACAAGTTAATTAGACCAACTTCCAGATCACGGATACTTTACAAGCAACCCCCCCCCCCCCCGGTCTTTTTGAGGGACCCCCTAAGATTTTAAGATTTTTGCAAAAATATACATTGTCAGTCCAATAATAAATTAAGAGGTGCACAACACCCCCTTAGATTTAATATGACCAAAGTCATGTATTCTCACCTCTGACAGTGAGGACGGTGTGTATGGGGGGGGGGGGGGGGGGGGGGGGGGGGTATAATTCGTGCATGCTCCTATATGGACCTTTTCCCACAAAACAATTTTCCGAAAAAAGACAACTGGTATAAAACGGGTATTAAACACACCAATTTGATATACCAAAGTCAAGTATTTCTCTCCTCTGACAGTCAGTGGGTGTGTGTGTGTGATGGGTGGGGGGGGGGGGGGGGGGGGGGGGCGGCAGTTATTCGTACATGCTCCTATATGAACCCTTTCCCCTTGAAAACCATTTTCAAAATGACAACACAAATCCGTTAAAATGGTCGATTATGATATTATATTGATATTATGGACCAAACAGTGATGTTAAACATCACTTTATGTTTTTAAAGCTAGCAAAATCTGGCAAATCACTAAGATTTTAAGATGTTTGAAAAAATATAGCGTCAGTCCAATATTAGTTAAAAAACTTTTTTGCGCGCTTCGCGCGTATTAGTTTCAATGTTAATTATTCAAGCATAACAATATGGTTTCAGCAACGTTAACCATTTGTAGTTTAATAAAATGGAGATTTTTGCGCGTATTGGTTAGATGAAAAACCGGGATTTTTTGCACGCTTCAAACATATTAGTTTCAATGTTTTATTATTCAAGCATAACAAGATGGCTTTAGGAAAGTTTTCTGGACCATTTTATTTAAAAAACTGGACATTCAATATTTAACTATTCAAGCATAACAAGATGGCTTCAGGAACTTTTCTGACCATTTTAGTTAGAAAAACTGCAAATATTTGCGCGCTTCGCGCATAATTATGTTCAATATTTCATTATTCAATAACAAAATGGCTTTAAGAACGTTTTCTGGACCATTTTCGTTTCAAAAAGTGGAATTTTTGCATTTAATTATTAATAACAAGATGGCTTCAGGAACTTTTTCTGGACCATTTTAGTTAGAAAAACTGGATTTTTTTTGCGCGCTTCGCGCAAAATTATGTTCAATATTTCATTATTCAATCATATCCAGATGGCTTTAGGAACGTTTTCTGGACCATTTTAGTAAAAAGTGGAAATTTGGGCGCGCTTCGCACGTATTAGTCTCAATGTTAATTATTCAAGCATGGCAAGATGCTTTCAGGAACGTTTTCATGACCATTGTAGTTAAAACACTGGTAATTTTTGCGCCTTTCGCGCGTAAAATTGTGTACAATATTTAATTATTCAAGCATAAACAAGATGGCTTCAGGAACGTTTTCTGGACCATTTCATTTATAAAAATGGATTTTTTTGCGCGCTTCGCGCGTTGTAGTTTTTTCATCTTTCATATAGTGTCTCTCGTATTTTAGAGTGTTTATGAACCAAGCCAAAGTTTATTAAAAATAAATGTAAATATTCATATAGCAAGGAAGAGCTTTCCTAGGCCATTCAAACTTTCTAAAACCCAACAGCTTTATGGGGCTTTGCCCCCTGAACCCATACTGTCTCTGAACCAAGTCAAAGTTTATTACAAAATAAATGTAAATATTCATAGCAAGGAGAGCTTTTCTAGGCCATTCAAACATGCTAAAACCCAACAGCTTCAGGGGCTCCTACCCCAAGGGCTTCGCCCCTGGAGGGCTCCTTGACCCCACACCGTAGTGGTGAAGACTTACAAATTTATAGCACCCCATACAAATACTTTCAAACCTGGATACTTAGTGACCACTCTAATTTCCAGAGTTTTAACTGTCTGCAGACAACATTAAATTTAGCACTTAACATAACTTTTTGGTCCCCCCCCCCCCTTTTTTCAACTTGAAACTTTTTAGACTCCCCCCCCCCATCAAAGTATTTCTGAACACTCCCTTAACAGGTTTGTTTGGTTTTATTCCTTTAGCACTCGCCTTTATTACCTATTAACATGATTAAACGTACAAACATTTACAACAGTAAGGGAGTGTTCAGAAATACTTTGGTGGGTGGGGGGGGGGGGGGGGGGGGGGGTTGGCCAAAACTGTTTCAAATTGCCCAAAGGGGGGGGGATCAAAAAGGTTTTGGTAAATAAAGGGCGGGGGGTCAACAAAGTGTGGCCATAGTATAACGCCTGGGTGGAAGAAAAAAAATCAGTTTTTAAAAGGCAAGAGGTGTAAAAAGACAATTTGTGTAGCAAAACAAAAAATCCCGCTACACACGAATATTTTTGTGAACTTTTATTTTAGAAACATTACAATTTAAAGAGTGAAGCGGACATTTTCATTTTGGGGTGTAAAATAAAACTTAGATCATAGCAACGTCCGGACCAACCACTGCAAATTGTGCGACAAAATGAAACTTGTATACAAAATGAAACTTTCCACAATTTCAACAAAGTACTGTTGAAAAAGCTGGTCATTAACGAGATAAACACAATTGTTTGCGTGCTATGCACGTTTTCGAATGCATTTTGTACAGCAATTTTTGCGCGTTACGCGCGAATCTTTGTTCAAATTAAACTTTCCACAATTTCAACAAAGCTACAGTTGAAAAAGGTGGTCATTAACGAGATAAACACAAATTTCTGCGCGCTACGCGCGAATTTTCATGCAACCTTTATTTTCAAGCAAAAGAGGCATTCATGTTGAGTGAATCTGAAATGTTGTAGCCTACATTGTGGGATGGTCCGGACCGCCAGCGTCGTAAAAAGAAGCCAACAGGTCTTTTTCTACATGAAATAGTAAGGTATGTGTGTGTGTGGGGGGGGGGGGGGGGGGGGGGGGTCAATACAAAATATTAAAAATAGTTAAAGGGGGTCACAAAAGTTTTGCAATTTGTAAAGGGGAGGTCAAAAATGTTTCGACACAGACAAATTTCAGTTGCCCAGCCCCCACCAAAGTATTTCTGAAACAAGATGCTTTGTCTTATATCATCATTTGTGAAAGATGCCATTGCCATCAGTTAGATGGACACTATTTTGTTTAGCATGCAAACATATAAAAATGAAATGTTCCAACTCAATTTAAAAAATTTAAAAAGCACAGGGCTTAAGGGACCGTTCATTATTTATGGTGGAGGGGGGGGGGGGGTGGGACAAATTCAAGACTTGTATGTTAAAATTACCTAACCCCCCCCCCCCCCTACAGCTGAAAATGAAAATGACATGACCCCCCTGCTAACCAGTTGCTTTTTACACCCCCCCTCCTACCTGAAAAACTCAACTTGTCACATACTTATAGGGGCTGTCTTTACCTTTGGAATTTTGTTCATGGATATGTTGGCCAATTCTGTTTGTGCCCTATCTGAACGGGCAATAATTCTTTTATGATTGCCCTTTTTTTATTGTGTGAAAGTAGTAATGGCGAGCGTAGCGAGCGGAAATTGTGTCATATTTTATACATTTTGGGTGGTTTTGTGAGTCTTTATAACCCAAACAAGTTAGCCTACATTCTGAGCAGAAACGTATAATCCAGTAAAACATTCTACTTTTGTGAGCATTGGTGCAAAGCTGAGTCGAGGTGAAAAACATGGAAAAAATTACATTTTTTTAAATCATAAAATTGGATTTTGTTACATTATACACCCGTGGCTCTAATTTCTTGACCATTGATGATTATATTAATGTTTTTCCACCACATCATCCGAGGCACAGACAAGATTTGCTGTCCAGAAGTCGTCTCATAGTAACAAATTTTGAAGTTGATAGGTTTTAATAAAATATGCGCAAATCGTAGAAAAAAAATTGCATTTTCACTCCAAAATAATCTCTCAAATCACCTCAATCACAACCGTCTGTAGGCCTATAGTTTAAAAAAAAGTTACACACCCCCCCCTGTTTAAGAATAAAAAGTAACATAACCCCCCCCCCTATTTCAACATATGAAAGTTACATGACCCCCTATAGTTTACCCAACCGCCCTCCAGCATAAATAATGAACGGTCCCTAAGTGCTGTTGAACTATACTGTCACGAAGTATCTAAAATTATTATCATATGTCCATCTAATATGAATAAGTGTTGCCAAAATGGCTCAAACAATTTCTTATTTGTTTCTTACATACATTGTAGTTTTAATTGAACAAGATGTTACATTGGTGTCAAACGTAGGCCCCTATACACAAATTGGGCTATAAATTGCGGTTTTAGTAAATGCACACAGGATGAGGGACTAATTAAAGATCTGTGATTAAAATGGTGTACATTTCACACCTTGCCCTTAATTGGCGCGTGTTGCGGTTTGACGAACCCAATCATACCACATGTGGTCTGGCTACTGTCTTGTCTTCCTTGGCACTGCTATTGGCCAGTGTGTGCATGATGTCATCGGGGTATCGTGTTGCATTGTGGTCTAGTGCCGGATTCTCGGCACCCATTTGTCCAAAACTGGAGGGCCACTCTTTTGACTCGGCTAGGATGGCTGATAGTGTTTCTATATTCTATCTTAGTATAGTATTTCCCTGGATAGTGATAGTGGCCCTACGAGGAGGGCTACGTATAGTGTAGTATAGTATAGTATACCTGGAATCGTGCGTGTTCGATTTTCGTGCAGCGTATACCGTCCGGTTTTGCAATTCGTGTGTACAGGCGTTCTGAATTTCCCCTATCACGATTTATAAACAATTTATTGCGTAGAATAGGGTAAGTTAGAAACAATAGGACTCCTTTGCAATTTAATAGCACATGCCTTCATAAATGTACATGTTATACTATCAACCAAATGAGATATGATATGTAGACCATACATTCTCTTGGTGATAGAACAACTCTCAAATGTGCAGGTTTCCTTAATAAAATATACACAAATATAAGTGTCAAAGTAATGAAAATAACATTGATTTGGAATTTAAAACTCGTCGTCTTAACTAATAATCCATTTCTGAAGTGTCCATTTGATCGGCGCCAAAAGACCGAGTAGAGCACGCGTGCTACCCTATGTGACTCGCCGTGCTCGTATAGCGTATAGCGTATAGCGAATACCGTATAGCGAATACCGTATACCGTATACCGTATACTCCTATGTGAACCCAGCCTTATGAACCTGCTAGGCATTGACAAGAGAGAAGAGACCATTATTTAATATGATTGGCATGGAATTCGCCAATTCTTTCGGGAGAAGATCCCAGAGCTGTCGACGATGAGAGACAGATGTGCTGGTTACTAACACTTCTTCTGGCACGGAACGCTTGTTTGCTGCTGTGTGCTGTGTTGGATGAAGTCATTGAGAGAATTAACAGGCAGCTTTCTGAAATGTCATCCTTTGACAACCGGATAAGTATCAGTGGCGGATCAACATCAGTACAGACACACTCAAGGAGTAATGTCGGCTTGACACGACAAACAAGTTACTTGTAGATTCATCTTTCACACAGCAATCAGAAGATGAAAGGCAAGCAAGATGGGAGTGGGCCAGGTCGTCAGAGGAGGTCGCAAATGTTTGAAAATTAGAAAGGGTTTTCATTGAGACAGTAAACAATGCAAACAGGTTATCAGTGCTGAAGAAAGAAGTATAGAAGAAGATGGTTGTGAAAGTGTCAAAGCTGCCTGACTCCTGCAAAGAACACTCAGGACCAGAAACACCAAAGAGTATTGCTATCTTGGATGACCTGGATGAGAGAAGCAGCTCCACGTCGAGGTGGGATATCTCCATGCAACGGTTGCTCCGGATATATATACGACAGATGCGTCGCGTGAAATCTCCTAATGGGGATTCCAAAAGGATTTCCGTCAATGAAATAAGAGCACCATTAAAAACGCTGTGAAGCCAGAAGTGATGTTGATAGTTTATTAAATAATGCATTATGAACAATCGAGATTTAACACATGATTATATATCTGTGACTGTTGTATTTCACAGACGTAGGCCTATATCAAAAGTACATCCGCCATGTCCAGGCAATTAGGCAAAAAGTGTTTGGGTCAACTCTGCAGAATTTGACACAATTTACCCACAGAGAAAAAATTATTTTGGAAATAGATAAATGCCACTTTTGGCGGCCATATTGAATTGTTTAAAGGAGACCTTAGAACATAATTAAATGTCATCTTATATGTCACAATCGAAATACCAACCTTAAAGAATTACATGAAAATGCTTGTTATGACGGCCATTTTTATTTTTTCTGAGGTCAAATAGGTCACTTTGACTATCCTAAGGAATGCAATTATATAATGAATGAAACATTTGGATTTAGAGACCTTTAAAATATAAATAGTTCAAAATAAACTGTTGTTAAAGAACTAAATGGGTTCAGAAATACCTAAAAATAACCGTTTTGGCGGCCATTTTGAATTTTTCTGAGGTCTAACAGGTCACTTTGACTCTCCTAATGAGTGGAATCATGAAATGAATAAAACCTTTGGGTTTAGAGACCTTACAACTTTAAAAAGTGCCATATAAGTTGCTGTTATACACCTAAATGTGCCAAAAATACACCAAGATGTCCATTTTGGCAGCCATTTTGAATTTTGCCATTTTACCAACCTAACCATTCATCATGGACTCTTTTCTTCGTCATATTCTTTTTTCTCACAAAATTTGGCCATAGAAAAAATTGGGTTTTGAAAAATATTTCAAGAAAAGGTCTCAATGTGCACAACCTACAGTATCAGAAACCAAATTATGTGATACCCCAACTTTTGAAAGGCAATTGAGGGCTCCTTCCCCGGAGGAACTCTCAGTGCCCCTTTAACGTACTCATTTGGACATACCCGCAAACAAGATATTGCTTATTTCATTACTGCTATCTATGAAGCTGGCCTCACTTATTATGCAAACGCAATATCTATAGTGGTATCATAGGCTTGACCGAGTAACTAAGGTAAAAGCAAGATTTCCACGTTGCCAATTAACAAGAGCTTTTTAGTTTTAGATGTTCTTTTGTATCAGCGACAATAAACATATATAACAGACAATATGGAATCCTCTTGTACGAATCATTTGTTACAAGCTCTGCGCTGTTCAATACATATATATATAGATATAAACAACGTTGCAGTGAGTCTATTGTATTCGACGCAATTTTGTTTTATGCCAAAATGTCAGCCTTATACAATGCAAACAATAAGTCATTTAAATGTGGTTCAACGCCATGTGACTAGGATGGTTTTCACGAAGACGAGCAATAAAATATTAATCAATTAATTGTAAAGTCATGTTTGCAGTGACGTTTCTGCTTGATGCTATTTTCTGAAGAAGATTTTTTTTTTATTACTGAAAAAATACGGTATATTTCCCGTGACCGTGACCCCTGTCTCTATATAAGCTTTACATTAATAACCTTTTACGATCATTAATGTATTGCTCTTCACATTGATTCCAAATTTAACTTGCAGCGACACCGTTTTCGCATTTAAGGGGGGACTTAAGGAAGTTTTTTGTTGAATTTTGTTAGTGCTGTAACAATTGAACCATGACTCAAATGTATATAAAAGTATACCTTTTTGGAAAGGAAATGGATCAGAGAATCCAAATTTGGCATCAATTTTGACCAAAAATGTTGATCTTTTGAGAAAATAACAAAAAAAACACACTTTTTTGACCCAATTTCTTTTAACAAACATAATTTTGAGTTAAAAATGCCCAAATTACTTGATGATGATGTTAAGACACTAATGAAGGGACGATTTTTGTTGTTGTTTTAACCTAATCCAATATTTTTTGAAATTTTGACAAAAAAGTGTAAAAAAAAAATAATCAATTTTCACGTTTTTTGGCACTTTTTGGTCAAAATTTTCAAAAATATTAGATTAGGTTAAAACAAAAAAATCTTCCCTTCATTAGTATCTTAACATCATTATAAAGTAATTTTGAAATTTTGTACTCAAAATTATTTTTGTTAGCTGTGTTCCAAAAAAATTGGGTCAAAAAAGTGAATTTTGTGATTTTCTCAAAAAATCTTTTTTGGTCAAAATTGACGCCAAATTTAGATTCTCTAATCCATTTCCTTTCCAAAAATTAATACTTTTATATGCATTTGATTAATAGTTCAATAATTACAGCACTCACAAAATTCAAAAAATCAAATCAAAAACTTCCTTAAGTCCCCCCTTAAAATACGATTTAGAAACTTTAGTTTAATATTGCTAACATTTCGTTGAAAACTCAATAGGTTTCCATTATAGAGAACACATAGACACTACAATGAGCGGTTAAGACTATGGACTAGAAAACTATTGAATTCTCCCCGCCTCGGTTCGAGTCCTGCTGAATACGTTTTTGTTAAAAACTATTTAGTCTCTGTAGTGTGTTGAAAAATTGTGTATCTTTTTACTCCGCACGTTTTCATCCATGGATGTAATCGTCTTACTGCATTCTGTCCACGATGTTTCACATTTTATGTCGGGAACCTTATATATAACATTTCACAATTTTTTCCTTGGGAGCACTTTGCTATCAAAGACGATGATAATATTTGGTATAATTGCACCGGAAGCAAAGAAACCAGCTTTTTTTGTGTGTGCTAACGATTGACTGTAGATGAATAGAAGTCGTGGCGCTGACTCCTGTCCAAAAATGTATTACAAATCAACATATTTTTTGATCAAGTTTAACCCGACGCGCCGGTTTACCGGCTTGACGGAGTCTGAACCATATATCAGACGCGCCGGTTTAGCGGCTTGGACCGAAGTGTACCAAATACCCGACAGAGCCGGTCCACCGGCCCACGTATTATGGGGGTTTATTAACATTGCTAGACGACTGGTGAAACTAGACAAGTGGTTCAAAGTTCAAAGTTCATGTTTGTTGACATCTACCGAGTGATTTCAGTCAGTAAGATTTGCACTGTACTTCGTATTTTGATTCGCGTCGAAAATACATGGAAATATGGCGCCGAGATTATACTTCTAGTTAAGTTTTGAACATGTTGGATGATATTGATACTGCTGAGGATTTGTTTAGATGATAGTTCTGGAATTTCAGATGATTTTGAGACTGAATCTGATGGTCAGTATATGAGTATTGACGACGGAATGGACATCGACGACCAGCCAGCTTTTCATGTAGGCGGTTATGTACATGTCCAGGTGATATAAACATGAGTTTTAAGGTGCAAATTATCACCATTTGTATTTATTTTTGTCCTGAAAGCATTATCCAATTAAACTGTTATTGTTTTTATGTGATTTTTTTACATTACAAATGATACTGAGCAAGTTTAGTATTGTTTTATCCATTTTTCTGCAAAAATCAATATTTTGTATGTTACCCACGGGAAGGCTAGGGTGAGCGGTACATATTGACTGGGACGGCTAGGGTTCAAAGTACCTTAGGAACATTTCTTGTTCACGAAATTTTTGCTACAAAGTCTAGGAATCGGTAAAATTACGATGTAACGATCGCATTGAAAATGCATCTTTATCGACTTAAAAATAATAAGAAAATAATGTTTTTAAATAAATTGAAAATCATGTCCTAAATAAATAGGACTTTTTCTTCAAAATGAGCCTAAGATGATCAAAATTGATGCAGGCAATTCGCCACAACTGCGAGTTGTAAATTACCCGATTTTTACTTGTTCTCTTTTGAAATCTTGGTATACAGGTTGGCCGTGGCGAACAAAATAGACGGTATTTTCATGCCTGCAAAAAACGATGCACTTAACCTAATTGGTTAGTATATTATGCTAAAATGATTGACAAAAACAACAACAAAAACGCAGAAAAAACCTTTTATTACTACTGTGTCAAATTGTCTAAAATAGGAATCTAGATTAGATAAATTATATGAACATCATAGATTTTGACATTGTAAATGGACCCATGTCATATGTGGCTCAACTTTCCAAAACTCTATAAACCACCTAATCAGTGGGCCTCGAGCAAGTAAAAATGACAAAAACTAGCAAACTTACTTGGGTATCATTCCACACCATACGTAACTCGTAACCCTGCAATATATTCGGATTGTTGTTGATATGATCGAGAGCCATCTCAGCGGCAGCGATGGTACCACTTCCGTCCCAACCTCCTCCAAAAGGAAAAAATCCTCCAATATATAAAGGAATCTTTCCCCCAATACCATGGTATGTTTCAGAAGTAAAGGTTTCATTGGTACTGGATGTCTCCATATTCTGACTACTAGATAATTGCAAAAGACATGCCAATATAGAAATACATTTCACCTGTTTTTCCACGTATATTTTCCGGGTCCGAATATCGGCTATACGAGCCATTTTACAGACACAAATGGCAAGTGTTTCATTTGATACACAGAATTGTCAGCTTAATGAAGAATAACCAGAGCAGTGTAGGCCCGTTGAGGGCGCGCGTTTAGGAGTGGTCTGTCGTCCGTGAAACACAGCTTATACAGGGCATCCAAATAGTTAAGCTTCGCCCGGTTAAAGCTCTATATCCAAGGTACCACAATATTTTAGAATGTAATAAAGAAAATATATGAACCATAATTCGCAATACATAGTGGGGTTAGTAGAAGACCTGAAGTGGCATTATCGTTACAGATTTCACAAAATGTTTATTTTCGCTACATAGGTCAACATGGATATATGGAATATGATTTTCTCAAGCCGCAATTTTTGTTGTTCATCTTGGTCCGGTTTTTGCCAAAAAACGTCTTTTTTGGTCTAAATGTAAAATATCACGGTTTTCGTTATTTGAATATGATGCGACTCGTCGACAGCTTCTCAAAATGGTGGGATTATTGTAACATCTTGCAGATTCAAATAGAAACCAAAACATACGAAATTGTTTGATATTTAGACATTGGTTTAGCAAAAAAAGTGTGTTTCTAAGGTAAAAAACCTCAACGTTTCTAATGTCATGTTTTTATGTCGATTTAGACATCACGTAACTTCAGAAATGCCTTTAACTTAAATATAAGGCTTCAGAGATTTTTTTTGTAAAAAAACACGGTTGACATTAGTGCTAAAACAGCTCAAAAAAGGTAAACGTCTTAAATATTGGATTCCTTTCATTTTTGGATCTTTCAATATTTCCTTTTTTATTGTGTTTTTCATTATATACGCCCAAGTTTTCTTACAGACGTTAATTTGTAATAAGGATTACAGAAAATACCAACGATTTTTTGTTCTGGTTATGTTTCATACCATTTTGGAATAATATATAGAAAATGTATAATCATTTATACAAAGACAATTCATTATTCTCAAAATATGTGAACAATTATTTGTATATATGTGTAGTATAATAAAATCTGAAAACGCAAACAATCCTTTCATTGCTACATAGGATTTTTACCTAAAAACATATTTTTAAGCCAAAATATATTTTTTTATTTTTTTATATTGTTATCCTTAAATGACTTTGAGCAATCGGCAAACTACTTTTGTTCACTAAGGTCCGATGACAACAAATTACACAACAAATTGCTTGTCGAAATTTTAGAAGAATCTCATTTCTAGATATAAATATCTTCATTTTAATGAAAATATATACTATTTAAAAGAAAATCTTAAGAGTCAGGCTACTGGTATTATTCCTAAACATATGTTAATTGACAGGTTTTAATTAATCCTGTTCAAATACATTTCTTTATATA
Source organism: Ophiura sarsii (assembly GCA_035610835.1). Lineage (NCBI taxonomy): Eukaryota > Metazoa > Echinodermata > Ophiuroidea > Amphilepidida > Ophiuridae > Ophiura > Ophiura sarsii. The sequence goes on along the minus strand of CM069441.1, from coordinate 85,947,720 downwards.
GTCATTTTGTTTAATACACAGAAAATAAGTTACATGGTTGACTAGGTTTTGCCAAAAAACACACGTTTTTACCCCAAAATAGTATTTGTTTACATTTCTATTCGTTTAAAGCTTAAACGACTAACAATCTATAATTTATAATGCCATTGTTCGTAAGGCAAAGGTCAAATAACTACAATTTAGGCAAAATAAGGGTCTCTAAATTGACAAATATACCATATTTCTGATAACAAATATTGCAATTCTAATGGATTTTTAAGGCAAAAGTATTTTGGCATAATTTGTTATATAAATGATGATTATTGGTATATAGATTCATTTTACTTGTAGCCTACTGTCATCATATTAAGGTTTAAAGCAATTATGTAAATCTTCGGGGCAAACTGATCAATTAATATAATTTATTTTACATTCCGAACATTTATACCATAGCTTAATTTTACGAAACTTGTTATCACAAACATGGTAACAATGTTAATTCTCATGGTATTGCAATAAAAATTTAAGAAAACAAAGAACTATAAGATTAATAGATTGGTAATCACGAGGTCAAGGATAATTTGAACTAATAACTACGAAATTTGTGGGCTCTCCATCTAACGACCATTGAATTATTAAAGATAATTTGGTATTACTGCCAATGAAATATTAAAAAAAGAAATAAAAAGAAAATGCGCTCCCCTTTTTCATGACGCTCATAAATAATAAGGACATTAGTATCATCTACATGTACGATCATATTAAAGGGACATTAAGTGGTGTTGAAAATTTTAAATTTTTAAAAATTTAATTTTTAAAGAATTCAAGATGAACATTAAAAATTGCCATTATTGTTGTTTCTACTAACAAAAACACAGCACAACTTGATTAAAACAATATCATCGCTATTTATTGAAAAACTCCCTCTATGCAAATATGGTTCGCGTTATGTATCACGCGTACTGCAGGGGGGATACTGCCGGACGTAAAATGCTCGTCGCGGCTGTACGAGCAATTTTGAATCGACGTTTTCTTGTACAAAGAGGGCTGATTTTTTCTTAATCCTTATAGGTGTAAGTTCATACATGTAATACAATTATAAAAATATACTAATCCCAGTTTTATCATAATTGAGGGCGCAGCCTCCAACACATCTCTAGTGCCCCTTTAATCGAAAGCTAGCCAATATAGTATGACTTGAATTACCGTCTACAAGTACTAAGTCAAGCGTGCGCGTTCGTTTATCGTAATGTGGACATAAAACATCACGCAGATATGTCAAAAGAAAGTACAGATGAATTATCATTTATTATTTTGATATGAAAACAGAGAAATGTGAGTAAAAATTCATTTTCGAGTTAAGGCGGGTTTTAAATTCCAGATCAAATGTTATTTCATTGCTTTTGACACTTATAATTGTGTATATTGTATTAATGAAACCTTCTACACATTTAACAGTAGTTCTATAATTACCAAGAGAATGGGTCTATATAGATCATATACAAATAATATTAAAAAAGAAATCCCCCCCCCCCAATTTTTTCTTCTTATATCCCTACCAATATGTGTACCCAAGATGGCCGTTTTGTGAAGTTTGGAAAGATAAAATCCTTTACAAACCCCACTAACAAAACCTCCCAACCTACTAGATCTAGATTATTTATAGATCCAAATTATGTGACACAAAATTATGAACAGAAGTTAAAATATGCATTTCCGTCAGTGGACCAGTGGTGTAAACCACACATTAGGTGGGAAACACTGATTTCTATAAAAACGCTTACAACATATAAATAATAATCAGTAATAACTATCCTCCCAGCCGCGGCCGGTCTCTAGTCCTTTCCCATTAATAACCAAGTTATCATTTATATTATATTCCATTACGGTAACGTTCATGATGTGATATATACGCATTATACTTACAGCAATAGTGAGAAACATTCCATTTAAGTGAACTTCTAATGAAAAAATGAAATTACAGAAAGAACATTTGATTTTGAATAAGTGTAGTGCGGGATTTTTCTTGTTTGTGGTGCAGAAATATATCAAGACGGCAGCATTGGGTTAAATGGAGTTCAAATGAATTTCGAAAGCCATTCTAATATCAAAAATACCACCCAAAAAGTCACATCTTCGAATCTGAATCATGTATTATTAAGGGAGAAAACAAAACGGAAGACCGCGCATGTAGCTTTTAAAATCTGCATTTCAGCGCATAAATATCTGTTTTTCCACTTTTGAAAATGAGGCTTCTTCAAATGTTCACCTTGTGAAGTACCAAGTCAGCTTCATTTTTTTTTGCTTAAAAAAGTAAAATTGTCACATACAAATAGAAATTAAATACAGTTCAACAAAATGTGATTTATTTCTAGTATGGTAGTGTTAAATTATACATTTCACCATGGAAGTATGATTTCACAGAGCCCGTCTCATGTCCACCCCCCCCCCCCCCCTGCATTTCGCATAGCATTTTACGGTTTCTTCTGAAACGAACCCTTTTTTTTGCCAAATATAATTCGTAGACCACGAAAACTTCATAGCTTCATACCACGGAATAAATCTGCCATAGACATTACATGGCGAAAATCGTACAGATTTTCACTGCAGTCCTCTGTGTAGGGAGTGTTGACAATAGCAAGGTCGTTTGACTATTGTGTTTATGCATGTTTATGACGACTGCCCCCTTTTAACAATCTTCATAGCTTTCATATAGGGCTTGGGTGACCTAACTATTGACTAGCAGTGTCTATGTGTTCTCTATATTATAATGAACTAGTCATGCTAGTGGTGAACTATTGAGTTTTCGACGAAATGTTAGCAATTGAACCCAGTTTCTTAATCGTATTTTAAATGTGAAAACAGTGTCGCTGCAGGTTAGATTTGGAATAAACATGTAGAGTAATAATGATAATAATGATCGTAAAAGGTTACTAATTTAAAGATTTTAATGAGACAGGGGTCAGGGCCACGGGAAATAAACCGTCTTTTTCAGTAATGAAAAGAACATTCTTCTTCAGAAAATAGAATTTTCAAGCAGAAACGTCACTGCAAACATGACTTTAGCATATACATGTAAACATAATTGATTATTATTTTATTGCTCGTCTTCGTGAAAACCATCCTAGTCACATGGCGTTGAATCACATTTAAATGACTTATTGTTGGCATTGTATAAGGCTGGCATTTTGGCATAAAACAAAATTGCGTCGAATACAGGGGGGGGGGGGGGGAGGCGTCCAAACAGTTTGTGGCATGGCGAGAGGGGGGGGGTCAAATAAATTTCGATATATTAAAAATGAAATTTACGGAACATGCAAATATGCCGTGATGTCACCGCGATTTGAACCTTTTGAAGGCTCTCGGATTACTAGGTATTTTTTGTGATCCAAAAATTGTTCTTGCCTGTCAGAGCTTTAAATCTGGGTGTCTGTTTGATTTAGAACTATTCTTGTAAGATTCATTTTGATACCCGCTTACAAAATTTGATACCCGTTTACAAAAACTTAAATCCCCATGATTTAAAAATAATGTTATAAGTATGATGATTTAGGCATAATTAAATACGTGCAAACGTGAACGCTAGGGATATTAATGTGGATACAGTTAGTTGATGCATGAATGGAATATGCTTACCGATTCAGATATCTGCATGCATAAGTCAGATTTGTCACATTTTGGGTATAGAATTGTCTAGATCAATTCAATTTTTTTTTTTTTTTGAATTGATCTAGACAATTCTATACCCAAAATGTGACAAATCTGACTTATGCATGCAGATATCTGAATCGGTAAGCATATTCCATTCATGCATCAACTAACTGTATCCACATTAATATCCCTAGCGTTCACGTTTGCACGTATTTAATTATGCCTAAATCATCATACTTATAACATTATTTTTAAATCATGGGGATTTAAATTTTTGTAAACGGGTATCAAATTTTGTAAGCGGGTATCAAAATGAATCTTACAAGAATAGTTCTAAATCAAACAGACACCCAGATTTAAAGCTCTGACAGGCAAGAACAATTTTTGGATCACAAAAAATACCTAGTAATCCGAGAGCCTTCAAAAGGTTCAAATCGCGGTGACATCACGGCATATTTGCATGTTCCGTAAATTTCATTTTTAATATATCGAAATTTATTTGACCCCCCCCCCCCTCTCGCCATGCCACAAACTGTTTGGACGCCTCCCCCCCCTGTATTCGACGCAATTTTGTTTTATGCCAAAATGTCAGCCTTATACAATGCCAACAATAAGTCATTTAAATGTGATTCAACGCCATGTGACTAGGATGGTTTTCACGAAGACGAGCAATAAAATAATAATCAATTATGTTTACATGTATATGCTAAAGTCATGTTTGCAGTGACGTTTCTGCTTGAAAATTCTATTTTCTGAAGAAGAATGTTCTTTTCATTACTGAAAAAGACGGTTTATTTCCCGTGGCCCTGACCCCTGTCTCATTAAAATCTTTAAATTAGTAACCTTTTACGATCATTATTATCATTATTACTCTACATGTTTATTCCAAATCTAACCTGCAGCGACACTGTTTTCACATTTAAAATACGATTAAGAAACTGGGTTCAATTGCTAACATTTCGTCGAAAACTCAATAGTTCACCACTAGCATGACTAGTTCATTATATAGAGAACACATAGACACTGCTAGTCAATAGTTAGGTCACCCAAGCCCTATATGAAAGCTATGAAGATTGTTAAAAGGGGGCAGTCGTCATAAACATGCATAAACACAATAGTCAAACGACCTTGCTATTGTCAACACTCCCTACACAGAGGACTGCAGTGAAAATCTGTACGATTTTCGCCATGTAATGTCTATGGCAGATTTATTCCGTGGTATGAAGCTATGAAGTTTTCGTGGTCTTCGCTATCTCTAAGCAGATAGAGCAATAGGTAGGCCTACATGGACTTTTTTTTGTAGACGAGGGTTCATTTCATGATTTGGTGAGGTTTAGAATGAGTTAGGATTCCTGTAATTTCGAAGACCACAGATTTTCAAAACGTGAATTTTCCAACATTTTACGACATAAATTTGGTCAAAAAACGTGTTTAATACATTTTACCATTCTGCAGATGTTATTGACCCTCCTTTATAAAATTCTACATGTTCAAAGTTCATGTTTGTTGACATCTACCGAGTGGTTTCAGTCAGTAAGATTTACACTGTACTTCGTATTTTGATTCGCGTCGAAAATACATGATGGAAATATGGCGCCGAGATCATACTTTGAGTCAAGTTTTGAACATGTTGTATGATATTGATACTGCTGAGGATTTGTTTAGCTGATAGTTCTGGAATTTCAGATGATTTTGAGACTAAATCTGATGGTCAGTATATGAGTATTGACGACGGAATGGACATCGACGACCACAGCCAGCTTTTCATGTAGGCGGTAATGTACATGTCCAGGTGATATAAAAATGAATTTTAGAGTGCAAATTGTCACCATTTGTATTTATGTTTGTCCTGAAAGCATTATCCAAATAAACTTTTATTGTTTTTATGTGATTTATTTACATTACAAATGATTCTGAGCAAGTTTAGTATTGTTTTATCTATTTCCTGCAAAAATCAATACTGTGTGTGTTACCCAAGGGAAGGCTAGGGTGAGCGGTACATATTGACTAGGACGCCTAGGGTTCAAAGTACCTTAGGAACATTTCTTGTGCACGAAGTTTTTGCTACGACGTCTAGAAATCGGTAACATTACGATGTTACGATCGCACTGAAAATGCATCTTTATCGACTTAAAAATAATAAGAAAATCATGTTTTAAATAAATTGGAAATTATGTCCTGAATAAAAAGGACTTCCTCTTCAAAATGAGCCTAAGATGATCATAATTGATGCAGGCAATCCGCCACAACTGCGAATTGTAAATGACCCGATTTTTACTTGTTCTCTTGAAATCTCGGTATACAGGTTGGCCGGGGCGAACAAAATAGACGGTATTTTCACGCCTGTAAAAAACGCTGCACTTAATCTTATTGGGTAAGTATATTATGCTTAAATGATTGACAAAAACAACAACAAAAACGCAAACAAAACCTGTTATTACTACTGTGTCAATTGTCTAAAATAGGAATCTAGATTAAAAATGATATAGATAAACATTTAGACATCATAGATTTTGACATTGTAAATAAACACATGTAATAGGTGGCTCAACTTTCCAAAAATCTATAAACCACCTAATCAGTGGGCCTCGAGAAAGTAAAAATGACAAACCTAGCCAACTTACTTGGGTATCATTCCACACCATACGTAACTCGTAACCCTGCAATATATTCGGATTGTTGTTGATATGATCGAGAGCCATCTCAGCGGCAGCGATGGTGCCACTTCCGTCCCAACCTCCTCCAAAAGGAAAAAATGCTCCAATATATAAAGGAATCTTTCCCCCAATACCATGGTATGTTTCAGAAGTAAAGGTTTCATTGGTACCGGATGTCTCCATATTCTGACTACTAGATAATTGCAAAAGACATGCCAATATGAAAATACATTCCACCTGTATTTCTGAGTATATTTTCCGGGTCCAAATACCGGCTATACGAGCCATTTTACAGACACAAATGGCAAGTGTTTCATTTCATGCACAGAATTGTCAGCTTAATGAAGAATAACCAGAGCATTGTAGGCCCGTTGAGGGCGCGCGTTTAGGAGTGGTCTGTCGTCCGTGAAACACAGCTTATACATTAGGAGCATCCAAATAGTTAGCTTCGCCCGGTTAAAACTCTACATCCCAGGTTCCACAATAATTCAGAATGTAATAAAGAAAATATATGAACCATATTTCGCAATACAAAACCTCCCAACCTATTAAATCTAGAGTATTTGTAGATCCAATATTTTAAGTTTAAAAAGCAAAGAATATCTTTGGCAACATTTAGATTGAAAGTTAGAATTTGATGGCAGATATATTTACAAATTTTTTCTCTTGGACTAATTATGAACTGAATCACAAGAGATATAAACCTTCAAAAGGCATACATAAAATTGTGTGACACAAAATTATGAACAGAAGTCAAAATATGCATTTCTGTCAGTGGACCAGACATAAAGTGGAAAACACTGATTTCTATAAAATAAAAATCGCTTACAACATATATAAATAATAAGCAGAAATAACTATCCTCCCGGTCCCTAGTCCTTTCCCATTAATAATCAAGTTATGATTTATATTATATTCCATTACGAGGTAACGTTCAGGATGTGATATGTACGCACTATAATAACAGCAATAGTGCGATACATTCAATGTAAGTGAACTTCTAATGAAAAAATGAAATTATAGAAAGAACATTGATTTTGAATAAGTGTAGTGCAGACATTTCTTGCTTGTGGTTCAGACATATATTAAGGCGGCAGCATTTGGTTAAACAGAGTTCAAATGAATTTAGAAAGCCATTCTAATATCAAAAATACCGCCAAGAAAGTCACATCTTCGAATCTGAATCTTGTATTCATTGTTATAATATTAAGGGAGAAAACAAAACAGAAGACCGTGCACGTAGCTTTTAAAATCTACATTTCAGCGCATTAATATCTGTTTTCACACTTTTGAAAATGATGCTTCGTCAAATTTTCACTTTGTGAAGTACCAAGTCAGCTTCATTTTCAAAATTGTCACATACAAGTAGAAATTGAATACAGTTCAACAAAATGTGATTTGTTTCTACTATGGTAGTGTTAAAATATACATTTCACCATGGAAGTATGATTTCACAGAGCCCGTCTCATGTCCCCCCCCCCCCTGCATTTCGCATAGCATTTGAGAAATTCTTGTATCTTATATCCCTACCAATATGTGTACCAAAGATGGCCGTTTTAGTGAAGTTTGTAAAGATAAAATCCTTTACAAACCCCACTAACAAAACCTCCCAACCTACTAGATCTAGATTATTTATAGATCCAATATTTTAAGTTTAAAAAACAAAGAATATCTTTGGCAACATTTAGATTGAAAGTTAAAATTTGATGGCAGTTATATTTACACATGTTTTCTCTCGGACTAATTATGAACTATATCACAAGAGATGTAAACCTTCAAAAGGCTTATAACAAATTGTGTGACACAAAATTATGAACAGAAGTGAAAATATGCATTTCCGTCAGTGGACCAGTGATGTAAACCACACATTAAGTGGAAAACACTGATTTCTATAAAACAAAAATCGCTTACAACATATATAAATAATAAGCAGTAACAACTATTCTCCCGGTCCCTAGTCCTTTCCCATTAATAATCAAGTTATGATTTATATTATATTCCATTACGAGGTAACTTTCAGGATGGGATATGTACGCACTATAATAACAGCAATAGTGCGATACATTCAATGTAAGTGAACTTCTAATGAAAAAATGAAATTATAGAAAGAACATTGATTTTAAATAAGTGTAGTGCAGACATTTTTTGCTTGTGGTGCAGACATATATTAAGGCGGCAGCATTTGGTTAAACAGAGTTCAAATTAATTTAGAAAGCCATTCTTATATCAAGAATACCGCCAAAAAGTCACAACTTGGAATCTGAATCTTGTATTCATTGTTATAATATTAAGGGAGAAAACAAAACAGAAGACCGTGCACGTAGCTTTTAAAATCTGCATTTCAGCGCATTAATATCTGTTTTTCCACTTTTGAAAATGATGCTTCGTCAAATTGCTTAAAAAAATAAAATTGTCACATACAAATAGAAATTAAATACAGTTCAACAAAATGTGATTTGTTTCTACTATGGTAGTGTTAAAATATACATTTTACCATGGAAGTATGATTTCACAGAGCCCATCTCATGTCACCCCCCCCCCCCCACCCCCCTGCATTTCGCATAGCATTTAACGGTTTCTTCTGAGACGAACCCTTTTTTCACGTTCACGTTTGCATGTATTTGATTAGTGCCTAAATCATCATACTTATAACATGATTTTTAAATCATGGGGATTTATAATTCTTTGTAAGCGGGTATCAAAATGAATCTTGAAAAAATAGTTCTAAATCAAACAGACACCCAGATTTAAAGCTATGACAAGAACATTTTTGGATAACAAATAAGACCTATTATTATTTATATCAGGCTTTTTAACGGTACAATAAAACTATGTATTCAATATTGTTTAACCAAAGTACCCGGATGCATCCAATATTCTACAAATATTGCCGTCCAATATTTTTTAGTCTCATACCCATTGTTTGTTCGTTACGAATATTCGTCTATACTATTGTATACAAAGGAGCTCACGCAACTTTAGCGTTTATTAAGCATGCAGTCGAGACTAGTTTTCGCTGATTGCATGGGTTTCGTAAATACGTGTTATCGGCTTAATGAAGCAGGCTTACGTGGGGAACTACTACGAAAACAACAAATCAACAAGTTTGCAAAAGTCGGAACCGCAGCAGACTCCCGGGAGATTCGCTTCTCTCTAAGTGATGATGATTTTAACGAACTTTTGCGGAACAAAGATTCTGCAAATACAATTTGCTATAAAAAATATTTTCTTGTATCACCCGAAAATAAGACATCCAATATTATATAAGTATTCCTTCAGAGAGCCATCAAAAGGTTCAAAATCGCGGTGACATCACGGCATATTTGCATGTTCTGTATGTATACAGTTCAAATTTTCAATTTCATTAGCCTTTTGGGAATCACAATGAGAAATGCATTAAAATAAGTACAAACATGTCTATTGGTTCAGTAATTCTTGAGAATTGAGATAGACCTTGAAAGTTGGGGAAGTTATCTGAAGGAAAAGAATTGTATGGTAAAACTAGTAGCGCGCGAAAAGCGTTATGATAATGTGGGGGTTACATCTTACATTTCATGAAAAGTAATTTAATATAGCGGTGTGATGAAATAAATGTGACCGATAATATAATAATTTTTTCCAATGGGAATACTATGTATTGTAACATTGTGCGCTTATGGAAGTATTTAGTGATGTATTCATTACCTCATGAATATGTATGTCAGATGTGGCCCAATGAAATGTCTCACAATCGCAAATACTGTACACGGGCGCGCGCAGGTATTTGAAACACAACAGATGACCGCCGCGCGAACCTTATTTGGCACAAGCGTATGTACTTCGAACCGCAGCAGACAGCGCGCACATCACTCCCGACATCGCTGGCCCTGAACATGTTTATTTTGCAACTCATTTTTGGGCTGATTTTATAATGGCGATAAAATCCGGATCTCGAGTGACAGAACAGCACAGACCTACATTGGCTGTACCTTGGAAAGTGGTGTTACATACAGTGCCAAAATGACTAAATGTTCACTGACGATTACCCATGTTCCGGCTTTTGTCCAATAAAGAAAGCTTGTAGGCCTACATGTTTTCAAAAAAGGGCTTTAAATTAAAGTTCTACTTCTGTATCGTCACGTAGACTCGGTCGTCACTCATCAGTTGTTGTTGGTGCTTATTATAATTATGCTGATTTGTTTGTTTACTTCTGCAATTATTAACTTGAACTCGGGCCTTAATTCACATTCTTATATGATGATGGGCGGTCAGTGTCAATCGAAGTAATATCAATAAGCTTACATTTGTACCGGTATAGGCCTAGGCCCCCGGACGAGGCCCTCAACTCAAAACTGACTGTCATAATTATTAATCATGACTTTCGGATTGCGACGATTCCGGGAGACGATTTACCCGGACAATTTAGAGAATTTGTTGATGCACTGGAACGATTTACTGACTATAGGCCTAGTTTTGTATGTAATCCCTTAAATCAGAAGAATCAGGCCGAGATCAGTTTACGATTTAGAAATCTAGGCCTATTTTAGATATGGAGTGCAATGCAATGCCTTTCTGTCTGCTTTATACACTTCGCTACGGGCGGGCGTCGCTAGGCCTAGCCATAAACTTACCTGCTTGGTAAAGAAAAGCGTAGGCATTTGTCAACAAAAAACTGACGGAGAATATATTCCATTCCAATCATCTACATGTTTTCTTTGGTCACAGAATTTATGAAAATTAATTCGCATTTATTTTCGTCCTTCACTTTAATTTGAATAGTTTTAGAGGCAGGGAATTACTCTGGCCCCTGAATCTGTTTACCATTTTACGACGGCTTCTTCCCTGACAACAGTCGACCGATTATAATTTGATTGGCTAATTCGTAAATGACATATCTCATCAATATTCATATGACCTTATTTGGAGGTTGGGGGATCCCCCGGATGGATTGATTCATTATTACCACAGGGAAGAACATCAAATGTTTTAAATCTGAAATATATTCCTCTTAGAATCTCTTTCAAAATTAGTTCTAAAAGAAATATTGTTATCTAATTATATAACAAATATTTGATGAATGAGGTTAAATACTTTGTACTGGCTAATTTTCAGTAATGGTGGAAATTTAAAACAAATGGTTTCAGGCCCGCGGAATTATTCCTTGGGCCTGAAACCATTTGTTTTGATTTTCCACAATTACCTCAACACAGCCAGTACGCAGTATTTAACCTCTAATCAGTGAATGAGTAATTGTTAATGTGGGGGTTACATACATTTCATGAAAACTTAACAATACGGTAAAGTTAGATAAAGTCCCGTTTGATACCCCCTTAATACGAGCCGTCGGTTTTGTCGAAATGTGCAAAGTAATTGATTGATTGTTAAGGCCCTGTCACACCATAGCGTATGGCCTGAACGTGGCCTGAACGTATGCCGACGTATTCAAAAAATAGCTCGAAAATTGTCAGAGTCCAAGAACGTCCAAGAACGTCCAACTTCCCAACGAATTGCGTAGGAAAAGTCGACATCGATGATGGAATGGACGTATCCATAGCGTATTCATAGCGTATTAAACGTATACATAGCGTATGACTAACGTATTGATAGCGTATCATTAACTTATAACAAACTTATCACAGCGTATCACAGCGTATGCGATCGGCGAGCGTATACCAACGTATGCTTAAAGCTGGCCTACCACTTTGGTAGTTCACCACAGACGAACTGGTCATACACCTGTTCACTTGGTGACAGACTGTACAGAGTTACCATGGAGAAATTGTAACTTTGTCAAATTCCCAAGAGAACTGGATGTGGATTGAAACTCAGAGTGGTAGCTCACCTTTAACGTATTCGAAGCGTATGTCTGCCGTGTTCGACGTATTCTCAGCGTATCCTCGGCGTACAACGAACACGTGACTTATGCCGCTGCAGAAATTGAGTTTCGTACACGGCGGGACAAGTGTTGCCAGTTCAAGTAAACGCAACCTAGATGATAACTATTAAAATATCTAGAAGGGTAAATCTATAGGTCCAACCTATAACTTACGACGAGCAACGTACCTCTAACGTATGTCGGCGTATGTCTAACGTATGTCAGCGTTCGTATGTCTAACGTACCACGAACCTATCGGGAACTTATGCAGAACGTAAGTTAAGCACACGTTGAGTACGTCGAGAAATTTTGAACATGCTCAATAATTTTTCGCGGGCTCGACGTGTTCCAAATTGTCACAACGTATCACAGCGTGCTCTTAACGTAAACGTATCCCCAACTTACCCCTAACTTGTATCAGCGTACACCAACGTACGCCAACGTATCAGTTTTCGATATTTCGCATACGTTGTCATACGTTCAGGCGATACGCCATGGTGTGACAGGGCTACCGTACAGCTAGTGTACAGCTACTGTACAGCTAGCGAGCATTCGGCGTTTTGGGAACTTATGGAGGGTTTGAGTATATAAATGGGTCCCTTCAGTATCTCATCCTCACTTCTTCATGGTCTGTCGTGCTGAACACATCAACCCATCATCATACGCTACGAATACGCTACGCTACGTTAAGGGGGGGGGGGGGGGGGGGGGGGGGGGGGGGGGTCTATGTTATTTTCACCAATTTTGGAAACAGATTTTCTCAATGTTATCGTGGGTTTACCCCTTAGAGTCATATATCAAATTGAAGCTTAGGTAACAGCGTTTCAAAAAATGTGCGTTATTTTGATCTGGTTGCTATGGTAACCAGTCAAGGCCTCTGATTGGCTAAACACGGGAACCAACATAACTAGAAAACTAAATGTTGCATGTTCACCATACTTTGGTAGATGATGTATGGGAGCAATGCGCACAACCCGATGAAGCCGGATTTTGTATATGGTTGCATAGGTAACCAGGAACCGACCAATCAGGTAATGTTACGTTATAATTCAAATTTGGAAAAATAAATTGAAAATCCGGCTTCATCGGGTCGTTCGATCCAAGCTTATTATCCATTCCAAATATCACCGTTACGTTGGTTCCCATATTGCAAGTTTGCGTGTTTTCTAGTTTTGAAATATCGTGCAAAACGTATGAAAAATATTAAAATTGGCGAGAAAAAAAGAGTTGACATTTTGGATAAAAATAGTTGTTCAATTTTGTTCCCGAAGAATGACATTTGACTGAACCAGATCGGAATCCGTTGTTCCAGTACCAGTAGTCTTATTATCATTAGTACGAGCCTTTACAGTGGAGATTGGTTCACCTTCTGGATATTTAGTCACTGATATTATCTGTGTTTTATGAAAAAGATATTCAATAGATTAATATTTTTTTCAGATATGAAAGAATGGCTGACCGACTAGATTTCATCCCCTATTTAATGTATTTTTCTATTGGTCAGTATATGGTATAGTTGACATGGAAAGAAATCACCTGAAAGTCACTAAATATGGCATAACTACACCGGCATAACTAGCCCATCAGAATAATTAAGCAGGCAACATAAGGATGTAATGTAAAATACAAAAGTCTCTCACCGTCTCAATTGTTCAGTAACATAAGAACATTACATTGGCTACGAGAATAACGTTAAAAGAATATAGAAAAAGTATCAAAGACACAGCGACAAAAAAGGTTGAAATTACCTTTTGGCTTGTAATGTATAGAAACGTACGTCGTAATAACAAACTAAAATATTGATATCAATGAAGTTTATTTTGTACGAAATGATGATCGAGGCGCTAATATAATTTTTCGCCTTTTTAAAATATATATAACCATTATTCAAAAGACATCCTTTGTTTTAATTGATTTGGGTATTTTGAAATAGTCTTTTGATAATGACCAATAGCGTATGCTTACCTTTGGAATGAAAATAACCATAAGTGTTATCGATGTGCAGAATATGTTATTGCAACTGGTGAAGATATAGAGGGCGGATGAATCGTCTCTTATATAAAGCTTACGGATAATCCTATAACGCATAAAATGATGACGTTGTACACACTAAAGCCTATCTGCAATTTGCTGTCGTTGAGGGCCAGAATAGTAACCTAGAACGGAGTATAAGGGAAACTAGTAATATCATATATTGATTTTGTTCTAGAATTTATTGCCATGAGTATGATAATGTTCATTTTTTTCTCAAAATAATTCCCCGATAAGAAAGGAACAATATTACAGATATAATTTATATTACAACTTAACCTGTCTGGTCTCCCAGGCCAGAAATGCTCCAAAGATCAACAGAAGTCCTTTATATGCGTACAGTGGAATAAGCCAATAGATCATCGGATTACACGTACATAATTTCACATAGACATAGAGTACAAGGCGCTGATTGGCTACGTCCGGATCATCCCACAGAATAGATAAGCTATACATTGCTATCTGGTACCTCATATAGATTTGGAGATCATTTTGTTTTGTGGATTTCTCACTACAGATAAATCTAGACAGAACATTTGTAAGTCATCATGTAACAATTTTATCTGATGTGTGGTTGCATACTTTAAAGGTATATTATGTGATCTTTCCAGGGAACGCCCTCAACATCGAAAAAATAATTGAAAGCAGATTTTCTTGCAGATTTACATTTCTGATCATAAATCATACATACATTCCAAGTTACAGGGCGATACGATTCTTAATTACTTCATAATCATGGTTTTAGAGTGAAATATGTTCACGCTAAATTCACTCTAAAACCATGATTTTGATGTAATTAGGAATCGTATCGCTCTGTAACTAGGAATGTATGTACGATTTATAATCAGAAATGTAAATCTGCAAGAAAATCTACTTTCTAAAAATAATCATGAATAGAGGGCGCTCTCTGGAAAAGATCACATAATATGCCTTTAAACTACAGCGGTTGAAGAGCAAATCCTAGTATGTACTATGCAGTGTATTAATCATGAGATACCAATGTAGTTAATTAAAATAAAGTTTTGTTAATGTATATATGACATAACTTTTAATAATCAGAGCTGTATTATCTAAAAGGCAAAGGTCCACTCTGGCTAGTTCACCTAGGATGAAATAGCTTCACACCTGTTCATTTGCCGACAAATGAAATAGCGTTAAGAGGGAGAAATCTCAACCTTGAAATATTCCCAAAGGATCTGGCTGGTAAGAGTGGACCTACGGGTTTAAGGTTACTATGTCAACATGGTCAAACATGTTGTAGTAAATGTCTGAAACTTTAAGGGTTTCTTTTTTTATATTCACCACATATCCTATTTGCAAAACTGGCTGTTCCCGCGCCATTTACTGACCCCAAGATAGAATTCCATTTGATGTATCAGAAATAATTCTGTCATAAACCACTCCAAGAAATGTAAGCTTTCGTACTGCTATTTGGATTCAGAGTTGATTTTAACAAATTATATTCTTAAAGAGTATCTCTCAAACCATCAAAACGTCCATCATTCGTAGCCAGGAAACTGTCTACGCGTTGCTCGGAAGAGATCGATTCGAACAGTACTTTCGGGAGGATGTTGCACTTTCATCATATGAGAATTATTTGTTACATGAATTCCATTATAATACCTTATCCTGTATTATTTAATTCATTTCCATTTACGGAGATAATAGTACCACTATATTATTAGTAAAACCCATTTCTTGGATTTTTATACTGTCATTATTTTTTTCATTTTAAATGACACTGGTTTGTCACTGGTTTAAATGACACTGGTCAATTTTGATGCAACTTTATGTTTTTTCCATGCACAAAATTCGAAGCAATAAAACAATTAGAATTGTTATTAATATTGCTTTCTTACAATACGCCACTTTATTAAATGTTCGTTTCTCCTTATGAAATGTTAACATATCATAAAGACAATCACATCTCTTTATCTTTATGTTGACAATATTATGTTTCAAGGATAACCGCATATTGCATCTAAAACATTATGTCCATGTTATCATTGGGTCTACAAGATAACTACAGTGACATTAAGCTTCTTTGTTTCCTTTTCAGAAAAAAAAAGAGAATTGTATTAAAAATGCATTTCTATTACTATCTTTTGTTTTGTTGACCGTTGAGAATATATGAATTTATAACACCAACATAATGCATATATTCCCAACAGAGACAC
The DNA here is from genome assembly GCA_035610835.1 of Ophiura sarsii. Taxonomy (NCBI): domain Eukaryota; kingdom Metazoa; phylum Echinodermata; class Ophiuroidea; order Amphilepidida; family Ophiuridae; genus Ophiura; species Ophiura sarsii. Next base: position 85,931,371 of record CM069441.1, on the reverse strand, counting down.
GAGCAGATTGCTTATCAAAGTCATCATACACGACTGGGATAGTAAGTATCATAACCTTAGGGTTTCACACCACTAAATAACGTCTGGCCCTATCCCCCTTGAGGCAATAGTCCAAAACCGGCCCGTTTCTATGCCGAAACGGGAGACCTATTGTAAATTACAGTTTAAAATTAGGGTATTTACTACATGTTATGGCGAAATTAATATAGTGTGAATTTTGACAGACACATCAGCGTTCTTCAGGTCCAAAAGAATTGATGCAATGATGATTTTTTAATATTTTTACAGAGACATTTGTGTTCAGGTCATTTCCGGTATCTGACGCCATCATCTAAATCAACAATTGCGTGTGACCAGGGAAACTCAACTCGTACTTTTTGAAAAGGCTCTAGCTCAAAAAAAATGCCGGTTACCCCCATATATGAGTTGTTGAGTTAGTAGTCATGGCTTTCATCTTCAAGTTGAAACCAAATGTCAAGATACCAGTTTCTTATAACGTCGAGAAATATCCATTTTAAAATTGTGCATTTCACGTGTAAACCTATGGGAGATGTATTTGGTGGTGTGCAACCTTAGGGTTCCTCTCATCGGGATAAAAATTAAAATGTGTAAAAGTTTCAGTGATTTTAGATTCATCGTGTAACGTGAAATTGGTTTATTCTCAATGAAATAATAGTGTAATATATTATCAGTCGCACAATTTCGAGCAGGAATGTTTTTCATTTATCATGTTTATACGAAATATCCGACACACATCTTACACTTCATAAGAGCAAGGTTACTTCAGGATTCTGACACTACATACAGGCTGTCCCAAATTAATTAGTACCCATCGATGCCAAAAGTTCATTAATTTTTGTCATCATCGAAATCAATGGGATTAGGTCCGTTGTTTTCTTATCATCTTTGTCATACTACCCTCTTTCATTAGAATTTTAGATCATGAATATTTAATTTATTAAACTCGAGATACACACCATTATGTAAGACATGGTGATTTCACCTTTTTGACAAAGTGCTAAAAAAATATGTGTGCTATTACAGCGTGTTTGAAAGAAACTCGTGTATTCTCATAATCTCTTGTCTACTAAATAATCTTATCTGTCTGTTGTAACTCTTATTAGTTATGGGTGTTCAAATCATTAACAATTCTTCTCTTTAATTAAATTTTAAGGGTAAAATAAGTTCGTCACACTTGAGTGACCCCATGCACTGTTTTATTTGACAAGTGTTTATAGACTTAAAAAATGAAGTGGTATGTGGTGACTTACCAGTGGCTTAGAATTCATTTTCACATTGAGAAAGGATTTCGTGAGGTTAAACAGTAAGGGACTATATCATTTGTACCAAGTTTGTAAGAAATTGCATCCCCAATATGAAAAAGAATTACCCATGACCACGTCTTTACCTATTTAAATGTCCCTCAATTTTAGCCTCAAAACTAGCTCATAGAAACAAAGCTTGGGGTCGCTCATGCATGACGATCCATTTTTCTCTTCAAATTGAATCAAAATGAAGAAATATTAATGGTTTGAACAACCATATGATACAACAACAGTTTAAAATAGAAAGAAACAACAAAATATATTAGCAGACAAGAGATAAGAGAATGTATTAGTTTCTTTCAAACAAGCTGTTTACAAACACATTTTTTTGCACTTTGCCAAAAACGTGAAATCACCATGTCTTACACAATGGAGTGTTACTTCGGTTAAATAAGTCCGATATTCATGATCTAAAACTCTAATGAAAGGGTACAGTATATCAAATATGATAGAAAAACAACGGATCTAATCTCATTAATTTTGATGATAAAACAAATTTGGGCATCGATGGGAACTAATCATTTTGGGACAGCCTGTATGTATGCATATGTATGATTTTGTATTATTATTTGATTGTTATCATATAGAGATGTCAAAATTTATTAACAGGTTTCGTATAGGTATATAAACAGAAGTAACTTACTTCGATTCTAATTATGCTAATTTTTCTGGATATAAAAAAGGATATAAAGTGCATTTTATCATTGGAAATATTATTTTGCACAATTTTAATGATCATTATTGAATTTGTTAAGCTAACTTAAGAACGGTAACGGGGGGCATTTGAAACAATATTCTGTTCGAAATAATTCAACAAGTAAATCTTTGCTAATTTGAATTATACAGTGATGTGAAATTATTCCGCAAATGTCCATTGCACAGCGTCATATTTGAGAATATGGTTAGATCTCAATCTGAATGTGCCAAAGTCACCACTATTTTTCCTCCAACGTCAAAAGCATCTCTCTACATTTGTAGTTGTCAATGTGCCACATGTCATTAAACAGACTCTGCGGGATGTCTTCATAATAATAATAATAATAATAATAATAATGATAATAATCAGTATTTATAAAGCGCCTTTCCAAATGGCTCAACTGCTCAAAGCGCTGTAATTTGCTGCTGGTGAATCATCAAAATCAGGTCGCATCAACTTTTTTAGGGTGCAGCCTTTTGTTAGGGTTCGAGCGCAACTCTATCCGCTCTTAGATTGTAACATCCACCATATTCTAAAGCAAGTGGCTGAGCACTGAAACAAGTTATTACTATCGACAAACGTATTGTCTTTGGAATGTTGAATACATCAGTTTCCAAATGACTGTAATACACCTATCAGTTGTAAGACGCACTATACGACCCCCGGGAGAGGTGCGTCGTGGGTGCGTCGTTTACCAATAATTCGTGACGGAGGGTACGTCAGTGGCAGCCTTTGGTCCGTCAAAAAAATGACGGAGGGTGCGTAAAGGTCCGTTACTTTACATGGGTGCGAATGGGCTGATAGTTGACTGAGGGTGCCTATTTGGATGGCAATGGTCCGTCGTTTTTTTGACACAGGGTGCGTCATGATACATGAGAAGTTGACGCACCTCGGTAAAGTAACGCACCACTCCCGGGGGTCGTATAGTGCGTCTTACAACTGATAGGTGTATAAGGCCAAACAAAGAAGATAGTCTGTCTCAAAAACATTGTGAAAAAAGGTGACATAGGCTATAATTTGATTAAAAAACCATTTTGGTAGTGACTTGTAGAATTCACACCACCAAATGGTTTTCCTATGCGTTTACATGTAAAATGGTAGTTACAAAAAGCCCATTTTCTCGCTTATAAAGCGACTGGAATTTTCAATTTGACATTTTCCTTAAATTTCATGATATATTTGATCATTTAATCAAAACAAATATATATGGTATCCCCGAAAGTTCTGAGATATAAGACCCCAAAGTTGGACAATTGATGTAGCGCCCTCATTTATCAGAAAAAGTTGAGAAATGTTGCCAGATCATTTACAATCAAAATACATCCAAAAAACCTACAAAATGCATTGAAAATATGTCTTTTTCCACTGTGGTATTAGGTAGTAGTCCTAAAATCAGGATTAAACTACAACTTTAATCATTTGGGAGCAATAAGTACCATTTCTGATTAATTCTATAATCAATGGGCCACAGGATGAAAGCTAAGAAAAAACTTTTGATTGTCGTCTCTACAAGGACTGAAATTATTTACTGGCGTGGAATCTAAAGGGACAATTGTTTTAATTTTTATTGTTTTTACTTTCAATTTCAATCCTCATAATGATATAAAAACTATTCTTTTGCAAAAACAATGAGCTACACATGATTTTTTTACCATTTCAAATCAGAGCCAATCTTGGCCTACCCCTTAAACATGTACTATCTACTGAAGACAGCAAATTGTCAAAATATAACCTGGGCTTTTTGGGTCACACCAATTAATATTTTAGGACTGAATGTGGAAAGAAGAAGTAACAGTGTCCATTTTAGTCATTATAATGTTAATTTACATCTTTTCACCTGCTTTTGTAAATTTTACAGCAAAGTGGAGCACTGTGTTAGTTTAGTGTGAAATACCATGAAATATGATTAGGTTGGATATTTGGCCTGCCCTACATGCAAATTATGCTGAATCACATTAAACCTGATCATGTGAATTGATCTAATCAATGTATTTTTTAAACACTTTTTGAACATAGATACTGAAACCCTCTAGACCCCTTAATTTTTTTTAATTTTTTTTTAATACATGGGGGGGGGGGGGGGGCATGATGATTTGATCGGGGGATAATTTATGACTGGCAAATGAATCTATTAGATGTAGCAATTGAAAATATGTCCCCAATTTGCACTGTAGGGCTCTGTAACAGAGGAACAAAGGTTTGACTGATCTTTTAAGGGTGTGCTGGAACAGGAAACGTACGTTAACGAGTGATCTTTAGAGGGATCACTTGAATATGGAAACATACGTTATAGCTGAGTGGAAACACGTGTAATTGAGTAATCATTAGAGGGTACGTTAGGAAACAGGAAACTACGTCATTGAGTGATTTGTAGAGGGAGACCTATTTAGGGAAACATGTTATTATATAATCTTAAAAGGGAGCGCTGAAACAGTGAAACAAACGATATTGAGTGATCTTTTAAAGGAATCACTGGAAGAGGGAAACGAACATTGCCACCTGACGCTCAGAAAGGATAACACTGACTAGACCAACATTTGCGGATGCCACCGTGATGATGATAAGCAAGTCTGCTATTTATTTTGCACTGACTACATACGCCAAAACAATTCAAACGATATAATAATTTTGCAATATAATTAGTACGAATTTCTGACCTACATTGTATAACGCGGATGGTAAGAACGTTTACCCATCCAGCCCAGACACGACCACAAACTGTACTAAGGGCTGACGTCAGAATTAATTACAAAGCATACGATACGAACGTGGAAGGAATGAACCCTATACCCAACCAAAACTGAATTGAATTGACATAGACACAACAGCCATATTAACGCAGAACCGCGAATTTATAACAAGTTTAAAAGGGTAGGCATGCAATTGTCGCCCTTTAAAATTGCATTACACAAATTTTGATTACAAAAAGGCTGAAAACAGATTTAAACAGGACGTACATTTTTACAACGAGGATGGAAAGATTATTTCACCCACCCGCTTTTGCGTTCACTATTCGACTAATGATGTAGGAACAACTCCAAGATCCTGTTTACGATCTTTGCATAAATTTAACGATACCTTTTTGTTACATGTACATACAATGAGTACCAACAATAAAATTCCATAATTTCATACTGAAACCAAATTTTAACTCCTTTGTGGGAAAACGCACAATTTGCATTACATTTTGTACAAATACTTGTTGAATAAATAATGCATATCAACGGTTACAATTTTAAATGATTGTAAAGTACTTCTTTACATTGAAAGAAAAAACCACAACTGCCAAATCAACTGGAATGTATAAATAATAACGATACCAAATATGGGAATAAACAGCAAAGCCCATATGTACATTGTGCCAAAGGCCTCCTTTTGGGAGGGAGGGTGGGAAAATTAAATTTGCAGAGCTGAAAAAAGCGTGATTATTCATCAAAATCACAGAGCGAATGAGCAAACAACTGTGAGACAAATACATTTCGCAAACAGGAAGTGGGATGATATAACAACACGCCCACACACGCGCTCATTGGCTGGTCACGCAAAGAGCATAGATCGCTCGAAAGCACACGAAAAATCGATTCATCACGCAAGTGACAAAAGGGAAATTTATTAACACAACAAGTAGGTTAAGTAATTTCTAATTGCCACCTGACGCTCAGAAAGGATAACACTGACTAGACCAACATTTGCGGATGCCACCGTGATGATGATAAGCAAGTCTGCTATTTATTTTGCACTGACTACATACGCCAAAACAATTCAAACGATATAATAATTTTGCAATATAATTAGTACGAATTTCTGACCTACATTGTATAACGCGGATGGTAAGAACGTTTACCCATCCAGCCCAGACACGACCACAAACTGTACTAAGGGCTGACGTCAGAATTAATTACAAAGCATACGATACGAACGTGGAAGGAATGAACCCTATACCCAACCAAAACTGAATTGAATTGACATAGACACAACAGCCATATTAACGCAGAACCGCGAATTTATAACAAGTTTAAAAGGGTAGGCATGCAATTGTCGCCCTTTAAAATTGCATTACACAAATTTTGATTACAAAAAGGCTGAAAACAGATTTAAACAGGACGTACATTTTTACAACGAGGATGGAAAGATTATTTCACCCACCCGCTTTTGCGTTCACTATTCGACTAATGATGTAGGAACAACTCCAAGATCCTGTTTACGATCTTTGCATAAATTTAACGATACCTTTTTGTTACATGTACATACAATGAGTACCAACAATAAAATTCCATAATTTCATACTGGCTTAATTTAAACCAAATTTTAACTCCTTTGTGGGAAAACGCACAATTTGCATTACATTTTGTACAAATACTTGTTGAATAAATAATGCATATCAACGGTTACAATTTTAAATGATTGTAAATTACTTCTTTACATTGAAAGAAAAAACCACAACTGCCACACAAGTTTTTTCATTTGACGACGAAAAATGGGAACACTTGCCTAACCCTCCCCTTTTTTCATGAAAAGGATTAGGAAGATTGTGGCGGAAAGCTTGTGAGCCCTGGATGCGAATTGAAGTACAACAACGCGTTTTCCCAAACAGAAACAAAGATTCCCTAACATTTTCAGTTAGATGCACATTATCATACAAGTAGAGAGAACGAATCACTGGGCTTAATAGTTGGGTGTCTGATAAAACACATGTAAGCCAGTCTACAGCATATGCTATCGGAAATTATTGATATTGGACATACATTTCATACCAGCTGTTTGATTGCGAGCATCAAGATAATAGACGCGAGGCAGAAAATCAGACCAACTAATTGTATTAGGGTACAAATGGCTAAGGGCGATAGGATTTCCTCACCAGTGGCCGTAATCCCGTATGCCATTGAACAGAACGTTGGAACCAACATGGACAACAATGGTAGACGGATCCCTACGCCTCTTTAGCAATTTGGATAACTATTCGCGTAACCCACCAAATTACAATTACATATGAGTACTATATGTGTACATACAAAATCCATATCTTGTACTAGGGTAACCTACATAATATATGCACAAAGATAAGAATTCAATGCGATAGTAGCCGGCTGCGCAAAATTCAAAACTCTATCTCTGTAGAGAAAAAGAAACATAGTACTTGGCTCCAGGTGCTAACTATCTCGTGCCAACCCGATTGAATACTTAACAAGCCCATACATATGAACTCCCCCCAGGGTAACCAGCAATGGCTAACTAAAATTTAACATGTGTTCGCTAAATAAAACAGTGATGTCACCAATTATCAGAGTGCGCAAATTACGTTTGGGCAACGCTCATCATTATTTCATAAGAGTACGTGGTTAACAAAGTAAACGAGAGATGCCATTGGCCCCGTCACACAATCCTTCAGCCATCATTATCCGTTTTACTGTAGCTCAATCATCCCCAAAATGTATACGCTAAATAGCTTGAGATACTAGTGCTTACGTTGTACTTGAAGCTAGCAGTAGTGTAACAAGAAGAGTCTTTTAAAAAGACAAACAGCACTCAAAGGGTGTAAACAACAGCGTTATCCGAATGACGGTTTTTGTAGTTGATTTTCACCAGCATCCAATCCAAGTATAAACTGATGTGACAATTCTGTTGTGACAGCAATAATTCTAAGTAAACCAAGCTCGTGATTTACATTTGTTGAAGTTAGCAGTATGGTAAAGCAATATCCAAGAGTGAGCCGAATATCATCTTGCATACACGAGCATCCGATCCAACTTAATACATTGAGGCAAAATACAACCGTTGTGTGTAACAATATTTAGTAAATAATGATATAGCTACCCAGTCGTTGAAGTTATTTAAACCATACCCTGTACGAGTACATGTAGACGATAACATGGCAACGTTGGGTTTCATTGAAAACACTGTTTTGGCTATTTGGTATTGACTGAAGCTACCATAATAGTGCAGAACACTTACAGCACCATATATGGCGTATAGTTGTAGTAACTTACAGGCATTTGCAACTGGTGTGAATTAATAAACAACGGCTTTTGTTAATATTATGAAACAACAACAAAATCTTGTTTCACAGTTATCAGAAAACAGCGATACCTTCGTATGAGATCGTGCCTCCGCATGATGCAATAATAATCCACTGCAAGTTTTGGATCATGGAAGCGTTGTCACCAACCAAGGACTAGCTTCTTTACTTCACGGATGACTATACTCGGAACAGGCTGGGTACGAATGAAAGGTCTCTCCACAAAGCCATACTGGAGAAAAGCCGACGCATACGTTCAGAACAGTCATAGAGGTAGTACTACTGCTGGGCTCCGACACATGTCCTGAAAGAATAAGAAAAACGGCAGAAGCAGAATCTGGGCAATTTATATCCTTAACATTAAGTTACCCCTTATACCATGTAGCAACTTGTAGGAAATGACAAAATCATCGCCCAATGATGATTATTAGCAGGACCTAAAATTCCAAAAATATAGGTATACCAGCCGGCAAATGAGCTTAAAAACATTATTTTAAATGTATTAAGAACCACTTATGTAACCATGTATATCATATATTTATTTAAAATATGTCGCCTTGGCCCACGCAGAACCAAAATGAAAGAACATGACATGATATATATATTTTTGACGTCATCGCCGAACGCAATGACAAATGAAACCTATAATATGCATGATATAGCAACCGAATACAACCATAGACCCCATTGGGGGTGGGGGTGAGCCAATTAACTAGTTTTGTGTAAAACCAAAACGTCTCCGGTATAACAAAGGGAGGCTGAGGTGAACCTGATGCAAAACAGCCAGGACTAACATTTAACCAACCTGAAATACAATGAAAAGCCACTATGGTTATTAAAATTCCAAACAAAACGACAACCACCCAACTATATTTTAATAAGTGAAAGAATACATCGATATCGAGTACGATAGAATCACACTAAGTTGATGACAAACTACCTGATTATTTTGTTTTTAAATTTCTTTTAGCGCAACTAATTTTACTATCTAGGTGGCAAAAACCATGTTTGACCCCCTCAAAACAAAAACAAAAAATATATAGATATGATATGATTAATAAATGAATGGACGACGCAAATCCCACTTATGAATTAAAACAAAACGACCCGTGGCAGAGGGCAAAAGTTAAAACGTACATCGCTGAAACTAGCATGAAACGCACGAAGAGAGATAGCTAAAACAGAACTAGAATCGCAGTCCCCCACGCGATCGTAAACAAAACAAACAAACGTCATTATACCAATTATTGTGTAACATCTGCCATGCAACTACCAACTATAGCATACTCGTCTAAATCCTGCCTGACTGAGAAACGCGCGGAAATTATTATATTGAAAATACAATTTAGAAACTCGATGCCAAATTGCGGCAAATTGGTTAGAAAAATACGACCTGACAGATGACCTTTGAATTTTGGCAAAGTAGACTTTTTGTATCAGACGTTTCCGAATAAAAAACAATACCGACCAACAAACCAGAATTTGCAAATGGAATGTAAAGTTAATAAATATAACGCCGGGGCGTCCAGAACACTCGCAAATAAATCACTCACTTAAACTGAAGCAGTAACACTATTACGCGTTAACAACAACCTCTTTAAAATTATTTCAACAAAGGTACAAAAGGTATAATACAATATTGAAAATGTACGCAACAAATGAAAACCGGTTGGCGTTAAATACTGTTGGAGAAAAAATCTTTTGAAAACGACCTCGCTATGCGTCGCTTAAACGGGCTAACATACAAAGCAGGAGATCGATAAATAGGACATTAACTTAATTCAAGACGATGTCGCGCATTACAACAACAAAAAAACCCTCCCCAACAACCGAACCATGAATGAACAGCGTAAATCAACTACCAAATCAATAACCCGCTAATAGAATCCTCATATTAACCAAATGTGAAGATTGATAAGTTGTAAAGTGGGGATTAAATGATATGCCTGCTAGAATAAATTATACCAAGTTATCAACAACCTCATAATATTTCAACACAGGTACATTCCAATATTGAAATAAACCCTTTGCGTTAAAAACCATTTTAATACTGTTGGAAAAAATATTGCTTGACAAAAATGTGTGACAAATGACCTTGCTACGCAATGTTAACACTATAAGATGGGCAAACTATACAAAGTGGAGATCGATATACAGGTTATTAACTAACCAAACGATGGATTACAGAGACTACCCAACGACTGATCCATGAACAGCATAGCAATAAACCAACTACCAAATCAATATACCGCTAATACTAACAAATGTGAAGATTGATAAGAGTAAATGCCAAAGTGGGGATTAAATTATATCCAATGAATATTTTTATTTTGTGTTTTGCACGTACACCCAAACAGTCTATAAAATACCGTAAATGCCACGGACACCATTACAACGATTATCAATAGAACTAATACTATGAACGCATTAAATTCAACGGCAATTATTTAACAGGCCTAAACACCACATTAGATTTAGTATATGAATATATAAAAGCTCTCACCATTGAAAAATGAACCACGCCGGCATTCCAACCATCTAGGCTAGCTGCGGTTTCATGACGAAAACGGGATATGTACAGCCATGACTACCAAAACCTGGCGGCAAAAATTCGATGTACTTGCTGCTGAATTGAACTGATGATAGGAGCCCAGTATTAGATCTTCTAAACTGGCCCGAAGACGATGCATTTGGCTTGGCGCATTTAGTTTTCGTAACAGAAACAATGCCAACACTCCCGGCACTCAACATAAACATGCCGAAAGATCGATGTTTGATTTGATGCAGCCATCAAATTGAACGATAGTTATACCTGCCGATATATTGGTGGTGATAATAGAGTTCGGGCGGACACTTGGTTCTTGAACATGGATTCAATCGTTGAACCCACACATTACCAGACCTCGATGAAGAACCGGGTACGATGGATAGTAACTCCCTCCATGTAGCCACTATTAATTCTACAGGTAAGTCAGATTGGCCAACGCCCGTCTTGAGACCTGGTTTCACGATGGCAGAACCTTAAAAATTAAATTTGCAGAGCTGAAAAAAGCGTGCTTATTCATCAAAATCACAGAGCGAATGAGCAAACAACTGTGAGACAAATACATTTCGCAAACAGGAAGTGGGATGATATAACAACACGCCCACACACGCGCTCATTGGCTGGTCACGCAAAGAGCATAGATCGCTCGAAAGCACACGAAAAATCGATTCATCACGCAAGTGACAAAAGGGAAATTTATTAACACAACAAGTAGGTTAAGTAATTTCTAATTATAGCTGAGATGGGAAACACGTTTAATTGGGTGATCATCATAAGGAACGCTGGAACAGGGAAACATACGTTATTGAATGATGTTTAAAGGAAGCTCTATACTGCCCCCATCGTCAGGAGAATATATCACAATTTGCTTCTCATGAAAGAGATAAAGAGAAATACATGTTACTCTACAATGAATATTGGAGAAGAGGGTAGACTATGCCATAGTCGATTTTATTTTTAACCCTTTTATTGTTTTGACCGTTTTTATTATTTGTATTTATTATTTTTTAATTGTTTCCTTTATTCAGTGTCTGGAATTCTTTTTTACTTATACCATTTATTCAGTGTCTGGCCCGTTGTCTAATATTTTGCATGCAGCCGCGCCAATGAGTAAATTCCTAATGTTCCTAATGAGGGCAGTATTGTCTATGTTTTGAGATTCTGTCGATATGATCAACAGAGGGCTCCCTTTAGTTCACTGGTAATACAGTGATTGCACTCGCACAGTGACCGATACGCCCCGCGTAAAAATCTGTTACCATCAGTGGTCCAACTCTGCGTCCAAACTCATACAGGTTATTTAATGTCTGGTATTGCCGATAAATATTAGACAAAGTAGCCAGTTAGAGACATCAAGTGATACATGTTATTTATTTTAAAGGCAAATAACATTATATTACATTTGACACTTACTTAATGGTCCTTGTGAACAATAAGGCTGTAGATATAAAAGAAATTAAGAAATATCAATTTTACCGAAACACCATCAAAATGAATGTCTTGCAGAATATCTAGAAATATTTGTGCCATTTCGTAATCATCGTAAGTAAAGTCTTCCAGTTGACGGGTTTTCAAATCGCGGAATGTCTTTGTTTTTAATAGTTCCATACTTTGATTTAACGTAAGGGCAACAACCCACATAGCGTCATAAGAATACGAAGTTCGGGCACTCCACATGAACAGCTGTATAATCCATAATATGAAGTTAAACTTTCGATCTCAACACAAGAAATATTTACCTGGAATTTTCAGGTGTTGCTACACCTTTCATCAGCAGACTAATGACTCGACTTGACCTTTTGGAGGTGTGACGTCAGAATCGGGTCATAGACTCTTGGTAATTTGTACCTGCCAAGATTACCAAGAGTCTATGACCCGATTCTGACGTCACACCTCCAAAAGGTCAAGTCGAGTCATTAGTCTGCTGATGAAAGGTGTAGCAACACCTGAAAATTCCAGGTAAATATTTCTTGTGTTGAGATCGAAAGTTTAACTTCATATTATTTATCACCAACACAGATGAACTTTCATTCTAATAAGCTGTATAATCCGTTAATCCGTCAACAGAGGATTTTGTGCTAGGTTAATTCCGTGCTGTCTTACACCAAGGATAAACCCGATTTTGACAATCGATATCTGAAATTGTTTGTCTGATCACAAGGATACCAGATATAGTAGATTTATTATTTATAGTGCCTTATACAGGGGTCAAAATGTCAAATTCCATATAATTATACACAAAATAGATACGATTTTCTTATTGGCCAAAATAGTCTAGTTTAGACGCCTAATGAGACCTGTCGTCAATTAGAATTGATCACTATGAAAAATGAATGTACTCTTCAGATAGCTTTACCCCCAACGTAGGTTACTATTCCAGCACTCAACGACAGCAAACTGATAGGTATTAGTGTGTACAACGTCATCATTTTATGCGTAATAGGACTAGGCTGTGCGCTTCATCATCAGTGACGATCCATCTGCTTTGTATATTTTCACCAGTTGCATCATAATATTTTGCACATCGATTACACTAATGGTTATTTTCATTCCAAAGGTGAGCATTAACCATAATAGATCGATGTTCACGCCAGGGCAACTAAGACGCGTCAAGTCACCCTTCCTCCACTATATATTAAAAATAATAGATAAATGGATCATCAATATCGCACACATTTACATAATTGATGATAAAATTACAGGATTCATTTTCCTGTGTATGATGATAAAATTACAGGATTCATTTTCCTGTGTATGAACATTGAACAAGACCAACAATAATTGTAAACATTTTAGTCTTTCAATAATAACTGCAGTCGTTAATAAGGTTCGACGTCTTCAACCATTCCTTGCTGTCTGTGCAATCTTTATAATTGAAAAGCTTGTGTCCCTTTTTTAGCGTTGTTAGCACATTAACCCCTAACACTCTGGCAGGCTTATTTGTCATTCAAACTATGTTTACAAAGCGATCGGGGAACAAACATTTGTACTTTGTCGCACCAGGGATTGAACCCGGGACTCTACGTGGCAGGCCAGTGATTTGATCGCAACATCACCATAATGAAGCGATGTGATAGACCCAGGTAGATCGGGTTCAACTCACACTGCCGGTGTGGTATTTCGTGGTATATGGCTGGGTTATGGTTAATGGCTCCTATATAACAGAGCACCCTCGCTTTTATAGACGAACAGACATGGTATGAGGATAAACCTTGGGGGCAAGACTGAGCACGATCCCGTATGAAAAATACTAAGACATAATTTGCCTCATTATTTCACTCTCTATTATTTCATGACTAAATAAAGGTTAATTCATTTATGTTTTGTTTTCTTTTGGTTTAAGGCGCTTTCTAGAAAGGCGCATTATACGTATATAAATGTATTTTTATGTATGTATGTATATGTGTATAGTATGTAGAGAGGGGTGTGTGTAAGGGTGTATGTAGGGTGTATGACAGTGACTTATAGTTCATTATGTCATCATCCTTTACAACCATTCACACTGACGATAACAATCTACAAATAACATCGGGTGCTACCACACTCTTTTATTATTTGTTTTAAGGTTTACCTGTTGCTTTTATACCGTAGATAATATCAGTGATTAAATTACCCGACGGCGAACCCATATCAACAATGAAAAAAGATGTTATGAAACAATGTTTCAGATTCATGATAATTTATAAAACCGAGTTTGAAAATATGGAATGTTTCAACACCTTAACTAAGGTGCATATGTCAGTCTATATATATACAATATGACTATATGTCAGTCCATATTGCCAATCTCCGTCGTAATATAAGCTTCCATCTCCGCAACATGTCTAGAATTCGCCGTTTTCTTGACTACAATTCATGCCACCACGTAGCTCGTGCACTCATACTTTCTAGACTTGATTACGGAAATTCGCTACTTTTTGGTTCAAATGAATCTGATCTCAACAAATTACAATCATTACAAAAGTGGGCAGCGCGCCTTGTCTGCGGAGGCAGAAAAAGAGACTCGGCATCTCCGTTGCTCAAAGAACTTCATTGGCTCCCGTTACGACAGCGTATTATCTACAAATTGTGTGTTCATATATATAAATGTATTAATGAAACTGGACCTATCTATCTGAATCAGTGCATTGCTCATTATGAACCTGGTCGACCTGGTCTTCGATCTGGGTCTGATCGATCTCTCCTAGTTGTTCAGCGTACAAAAAACTCTGCCGCAGATAAATCTTTCACTATTGCTGGTCCTAAACTATGGAATGATCTACCCAGCAACATCAGACTCTGTAAATCCTTACAAGTTTTCAAAAATCAACTGAAGACTCACCTGTTTCCTATTTAGTTGTTCTTTCTGTATACATGTAGTACTAGTTTTTATTGGTACATTTTGATTTGTTTGTTGATTGTACCTTTTTGTTTTGTTTGTTTGCTGCCAGCGCCGTGATCTAAATGAAATAGCGCTTTATAAAATCTCATATGTATGTATGTATGTATGCACAAGCCGATTTTGCCCCAATTTGTTGTCCTCTTATAAAACAAGAATGATCATAAATGTAAATTCCAATATATTATAATACTCGATATTATGGACTGTAAGTGAGAAATTATTGGGAGTGGCGTCAGAGCATAGCCTTGTTGAAATACATTCAATTTTCAATATGGATAAGGACCGTATAATTAATAAATATATTGATAGAGAAGATTAAAAAGATAGATAAGAGACCACCAGTAGCAGTATGTCTTTTACAAAGTCCTGGGAATTACCAATAATCAGTCTATTTCGGTGGTTGTGTGTGGCTTAATCAAACCTAGATGTTCGACACTTTTTGAAGAGTTTCTTAGAACTGACTGCATTTTACAGACTGGTGTTCCCAAGTTGACGCTCAACGTGCTTTACTAAATAGCGCTCCTTCTAAACATCCCTCAATAACGTATTCCACCGTTCACTCTAATGATTACTCAATAACGTTTTCCCTGGTTACAGTGGTCAGTCTAAATATCAATCAATAACGTTCCCTGTTAAAGTGCTCCATCTACAAATAAAGTTGATAACTTTTGTTTCCTTGTTATCGCGCCCCTCGAAAGAGCACTCACATTCAGCAATAACGCACTCTTTCCCTGTTACAACGATCTAAAGATTACCCAATGGTGTATGTTTCCCTGTCCCAGCGCTTCCTTTTAAGATCACACAATAAAATATGTTTCCCTGTTATAGAACTACCTCTAAAGACCACCCAATGACGAAGTTTTTCCTTGTTTAGCAATAGGGTACGTTTCCCTCTTCCAGTGATCCCTCTAAAGATCTCTCAATAATGTATCACTCTATAACGTTTAAAATGTAAAAAGATGAATCCAACGGAACCAGGAACAAAACACACCAAGGATCAGAAAACTGATACAAAAGGATATCTCGAAAATATAAAAATGCTAAAAACAAAAAACACACCAAAAAACGGAAATGCACTGTGCAATAAAACAACAAAGATATATCTGCGACTACTCAGGATATGGTAACAATAAAGACCGACGTTTCAAGTGGATATACCACCCTACATCAGGGACAAAATATAAAAAACAAAAGTGTTAAGAACTATATATAAATAAGATAATGAACTAGACAAGTCCACCACTGTAATTATAGCACAATGCCAGTAATAGATGTTGACTACTAGGCACCCAAGTATAACGTTTGTTTTCTGTTACAACGATCCCTCTAAAGATTACCCAAAAACGTTTGTTTCGCTTTTTCAGCATTCTCTCTCAAATATTATTTGATAGTGCATGTTCCCTTGTTCCAGCGCTCCCCTTTAAGATCACGTTATAACATATCGTCGGTCGCATCACATACTGAACTATTCAAGATTGTTGGGATTCTCTTTTAAGTTGACGAGTGGATATATTTCATTGAGCTCTTCAAATCCATCGAAGTTCTCATTTCAATTCTGCACATGTATTCAGATTGAAATTAACACAATTTGATATATTTACATATTTCAAAATTTAGCATTTTTACACCATTGAAACACACGTAAATGGAGATCGACAATTTGCGGCAGAGTACAATCACGTAGAGATCCATTCGGGAAGAGTGTTTCACATACAGAACTATACCATGAAAACACGTCATGTGGTGTTAGTCCCTCTGAATATAAGTGTTGCGTCTCACATACAGATCTATAAGATTTAACGTCATATCAAACACTCTTTGTAAAACGACTAGGATCTAATTCCATCTACAGTTAATTACTTTCATATAAAGACACCATCGTGTTAAATGTATTGAATACAATTGAAGTTAAAGTTTGAAGATTCTTTAGATGACGTGATTATCAATCGCTCCTTCTTAAAAACGTGTTACGTCGAATAGCTCTATATGTGATGCGATTGATAATTTTTTAAGTTGACAATTAGCGTTTCACATAAATAGTCATGAGTTCAAAGCTATACTAAACAATGTTTCTCAAAAAGATGCAATCTTAATGTTATATAATCATTAATTACACATGGGTTAGCATGGGTTGGTACCCTGGGTTTCACGCCCGTGTTTTACGGCGCTCATCAGCCAACTGTCTGTTTTTATACATTACTTCTTCTTCGCACGGCTTGGTGGTTTTCTTCTATGGCGACAAGTTGAAATTAGTTCGGATTTCTTGTTGAGAGTACTTGAGTTATTGATGATTTCGATTTTTTTTCTCCTCCAAGCAAAGGTTGCATAGCCCGAATGGTCTCATAGTAGTGTTTGATGCTCTGATAATTTCCCATTTTATGGTGAAGTTCTGATTTTTCCTTTTTAGTGTTCATATGTATTTTGAGTTATGTGTTTTAATCTTAATGTATGTATATTAAAACTGTCATGTGTCTTTTTCACATACGTATATATTTAGATAATTTTATTTAACAACACTTTTAAGTTCGAATTCTTATCAGATGCCGAGATTTTCAATCGCGATTTTCCCGAAAAGTGTGTTGATTCGAGTCGCTGCCCCCGTAACTATATTGATAGAGCCCCTTACGCACCCTCCAAGACCCCGAAGCATGCGCCGTATTTCGTCGTAATTCCACACTCAGATATGTGTTCGAGTTTGCCTAGTTTAGGGAATAATGCGCATGATTGTAAATGAATTGCATTGAGGCAGCATTTAAATTATTTACATCATGTATGATTTCCTATATTGAAATCTAGTCATTTCCCGTGAGGATTGTGGTATAGCATGATGCACAATATTGGGTTTGGTGTTTTACTATTTTAGAGCGCATTGCCAATTGTGAAACCTGACTGTTGGCATCGTGGTTTGTAAAATGCCTATCATCTCTGATATTCAGGTCCGTAAGATATGTTTCGCCAAACTATTACTATATATCTATGTCCTGGCATGTCTTTCGAGTTTATCTGATGGTCAAAATATGGAGGTATCAAATACCACTGACACACCGTCAGAAACTGTTACTGAATGGATTGCGGGTACCGCCAATCCAGATACTTCTCATACGCAACATGACGCAGGTAAAAAGATTCCTTTATACCTTGGCGGATATTTCCCTCTAGGTGGAGGATGGAACGAGGGTGGATTCATCGTTTCCTCTGAGATGGCTCTCGATCATATCAACAACAATCCCAATATCTTGGAGGATTACGAGTTACGCATGGTTTGGAATGATACTCAAGTAAGTCAACCTGTTTTCCTCAATATAAATTTCACTGATCATATTATTATCACATACTAACTTTACTATTTGGTCGTCTTCATTTTACAATGTTACCTTTCTGTCAATAGGTGTCAGCCGTATGTATGTCCGTTCAATTATACAGAAATGCCGCTATATTTCATTTACTAATTCGATTTCTAATCAATGCGTTATGCAAGCCAAGTTTATAGAGTGAATTTAAGAGCACCTGGTTTCGTTGATTTGAGCCATATTAGTACTTGCATAATCGGTGTTCACTTGTGTGTATAAATGATCATTTTTCAACGTCGCACAAATTGAATTTCAGCGTGCCTCAAAGGTCTGTTGTCGGACCCTTATATCCTTAAACAAGACTCTCATCAACATAATTATATACTTCAGAATGTACAACGTACTGATGCGCGGTTGGTGACTAGAACAAAGAGTATGACCCATTCATCTTCATTGGCTGCCACTTAAGCAAAGGATTGATTTCAAGATCTTGGTCCTCATATACAATTCTCTCTCCATCAAGCCATGGACTATCTCTCCAATATGCTACTTGTTCAGACAGGTACAGGCGTCTACGTTCCACCTCTTCTGCACCACATTTAGTTGAACAAAGAACTAACTCGCCATATCACATTTGCTCATCGTGCCTTTTCATCATCATAATAATAATAATAATAATAATAATAATAATAATAATAATAATAATAATAACCATATTTGTATAGCGCCTAATATCATCGAGATCCCTAAGCCCTTGAACATAAAACGTAAAAATCAAACAAATACATGGATTTGGGCAACAACTAAAAAGCCATGAATCTTTAAGGATTTCTTAAACTAAAATTAGACTCTGCATTGTTCACATGAAGAGGAATGTTATTAGAGTTCTGCAGCTGACACAGAGAAGGAACGTTGACCATACTGAGTGGACGTTAAAGAGCAGATAAGACGCGATAGAGATCAAGAACGAAGATTGCGTGAAGGTGTATATTGTTTGATTAGACCTTGAAGATAGATTGGCGCAGTACCATTTATAAGTCAGAAGTAACATTTTATACACAATACGATACTTGATAGGCAGCCAGTGCAAATCACGGAGAGTAGGAGTTATGTGATCATGTTTGCGAGCAGAGGTTTGAACTCTTTGAAGCTTGATTATCTGCGAATTTGGTAGGCCGTGTAAAAGACTGTTACGTTGATCTAAGCGACTTGTGATAAATGCATGTACCAGCATTTCTGTTAATTTTCCCCGGTAATTTTCTGTCGAGAAACTTTCTAATCTGTCCAATACGATACGCGCATCAGCATCTTTAAACGACTGAAATGTGACAGTAATTTTCTTTATGTGTTTATTTCTGCCTATGCGCCTTAGTACAGGTTCCTTGGTTTTTGGCGCTATATAAATTTCAGTGATTGAATGTTTGATTGATTGATTAATTGATTAATCTCAGAGTTGGCAATTCAATTGAATAACCTGACAGTGTACGGAATCTAGAAGTTATATTTGACTCTTTGTAACATTTCACGCAAATTATTAGATAATGAATCATCTTATCCAGTGGCGAATCTGGGGTCACTTGTAAAAGGGGGCAAATGGTATTTGCCCCCGGTGAACACCAGTTCGACCCTAAGGTTATGAAAAAATAGCGAGGCTGGGCTCTCCTAGCACTGGTATCGTGCCTACCCAATACCCCGAATATATAACCATGTGAGCATACGTAGTAGTGGATCCGCCCATGCCCCGCACTACTCGTCAGGTAATAATTCGAAAAACTTGGTTTATCAATTGAAAATCCAAGTTTTTCGACGCCTAATGTCCAATAATTCGAAAAACTTGGTTTTTCAATTGATAAACCAAGTTTTTCGAGAACAACTTGGTTTTTCAATTGAAAGATTTTCAATCGATAAACCAAGTTTTTCGGCGAAAAACTTGGTTTTTCGAGTTACTGGACATTGGGCCTGCCATACCCGTAGCGCGCGAACATTTGCCATTTTTATACTAATTTACCCGTTAGGCCGGGCAAGGGGCAATTGTCAATTAGATGGGAATTAAGTAAATCCCTTAGATTCCCCAAATGGGCGCAATTCATCCATAGTCAAAGTGAAGGGAGTGGAGTCCCTCTCCCGGTCCTATGGTCCTATATAATACCCTTGTATTCGTTCAAGTCTGATTGTATAATGACCCCTGACTTAGGGTTGGGGCTATAGATGCTTGATGTACCAATAGGGTTGGGTGGTATAAATATTACAGTTATGATATATGTAGAGGATGGTATAGAACACCTTGAAAACTAAGGACTAAACTAAAATATTTATATTTATAAGTGGAACTATGGGTAGTCCTCATAATCATCGCAACCAATATTTATAGAATTTTTGGAACAGCATTCCATCGCCATCATGTAGTTGGAGTGCAAATCCCAAGAAGCATAGAACGTCGATGAAAAACAAAGCCTCCAAATGGAATGTGAGGAACATTCAGTATATGATTGCACTGACGTTCATCATGAGTCTTGCGAGTTGAACAACTGTTTGGTATTGTGTTATTATGTGACCAAACCTTTCAGCGAGAGAGTTTTAAAGAACCTCAGAAAAAGGGTCAAGTTGGATATCAAAATAATTCTACAAGTTGTCCCTATCTAAATACGGTATGATTTTATTTTGTTACAGCGATTTTTAAAGGAGATACAAAGTATCGACTTATTTGGGACACCTCCCCCCCACCCCCATTCATCTAAAGCCCCATCCCATTTTATCCTCCACTCCAAAACAATAAACAAATGTTGAATTTGAATGTCAAAATTGCTTCAAATTAGCTTAAATTTGGTCTGAAATGTCTAATTTAGAACAAATAAATCTAATTTCAGGCAATGTTTACAATTAAGCCAACATTTTTCACGCCCATTTCCCCCACAAGTTTTTTTCTTGCTCCCACTAGAATTTCTCTGGCCCCTCATTTACCCCCCCCCCCCCCCCCCCATCCTTTTGTTGATGCTGGTGCCGCCACTGCTGACTTTAAGTAGTGTAACTTCTGACGAAAAGAAACCCGACGCCCCATCTCCAAAGCAATTAGCCAGCGTCCATTTAGACGTTGACGGTGACAAAAATAAATATCAACATACATGCATATTTGTTTCTTGATTATACGTACTACTCATACAATTTATATTTTAAAAAAGAAGATGTTTATTTTTCCCGTGAAATATAAGATATTTCACATTATAAGATATTTCACATGTATTATCAAAGACTTCTGTTTTGTCCCAACCGGTGATGTAGTCGTAAATTCTTTTTTCCTATTGCATACTATGCGCATAATTTCTAGAAGGCTAAAGGTGTCGAGATACGAATCACCTGGTGGCGTAGATATATTATAGTATGAAGCCACGATTTCACGTTTGATCGGGCTACCTTTAATCCTAGTGGAATGTCTTACAGCATAGGGTTTGAGGCACACTTAAGGATGGGGACAATTTTGAACGTTACATTTTGAACGTTAAATGCATTTTGAGCGTCTACGGCGTGGTTCCCGGGGCCCGAGGCGTCTTACGCCCTGAGGTCCGGGGCGCACTTTCAGGTTTTTTTGTGTCTAATATACTGAAATTGCACCAAAATCATCTGACGACACTTCACTAGGACCGCTATTTATATTTTTTTCATCCACATTTTAGTTTTTAATTGTTGTAGCAAAAAAGGTCAAAATCTTGCATTTATTGAGGTAAAAACCCAAATTGTTTCCATCTTCACAACTCGGCTTCTTTTGGCTGTTTTTCATTGAATGCTTGCCCTGACGATAAATTGTAAATGTCCTCAAATATTAGTTGTATTGTACCTCTGTCCATGTTTAACTGGTACATTCAGAATGTAAATTCCTCAAACGTCTTGAGATTTACTCTTTCAGGTATACATTCAACATGTGCCAGTCTGTGGATTCACTGCCTCACTTCAACTTGAATAGCTTTTGCCTGCCCTGCCCTCATCGTCATCTTTTTCCTCTCTTTTATTCCTTTTCCCCTCTTTTCTTCTTCTTTCCTTTTCCCTCATTCCATTTTCTCTCCACTTTGTTCTTATTCTTTTTTCCTTTTTTTTATTTTCCCTTCCTTCTTTTTCCTCCTTTGAATTTTTCTCCTCAAAAGGCATTATTTCCTAAATTGTATCTCTTCTTAGGAGCGGTGCTCACCACTCCTGCACTGCTTGCATCCCTAGCTCACTCACTCACTTTTGTTTTACATGAGAACAAACAGGGGATAATAATATTTGTATTTTTGAAATTTGATAGTATTACGTATTTTATATGTATACGTATTTCATATATCAAATGTCTATCAAGTATTCCTTATGAATTTCTGTAATCATGTTTATTTATAATGTTGTAATGATGTGGTGTATCTAGGAGATGAAATAAATAAATGTCTCTTGCTTGGAGAAAGAAAAATGTATCAACCACAATTTAAACATTACGTTCCATTTGCCTGTAGAGTTTGAGCCCAAGTTTGACAGATTGAACTGGTCATGACGCTAGTAATTACGTGTGAATATAGTTTGAATGGTGTGAACCCCCTGGACTAACTGTCTAGACGACCCAAAAGTCAAACCCTCCAGCGATGTGCCTTGCCACATGTGTCGACCTTTAGCTCAATTTGGGCTAATTTGTAATCTAAAATCTGATCTATATCATAACTTCTCTCGAAATTTGAACTTTTTATTTGACTAAATCTGTAATAGCACTAGTTTTTAAAGCAAATTGTAGTTCGAACATTTAATATCTTAACACAGGAAGTAAAAGAAACTTGAAAAGTCTCGTGTTGGGCTCTAAAGTTCCACCCAAGAATAACATCCATCCAACACCGTTGACCGCATGCTGGGGACCTTGAGTGTGGCAGTGGTGGAATTGGTAGCAATCGCTGCAAGCGCTGCAGTCTTGCCACATGACGTTGCACTCGTGGTGACTTTCCGCCAGATTTGGGCTAGTTTTAAAAACTAAAATCTGGTCTTCGAATAATATAATGTGCTTTTTTTTCTCGAAATTTGAACTTTTGTTTTTACAAAATATGATATGAGCACTAGTTTCTCTAACAAATTGAAGTTTAAAGTTGGAATTTCTTAACGCAACAACATTTTTCAAAAGTAACATATAAGGCTTCTAGTAATTACATCCATACTAAAGAGCCTTGAGCCATGCTTAGGACAGCGGTGGAAATGGTAGCAAACAGGGAACGGAACCGTAATGATAAATAATAACGTGTATAACTTGTATAGAATGCCAAATTTGAATTCCCTTTCTTGTTGAAGTATAAGGCAACAACTGCATTGTAATTTCATCAAGGACATATGTTTGTATGTTTTAAGAAATGTTTAAGTAATTTAGAGAGTTATTTCCTGTTTCAATAATTAATGAACGATTTTAAACTTCAGTTCAGTATTAAGCACAATAGACTCAATTGACAATTGACTCAATAGACCGACAATTCCGTCGGTCTATTGAACGGAGGTCTTTTACACAATGACTAGGTATGAAATTGTATTCAGATAATTGCCATTCTTTTCTAATGCAGGCAATATTTGATAAACAAAAGCTAATGAAGACAATCAAAGTTGTAACACGACGTAACTGTTAAGTCACGTCAATACAAAGCCAAATTGAAATATAAAGAAACAATAATAAATTATAAAACATGTGTGTTTATGAATCATAAAGACTACAGAGACATATACAATCAATATAACTAATATAAACCAAAACCTGATATTAATGTACAACCATTGCATTCGTGAGCAAATTAACTGGAGCTTTCCCGGCGAAAAACGAAAGATGCAATGCGAGCATTCATTCATGTGTACTGTAGTCCCTATAGACCTGTTCGCGGAAATTGCCTCAAAGTGAATCTAAATATCTTTATATTAAAATATTTCACGTAACCATTGATAGCAAAAGTGACCTATATCAATGTTTTTTCAACATTTTCATAAAACAGCACTATTTTAACTGATACACTGTAACATAGCGAAAAGCCTGAATATGAAGCTTTCAATCTTGACGTTAAATTGTATATAGTTTGCTAATTCACTAACGGCCGAGTGCACCAATGGCGGGTAGCTGACAATAGCGCTACCTCGCTACATGTACGAACTGAGGGGTAACCCAAAATTTTGAGAGCACCAAACCGGGGTAAGCTACTATAGGCTAGTAACTTGCGTACCTGACGGGACCCAAGAGTAAGTTGAAGCATAACAGTTTATGCTGTAACTAAATGATAATTTCTGATTTGCCCGATGGACGATTATATAGATATGATGATAGATTTCTATCATACGTTTCTTTATCAATTTATGCATTATTTACTCAATGATACATTTATGACCAGTTTACTATAAAATATTTTAAATCTATCACAATGATGCATACAAAATTGTACAAATAATTTCAAACAATCAGTCAACCAACCAATCAATCAGATTAATTAATTAATCAATTAACATGAAATCAAATACTATTGAAATAAACGAATACATAAATAAATAAACACATATGCCTAGTTATATAAATGAAAGAATAAATAATTAAACATTATAAATAAAAAGTACGGCATTAAAAGTAAATAAAAAAGATGAATACAAAAAAATAATACATACACATTTAATAAATCAATTGAGTAATAATAAATAAATAATAAAAGCATGTCAATACCTGGGCCATTATATTGAATTATTTCATTAAGTCACCATCATGTTTAAAAAAACCCACATAAGGGAATTTCGGGAATCGAACCCGTGTTTTCCGTTTATAAAAGACAGGAATAGAGTAGCAGGCCACAGAGATTGGACGATAGAAGTGGCATCATGTTATTTATAAACCATTGAACTATTCAATTACACAAAATAGATTTTTATCACGAAGATTGTACCTCTCAATGCAACATTTGTATGTGACACTCGCACAAAATATGTTTGTAACGTCATGATAGTCCTTATTTTAGAAAAAGCAGTATACAACTTCCGCAATTGTTGGCTACAAAAATGGCATCATTTTGTCCATACCGTAGGCCGTTTCAACGTAATTCTTTATTTACACTCACCTATGACCTAGCGAGTGACGACTCGTTTTTAATATTACGAAGGACCATTCACGTCAGAATATTATCGTAAAGTATAGGTGAACACTTGGCATATGCGACAATTAATTTTGTAAGTGGACGATGCTGATTAATGTGGATATTTACCTCGCTAGTTACTATTCTGGTGTTACTCGCCAGTTTT
Source organism: Ophiura sarsii (assembly GCA_035610835.1). Lineage (NCBI taxonomy): Eukaryota > Metazoa > Echinodermata > Ophiuroidea > Amphilepidida > Ophiuridae > Ophiura > Ophiura sarsii. The sequence continues at coordinate 85,905,860 of CM069441.1, read as the reverse complement.
GCTCTTAGAATTACATCGTTAGTAAGTTATGCTACAGTTAGGGCATCTTACCTTACGGCAGTTTGGTACACTCGACCGTAAGTGTTTTTCTGTTACGAAAATTGTTAGCATTATCATATCGATATACTTTGACTATAAATGGTGACATACAACAACGTCATCAACCGGATCCAGGCCAGATCAAAAGGGGTCAATACGAGGAAGGGTGTAGACCATAGCTCACGAAACTGTCAAATGTCAGCGATTCTATATTGTTCTTGTGAAATAAAATACAACTCTTACCTTTGCCAATAATACACCTACAAAACAGAAACGGCAATACATGCAAGATAGATCGATTGCATCATATCCTGAACAATAATGCTTGTACAACTGAGATTCCAGTTTAGTAAAATTAATTTTACATGTTTCTTTTCTATTATCATAGTGCCAAGCGGGGCTCGGAACGCGTGTACTTTTTGATCAATTATTCAAAAAGCCAACGAAAATAATGATTCTTGGCGCTGGTTGTTCTACCTCTTCACAGGCCATAGCCGGGACGGCGTACCATTGGAACCTTGTTCAGGTAAGTTATGTTAGGCCGGCTATGCTAGGCGGAGCTGCAAAATCCGTACGCTGGACTTCGGAGTGAAAGTGACCTATACGCCAAATTCTTACGATGATGCTAGGGCAATATTTTGCATCACTCAGCGTACAAATAGTCTTGGTTGTAAAAGATCTTTTTGGACAATATTAGTTTATCGTCAATTCTCATGAATATTTGTACGCTGGTCGAAGCAAAAGACAAGGCCGCACAGCGAAACAAGTACTTATGACTCATACATACGTCTAAGTGACTCATACGTTACTTAGACGTATGCGTTACTTTGACGTATGAGTCATAAGTCTAAGTGACTCATACGTTACTTAGACGTATGCGTTACTTTGACGTATGAGTCATAAGTCTAAGTAACTCATACTTTACTAAGACGTATGCGTTACTTTGACGTATGAGTTACTTAGACGTATGAGTCATAAGTCTAAGTGACTCATACGTTACTTAGACGTATGCGTTACTTTGACGTATGAGTCATAAGTCTAAGTAACTCATACGTTACTTAGACGTATGCGTTACTTTGACGTATGAGTCATAAGTCTAAGTAACTCATATTTTACTAAGACGTATGCGTTACTTTGACGTATGAGTTACTTAGACGTATGAGTCATAAGTCTAAGAGACTCATACGTTACTTAGACGTATGCGTTACTTTGACGTATGAGTCATAAGTCTAAGTAACTCATACGTTACTTAGACGTATGCGTTACTTTGACGTATGAGTCATAAGTCTAAGTAACTCATACGTTACTTAGACGTATGAGTTACTTAGACGTATGAGTTACTTAGACGTATGAGTTACTTAGACGTATGAGTTACTTAGACGTATGAGTTACTTAGGCGTATGAGTTACTTAGACGTATGAGTTACTTAGACGTATGAGTTACTTAGACGTATGAGTTACTTAGACGTATGAGTTACTTAGACGTATGAGTTACTTAGACGTATGAGTTACTTAGACGTATGAGTTACTTAGACGTATGAGTTACTTAGACGTATGAGTTACTTAGACGTATGAGTTACTTAGACGTATGAGTCATAAGTCTAAGTAACTCATACGTTACTTAGACGTATGCGTTACTTTGACGTATGAGTCATTAGTCTAAGTAACTCAGACGTTACTTAGACGTATGAGTTACTTAGACGTATGAGTCATAAGTCTAAGTGACTCATACGTTACTTAGACGTATACGTTACTTTGACGTATGAGTCATAAGTCTAAGTAACTCATACGTCACTTAGACGTATGAGTTACTTAGACGTATGAGTTACTTAGACGTATGAGTTACTTAGACGTATGAGTCATAAGTCTAAGTAACTCATACGTTACTTAGACGTATAAGTTACTTTGACGTATGAGTCATAAGTCTAAGTAACTCATACGTTACTTAGACGTATGAGTTACTTAGACGTATGAGTCATAAGTCTAAGTAACTCATACGTTACTTAGACGTATGCGTTACTTTGACGTATGAGTCATTAGTCTAAGTAACTCATACGTTACTTAGACGTATGAGTTACTTAGACGTATGAGTTACTTAGACGTATGAGTCATAAGTCTAAGTAACTCATACGTTACTTAGACGTATGAGTTACTTTAGACGTATGAGTCATAAGTCTAAGTAACTCATACGTTACTTAGACGTATGAGTTACTTAGACGTATGAGTCATAAGTCTAAGAGACTCATACGTTACTTAGACGTATAAGTTACTTTGACGTATGAGTCATAAGTCTAAGTAACTCATACGTTACTTAGACGTATGAGTTACTTAGACGTATGAGTTACTTAGACGTATGAGTTACTTAGACGTATGAGTTACTTAGACGTATGAGTTACTTAGACGTATGAGTTACTTAGACGTATGAGTTACTTAGACGTATGAGTTACTTAGACGTATGAGTTACTTAGACGTATGAGTCATAAGTCTAAGTAACTCATACGTTACTTAGACGTATGCGTTACTTTGACGTATGAGTCATTAGTCTAAGTAACTCATACGTTACTTAGACGTATGAGTTACTTAGACGTATGAGTCATAAGTCTAAGTGACTCATACGTTACTTAGACGTATAAGTTACTTTGACGTATGAGTCATAAGTCTAAGTAACTCATACGTTACTTAGACGTATGAGTTACTTATGAGTTACTTAGAATTTGAGTCATAAGTCTAAGTAACTCATACGTTATTTAGACGTATGAGTTACTTTAGACGTATGAGTCATAAGTCTAAGTAACTCATACGTTACTTAATGTGATTTTCATGATTTTGGAGGTTAAAAAATCAGATTTTTTGGCACTTTTTGGTCTATAATTCCAAAAATAAATAAGATATTCAACAACAAAAAATGCTTTCTAGGGAATTGTATGAAAATTATAATAAAACTAGTATGACAAAATTTGACAAAATATATTTTGAGTTATCTTTGCAGAACCTAAAATGGGTCAAAAAACAAATGGTCAATTTCATTATCATGGTTGGATTCATTGAACCCTTTTATGCAAACAAATGTATACTTTTATATACGAGGGTCATTAAGTTCTACCTCCTACCTCCTAGCTTTGCTATTATATAAGCCAGTCGCACTATATTTTGTGTGCAGAACGAAATATAGAAATACAGAACTGAAAAAGAATGTTACATCGATGAATTGTTCTTATATTATACACCAAACAAAACAAGAGAACGACTAGTGCCTCAAGATGATTCCAACATTGTTACCGTTTAGTGATTTATATCCCATACAGGAAAATGGAGAAAAGTTCATTGGTTGAAATCTGTAAATCGACAGCACGCCAAATCAATTATTTGGCCTTTGCAAATAATTATCGTTTAATCCGGAACCGAATGTTCTTTCCGTGAACAAGAAGTTCTAATCCAAAACTGGAATATTCACTCGTAAGTTATGACTTACAGTTACACCTATATTGTTCTACTACAGTTACACCTATATTGTTCTATTTCAACAGATGTCGTATTCTTCCTCATCTCCTGCTCTGTCAAACAAGAAGGTTTACCCATATTTCTACCGTGTTGTGATGTCTGACTCGGGGTATAATCCTGCCAGGATCAGATTAATGCAACAATTTGGATGGAATCGAGTGGCTACAATTCATGAGAACCAGGAATTATTTTCGTTGGTGCGTAATAAATTATTGATTTTCAAATTGCTTTTGCCATCAATCAATAATTACAGTATGTGTCTAAATTTCTAGGGCCATGTGTTTTGAACTGCCCACCCAAAAAGGGTGGCGGCGTTGCATTTTTGGTGATGAATCATCCATCTCTCTCTATTAACTCAACAACTATATGTGGTAGAGCTATGGTTTAGGTCTCATTTGAAAGCTTATTTATCTAGCTACATTGTGTGAATAAATCAGGTATTTTTATAACTTTTTGGCTGAGATATGATTGATTATATTTCGAAAGTCAGGGGTGGCGGCGGTGGCGGTGGCGGCGGTGGCGGTGGCGGCGGTGGCGGTGGCGGTGGCGGCGGTGGCGGTGGCGGTGGCGTTGTGTACAATCTCTATGGGGAGAATATCGAAAATGTTCCCAATTCTACGTTCAAATTACAATAACTCCTCATATCTGTATGGTACAAGCAGGATTTTGCTCTCATTTTATAGATTGTTTTATATTCTATAAGTTTCTGTTTCAACAAACGTGTCAACTATTTCGTAACTATTGTAATCACGAATCGATTGCATTGTCCTTGGCTTTTTCCCTATTCACTACACAGTGAACTTGCCCTAATTTATCGGTTTTACATACATGACTATAACAACAGAATTATTCAACCGATGATAGCACATTTATACATTTTTGGAAAGCTCTCAAATAGGGGTATTCAAAAATCCCGCTTAAATCAGGATAGGGTGAATAGCCAAAAAAATATATGTGAAAACTCTAATAAATATGAAATGTAAATGTTTGCGCTCATTTACTTCTCGATATAGTATATTTCAACAAGTTACCCTTGACAACCATTATGTTCTGATGGGTAAATTGCATGAGGAACTAATATGCACAGTAAAATGATGATTGGGATAGGAATAAAAAATAATATTGAGCTTTAATCAAAATATGGAGAAAAAAAATCGATATTCTTTGAACATTTTTAATCACAAGATGTTACCATTAGGTCCTATGCAAATTCCAATCACATATTTGGATTCCTTGTGAGATTTCCTCTCAGAAAATATATACTTTTTATGTAGTAGAACAAGTAGTTATTGCGATATGCTAATTCGAATCTCAGATGGTGTAAAATGTAAAAATCTGGACATGCAACGGGATGGGTGGCGAGTTCAAAACACATGGCCCTAGATGATTGGAAAATTTCATTTCTTACAGTTAAGATAATTACGTTTGACATTACATTACTTGTGGTTACAATTTATGAAAACAGGCAACATTTTTAGATTGTGGAATTTTTAAATTGCTGTTTGCCATAAATCAATAACTACTGCCTGTTACTTAATTTCGGAATAATTTTACATTTTTATTTCTTACAGATAAGATAATTATTTTTAACATTACACTATTTAAATTTCACCAGGCAATGGATAACCTACATACCCTGCTCAAGGAGGCCAACATTACACTCATTATATCCGAGAGTTTTATTGAAAATCCCGCAAATCAAGTGCAAAATATTAAGGTACCGTATTTAACCGGAAAATTAAGGGCAATATATGAAGAATTTTACTTTTTAATATGTTGTAATACGAAAGGTAGTATAGTATTAAGCGTAGAGTGAATATATGCCATGCCATTGCTATTTTTTTTATAACCCCTCTATCTGATAACAACTTTATTTATGATCCCCCTATCGGAAGTTGGATTTTTTATGACCCCCCCCCCCCCCCCCCCCTTCCCATTCTATGTTATTTTATTCTACGCATTGAAAATACAAAATAATTGAAATAGAGTATAGCGGGAGATAACGGTAATGTCTTACATGGTTGGTGCATGGATTTCGAATGGAATAGCCGAAATAATAACGAGAGCTGAAAGATTTAGTTGAATAACATACAATCCCATTGTTTTTTATATAAGAGTTTTAAAAGAGGAACAGTTTACATTATAATACCATTTGTATTTATGTTACAATCGTAATGAATTACGTATGATTTCGTTTTCTATTCTTTTAAAATGTATCATTCCAAAGGAGTCGCATATTTTGTCTTCTTTTCCTGGCAACAAAGATTGCTTTAATGAACTAGTTTTGGTAGCTTACTTTCTGGATTTGTTTTCATCCCGATATCTTTCCATTTTATAAATATTAATATTTATAAGTTTTATATCGGAGATATGTGGCTTTAAAAAAGGTATAATAATGTTGGGATTAACCTGCAGTAATTGATTTTGATGGCACACATTTCTTTTGCAGAATTTAGATGCGAAAATAATTGTGATGAACATGTTCCAACACAAGGCACAGAGAGTATTTTGCGAGGTTTGCTTATGCTATTTCCTATTTATTTGTATTGTGAAGAAGTTAATTGGTTTTGAAATTTATTTAGATGTACAACTGTTGATTATTAAATGTGCAATAAAAAGTTATGTGGTAATGCTAAACACCACGCAAGTTTGTATTATGTTTCAAATTGTAAGTGCAATATTGATTCAGATGTTTTAACTGTTATCAATAATCTCCTCGGACAGGTAGGCACTTATCAAATCTATCTTTTAATTAAGTAAGATTGGATATCTTATAACGAGTATCTATAAACAAAAATTAATGATACAATTCAAAAGGTTAACATTATCATGGGAGTTAAATATAATTTCAACTAAACAAAATGTAAAATGACAATTTTCGTTTATGGCAACCTACGTGAATGGCAACCTACGTTTAGAGCTCTTTTCAGAGACACCATATCTGTTCAATGGAGGCAGTCTGTTCAAGGGGCAGTCCATCTGAACGGCTCTTTTCAGATCCACCAATCTTTCACAAGTAGCAAAAGGGGCACTACTCTCAAATCATCGGGCAAGGGGCATCCCAAATGATGATAATACTAGAGAGGTGGCAATCTCTGAATGTTTTGCTTCATATTATAATAATTTGGTCCTGAAGAAGTCAGAGGTAATCCTGAGTCCTGACGAAAGCTTGACAGTTTTAAACGTGTCCGACGGCGAACCCGTTAAACTCCCGTCGTAAATACCCGTCGTAAAAGCCTATCTCACAATTTGATAATTTTTACGTTATATAGCTATTATCATTTTATTTTTTTCCCGACGCAGGCTTACAAATTAGGAATGACCGGCGAAGGTTATGCATGGATTATATTGGGTTGGTACACAACGGGTTGGTATCTTTTCGAGGATGATAGCGTCGACTGTACGAGAGATGAAATAAAACAAGCCGTAGAGGGCTCGCTTTACATATCCATGGAAACTCTACATGTAGGAACTAGCAAACTACCTACCGTCTCAGGCCTTGTAAGTTTAAGAAAACCAATATTGGTTGGTGAAGCGCACGAATGTAATGCAATAATAATATGACTTTATTGTTAATTCATTTTCAAATCATTATTTGTAGAACTGGTTATATATTAATGGGTCTAAGTTCATGTTGATTTCCCTTACTTAAAACAGTAAAATGGCATAACTTTGGAGTGTGAGAAGTCGCCAAAAATGGACATGTTAGAAAATTACATTTCTGGTATACATCATATTCTACAAACACATTTGATAATTAACAGTGACCTAATAGTTCATGAATTGATCCCCTCCCTGAACGTGAACAAAACAAAGGTTTCGTAGATGCACCGCCTACGACTTAGGTTTAGGCCACTGAAGTTATGGCGAATAGCTCGAGCTCGAAGCATTGTTGGATATAGACACGATTTCGGTGCTATGCAAAACAAAATAACAACTAATTATGATACTAGAGTGAAAGTTCATCCGTGTTGGTAATCAAATAATTTGACATTAATCTTTCGTTCTCAACACAAGATAATAATTACCTTGAATTTTCAGGGGTTGCTACACCTTTCATTCACAGTCTAATGACTCGAATGACGGACTTGACCTTTCGGAAATGTGACGTCCGAATCGGGTACGTCATAGACGCTCAGCAATCGGTATAGGCCCCGTCTTTGTTGAGCACAGACGTCCTAGTTCCACCTCGCCCGAGGTAGCCCAACACATCCATATTGAGGACACCGTGTGGACTTAGACAAAGTAAAAATCTTGGATAAGGATCCTCGTTGGATCGAGAGAAGGGTCAAGGAGGCTATTTACATCAGAGCCAACGAACCATCACTCAACAAAGACGGGGGCCGATACAGATTTCCGAGCGTATATGACCCAATCATTTCTGAAAGGTCAAGTCCGTCAGTTCGAGTCATTAGTCTGCTGATAAAAGGTGTAGCAACACCTGAAAATTCCAGATAATTATTATATTGTGTTGAGAACGAGAAATTTCGTAAGTCAGTGCCGTTGTTTAGGAATTCATGTCATAATGGTTTCAATCAAACTTGTTTTAATATTGCATTATGTCATCAATTTAACAGACAGTGGCGGAATTTCAAACAGAATTACTGGAAAGATTTGAAAGACCTGAGTACCAGATGTATAACTGGAATTCCCGCAACACTAATTCTTACGACGCCGTCTGGGCTCTTGCCTTAACTCTGAACAAGAGCGTGGGTATATTAAAGACAAAGACATTTCCTGATATGAAGACCAGGCGTCTGGAAGATTTTACTTATGACGATTACGAAATGGCGCAGATGTTTCTAGATATTCTCAAAGATATCAATTTCGATGGTGTTTCGGTAAGATTATCCGTTACTACTTACTCATATATATATAGCTTTAGTATCACTTTGTCAAATGAAGGAAGTGTGGACTTATTAGATGATGAAATAATAATTCTAAGCATTAGCATCATTAATTTAACTACACCTGACAAGGATGATTTTGATTATCCAAACGACCTCTCTTTATATTGGATTGATCTAGCCAATATATATTAATTTAGCCAAATAGACAGCACGTGATTTAATATCATTTTATTAGATATACAGTCGAACACTTCAATCGGGCCAGCAATCGGAAGATTTAGGTTTTCGCTATCATCTGTAACAATATGTCATATTATCAAGTTCAAATGTTGACGATGGTCTCGACTTAACATCATAATGGCCGACAGCTATTTTCACGCTTTTATCTACAGGGATCGGTGAGTTTTGTTGGTGGTAATCGATTGCATAGCATTCGACTGGAACAGCTGCTCAAGGGTAAGGCTTTTTGTAAAACGGGTCGCATCTGCTCTTATACAAAAAGGGAGATCAATAGAGGTTTGCACTTCACCAGACCATTAATCCATGTAAAGTTGTTGTTGTTTGGGGAGTTTCTTTGTCCATCGTGTATGACCAGGGATACTATTAATTTTGGGATAGGAAAGTCCTATACTAACACACGTAGCGAAAACGGTGCCGTTTGCATAAATTACATAAATTATGGTAATCATCGGAATGTGTCGGTGACCGGCGTTGAACGCGTTTAACAGTGTTTAACCAGGTTTAACGTAATATTTGGTCAGCATAGGTTTGAGGGCGTTGTGGATTTACACAGACGACGATGGCCACGCGAAACCTAAATGTTGAATACGTAATGAAAAGGTGAATAACACCCCGGGGGGGGGGGGGGGGGGGGGGGGGGGGGGAGTCAAACATAATGTTGTACACATGCGTGACCAAAAAAAACGCGTAAAAAGGGGTGTTTTTTCAGTGTTGGACGCGTCACGCGAGTGACGCGTTAAGGGTATCAAAAACGCTGATTTTCAAGAAAAAGGGTGGCTTAAAATCACGGCTTAAAATACAGGTCGAACGTGTTTAGGGTAACTTATTTTGTTCCCCGTTAAATAGACAAAACTTGTTTAGGGGTCATATTCTGGCAAGAACTTGTTTAGGGGTCAAAATTTGCAAGGAAAGCGCGCTAAAAACTTGTTTAGGGGGTTTGCTTGCATGGTAAAACTTGTTTAGGGGGTGTCTGGAAAAAAATTGGTCACGCATGTGTACACCATTATGTTTGACTGCCCCCCCCCCCCCCCCCCGGGAATAACACGTAATCGCGAATGTTAATCTTATCATTTTGACAAATTCATCATAATTAGAAGAATTGTCATCGTTAACCGGGCGATGACTGTTAAAAATAATTCAAAATAGTGCACTCCCGTTGACATATTGGGTCGTCTGAGAGACGCGTGGCCAGCGTCGTGTCGTCTGCTACAATCACGCCTGATCAGTATAGCGCCACCAGTTCTATGCTGACCAAATTTTAATTTAAAAGTGGACCCGATCGGCAAGCTTACTGGCACACACCCCTGGTATGACTCTCGATCATAAATATTTTTGTTGGGCGTTTTTAGTAAATTAGCGGCGCCTTACACTGTAAGTAGTTACCAAAGTTTCAGCAGTTTTTGACAACAAAATTACCTTGTTAAAAAACTTTAGCCTGTTGTTTTTCCTTTACATTGCTTTAGTTTTAAGCGAATTTAAAACTTTTGATAGGACATTTCATAACAGGATAAAACTATTTTTAAAAGCTTAAGGCTATCCCGGGTAGGTGATTAAGGTAATGTCCGACTATACTTGCTACTCGCGTGTTTGTTCGAGTGTACCAAAAGAGGTAACATCAAAATTACTTCACTGCAAATGCAAAACTCTTTTTACCACCTTTCGGCAGGTGGCTCCCCTGAAAATATAATGGTACGCCTGTTAGTCTTTAAACAGTACATAAACACAAAATTGCGCTAATAGCACAAGAAGAACAACACAACGAGTCTAATTCTGTACTCTTCCTGTCTTCTACGATAAATTGGTTTGTTAAAAGTTCGCAACTCTTTTGCTGGCTTGTCATTATTTTTTGTCAGCCTTACCGCCTTCATGATTTCAAAGCCAAATGAAGAAACATAAAGCCGGAATGGACGGACCACGAACATTTTAATGCCATATTGTTATCTTGCACTCTGTAAGTGCAATTTGCATTTGTTGTCTCTTTATATCAATGGGGGGAAAATCCTTATACAGTCCTCAAAATAAGTAACTGACCAGGTAATAAATATGCTCTCAACTCCAAAACTATAGGCCTAACTCCTACGTAAAAATATTAGACAATAAAGTTTTAAGGACATTTCTTGTCTTTGATTTGAGATATTACACGTGAAGATTGAATGAATATTAACTCAGTTATGTGCCCTAAACCAAAACAAAGTCCGTTTTTCATTTTAACATTTCGTTCGTCTACACGCAGCCTAGGACCAGTAACAGGCAGATTATTGATTAACTTGTAGCAACAACTCACTGGTCGATAGTAACACGGGGATTGGGGATGCATGATCAATGCAACCCATACACATACCTGTCACACTGTCCCGCGTGTTCAAATCCCAAGTGTTAAAATGTAAACTGCACTTTGTTTGATCCTTTTCAATGTCGCATTCTTAATTATTAACCGATCTCAATGAATAATGTATCAACTTAAAGAAGAGAAATTTCTTTATTATTTAATATTTTTATGTAGGAGCTATAGTTTTGGAGTTATGAGTATATTTATTACCTGGTCAGTTACTTATTTTGAGGACTGTAAAATCAGTGACAGTGTTCCTAATACAATAACAATGTTATTTTAACACTTTCTACGCGGCAGGCGTCTGCAGACGACATTCCAAAAATTTACAAACTGTTTCAAAAATGTCAACATTATTGAATTTCACTTACCATATTTGGAATCGCCTAGTATTGGTTCAGTAATCCTTGAGATAGGCTTTGAAAATTGCGAAATGTTTCTGAAAACAAATCTATTTTGTATGGTTGCGCTAATAACCGCGTGGATTGTGTTAACGGCATATTTGTGTGAAGTACATGTATTTTTTTTGTTTGTGTAAAGCATCATGTGATATAGGATGGCACGGTTATGGTGACGACTGTTTCTCGTTCATGTTGAACCAATTACCATTTGATTTCGCCGATGAGGAATGTTTACAGAATGGTGGTTATTTAACGACCATTATTAACGAAGATGAACAACAGTTCCTAGTTGACATTTGGAATGAATGGAATTTACAAGAAAAACCTCATTCTTGGTAGGTATAGAATAGAAATAAGGTTTTATCTCATTCTTTTTCAAAACCTCGTGACTTATTTCTATAAACTCTTATTTGAAATCGATAAAGTAAAAACATAAAATGATACATTTTACAACGGTATTTATGTGAGGTGAGAGACAATGAATGGGGTCATAATGACACGCTAAACCATGTTGATTCTAACACTACCCCTCCTTTTTTCATAAAAAAAATCCCACAGGGCGATAATGAACCCAAATAATATAATAAGCTTTGAACCACGGACCTCCGGTACACGGGGCACAGAATTCAACAACACGCCATGTGTGTCAAGACTACTTGGCGCAGTATATTGCGCCAAGTATATAGGCTGGGTCTATTATTTCATCGAAAAATTTCCACGCAGGGTTTAGACACAGGCTGGGTCGTGGTATTCTGTGGTATTTCGTAGGGTTAGGGTTAAGAAGTATTTGATTAATACCTCCTCTAACACTATGCCATGAGGGAATGGGGGTTATTGAGTTTACACGCCAATATCTGATCCGAAGTCCAAAGAATTGACTTGTACTTAGATAAACAGCGCTTTGAATCCGTTTGAAAAAGGCGATAAATACTGATTATTTATTTATTTATAGAAAATGAAAAGCTACCCATACCCTGCAACAAGGTGATTTTCCCAGTACACAAATGGTAGACTAGGGACATTAACTACAGCGCCTCCAAGTGACAGCATTTAAATATTGAACTAATCATCCAAGACTGAATTTTCCAACTACCAGTAGGCCAATAATAACATATTGTTTGGCTGTCCTCGACCTCCCTATCTTATTTTCCGTCAGTTCTAAAACCTCGCAACCTTTAATATTCATAGTCAATAACCCGCTCATGCTTAACCGATGAACATAATACTCCTCACAAAAAGTATCGAGACACTTAACAAATGAGCTAATAATTAACGGCCCGAAAGGGTATAGATTCATCGAAGCAAATAATTTTGTTTTGCATACTTTAACACCTCGATTGTTGAGATACGAGAAGCATGTTTGTACACGTGTGTAAAGCATAAACCTCATCATCTCTATAGGGATGATTGTCACTTTTGAAACTGGACCTACGACCATTGAAATGACAATTACTCCGCTCCGCATCTTGCGGTAGCACTTGTGAGTAGTCATTTTCACAAAAGAACTACACCAGAGCCCTATTTCATAACACTGATAGGGCCCATAGAAGGGTAGATTGAAGGCTACGCAAAAAGGTAAAGTGTAAAACGACCTCTGCATAATCGATCGATGGTATATTGTTTGACCGCAATGTGGATGTTTCATCATGACAAATTACCATTAAGATATCGGTGATGACTCTCTTAAAAGTAATACTTAAAATGCAAACATTGGTAACTTATATACATGTATAGGCCTACTTCAGTCACTGTATCGATGCAGCATTGAATATGGTATTTTTCTCTGCAGCTACATTGGACTAGCATGGAATGGCAGCGATTATAAATGGCTGGATCCAAATGGCGTTGTTGATCTATTATGGCTCACGAAACACTTTGAATTACCTTCTTTACCTTCCAATCAACGGCAATGCGTTTCTATTGATTTCAGCAGAAATTCCAAATGGACTTTTACCAATTGTTCTAAAGCAATGTCATATATTTGCAGAAAGCCAACAGGTAATGTCAAAATGATTGCATAACGTTCATTCGTTGGTTTATCAAACAATTGCGAATTTCTATTTACTTATTCCAAATGTAACACGTCATCTTAAAAGTAAATAATTTCAATCTGAAACCATTGGGAACTGGAAGCCCTATTCCAGAGTAATTTTTTAATTTAGAATTTGTGGTGCGATATATAATAATGTGTACATACGTAATTTCAAATGACGCCATATACTTAGATCCTATGCATCAGTTGCCAGACTGAAGATCCCTAGTCATCTTCTGATTCTGATTGATTTGGTACCGATTTGGCGCACTCTTTCAATACAATATTTAACAGTTATATGTTAAATTCTCCTATTTTAAGGATTCATCGAGAAGCCAATTGGAAAATATTCTCCATTCAATGGGGGCAGATTAGAGTTGCGTGTAAACATAACATGGACAGGTAATTATCAATTGCTATGAATAGGGGTATTGATTGTGACATTAGGGAGATTAGAATAAATTAAGGATTAAGGGAAACCCAGTATGTTGCCGCTCAACACGTGCAAAGTATCACAAATGCTTGACGACTCGTTTGAAACCATATAGGTAAGACATTCATTACCAAACATAATACAATACAAAACACAGTTCTTTGACATATAAATACCTTTCAGATATGAAACTGATCCTTCTAAATCATCTATAATATACCGTGAATTTGTGGTCTTTGTTTACACGGTCAAATTTCATTCAATTTCAAATAAAAATTGACATGATCATATAGTGCGCTATTAACGCTACGGTAAAACATGACGCAGGAGTCATATGGTAAGCTTCGTAGCTAAGCTCATTGTGGATGATATAGAGAAGTGGTGACGTAATGTCTCTCTCCGTACAAAGTGCCATTTTCCCTTTTAATCGATTTGAAACGCTCTTTTATATTATTACAGGAGGGGAAGTTCCTTTAGACCACACTCCGGAATTAATTATCATCATTGTGCGGATACACCAGGGTATCAATCGGTATTCCTATATCGCCTTGTGTCTTCTTGCCGGAATAGGAATTATATTGGCGCTATTCTTCCTTGCATTCAACATCTATTATCGAAAGCAGAAGTATGTTTACTGTAGCATTCTCATGTTGTATATATTATAGAGACCGATGCATGTATGTAATAAGCTTACTAAACTGGGCTATAGTTGCATCTTATACACTCTCAGAACAAAGGTTAAAATCTTTAACCATGTTGGTTAAAATTTTAACCAACGGGAGGTTACCAGGTGAACCACACAATTGGTTGGTTAAAACTGTAACCAACAGCTGTTGGTTAAACTTTAACCTGTGGTTGGTTACAAATTTTAATCATTTTTTGGTTAATATATTTTGACCAACAGTGGTTGGTTAAACTTTAACCTGTGGTTGGTTACAATTTTTAATCACTTGTTGGTTAATATGTTTTAATCAACAGAAGTTGGTTAAATAACGTTGGTTAAACTCTTTTTTTTTTTTGGTGCTAAACTTTAACCCATACAACATTACAATATTGATGTTTCCGATATTGGCCCGATATATTGGCTTTCAATATTGGCGCCAACACGTGGCCAGGACCAACAAGGGACAGACAAGGCACAAGATCCTAGCCACGAGGCCGGGAAGCTATAACTTGAAACAGCGGCCGCAATTTTTAGACCACGTCAGAATTTGTATATGAAATCAATCGTGTTATTTTCCACCCCTGGTATAATATGCCCATTATTGGAACAATATTGGTTGCCAACATAATGCCAATTGAAGAGCGCCAATGTAAAACCAATATTGGTCCAATATTAGTTTGGCAACATGATGCCAATTGAAGAGCGCCAATGTAAATACCAGGGGCAGAAAATAACACGATTGATTTCATATACAAATTCTGACGTGGTCTAAATAATATGCGCAAATATTTTCCTCGCCAATGAAATTCTTTGGCGGGAATCTTGGTATGACCTATTGTTGGTTAAAATTATGATGCCTTAACCAACGTTGAATAAACTAAAAATTAATTATATTTTTACTCTTTAACCAACGCAGTATTAAAAGTAATTTGTAACCAACGCTTCATTTTTAACCAATGTTGTATACTTTTTAACCAACATTCTTTTAACCCATGGTTATTTAATACCTGTTCTGAGAGTGTAGTATGATATTCCAATAAAACAATAGTTATACAACCTTGTTAGTTACATTTGATTAATACCTAGTTTGCTACTACAGTGTGTAAATCTTCCATTACGCAAAGAAACGGGGTATGAGGGAATGAAGTAACAGGGTGATCAAAGTCCATACGGTCATCCTTGCAGTGCATGCCTAGATTTAATTGTATCAAAAAGCCAGCGTGTTGCTATGTTATATATGCAAGGTGTATCAGAATGAACTATACCGATGCAATATGATTTATTATGGTATGAATTCGATCGATATTGTTCAAACCGTTTTCACATATATCTTGCGCAAACGCCCAGCTTTCATAAGAATGTTAGATTGTGAAAATCGGACATTTCTGATGGAAAATACAGACTTTCTGGTAAAGATGGTAGATTTCAATTTTGGTCGAAATGATCAATTTAAAAAATAAAAGTAGTTGACATAAAATACGCATGTAAAGAAGAAACCATGCATTAATCAGATTTGCCGATGGCTTTTCAAGGTCTGTGAATTCTTTGAGCTAACAAATTGAAAACACGTTTTTCATCGATTTTCGATAAAGTCTTGCCACATAAGAACAAAAATAGATATCTCAATGAAATTAACATATAATGTAGGAAACATGTTCACCTTTATATTGCAGGTGTTTAAATATAAAACAATAATATTTTGTATGTATTTTAGAAACACGATATAGTTCATTCTGATACACCCTGTATATAGGGGTAACATTCTAACGCCGCCCAATTAATACATTTAAATCAACATTGTTTCTTGTTAAAGTAAGATGAGGTTCACAGTAACTTTTTAAGACCTACAAAACTGGCAAAAAAATTCTGAAGATTTAATGTTTTTCATATTCATTTTCGTGTTTTCATGTATGTTTAATGTTATTTATGCACAGATTTGTACGAATGTCAAGTCCAAACTTAAATAATCTGATTCTACTTGGAGCCATATTGATATATGCCAGTATTTTTATTAGTGGCGTCGACAGCACCTTGGTTTCTGAAGCCATCGAGATAATTTCGTGCCAGGTAAGTTATCAGGGAGCCATTACTTAGTAAAATTAACATTTGGTTTTGATTTCTCTCTGTATAAAACTTACTATTATAAAAATAATACTGAAATCATGAAACCATGTGAAATACTACACAAATAATTATCACGTTCATTGCAATGGCAGCAAATGGTGTGGCCTGTAACAAGACCCACAGGCATCTGGAAAGAGACTGACCTTCTAACACAAAATAATGCTAATTTAAACAGAGAACCATGACCTTATTTCAATGACTTATTTTCATGTACACTTTTTTAAACCGTCATGTATAAGGGGGTGTTTCTTTTTCAACATGGACATTAAAATACCATTGAACGCATATTTTACTGTGTTGATTCGGTATGACTCTTTTCTAGGTTCGCACTTGGGTATTCTCTGTTGGATTCGTCCTTTCATTTGGTTCCATGTTCAGTAAAACGTGGAGAGTGCATAAAGTTGTTGCTTTCAAAACTCCTAAACGAGTGGTAAGTAATCTAAATCAAAGTGATCTAAAGTTTGGATCTTTTACGTATTTAAAAATTACCAATATGACCGAAGACTTGGCTAATGTGTTAATAATGTAAATAAATAATGTAAACGTTGCGCTTCATATAACTTGGAAAGCATCTTTAAAACTAGAGCGGTTCTCGGCTTTGGCGGTTCTCGGCTTTGGCGGTTCTCGGGGTTTATAGTTTTAGATTTTGAACAAAACCTGACTGTGTCCTTTTAGTGAATATATTTAGTTGGTGTCAGAGTATTATGGGTGGAATAATGCATGATATTGTAATGGAATGCAGTAGTGTGGCATATGGTTAGTTGTAGCTGATGTCATGTGTTGAAGCGTATGAGAAGTTTCAAAAAATAAAAATACTGCAAGCACAACTTGCGAATCCCCCTGGCTGGGAGCACACTAAATGAGGTCAAAGGTCATATAGGGGTCATGTTCCACCCCCACCCCCCCCCCCGTGTTAATATTTTCTTTCTCCACGTTTGACGTCAATCATGCAACTTTAATGAATTGACCTATGGATGACCTTTGACCTCAGATGACCTCTAATTATTTTTTGACATGTTTTTCGGTGTTCATTGCACGATTTAACCCTTGTTGACTTTGGATTACCTCTAATGATCGTTGACCTCCGATGACCTCTAATTAATGTTAGGCATGTTTCCCCGGTGTTTATGTTTCTTTTCTCCAAGTTTGACGTCAATCGGGCAACTTTTACGATTTGACCTCTGGATGACCTTTGATCTCTGATGACCTAAAATTATTTTTAGACATGTTCCCCCGTGTTCATTGCACGAATTAACCCCTGTTGACCTTTGACCTTGGATGACCTCTAATGACCGTTGACCTCGGATGACCTCTAATTAATTTGAGACATGTTCACCCGGTGTTCATGTTTCTTTTCTTCCAAGTTTGACGTCAATTGAGCAACTTTTACGATTTGACCCCTGGAAGACCTTTGACCTCAGATGACCTATGCAAATTAGACCCCAAAAAATGTTCACCCGTCATTCATGTTTCTTTTCTCCAAGTTAGACGTCAATCGGGCAACTTTAAAGATTTGACCTCTGGATGACCTTTGACCTCAGATGACCTATGTAAATTAGACCCTAAACAAGTAGCCACAGTTTTTGACCATGGCCTACTTATCGCTGAAGGTTTGAAGTCAATTCGTCCATCCGTTCAAAAAGATACAGCATTCAAGAAAAAGGCTTACCAAAAAGGCTAACCAAAAAAAGGCTAACCAAAATCTAACCAAAAGGCCCCCCCCCCTCTTATTACAAAATATTGAAAGGATCTCGGTTGTCCTACCATTTTCCCGAGAGCCGATTTGAGCAAATTGGTCGTAAAAACTGGTAACATTTAGGCCTACTATAGTAAAATGTATTCACTTTCCAAATTGGTGTTGTATTTTATTGGCTCAGTCGATTTTCAAAGTACAAGTGGGTCAGATTGAAGATAATACTTTTCCCCACATGTTCATGTGATTTTAATTGGCATACGACCCTGTTTAGTCGGTTGTCCTGCATTTTTAAAACATGATTCCCACCCTCATCCTAAATGATAACCCAAGTCAACTGGTCATGCAGTGTATTGTATTCCTACCAATCAATGAGTATTGATCATTGATTGGTCCCTCAATGGATTTATTGACCGTGTATAACAAGGTGAACTGGTTAAATGCTTGTAAAGGTCGTCACGAATTTTACTGTTATATTATCGACTCGCACATAGAAACGATCGGCTCTTTTTAAAAAAATGAATTATTTAACCAAATATTAATGCTATTTGGGCTCATTAATCACAAACTAATATTTGAGTCCATTTTTCAAATTTTGACATTTGTCGGTCAGGCCCAGGCCCCAAAATTTAAAAAAAACCTTATGATTTCTATGCGAACAACTTTTTTGTCGTCAAATTGATTGCGGCTTGACTTTTTTGTATCATCGACCTCATACGTACCCCCAAAAAATGAATTATTTAACCAAATAATGGTATTTGGCCTCATTTTTTTCAAATTTTGATATTTGTCGGTCAAGCCTAGAATTTAAAAAAAAATCCTTATGATTTCTATGAGAACGACTTGTTTGTCGTCAAATTGATTGCGACTTGACTTTTTTGTATCACCGATCCCATATGTACCCAAAGAAAATTGAATTATTTGACCAAATAATGGTATTTGGGCTCATTTTTCAAATGTTGATATTTGTCGGTCAAGCCTAGAATTAAAAAAAAAAATCCTTATGATTTCTATGCGAACAACTTTTTTGTCATCAAATTGATTGCGGTTTGACTTTTTTGTGTCATCGATCTCATACGTACCCCCAAAAAAGAATTATTTAACCAAATAATGGTATTTGGGCTCATTTTCAAATTGGTCGGTCAAGCCTAGAATTTAAAACAGAATTCTTATGATTTCTATGCGAACGACTTGTTTGTCATCAAATTGATTGCGCCTTGATTTTCTTGTATTATCAATCTCATGCGTATCAAAAATAAAGATTTTTTTTTTTAATTTTGACATTTGTTGGTCAGGCCTAGAATTGAAAAAAAATCTTTATAATTTCTATGTGAACGACTTATTTGTCGTCAAATTGATTAAGGCTTGACTTTTTTGTATCATCGATCTCATACTTACCAAAAAATAATTGAATTATTTAACCAAATAATGGTATTTGGGCTCATTTTTCGAATGTTGATATTTGTCGGTCAAGCCTAGAATTTAAAAAAAAATCCTTATGATTTCTATGCGAACAACTTTTTTGTCGTCAAATTGATTGTGGTTTGACATTTTTGTATCATCGATCTCAAACGTACCCCAAAAAAAGGAATTATTTAACCAAATCATGGTATTTGGGCTTATTTTTCAAATTTTGACATTTGTCGGTCAGGCCAAGAATTAAAAAAACAAACTTATGATTTATATGCGAACGACTTTTTTGTCGTAAAATTAATTGCGGCTTGACTTTTTTGTATCATCGATCCCATACGTACCCAAAAAAATGAATTATTTGACCAAATAATGGTATTTGGGCTCATTTTTCAAATGTTGATATTTGTCGGTCAAGCCTAGAATTTAAAACAGAATTCTTAGGATTTCTATGCGAACGACTTGTTTGTCATCAAATTGATTGCGGCTTGACTTTTTTTGTATTGTCGATCTCATGCGTATCAAAAATAAAGAATTATTTGACCAAATAATGGTATTTGGGCTCATTTTTCAAATGTTGATATTTGTCGGTCAAGCCTAGAATTTAAAACAGAATTCTTAGGATTTCTATGCGAACGACTTGTTTGTCATCAAATTGATTGCGGCTTGACTTTTTTTGTATTGTCGATCTCATGCGTATCAAAAATAAAGAATTATTTTTAATTTTTAACCAAATAATGGTATTTGGGCTCATTTTTCAAATGTTGATATTTGTCGGTCAGGCCTAGAATCTAAAAAAAAATCCTTATGATTTCTATGTGAACGATTTTTTTTCTTCGTCAAATTGATTGCGGCTTGACTTTTTTGTATTATCGATCTCATATGTACCCAAAAAAATGAATTATTTAACCAAATAATGGTATTTGGGCTCATTTGTCAAATTTTGATATTTGTGGGTCCAGTCTCTTTTTGATATTTGTGGGTCAAGCCCGGCCTCTTTTAGCCCTAATTTACACGTAATCCAACGGGCGGTTTATTTAGTGCAGTGCCCCCAGAACAATAACATAACCTGCCCAGCCAGGGCATAGTTGTAGATTTTGGACAGAATATTTCACATTTTCGTGCAGAGAACTAAATAAGCTTATAATTTCGGATTTACAGAAATGTGTTATTTGTTCCGAGTGACAAATTTGCACTCAAAATTTGGCATCAAACATGATGGAAATATCCGGTAAAGGAACCGGTTTTCGTTCGCACGGAAGCACGGTAAATGTACTAAAGTGTATCATCGTTTTAAATCATTGTTAGGAATTATCAAGATTCATGGGTATATCCACATACTCTGTGAATTTCGGTCCGATGTATTACAAAAATAACAAGCTCAGAGCAAGCAACACTGCAAAAACATTAAAAGCATGTGCCGATGTGTGCCCCGATGTGTCGGGTTTTAAAATGGCCATTTTGGAAGCTTCGCAGAATATATGGGTATATAAAACGCCGTGTTCTTCACTAACTTATTTGAATTTAAGATTGTTTAACCTTACACTGACAAAGGATAACACATTGGTGTTATTTCTTGTGCACGATATTTTTTCTGCCATCACCGTAACAATGTGATAATTACTCTCGATTTTTTTCTTTTTGATGCTATAAATTCAAGATTTCATCGGGCGAAGAATTAACAGGTAAATACACTATTTTGACAAAAACATTTCACTTTTACGAATAAATATACATTCCTCTTCAAAATTAGACAACATTTAGCCATTTCCATTGAGGCAATCTGTCAAATATTGTGAAACCATTCTCCCGGACCATTCTGACAAGACCACGAAAATACACGCTACGAAACGGTACATACATGTTATACATGTATTGAAATTAGTATTGTATTCCTTTCACAGCGAATGGGGTTCTTTCATGTCTGTGTGCGCTACGCTACGACCTGTTCCGTGTGGTACCTCCACCAAAATGCACAGTCACGTGATCATCCATTTGGTATACTCTCCTAACAATCTCGTATCGTATTTAACCGCAAAGTTCATATTATGCCCTTTGGTACCCATAAGAGCCATTGCATTCGAGGGCTTGTAATATATAGCTGTCGTATTTTGATGAAAATAATGCAAGCCAAACTTAATACTGGTCTCTTTCAGGACACAGTAATGATAGTAATCTACGTAACGTTTCTGCTATTCAACTCTAGAGGGAGACTTTCTAATTTTAAAGAACGAATAATGTTTTGCTTATAAAAAGCGGAATTCTAGAGGGCGGTATTGTACTTCTTAAGAATAAGTACGTTAAGATATAGGGGGGGGGGGGTGGGTACCGCGCCATTTTGTCCCGAAGCAATGGTTATGACATCATATTTTGGTCGATTTTCAGAAACTTTGTATTGGATTTACGTGCAAAATATATGCCCTTGGCATCCTACTCTCCCGGGTATGTGGGTGCACTTTAAATTTCAGATGTTCTAAAATGGACGGATATCTAACCAATTTGATAAAAAACACGATCCACACACCTCAGAATTGCAAAAAAAAGCATAAAACAAGTCCACTTTTTTGTGCCTTTGAACAGAGTGGCGGCCGGGAATGTAGAATTTAACCCCGGTCCAATTAATCAAATTAGATATTAATGAATTATTTGCAAACATTTTGTTAAATTAGCGCGGTCGGTTGGTCTAGTGGATAGAACGTTGACATGGGGAGCGAAAGGTTGTGAGTTCGAGCCCCATTAGGAGCACATTTGTTTTATATGCGGGGTCTTGCCGCTGGATTTGCTTAGCCTGCCGGCATCATCTGTATGCGTGCCCACACGGACACCACTGCTGGCGTTTACCGTATAAATGACGCCATTTTTGTGTACGAAAATGTCGAAAAAAATGTACCGTTCTTTTAAAAATAAGGAGTATAATCACATTACAAACACATTTTGTGCGAGAGAAACACACACATTTGGCAAAAAAATGGCACAATAAAAATCCGTTCGTTATAAATAAATGGATATGGTTAAACAATAAAACTATCACAATTATAGTCGTGGATCTATGTGGCGTGCATAGGTTGGCCATGTCGTTGGCAATCGGAAATCACGGGTTCGATTTTCGAATATTCCTTGTTATCCTTTTATTTTTCTATTTTTTAAACTTGATGGTGGATTAAAGTAACATCATTGTTATGTCAATGTTTATCAATTATAAAGGCCACCCATGCGTTTATAGTTTTCTTTTTATTTATTTATCTATCATAAATGTATCCTTGATTTATTTAACTTTGTATCTAAACAATTAAAATGCGTAAACAATTATATTATTGCTCGATAAATAAGTGATTAAACTTGAGTTCAGTTTGATTAATGATAGCAAAACTTGTTGTAAAACCATTGTGCCCAACAATTTCTCCTTTGCACACTTTGTTTATACATTCAGAGATGTCACTTTTAGCTTGTTATAGCTAGGCTCAATTATAAGCAAGTTTGCGACCGGGTTTGCGACCTCTTTGATTTTAGGCTGGTAACACAATCCCACAGTGCATTTCGTTAAAACAGTGTAAATCATTTTTCAACGATACGTATCACGTGATAAGCACGATCGTTTTCGCAAAATATCGCAAAATGGCGCGGTACCCCACCCCCACCCCCTCCCCCTAGTTAAGATACCACGCCAGTAATTAATATTACGACAATCAGCCTTTTTTCATAAGGTTTCAGCACTGTGTGGCCCACTAATAATAAAATGTAATCAGGAAAGTACTTATTGCTTCCAAATGATTAAAGTTGTAATTGAATCCTGATTAAGAATTAGTATCTAATACAACAGCGCAAAAAAACAATTTTCAATGCATTTTGTAGATTTTGTAGGTAAATTTTACCTCATTTCTAAAATTCTTCTGTTGATTGAGGGCAGCACACCAGCTCTCCTAATTCAGGAGCTTATTTCTCGGAACTTTCAGTGTCATCGTATATAATTTTTGTGATTAAATGATCAAAAATATCATAAACTTTCAGCAAAATATAAATATCGAATTAAAAAATCCAGCACCTTTATAAGCGAGAAAATTGGCTTTTGTTACCCTCCTTTATCATGTGATCGAATGGGCGCGATAATTGGCGGTGTGGTATCTTATGGTACGTTAATCGCCTTAATGTTTTGAAAACACCGTAACTATATTTTGTGCAAAACGGTGAAAAGATATGGGCTGCAATTCTCAAAACAGCGAACTACGTAAATCGTGAATGTTCCCCGGGGAATGTTCAACTATAGTCTTCATGGCAAAAGTTTCTGGTTTTACAAATCACAACAACCTTGTTGTGTTTTCAAAACATAGCATGTAACTTAGTTTTTCGAAATAACTGCGGTGGGCGCCTTTCTAATAGAACTAACACATTAGAGCATTTCTATAAGCCAATTCCAGAGGGCACTTTTTACATGAATGAAAAAATGGAGCCGGGTGTTTCAAACATAACACGTACACATGATGTAGTATATTTCCATAAACAATTTTACTAAGAAGCGCATTATTCTTTAACTTATACATTCTGACAAAAATCACAAAAAACAACAATGAATAAATGTAATTCTATTACTCAACTAAAGGTGGCTTTCAAATTTTAAAAAGAAAAAAAAAGTTTTGTTTTCAAATAACCTATTTATTTTTATTTTACTTTCGCCCTAGGTTAATTTACGTCAATTATATTAAAACGCCCTTTTTCTGCCCACTATCTTGATATGGAAATCCGTTGCATGACACGTGAGCACACTTGCCCATCGTCCCTCTTAAAACTCGAAAATCAACCGTTTGCATGCATATACTCATATATGGAGTTGCACTTTTCAGAATTGTGTTTTTAGGTACTTGCCAAATAATAGTTCAAATATCGATTTCGATATCGACTTCATTATGCAGTTTTTCCACGTTAAAGGCAAACTAGAATACAATACCTATTGTTTTAAAATAAATATCAACATCCATTGTGTATATATTAGATTTTTGTCATTATTTGTTATTCTCATATCACCATAACACCAAAGCACGTTGCTATACTATTATGAAATCTTACTACATTATTATATCCCAAACAGTCGACAGAAATTAAAGACCCCCTGGAATCGTTTGATCAATGGTGATGTTTGAAGTAGTGTTAACGGTGACTGTGGCCCACACGGCACAACTTTGAATCTGTCAGTCCTCACATACAAATAGACAATTTCAGCAACAAAATGATTTCAACAATCTCTTTTTTTTCTCCGTAGATTGTCACCGATAACCAGCTCTTTATCATGGTATTCGTTCTGTTTGCAATTGATGTGTTGATGCTAGCAGCGTGGCAGATTGTTGATCCATTACAGGTCGGCGTAAAGGATCTATTAGAACGAGTAAGTTAGGGAGCAGTTCCATTTATACGCGATAAATTTATCGCGACTGTATCGGGGCCTGATATGTTTTGGACCCGATGTTTTTCAAGTTGATTCGCGATAAAATAGTCATCAGGCCCCGATAAAATAGACATCGGGGCCCGATACGAGGCCTCTGCCATACCCTGGGGTATGTTTAGCAAATAGAGCGGGACATTGTTTAGCAAATACACGAGGATAATACAATTTACGTTAAACATCCATAATCAATAACATTATCTCTAAAAGCATGAAATGCTGAATTTGTACCTTACAACTAGAATAAATAACCCGAAGCTCTATTTACATACCGACCACTTATCTTTCGTTATATTTAAACAAGCGGTAATACGCTTCGCGATAAATAATCCTTTGCTACTCGCAACTGTTCGCGATAAAAATCTCATCGGGGCCTGATAAAAAACTCATCGGGGCCCGAAACATTCTCGCAATTTTTATCGCGTACAAATGGAACTGCTTCCTTATTGCATAACATGTAAACGCCTCAAACAAATCTGGACATTATTTGCAATCACCAATTTTCGGATGTTTCGTGAACATTTCATATCGCATGATATATCAATGGAAAACTGATGTACACTGCCGCGCAAAAGTATCCCCCCCCCCCCCCCCCCCTGGAAGCTTTCAAGTTATCACTGTGTTGTCAACAAAGTATTAGGCCATCAGATCCAATTACCATTTCATTGTGTTCATTGTACATTTTAACCAATAAATTCATGTTTCCTATATATTAAGATTCATGATTTAAAAGCGCCGTAACCACCCCATGAATATCAAATAGCTCATTATCGACAGTGTAACGCTATGGGAATTGTCAATTATTAAGTATTAAGGTTATGATTGGGGAGGGGAAAATGAGCTGCAACGGGTTTATCAAGATGTTTGGCATGGTTTTGATAGTGGATCTGTGATTTCTCATGCGTTCTTGAATAGTGTTGCCAATTTCCCTACATATTGTATGCTACATACAGAACATTGAATTA
Source organism: Ophiura sarsii (assembly GCA_035610835.1). Taxonomy (NCBI): domain Eukaryota; kingdom Metazoa; phylum Echinodermata; class Ophiuroidea; order Amphilepidida; family Ophiuridae; genus Ophiura; species Ophiura sarsii. Next base: position 85,879,746 of record CM069441.1, on the reverse strand, counting down.
TATACACAACATTTGTGGTGTTACATGTAATATGATGATTGATAGGGTAAGATTTTAAAGATATAATGTCATTTGCTTCTAACCATATTGGTTGTATCTTCTTACAGAAAAAGTGTTCTACATAATCCTTTTCATTACATACAGTGTGTCTCAAAAAAACCCGTGCACGTGTTTACCCAACTTATTGACCTTAAAATTCTAAAATTTGGTGTATTAATTGTATAAATACTGATAGACTAAACGCTTAGCTTTCATATGCCGTTTATTTCATCTGATTTGGTCTTGTCAATCTTGAGATATGACCAATTAACTAAAGCTACCTAAAATCGACGTTGTGCCACTTTACAGTTTGCAATGAATAGAAAGGGTTACTCCGGAGAGGGGGGAGTTACCACCCCTTAAAAAATCCAATCCTAAATGCAGAGTATGATTATTCAGGTACCATGGTATAGCTAGAGGTTCCCTCTATTCATACATACCAAAACAAGTACAAACATCCCACGCATGACATCTCAATGACGTTACCAAACATGGCCGACCTCAAAATCCCGCCGTATTCGCTGGACAGTGAAATATAGGCCAACATAGAAATTTTCGCCCAAAAAGTTCCAAATATCGGGGTTTCACCCGGTTTTTTGCTAAGTGAGGAAAATGGTATTTCTAACATAGGTCTATGCTATAATATTCAGGACCATACAATTAAAATATTTTTCAAAATGGTGATTAAAAAAATTGTAAGGTGGCAACCCCCCCCCCCCCCCCCCCCCCCCCCCCCCCCCTACTATCGGACTTTGACGGCTTACCCCGGGTATGGTGGCACCCGCAATTTGTTTTCGTCAAAATGAGCGCAGGGGATGTAAAAGCGATCACCTAGACGCCCGATGTCACTGTTCTTTGCGTTTTAGCGCAATCGGCGACCACCCTCCCTTAGGAGGACGAGGGTTTTAATGCTAATCTTAAGTATTCTTTGTGTAAAAGTGGCACAACGTCGATTTTAGGTAGCTTTAGTTAATTGATCATATCTCAGGATTGACAAAACCAAATTAGATGAAATAAATGGCATATGAAAGCTAAGTGTTTAGTCTATCAATATGTATACAATTGTTACACCAAATTCTAGAAGTTCATGGTCAATAAGTTGGGTAAACACGTGCACTCTGTATATCACATACATCATTATTTTCTATTTTCATTTTTTTTAAAGGATTTTTGTGGGGTAGTTAAATTTTATTATTTCATCATCGTAAAGCATTCTTTACTATATTTTATTTACTTGTGTAATAATAATAAATAAATAATAATGCCGATTTATAACACGAACTTAGAACACGGATCCGATAGTCGTTGAAAACAAGTTGTCGGGGTTGATATTTTCAACTTATTCAAACCATTATTTTGAAATAATTTGGAATCGTATCGCTCTGTAACTCAAACATGTCAAAATATGTTTACAATTTATGTTCAGAATTCAAATCTGCAAGGAAATCTGCTTTCAAAGTAAAAATCAAGGATAGAGGGCGTCCCTTGGAGAAGGTCGTATAATATGCCTTTAAGATGATACATATGTGTATCATTCTGATAAAAAACCTTGATATGTGTTTGTATATACATTAACTTTCTTTTTTGATTTCTACAATAACGTGATTTGTATATCATGATTAGTGCATACTAGGATTTGCTCTTCAACCGCTGTAGTTTAAAGTAAGCAACCACACATCAGATAAAATTGTCACATGATGACTTACAAACATTCCGTCAAATTTCATTCATACCAACACCGTGTAATTGAAATCCACACAACAAAATCATTTCTAAATCTATATGATACGGTATATCAGATAGCAATGTATTGCTTATCTATTTTACAGGATGATCCAGACGTAGCCAATCAGCGCCTGGTACCCTATGTGAAATTCTGTACGTGTGATCTGATGATCTATTGGCTCATACCACTGTACGCATATAAAGGACTTCTGTTGATCTTTGGAGCATTTCTGGCCTGGGAGACCAGACAGGTAAACTTGTAATATAAATTATATCTGTAATATTGTTCCTTTCTTATCGGGGAATTATTTTGAACAAGCATAAAAATGATCATCCCCCATGGCAATAAATACTATAACGAAATTACTAGTTTCTTTCTTTTATATTCCGTTTTAGGTTACTATTCCGGCCCTCAACGACAGCAAACTGATTGGCATTAGTGTGTACAACGTCATCATCTTATGCGTAATAGGATTATCTGTAAGCTTTATCATAAGAGACGATTCATCCGCCCTCTATATCTTCACCAGTTGCATTATCATATTCTGCACATCAATAACACTCATGGTTATTTTCATTCCAAAGGTGAGCATAAGCTATCGGTATTTATCAAAGATAATATGAATTAAAACACAAATGTTTAGATGTGGTTGAGCTGATGAACTTATCTTTTTATGAATAAGAATATAATAAATTTGTATTCACATTAAAATATAAATACAAACCATGAACTTTGAATATCATAACACATCATTTGTGTGTTCAAGCAGGTCACTAGTAGGTTTGAATGGGCAAACTTCTTCTGAAAAGCCATAACTTTAGTAATTTAAATGTATAATCATTTTCGAAATCTTATCATAGTCTGTATGTCAGAACCATCCCATGCTATTAACAGTGGGTTCATGTTATTTAAAAAATCGTAATACACGTGTGGATAACAATGGATTCGAAATAGCGCGCTAACTCAAATACAGAGGTCGTGCTACAAATTAAACTGAATGGTGATTTTCGATTGGCCATCATTCAACTATAACAATGCCGTGTCAGACCTGGATCCATGCACATAGCAAGTATGAATGGGCGCTTCTTATCCCTATAGGGATCCCCTCTTATCCCATCTCAGATGGAAACCGTACTTTATCTTTCTTTTGGTACTTTAACTTTCTTGATATCAAACCATTCTTCACATGCAACATCCCAAATTAAAGAGGAGACATTTCTTAAAAAAACTTTATTATTCGATATTTGTAAGTAAGACTTATATTTTTATAGTTATAAGCACATTTATTACCTCGGTAAGTTACTTTTTATGACTATATGTTCATGTCACTTATACCATATACATGAGGCCTACACCAATGAATATTTATACTGACAAATACAAAATTAAATATTACCATTCTTTCAAATCTAAAAAATTAATCTATTGAATATATTTTCATACAACACAGATGATATCAGTGAATAAATATCCCGATGGTGAACCAATCTCCACTGTGACAGTTCGCACTAATGATAATAAGACTACTGGTACTGGCAGAACGGATTCCGATCAGTCAAATGTCGTTCTTCGGGAAGAAAACCGAAAGCTCAAGGAAAAAATAAAACAGGTGATCTTCTGATAGAAAATTCTTCTTTATAAAAATATTCATTTAATGTTTAGGATTCATACACTCTTAGTAGTGTCGAACCAATCAGAATGCAGAAAACTAAACTATACGGAATGCATTAAAAATGTATAATTGTGACCTGGCACCACAAGTACAAAATGAGAGTAAAGTATATAGCAAAAAATGAACATTTTCAGAAAGTAGATGTCCTCAGGTTTAAAATCACACCAAAGTTGTTATAATAGGCCATTCCAAAGTGAAATTATGATACATTGAAGTTAATCACCGCTGAATTATTGAATTGGAGAAAAAGGCCTTCAAAGTCAGTGAAGCTTATCGTCACTTGGTGTACAAATGCCAATCACAGGTCTTTAATCGAAAGATTGTTTTTGCCAAAGAACTCTTATTAAACGGCCTTTCTTTGGTTCATTTGGGAATTTACAGGGTTCAAACTACTATTAATAGCTCCGGAAAGCCCTGACCATTAAGACCATACCAAATTTGCCATAGGGGATACTACGGTATTTTAAATCCGTGGAAATGACGATGTAAACAAGGTAACTTTGAGACATTTCGAGACATTTTACCTCTCTTTGCGTTCATTTCTTGAGATGTAAGAATAAAATGCCTCTCTAAAATTACTTTAAAAACATATTTAGACCCAATTTTTGTTCTTAATACTTCCGAATGTGATACATTAATAGTTTATCTTTCCGAAAATGAAAATATCTCGACCTTCCCTTGTCAAATCGACTATTTCAGGCCATAACTCAAAATCAGCCCCAGCAACTTTACGCTCATTTTGTGGTGCCAGGTCACATACATGTATATGAATATTTCGTTCAGTGTATTCGTCTCTTTGTTTTCTTTGTCCTCTTGTGCCGCTCTCGTTCGTCTCGTTTGTTTTTCCTTTCTCATGTCTAGTTTTTGGTTTATCCTTGGTGTAAAACAGCACAGAATTAACGTAGCACAAACTCCTCTATTGAAGAATTAAAGGATTATATAGCTTTATTCCATAATGGGGTATTGACACTTGATTAACTTATGAATGTCTACACCTGTGACACCAACGATACACCGTGTTTTGTTTAGTCGAGTCTAGTTTTATTTTGCTATTAGGTCCTAATGTACCAGACTAAAGTATCCTTATCGTTGTTCTAAGGGTCCCCAGTTTACAAGCGGTTTCTACTGGGGCTCTAAGCCTCTTCTCATAACTATTTGTGTTGTTTAATTATTTTGTCATCATTCTGCAGAAAGCGAATTGAATTGAGTTGAATTAAACATTAATTTCAGTGAAAATCAAACGCATTATTTTCTAAAGGTTATGTTGTATTAAACATAGAAAAATACACACATTTGCCTCAAATACTTAAATAGATCCAAAGATACAATATGTTATTCTCTGAAAACATTTAATATTCATTATCATATCATATTGAACAAAAACCAAAACTGGTCTATCTATTTAAATTAAGTTGATCTACGGTATTTTCGTTTAGTTGCTCTATTTTAATTCAGTTTATTATTATTAGTATTGTTATTATTATATGCTTAGGTGTTGTTTAAGGAGAATCCGAACAATGCACTTTATTCTGTCCATTGTGTAAATGACGTTAAGGCGAATTTGTAAACAAAGCAAATTCCCCTTATTCCATGTATGTAAAAACGTTTCTCTATTTTGATTTAGTGACACTATTTCAATTTAGTTCTAAGAGTCCAAATGTATTTAAGACATTTATTAATCCATTATGGATGGCTTATGTGGAATGTGCATTTCCTTCCCACGATACTTAAACCACAATTTAAATGTGCTAATTATATTTTCAGATTGAATCTGAAAGAAAAGGGGAAAGAAAGAAGCAAGTAACAACGGCATTACCAATGTTACCTGTGGAAGAAACCTTAAGTACGATATAGCAGGATGACTTTGTGATGATGATGCCTAATACCTTTCGACTAAAGATAGATAGATATGTTAAATTTAATTTGTTAAAATGCTCTCATATACATGAGTAAGTCCTCATAAAATATGCACAATGATAGTAACCCAAAAAAAATATTCGTAGCAAGACATTTCCAAATATTTCAATCAAATTAGTTAGATGAACCTCTTGCTAAAGTACAAGATGATGCCAACAATTTTAGACTCGGTTTCAGAATTGGGAAGTATACATGTTGGCGTGTTTATGTTTATTTTCCCCATGCAGCAGTGATTAAATAACATCATTAAAACGTCGGGGAAACGATTGCAACGTCGGGAAACGGGCAGGCGGACCTACACAAGTTTGGGTCAGTCGGTCGTTCGGGTTTTTTCTTCAAAATGACTCAACATATCTCAAAAAACTGTAAATATCTGCTATATTTTTGGAAAAACTAAAACAAATATCCCAAAATGTCCGAAACATGTGTCGGTTTACATGTGTCAATGAAATGGATCGGTCGGGCTCGTAGTCAACCTAGTCTCCTTCATATTCAACCTAGTCTCCTTCATATTCAACCTAGTCTCCTTCATATTCTACCTAGTCTCCTTCATATTCAACCTAGTCTCCTTCATATCCAACCTAGTCTCCTTCATATTCAACCTAGTCTCCTTCATATTCAACCTAGTCTCCTTCATATTCAACCTAGTCTCCTTCATATCCAACCTAGTCTCCTTCATATTCAACCTAGTCTCCTTCATATTCAACCTAGTCTCCTTCATATTCAACCTAGTCTCCTTCATATTCAACCTAGTCTCCTTCATATCCAACCTAGTCTCCTTCATATTTAACCTAGTCTCCTTCATATTCAACCTAGTTTCCTTCATATTCAACCTAGTCTCCTTCATATTCAACCTAGTCTCCTTCATATTCAACCAGTTTTCTTCATATTTAACCTAATCTCCTTCATATTTAACCTAATCTCCTTCATATTTAACCTAATCTCCTTCATATTTAACCTAGACTCCTTCATATTTAACCTAATCTCCTTCATATTCAACCTAGTCTCCTTCATATTCAACCTAGTTTACTTCATATTCAACCTAGACTCCTTCATATTTAACCTAGTTTCCTTCATATTTAACCAAATCTCCTTCATATTTAACCTAATCTCCTTCATATTTAACCTAGTCTCCTTCATATCCAACCTAGTTTCCTTCATATTCAACCTAGTCTTCTTCATATTCAACCTAGTCTCCTTCATATTCAACCTAGTCTTTTTCATATTCAACCTAGTCTCCTTCATATTCAACATAATCTCCTTCATACTCAACCTAGTCTCCTTCAAATTCAACCTTATCTCCTTCATATTTAACCTAGTTTCCTTCATATTTAACCTAGTTTCCGTCATATTTTTACCAAGTTTCCGTCATATTTTTACCTAGTTTCCTTCATATTCAACATACATTTAGTCTCCTTCATATTCACAAGTCTGGCGAGACGGTTTGTTATCACTTGCATGGAATTTATGTATTAAGTTCGGGGCAGTATGTGGACAATTATTAGTAGTCTATATATGAATGTTGAATATAATGTTAAGTTTGGAAGAAGGTGTGAAACAGGGATGTGTACCTTCAACTATTTTGTTTTGCATTTACATAAAGGGGTGGGGGTTCGTATATGTAATGTACAAACATGATGTCTATTTTGGGCTAATGATGTAGTTCTCATAGCAGATAATGCAGTCGAATTGCAAAGGATGCTATACATTGCATCAATTTTCACGCGAACCTGGAAGTTAGACTTCAATACTGATACATCTAAGGTATTATATTGGTGGTTGGCAAACGTACAGATAAAACTAAACGTTGGAAATTAGGTAATCTATCCATTTCCGAGTGCGATCACTATAAATACTTAGAGGTCCACATATCAAGAAATCTGTCTGATCACACTCATGTCTCAATGAGGTTGTTAAGATGGGCAATAGGTTGATCGCGTATATTAAATCGATTGTTGAACTTGATAGTCACGATAATTTCAATAGGATTTATTATGGTTACATTTTTGGAAATCTTTAGCGCTTCCCTCTATTTTATTATGCATGCACACTATGGACCTGAGGCAGAAAGACCGATATCAACAAAATAGAAAGCTTGCCAACACTCCGGGCGTAGCCCTCTATGGCGTCTTGGGGTGGAACCCCATCGTTAGACAAAACTTATGTTAAACGCTCTAATGAATCGAAACTGCGACATTAACCATATATGGAACAAATGGTTGTCGTTGATTAAATATACGCTTAAAAGGTGCGACATGGAATACATTAATAATGGTGATGCTCCACAGGTCCAAGCTGGGTTAACACCTTAAAGCGCATTGCTAAGATTGTCTGTCATAATACATGTACATGGACAAATACAGTTAGGGGGAAATCGTCTCTAAAATGACTATTTGCAGTTTAAAAACCCGTTCAATTGAAAGAGTATCTTTTAGACAAGACTGATAGTTTTGGTTTAGTCCTAAATTCAAAGCTCGATCAAACACGCTTCCATTAGAACATATAATACGCAATTGGTCTTCAAATACTAAGGATGTTAAATGTAGATCACTGAATTTGATAAGAGCCGAGCAATGTCTCAAACTTAAAAATAACCTGTGCAACAATGGTTTTAGTGATGTTTGGCTAGAATTTATTACCAGTAATCTGGACACAAAATTGTATATAATGCTCAGTTGTCCCATTAATATCACCACGGTCTTACAGAAACACAAAAGATACCCGTTCTGCATATTATGTTTTATTCTTGACCGATTCTGCAAATCATACCATAAACGTGCGTGGGCTGTTAGATGTAAGATCACGAACTCAAAGTGAGTCTATTAGATACATAACTATTATAATATTATTAATGTTCTTTCGTCTTGTTAATTGTATGTATATAATGAACGCACCGTCGGGTAGACGGGTTGCCACTGTTGTGAAAGTGTATGTTCAAATATATAGATAAATACAATTCAACCTAGTGTCCTCCGTATTCAACCTAGTGTCCTTCATATTTAACCTAGTGTCCTTCATATTCAACCTAGTCTCCTTCATATTCAATATATTATTGACTGATAACCCACTAGGATATACACTGCTTTATTCCGCTCTTGTGAAAAATGACTGCATATGCCTACAGATTGCCGTAGTTTATACAGGGATTCTTTTCATCGCCTAAAACCATATCGGGTCAAAAGATGCGATACACAATCAGATAAACCCGCATTCTTCTAAATTATCAGTAAAAGTGCAACACCATGACTTTTTATTGACATTCAGCGAGTACTTTTCACGTAATTGAAGAAAAGTTAAATAGGTCAATTCTCACAAGATATAGTAGAAGCTGTTCATGATCATTAATTATCATTAAGGTACTAATAAAGGCTTGTTAGTTCTACTCCTAAATGAAACTGAATGCCACAACCAACAGCATCTAAAATGGCACTTGCGATGGTGTAGCACTATAATAAAATTTTAATAAATGGAGTGCAGGAAGATCGTATGAGCAAGTTGTTTATGTTATTATTGAACCCCACACTGTAGAAAATGTTCTCAAGTAATCAAGACTGCATATTTATGCAATTTAAGAAATACCTTTACGTGATCAAGCCAAGTATAACCAAGCCTAACTCTACCAAATACCACAAAATACCACGACCCAGTCTGTTTCTATAACGCGGCTATTATTTGGGTTCATTTTCGGCCCGCGGAATTTTTTTCTGAAAACAGTAGGATGTAGTGTAAGGGTTAAGCTGACAATTCTGTACATTATGTGAAACATTTGCCATGCCTCGTATAGCTGATATTCGGACCCGGAAAATATACTTGAAAAAACAGGTCGAATATATTTTTATATTGGCATGTCTTTTACAATTATCTAGTAGTCAGAATATGGAAGCATCCAGTACCAATGAAACATCGATAAAACACATTACTACTCAAACATACCATGGTATTGGGGAAAAAATCCTTTATATATTGGAACATTTTTTCCCGCTGAGATGGCTCTCGATCATATCAACAACAATCCGACTATCTTGGAGGATTACGTATGGTGTGGAATGATACCCAAGTAATTTTGCTAGTTTTTGTTTAAGTTTGGCCCACTAATCAGAGGGCATCGAGCAAGTAAAAAATGACTTGACATTTTTAAAAAGATTTTTGGAAAGTTGAGCCACCCATTGCATTATGAGTCAATTTACACATTGCAAATGTCAAAATATGCGATGTTTAAATGCTTAGATACTCTAGATTCCTATTTTCGACAATTTGACGCAGTAGTAATAGTACTTTTTTCTTTGATTTTGTTGTTGTTTTTGTCATTTATTGAAGCATATTAACCCAATTTGGTTAAGTGCAGCGTTTTTTAAATATGTATTGAACAGCGCAGAGCTTTTAACGAATGATTATTCGGACAAGAAGATTCCATATTGTTTGTTTATATTTATCGTTTGTCGCTGATTCAAAAGCACATCCAAAACTAAAAGCCCTTAGGGGCCTTGCCCTTTTACAAAATAGAGGAAAGAGCGAGAAAAGCTCGAGGAATTAGTTAGAAAAGAGCGCTCCATTTTAATCCCAAGCTTTTCCTCTGTACTGCTGTATGTCGACATCAATTGGCTAACAATACAGACATCTGATTTGTGGAGTAGCGAGCTTTCCCCGCTCTTTCCTTGAGCTTTCCTATATTTGTAAAAGGGCAAAGCCCCTTAAGTTAATTGGCAGAATGGAAATCTTGCTTTTACCTTAGTTACTCGGTAAAGCGTATGATACCACTATAGATATTTCGTTTGCATATTAAGTGAGACAGCTTCATAGATGGCAGTAATGAGATAAGCAATATCTTGTTTGCGGGTATGTCCACATGAGTACGTTAAAGGTAGATGTTCCGATTTTCAACTTGGAAGTTTTCTATTCTACATGAAAGGTCATCCTTAAAAACGTTGTGTCCCAAAATTTGAGATGCATAGCTATTATGGTTCTTATTTTAGACGCACAAGATGCTGTGAACTGTACCCATTGAGTAGTACACAAACTATATCGGTGGTAACCACCATTCGCTGTAATTCAACGCTATTTCGTCGATTTCTCTGTCATTATACCGAATTATGGCGTCAAATTTCAGTATGATGATGAGAAAAATACGGGCTTTCATATGATATGAAAATCTCCGTATGTTTGAAATAATTCTGTGTTACGAAAATGTGATCGGGTCATCTACCTTTAAAGGGGTACTGAGAGTTCCTCCGGGGAGCGAGCCCTCATTTTCCCCCTCATATACGTAATGCTTTACACAGCCGAAATAACCTAATTTGCAATATTCCATGTAAGATTTTAGTTTAATTTCGATATAGGCCTAGATCACATCAAAATTACAAGATTCATCTAAATGGCCACATATGGCTTCTACCAAATGTATTTCATGTTTACCATGTATTATCACCTTGAAGACCAAATGTGACTTGTTATCTGAAGCAAAGAAATCGCTGGAAGAAGGAAGCGTACATTATTGCTGAGAAAGGGAAACACATGTAATTGGGTGATTATTAGGGAGCGCTTAAACCGGGAACATACGTTATTGAGGCGTGTTTAGAGGCAGTGCTATAATAGGGAAACATATATTCAATACACAATATACAACACGCTTTTCGGGAAAATCGCGATCGAAAATCTTGGCATATCTGATAAGGATTCGAAGTTAAAAGTGTTATTATATAAAATTGTCTAAATATAATATACGGATGTGAAGAAGACACATGAAAGTTTTAATATACATAACATTATGATTGCATCTATTTGAGAAACATTGATATAGTAGGGCGGGGCGTAAATAGGGAAGGTATTTTGTTCAAATCGGCCATGGTCAAAATGTATTCCACTTGACCCCACATGATTAAATATGCACTTTAAAAAAATCGGAGGGGGTCTTCAGACCCCACCACTACCCTTAATCCCCCGATAGGGGAATACATGGTAAAATTGCCAAATTGGTGTAGCAAAATTATGTTTCGACCTAAAACAAATTGAAACATAATTTTGACAGCACAATGCATTTCTATAAGGTCCCTATAATTAGGAGTGGGCTATAGAGGGCATAGTTTCAGATCATGCTTGCTACATGATTTTATGATGACTTTATACGTACTGACAACATTTTCAAAAAAAAAATTGAAAAAAATGCAAAATCCAGGGTGCCCCGGCCAAAAAAACCCACAAAAAGTCAGCCATTTTGGAAAAACAGTATTTTGATCATAAATCAATCATTTTTGGTCCAATCAATTTGATGTTGGTGGCAATACCTATGTTTGTTGGGACATGGAATAATCTTATACAACTTTTATCGCATGACGATGTTTCGTTTTCCTGAAAATGGCATTTTAGTGAAAATAGCGCTGTGAGGGCGCTGTTTAAAAAAATACCTTTCGCATCGAAGCATCTCAATGTTGAAATATGATAGGAGTTACATTTTAGACATTTCCTGAAAATCTGAGAAAAATACCATTTGTTATTTTGAAGCTACACCATTTTGAACATCTTTGAATTGTCTCCATTGAAACACACACTAATGAAAGTTCGTTGACCCCTGTACTATCCTATGGAAGTTCTTTTAACGCGTTCTTGTGATTTTAAAGTGGATGCCGCAGTAAAATGAAATGAGGTAACATGCTCTTCAGACAATGTTTCTTGACACACTCTTAACATATTTCATGTATTCAAATTCATTTTTATTAATGCAATAGCTACTTTTTTGCAAAGCGCCCTCGCAGTCCAAATTTGACAAAAATCAGCTATTACAAGAAAACGAAGGGGTTATATGAGATGAAACCACCATAGAATGACATCTTGTACCCTTAAACATGGGTATTGTCACCAAAATCAAATAAATAAGACCAAAAATGACTGAGTTTTTTTCCAAAATGGCCGACTTTTTGTGTTTTTTTGGCCGGGGCACCCTGGATTTCGCATTTTTTTCAATTTGTTTGTTGAAAATGTTGTCAGTATGCATAAAGTCCCTCTATAGCCCACTCCTACTATAACGACATACTAAAGTCCGAAAATATCAGAGTGGTAGCAATATGCCTATTTGCATGTTGGCGGCCATTTTTTATTTATGCAATTTAAGATACACATATTAGGGCAGATATGTCTCTGTATGTCCTTTGAGACTTTATACATTCATAAAATATATGCTGAAGCTATTTAAAGTGCCATAACAACTATCTAAGATAAGAAATAAGTCCAAAACAATGAAAATGCTCAAATTAGCGGCCATTTTAAAGTTTATGCAAATTATCATGTTTCTAACACTCTGATATTTTCAGACTTTTAGTATGTCATTATGGGTACCTTATAGAAATGCATTAAGCTGAAAATATGTATCAATTTGTTCTAGGTCGAAACCTAATTTTGCTACACCAATTTGGCAATGTTACCATGTATTCCCCTATAGGGGGATAAAGGTTAGTGGTGGGGTCTGAAGACCCCCTCCGAATGTTATTGAGTGATACATTATTGAGAGATCTTCACAGGGATCACTGGAAGAGGGAAACGTACGTCATTGCTGAACAGAGGAAACCTGCGTCATTGAGGAAAACATGTATTATTGTGTGATCTTAAAAGAAAGCGCGGGGACAGGGAAACATACACCATTGGGTGATCTTTAGATCGTTGTAACATCGTTATTGCTGAAAGGCGGAAACATACGTAATTGAGTGATCTTTTTAGGGGCGCGATAACATGGTAACGTACGTTATTAAGTGATTTGTAGAGGGAGCCCTGTAGCAGGGAAAGGTTATTGATTGATATTTAGATTTTTTGTGTATTTTAAGATTTTACTATTTTGTACAGCGCTTTGACCACTTTTGATTAGGCGCTCAATAAATGCTGCTTATTATTATTATTATATTAAGATTCCACGCCAGTAAATAATTTCAGTCCTTGTAGACGACAATCAAAACTTTTTTTTATCAGCTGGCATTGATTATAGAATTAATCAGAAATGGTACTTATTGCTCCCAAATGATTAAAGTTGTAGTTTAATCCTGATTTTTGAACTATTACCTAATACTACAGTGCAAAAAGAAATATTTTCAATGCATTTTGTAGGTTTTTGGGGTGTATTTTAATTGCAAATGTTCTGGTAACATTTCTCAACTTTTTCTGATAAATGAGGGCGCTACACCAATTGTCCAACTTTGGGGGCCAATTTTTCAGAACTTTCGGGGATATCATATATAATTGTTTTGATTTAATGATCAAAGATATCATGAAATTTAAGGAAAATGTCAAATTGAAAAATTCCAGTCGCTTTATAAGCGAGAAAATGGGCATTTTGTAACACTCATTTAGCATGTAAACGTATAGGCGAACCATTTGTGATGCGATCTGTGAAAACCCGCCACATGGTGGCATTTTTCATATTGGAGATATTTATATCATAAGAAAGCTAAAACTGTGCTGATTACAGAACTGTTTCGATCATTTTTCTACGATCACTACAAAAAAAGTTATGAGTGAATGATGATTGTGATGTCACCAAAAGCTACAAAACAAGAAATCATGAAAACAGGCCCAAAATGATACATAATTCAATATAATAACATTATAAGGTTAATAATAAAAGTGACTTAAGTAAGTTGTCAAGGTGAAATTTCATGAAAGATGATGACACAAAGTATTGGAAACTAATTTTCTTTTAAAAAAATCAAAAAAAAAGAAAAAAGGTTTTTTTTTCTTTCTTTTTTCTATTTTACCCATAATCCTTAGTTCACATTTTGCGACATCCGACGGGTTTTCTCAGATCGCATCACATTTGGTGGTGTGAATTCTGAAAAGTATTTCAACTAGGCTATGCGCTGACGCCTTTCCCACCAATTTCTCACGTACAATTCTTAATATGGAATATTATAATATATTGGAATTTATATTTATATTCACTATTGTTTCATAAGAGGACACAAAATTGGAACATTCTATATTTTCGAATTCGGTTTTAGTAATAATCTTGAACCTGAAACAGCATTCCTTCTTCTATATCGGGTTACTGGTCTCCTCGGTTGACACTTCTCGTTGGTCCAGTTCCACACGGGATAAGCCGATTCCATTTAGTTCATTGGTTTTTTTCTTCTTCTTCTTCAATTCTGATTCAATCTGTACAATACAAATGAACGAGAATTGGACGGTAGCGTAATAAAACAATATGACTAATTGTGAGTTTACATCATGTCTTACTCATCATCTCGTGATTAAACTCTTTACGTTGGCATTTAAACTCGTTTTCAACATCCCGTATACGATGATTCTTGTAAGTTTGTTCTTTGAGGCAATGAAGCAATCAAACAATTGACTGGCCCATAGAGCTCTTCGTTAGAGTCATCAGTTTGATTTCTATTCGCTTATTTAAAACGTTATTAATGTCTGTTTGGTTATTGTTCACATTCGCTCTTTATATACAAAATAAACCCCGGATATATGGTATTACCTGAATACGTGGCACGACTTTGTAGAACGATATATTTACAATTGTATAATATTGATATGACGTACAATATTACATTTAGATAACTGTTTTCATCCAGAATTGTCTAAAGATATATTTAGAACAAATCGTTTGCAACATATCCCTAGTCTCATCAGCGGGATGTTGTTGCTCCAATCAATCCAAGCGTACGCGAGAAATTATGGTAGCATGGTTTATCGTTTTGGCTACACGCACGCGTCACAAATAATGATGCACAGTGCGCGCGTTGCCTTCATGCGCGCTAGCGTTCTTTTATTCATTCGCTGCTGTAAGGAGGCTTCGCCAATTTGGAACTGATCAAACTATAGACGCTACCTGCTTTAGTTGTTCCATTAAGCTTCGATGCTGTTCACGAAAAACGCCATTTGATTGGTCCGAGTCGATTTTGCCTGTAGTTGTATTAGAGAGATTTTTCATGGTTGATATTGGTTCGCCGTCGGGATATTTAATCACTGATATCATCTACGGTATAAAAACAATAGGTAAACCATAAAACAAATAATGAAAGAGTGTGGTAGCATCTGATATTATTTGTAGATTGTTATCGTCAGTATCTTCCTTATCAGACCACCCCCCTGAGCGAAACTAATACCCCATTTTTTAAAGCATGGGTGAAAATTCATACTTTAATTTGATCTCTTATGCATGTAAGTCAATGGCAATTTAATTGGTTGTGTGGAACCTGTAGGAATTTCTTGCCCAGTACTAGTTAGCACTGGTTGATGAATGTTTACATTTTCGTCTGCTGTGATATTCAATTCTACGGACTAGCCAAGACTAATTTCACTCAATAGTTTCTGTTTTCATTGCCCGAGGGAATTTTTAAGGTAATCTTATAGCTAAAACCACTTAAAATGTGCCAACAAATGTAAGAATCGATGCGTGGAAAGGCAAATATTGTTGCCCTGTGCCCGTTTGGAAACATATAAAAGTGCCCGAGATCAAAATTTGGCAGGTTTCTCCATAAATTACATGTAGTACTTTTGTACACGGAAGCTATGTAGCTGGTATTTTGACCTCTCTGCTTTACAATGATAGGATATTGGAACATCTTTACATATTATATGGGCTCAGTGTACAAGGATAATTGTTGGCTTAAATTAGCCCATGGTCAGCTTTCCTTCATCATAATAAGCATAGCCATCCTAGGCGCTATATTATAAGATTAATAAATCTTAAAATCAGAGCAACTGACATTAAATATTAAATTTGATACAGAGAAAAGGTGGACTCTCTGTAAAAATTCACTAATCTGTCTTTATTATTAGAAACCACAACCCCTACCCTTAACTTTTGAATGCCTGGTCTAGCTAGCCCAAGACATTTTGAGCAAATTTGAAGTTAACAGTCTTAGCTAGGCCTAGTCAAAAGGGGACTTAAAAGTTAATTTAACATATCAAGATGGACAAAAAATGTTGAGAAAAACCTATACATCACATGTAATGAGCAATTACTGAAAAAGTAATTTTCTGTCGATTCCACACCACCAAAGAAATGTGTGCTAGCGCCCAACAAAAAGGCCAAATTGTCTTATCATGCAAACAGAATTAGGAACTTACCAAAACAGAACCCCCAAAATGGCATCAGCAAATTAAAGTGGTTACCAAAGCCAGTAGAACCAAGCTTAGGTTGGACATCCCGGGTATTGATGATTCTGATACAAATCAAAAGGCAAAGCAAATACAACTAATATCAAATTTGCTCAGGTTTCTGAGGGATTAGACCCTCTTGAGCAAGTTGCCTGCTTACTTACCTGCAAATCGGCTGCCTCAGTTACACCTTGGGAAGGCTTTGCTGAGCTTGGTGAACTGAAATAAGCTAAATCAGCTGGCCCGGATCAAATTCATCCAAAGTTGGTTAAAGAATTTGCCTATGAACTCAGTGCCCCCCCCTCACAGATATTTTGAATAGTTCATTTATGGATGGTAAGGTTCCTGATCAATGGAAGAAGGCAATTGTGGTCCCCATTCCGAAACAAAATCCACCTACTATTGATTAACTGAAACCTGTGTCTCTGACTTCTGTGTTTGCAAAAATTGCTGAAGAATTTGTTACCAGATGGGTTTTGAATGATAAGATCGATAAAAGGCAGTTTAATAATGTTAAAGGTGTCTCAACCACACATTATTTAGTTAGCCTAATTCACTATCTGCACCAGGGGGCTGACAAAAGTCGCAATGTAGGAACGGTAGTCCTTACGGATTTTTCCAAGGCTTTCAATTTGGTTGACCATACCAATCTCATTGAAAAAATGATTGCCATGGGAATCCGAAGGACAATCTTTCCCTGGATTTGTGATTTCCTCCATAATCGTCAACAATGTGTGAGATACAATAATGCTCTGTCCGATTATGTTACACTTCGTGGTGGGGTTCCTTAAGGCACCAAATTAGGCCCCATTGGTTTCCAAATCCTCATTAATGAAGCTGGTGAAAATGCAAACTCGAGATGTTAAAAGGATATTGATGATTTGACATTTGCACATAATGTTACTTGTTCTTACTATCCTTCTAGACTACTGCAGGCTGATCTTGTTGAATTTACCAAGTGGGCAAAGGATAATATGCTCAAGTTGAATTCCTCCAAGTGTCAGGCCCTTCAGGTATATTTTGGCCAAAATCCCCTGCAGTGTGATTTAAGAATCGGTACCGATCCACTCCCCCGCGTTGCTGAAGCCAAGGTTTTAGGCCTGTTTCTCCAAAACGACCTTAAGTGGAACACACAGGTTGACAATATGCTTAAGAAAGCCAATAAAAGGTTGTTCATGTTGCAGACCCTCAAACGTTTTGGTTTTAGCAGCAAGGAGCTCTGTGTAGTATACGGTGGCTATGTAAGACCGATTGTTAAATACGCTGATGTAGTTTGGCACTCAAATATTGCTGTCAACCAATCAAAGGACTTGGAATCCATCCTTGGCTTGTAGAACCATACTTGGGAATAAGTATGAGTCTTATGATGAAGCCTTGGGTAATTGCCATTTTGACACTTTGTCTGGAAGGAGGGAGAAGCATTGTCGAAGATTTGCTGAAGGGCTTCCTAAAAATCTCTCCTCCCTCCTACCAGACTGGAGTGTCATGACAGATCACTTCGTAATAGTGGCAACTTGACCCAATTTCATTGTAGGACTCAGCGTTTCCAAAATAGTCCCATTCCTTATTTTGTCAATATTTTAAATGATTAGGTACCCATTATATCTCTTACGACTGGTCGTGTAGTAAAGTTCCATGAAGTGTGACATTTTGTTGTTTCTTAATTTGTGTACATTTTATCTTTAATATATCTTTATTTGTAAATTGTGATTCAATCCTACAAGTGCAATATGTTGTTGTTGTTGTTTTTTAATGCGCATTTTTATATCGTAATTTTAATATTGTATATTAGCATGTAATTTGGCCTGCGGGCCACGAGATGCTTCTGAATAAAATACCAATAATAATAATAAATAATAACAACACCAGTGTTTTTAATTCAAGATAGACCCCACCTCTAACCATTAATTTAAATGTACAGAAAAGGTATACAATGCTCTTAATATGAAAGAATTTAACCAAAGAACCCTGGTAATTTCTGTAATAGTAAGATTTGACACAACTTTTCTCTTTTCACCTCTTCTAGAACAACAAATGCACCGAATATAGTAGCAGACAGCAATTTGGAGAGTGTACTAGTATTCGACGTCCCTTACACTTTAACTTACACTTAAGGTTTGATGGAAATAATTAGTATATGCTGTTAGCCTTTATGATTCCATATCCTACTTTTGTCCAATATGTGTCTAGTCGGTTTTTGAGAGCTTTGACGGTCTTTACGTTGACCACATCTGTAGGCAGCTTATTCCACTGGTTGATTACTCTCATCGTGAAAAAAATCCTTCTGCAATTAAGATTCTTGATTAGTGCTGATTTGAATAATTTCATGAGATGTCCTCTAGTTGAATGCGTTGCTCGAACTTTGGTGAATAAGTCAGATGGGTTCGCTTTGTCGATTTTCCTTGAGAATTTTGAATGTCTCAATGAGGTCACCTCTGATCCTTCGCTTCTCCAGTGATAAAATTCCTAGGCTTTTCAATCGCTTGTCATAGGTAAGGTGTCATAGTTATGGTATCATCTTGGTTGCTTTATGTTGTATCTTCTCCAGGGCTTTGATGTCTTTCTTGAGGTAAGGGTAGGTCATTAATGAACAGCACAAAAAGAAGTGGTCCCAGTACGGAGCTTTGGGGAACGCCGCTGAGTACATCAGCCAATTCTGATTCTGTGCCCCGGACGCTTACTTTCTGCTGCCTGTTGGTTAGGAACTGTTCAATCCAGTGTATAATGTTTCCTCCTATGCCATATGCGCGAAGCTTATTAATGAGTATTAATGAGTCTCTTATGTGGTACAGTGTCAAATGCCTTGGCGTAGTCTAGGTAGATTATGTCGATTCCACTCCCTTCGTCTAGCCCGGCTGTTATGGTTTCCAAGCTGGTGAGTAGGTTTGTGAGACATGATCGGCCTTTCATTACCCCTGTTGTCTTGTAGATAGAAGGTCGTTTGCTTCGAGGTAGTTTACCATACCATCCTTGATTATCGACTCCAGGATTTTGCATGGTACCGAGGTTAAACTAACTGGTCGGTAGTTTTGTTCCTTGATCCTTTTTTGAAGATTGGTGACAATCTGGCTCTTTTCCAATCGGATGGTAGCTCGCCCTCTTCAAGTGATTTCCTAAAGATGAGATGAAGGGGTATTGCTAGCTCATCGGCACATTCTCTGAGTACTCGATGGTGCACCATATCCATACCTGGTGATTTGTCTGGTTTAAGCTCGTGTAGTTTCTTTGCTACATCATCAGTGGTAAATTCAATAGTCTCGAATTTGTAGTTCCTATTAACTTTTGTCTCGAGAGTTACGGAAAGAAATGAAGGTCGACCCCACCAAAATGGGTGTTCTTTTGATGGAAGACATCAGTATCTTCAAAGAAAACAAGGATTTGAACAAACCAGTCGCTCGATAGCTGAAAAATCAGACTTTAATTTGATCTCTTATGCATGTAAGTCAATGGCAATTTAATTGGTAGTGTGGAACCTGCAAATTAAGACAATCCTGACAACCCTATAAGAAAGCATGGAAATTCCCAATTTTAAAAACATAAAGCAGCCTGGTAATTCCCAAAATAAAACAATCATGCCTCACGACCCTATAATAGAAAGCATGGGATGTCGCTGGGAATTCCCAATTTTTGGTGACAGTTTTGGTCATTACCCTTTAGAAGGCAGCAAAAGGGGGCGTACCATTGATAAATGGAATAGCCCATTGTGTATAGATCAGTAGCGTGGCCTGGTCATTAGAGCAGAGCAAATCAGCATTGAACTATTGGGAGACATAAATACTATACGTACATCCATTGAGTAACTAACTGCTCGTCACATATAAAACGAGTTTAATATTTGAGTCGAAAGCTTTAATAATATTTGTCATTGTGCTGAAAGATGTCAAAATACATCATTACATTTTGTACATAAACAATCAAGGTTTTACGTACGATCGATATACTGATGTGCAGCAGAGATACCATGTTGGACTCAACATTTCTAATATTGTGTGTGATTGCAGTTATAACTAAAGCGCAAAATTTCACAAGGTCACCGGTGGTAACAACGACACACGATACTGGTGATTCTATCGGGAATAAAAACGATTCAACTACTTCATCAAATAATAGTCAATCGGATAAGGATAAAATTCCGCTATACCTCAGCGGATACTTTACACTCGGTGGAAACTGGGATGGCAGCGGTATTCTGCCCGCCGTGCAGATGGCTTTAGATCATATCAACGAACAAGTTGACGTTCTTCCTGGATATGACCTGAGAATGAGTTGGAGCGACACCAGGGTAAGAATTCCATTGTTATTATTGTACCTAGATTATTGTAAGGGCACGAATGGATTTCAACTTAAGTGGTCCTGTGGCTCTTAACACTTTTCCACGCGGCAGGCGTCTGCAGACGACATTCCAAAATGTCACGAAATGTTTCAAAAATGTCAACATTATTGAATTTCATCACCATATTTAGAATCACCATAAGAAATGCATTGAAAAAAGTACAAACATGCCTAAGGTTTGTTCAGTTATTCATGAGATAGACTTTGAAAGTTTGGAAGGTTTCTGAAAAATCTGTTGTGTATATGGTAAAAAAAACTAATAGCCGCGTGGAAAGTGTTAAGGATATAGTGATTCACGTGTGCAGCTCGAAATTTCATATATGCACCTTGATTTTGAGGCGAATTGGTAGAAAAGAATAGTCATAGGCAATAATATATAAAACTTGACGATATGCTGGCCTTATGATATAGTTTTATGAAAATTGGGGAAATAATGACAATTTAATCATTATTGGAGACCACACCTATCTAAGACATACAACTTCAAAAGGGAGTCCAAAAAACGACATCAACAATAATTCCTGAACTGAAACATATGCCATACATGTATGAGCAACTAAACCTCATGGCCAGGAGAGCAGACCATATCCAACGGTATACCGAATCTTGAATGGCATCGACAGAATGAACCTATCATATCTATTCCAGCTAGCTGTAAATAACCAGAAGCCATTCATTCATACAAGTTCCAAAAACAACATAATTATGGGGCACACGCCAGAAAATACACTTTCAGCCAATAAGTAATCTAAAGGCTGGCTCACATAGTAGCGGCAGATAACCCGCGAAAGGCGACGGACGTGAAAATCACAAAATGTTGACGGCAAAAGGGGGAAAGCAAGATTCGCATAAATGTTCTAAATATTACGTGGGGATGTTAAAAACGTCATACTAGACCTTTTTAGTGTTATAAATGATAAGTTTTGATTTCAATGTTTTTTTTAATTATTTAAGCAAATCAAGATGGCTTCAGGAACGTTTCTTGGACCATTTTAGTTCGAAAAACGCGCATTTGTTCTATAGGTTTCAACATTATAATGGGTCTCGAACCCCATAAATATTATGTGGGGACGTTAAAAACGTCATATTGGACATTTTTAGTGTTATAAATGCCAAAATGCGTACTAGTTTCCATGTTTCAGTATTCAAGCTTAACAAGATGGCTTCAGGAGCGTTTGACTGGACAATTTCGGTTCAAATGCTGAAATTTTTGAGCGCTTCGCGCGCATTTTTCTACAGGTTTCAACATTAGAATGGGTCTAGAACCACCCTTAATATTCTAAATATTATGTGGAGGACGTTAAAAACTTCAGACTGGACCTTTTTAGTATTAAAATGCCAATTTTTGCGCTGCGCGATACGCGCATATTAGTTTCAATGTTTCAATATTTAAGCTTAACAAGATAGCTTTAGGAATGTTTTTCTGGACAATTTAAGTTCCAAAACTGAAAATGTTTGCGCGCTTCGCGTAAAAGATTTTAACATTATAATGGGTCTCGAACCACCCTAAATATTCTTGCTTGCGCCGTTACTGGTAAGGAGTACCGAAAAAAGGAAACATAAACAATGACAACATGAATTTGGATTTATGCATGTGTACCTGGTTTGGATGTTGTTTACGTTAGAATTTCAATATTCAAACCTTGTGCTTCGATTTTACTCCCGTTACCTAGCTATGTAGGAATCATTGTTTTTAGTTAGTAGGCAGGTGAGCAAATGCCAAAATTACTGCTTCATAATGATTAATATTTGCCTTATAAATGCCTTAAAATGCCAGGAGCTTAAAGGGGCTTCGCCCCTGGACCCCACCATATTGATCATCCCTAGTTTATAGTGATTGCATTTTCAGTTATGAGAGTATTGAGCAAAAAAATAACCACAGTCAACATGGTCAATGATAACCACCGAGCTAGTGTTCTATTTCAAATGTCGAAAGCAACTCGTGCGTATACTAATCGTGACTGTTCTGACTATCCTCTCTACCGGAATAAAGCCTATATATTTCACTAAATATCATGTCTTCTCGAGCTGCAGCATCGGTAAGATTAATGAATTCAATTCAATCATTCAATTTTGCAATTATTCATATAATTTGCCCAACAGGTTGTTATGCCTTTGCCCTAGATTCAGTGGGTGTTGGGCGCATGGTTGAAAATTATTAGGTTTAAAAGATGAGAAGAAAAAAGGGGTCACGACTAGTTATAGTTCGTTTTTCTGTTCTTTTTCTCCCTCATTGGAAAAATATATACATTTTTGTATCATGACGTGGTTTTGGAAATTCCAAACGCATTGAATGGTAGTAAATGAATTGTTGTCGATCCGCGCAATTGCACATTGTCCAAGTTCATTAAAGTTAAGATGTGAAGGCCACTAACCACGTGACAGTGTATTGACGTCACTAAATATGTTGTCATAAAGGTATATATAGCCTCACTCAATAGATCTGGAATTCCCCATAAAAGTACCACACTTTCCCCCATTTATAACACATAATGCACGAGTACACTTGAATGGTAAACAGATAACAGTTAAACAATATCAAAAATGCAGAATCAGTATTGTTCCCAATCCATGGTCTAAATGATAACTCAAATAATATGTGATGTGTTTGTTTGAAAAAAATTCCCCAATTTAGACTGATATGTCAACTTTCTGCGTTCATTGTTTATATGGGATATTATTGCATTTGCAAATGTATTGAATTGTTGATAGGTTCAATCCTTTAACTTTAATGTTTAATATGTCTATTTTTATATAAATGGTTTATAGAGTAAATCCATTGATATTGTTTGAACGTCCCCATACTTTTCATTTGGTCCCAAAAATATATACTTTTATACGCATTTGAAAAATAGTTCAATAATTACAGCACTCACAAAATTCAAAAAATTCAATCAAATACTTCCTTGAGCCCACCCCCCCCCCCCCCCCCACCCCCACCCCTTTAATGACTAAACAGAACTAATGTATCAACCAATTGTTTCTAAAATAGTGTTTGTAAACTACTAGTAAAACCGTTTTATGTGTTTGTTTACAAATATTTAATTATCCAAAACGGATAAACCGTATAATTTCTAATAGTTAATATAGGAGACCAAACATTTCAACTGATTGTTTCTAAATATGCGTTAATTAACACGTGTTTGAAGTGTTTAAATACGAATGCCTAATTGCAACAGTGCAACGGATAAACCGTTTAAAAAAGTTCTACCTGTATGCTGACAAATAGTTGAACCGACTGTCTAAAATAACAATTTGTCATTAAACGGTTCAACTGATTGTTTGTTAATATATGTTAATTAACACGCGCTTTATGTGTTTAACTACATATGCCTAATTTTCCTTGCAACAGTGCAACGGATAAACCGTTTAATAAGTTGTTACCTGTATGTTGACAAATAGTTGAACCGATTGTTTGAAATACAAATTTTGTCATCAAATGGTTAAACTGATTGTTATAAATAAGCGTTAATTAATATGCGCCTTATGTGTGTGTTTAAATACAAATATCTAGGTGTTTTTTTTAATATCTAAAATAACACCACGGAAAGTAGATTCTTAGTATAGTATGAAAACAACTAAACGAAATCAGATGTGAGAGTATACTAACACTTGAACTTTTAAGTGTTAGTGCTTATGTGAGAGTATATTAACACTTTTAATGTGTAAGTGGGGGTGTACTAACACTTAAAATGTGCATGCATTGTATGCGATTGTTTTTTGGGACAACTATGTGTTAGTGCTTATTTGAGAGTATACTAACACTTTTAATGTGTAAGTGTTAGTGTACTTACACTTAGAATGGGGGTGCGTTGGTTGTGATTGTTTGTTTTTTGGGACAACTATATGTTGGTGTATATGTGAGAATATACTAACACTATATAACACTTCGAATGTGCATGCGTTGTATATGCTTGGTTTTTTATTTTACAATCATATGTTAGTTTTTACGCGTTGCAAGCGCTTGTTTTCGTGACGCCAACACATATCATACATGCATTGTATGCGCTTGCATTTTTGGGACAAAAACATGTTAGTATACTAACACTAAAAAAATTGCAGTGTTTGCAGCAAGCAAAAAATGCTTCGTTCAATGAAGATAAGTTTGGCTTAGTTCGTTTATGAACAGATTATTTATCTCTTAATTGAAATAACCCTTACTTATAATATCTGGTGTAAAACTAATTGCTATATTATTGACTAAACACACCTAATTATATGTAATTATGTACAAAATGGGCACGATGCAATAAATCCACGAAATCGTAGAGAGCGCAGAAAATAGAAACAGTTTTGATTACCGTTTTCAAAATATTACTTTTGATCACCTTTTGTATAGCCTCGTATACTGTAGGCCTACACTTCGTGTAATTTCGCGGGTGGACATGAAACGCAAAAATATAAATACGCGAAAATATTCTGTTGCAATAGAGTTCCATCATAATTAATTTAGAAACCGCGAAATTTAAGTCTTGCACATTTTCCAAAAACTATAAAATCGCAAAAATATCTCTATGCGAATATAGATTTTGATGTTTCCAATCGTTAGAATCCCATTTTTGAAAATCTTAACCGGAAGTCAAGGTCAAAAATGTTATTAGAGGTCTTCTTTTTAAATTCTTTTCACTGAGTATCTACGAAGATATCTTCCTATGCTGGAATTATATTTCAAATAGTGTTTAAACAACAATGCTGTCTAGCCCCATCCCACATCACCCACTAGGTTGGGAGACACTTGTGACAATATAACGTACCTGTGCCAAGCTGAATACGGTTTCACACCACCAAATACATCTCCCATAGGTTTACACGTGAAATGTACAATTTTAAAATGGATATATCTCGACGTTTTAGGAAACTGGTATCTTGAAATTTGATTTCAATTTAAAGATGAAAGCCATGACTACTAACTCAACAACTCATATATGGGGGTAGCCGGCATTTTTTTGAGCTAGAGCCTTTTCAAAAAGTACGAGTTGGGTTTTCCTGGTCTCACGCAATTGTTGATTTAGATGATGGCGTCAGCTACCGGAAATGACCTGAACACAAATGTCTCTGTTAAAATATTTAAAAAAATCATCATTGCATCAATTTTTTTGGACCTGAAGAACGGTGATATGTCTGTCAAATATCACACTATATTAATTTCGCCATAACATGTAATAAATACCCTAATATTAAACTGTAATTTAGAATAGGTCTCCCGTTTCGGCATAGAAACGGGCCGGTTTTGGAATATTGCCTCAAAGGGGGCAGGACCAGACGTGATTTAGTGGTGTGAAACCATACGACATAATGTCATCCGTGGGTGTTTAGAAAAAGATAGTTCGCGTTGGGTCTCCAATATAATGGGGTGAGTCCCAGTGTGGAACCGTTCAACATATGGTGTGATACTGACATCGAGACAAAATTGTGGGTACCGATTCCACTTTACATAAAATAGAAATCTAATGATTAAATTGCAATTTTCAGTTCCGTTACACAGGTCAGTTCGGGCTCACTTTTTTAAATCTTTATCAAAACAGTCTGTTACATAAATAATTATAATAGTAACATTAAATATCTTATTTTCGGGTGATACAAGAATATATTGCACTCGCTATAAAGATATTCTCGTTTCACCCTCAAAGCCATTCAATATGATATAAATATTTGTTCAGATGAACACATTCTTGCAAACTGTTGTCGTGCGTGTATCTGAATCTCTATAT
The DNA here is from genome assembly GCA_035610835.1 of Ophiura sarsii. NCBI lineage: Eukaryota > Metazoa > Echinodermata > Ophiuroidea > Amphilepidida > Ophiuridae > Ophiura > Ophiura sarsii. Next base: position 85,853,258 of record CM069441.1, on the reverse strand, counting down.
ATGATTCTGTGTATCCATTGTTTTATACTGTACATTATTATAACATATTAGTTTGAACTCTTTTATATTTCAGTGCGATGCGGGGATTGGTACAAAAATGTTATTCGATCAACTTTCCCACGAGCCACAGAAATTAATGATACTCGGACCAGCGTGTTCTACGGCTGCGCAGGTGTTTGCGGAATCAGCCTACCATTGGAATCTCGTTACGGTAAATGTATTGCCTTTTATGGCCTTGTACAGATTGTCCCAGAAAGATTAGTAGGCCTACTAATCGATATCTATAATTATGTTTAATTTTGTTTCATCATGAGATCCAATGACATGTGCGGTTTTGTTGTTTTATAATCACCGGAAAAAGTTTACTGTAAGTCCCAGATACTGGTATACCAGTATCGTTAATACTGGAGTGTTCTGAGCTATTCCCAATGGGAAATGTGTATGGGGATTTCAAGAAGGCACATGTTTTCTTCAATTCTATGGAATTGAATAAGCAGATGTTGTAGGAAACATCAATTTATTAATGAGAAGAGATTCAGCAACACATTTGTTCAACTCGTAGTGAAATATTAGGCCTACACTCCAAGTTTAATATATGGGATGATTTTGACACCATAACCAAAATGCCCTAATACTTTTGGTTGCTACTGTACATTCTGGAAACTTTCGAAACCCGACAATTTACTTACGAATAAACAATCAAGACCGTTCGTTGAATTGGTTTCAAAATTAGATGTAATCAAACAAATGTACGTCAAAAATCATTCGACTGATTAGACGGAAAATGACGGCAGGCTATCAGGAATATATTATACTATAGCGAATAAATTTAATAAACACGTGACTCATGTATGACCTAGTCCGGCGAGTGCAGCGGAGAAAAATCCCCGGATGTGGAAGCTTCACTGTACAACAGCATAGGCATGTTATTAAGTAACTTAGTGAGATGTATACATTTCTTTTTCAAGCTACTTCTTATTGTATGGAGATGACATGTGAATTATTTGACCCTGACCTATTATATGTAGGCCTAATACAGGCATTGACCAGCGTAAATAAATATTTGCCGATGGATACGGAAATCACAGCAAGTTTATTATGCGATTTAAGACTCATTTTGGTGATTTTGTGTGCAAGGCATGACGTTTGAAACAACATACACTACATATCGCGTGGTGTTTGGTGTTGACATTTGTCTCCGGGCGGAAAATAATAACCGTAAACGTCTGCACTCTTTGTGATTTTTATATGTATCATTAGTAAGGTAAGCTTATTAGAAAATCACTTTGCTATTTGTGGAAAAATGCATCGAAAAAGATATCCATTAGCCAGGCATTATATAGGCGGCTACAAGATGGCGACACCCTATTAGTCACGTGGACGTGTTTATTAAATTTATTCGCTATAATATATTCCGTATACCTAACTGGCTATTGTTGCAATGCCTTACATCTTAATATCTTATATAGTCTACTTTCAATGGTTTTGGTTCTCTAAAAAGATTAATTAAACATTTAAACGGGTGTCCCTACGAAAGTGTGGGTGGAAGCCAAGATTAAAATACAGCGGTCAAATTCAAAAGTCCTTCAAATCTTGGTAAAAACCACACCAGACTTAATTTTTAACTCAAAAGAAAAGGTTTAACGGTGTAAGATCTGGAGAGCGAGCAGGCCACACCCCGTAGCATGGTGGACATGAAAATCAGGTATGCAGGATGAACGACGTAATTAGTGTTTTCAAGCAGTCTACATATATCCGTAAAAAGCGACTTAATTATCGATATCGCTGTAGTTTGATAATGTGATAGCCAAGACATAGCTCTAACAGGATATCTACTTTGCATAGCGATATGTGATTTGCTGTAAGGGTACAGATCTCGACAAAAGGGTTTGGGTTTTTTTAAATCCTGTATATCTACATAGAGGTTATTCATGCAATGCGGAACGGACAACAAAAGGGATTCGCACCCGGCCTATTTATACATTCAATATAGTTGGTGCATGATGTCCAGCTCATAGCATACAATTTTGCTATAACATACATCTTGAAACAAGTGTAACTTCTCACAGAAAATCTTAAACACAGTTTAGAATTCCCGACAAAGATCGCTGCTAATCCATTGCAAGGGTAACCTCTAAAGGTAGCAACCACATTTGGGGAAAATAATCTGGTCATTAAATACACTGTACTGGAAGGCTCATAAAATTATTTTGGAGATCGACTGACTTGTACTACGTTATATTTGTATAGTCCTTGTCTAACAGAATATTAAAACGATGATACGAAAAAGAAAAAGAAAACAACTATCAAAATCATAATCGTACAATCCATACAAAATGTGATATTTGAATTAATCCAAATATTTGAATTAAATCATAATCATAATCATCATAATTATATCGTCAAATCACATCACATCTCATCACATCACTTCACATCACGTCACATCACGTCACGTCACATCACACCACACCACACCACACCACACCACACCACACCACACCACACCACACCACAAAAACCACACCACACCTCACTACACCACACCACACCACACCACACCACATCACATCACATCACATCACATCACATCACATCACATCACATCACATCACATCACGTCACGTCACGTCACGCCACATCACATCACATCACATCACATCACGTCAACGTCAACGTCAACGTCAACGTCAACGTCAACGTCATCGTCATCGTCATCGTCATCGTCATCGTCATCGTCAAGGTCAACGTCAACGTCAACATCAACATCAACGTCAACATCAACATCAACATCAACATCAACATCAACATCAACATCAACATCAACATCAACATCAACATCAACATCAACATCAACATCAACATCAACATCAACATCAACATCAACATCAACATCAAAATTATACATATACATCAAAATTATGCATATACATCAACATCAACATCGCATCCCAACCAATACCATATTTTTATTGCAATGCAATTGTGAATTATTGTGTTTAAAACAATCCGTGTAGTCACATGTTGGCTACTATAATTAAATAATCTTCATGGTTAATAAACGCAGACAATCTGTGATGCAATAATTACTATTTGTTTCAAACGTGGTATAATTTGTGTTCTCTTTTTTCACATAGATGTCTTACTCGGCCGCGTCATCAGCGCTATCAAACCGAGAGAAATATCCGTATTTCTATCGTACGTACATGCCAGACGCCGCCGTGAACCCCGCTAGAGTCCGGTTAATCAAGGACTTCGGTTGGCAACGGGTGGCTACGATACACTACAATCATGAGCTTTTTTCACTGGTAAGATATGCATGTATTATCACACATATGTTGTGATACACCCTGAACGAATACCTTTAACAACAAGTGCATTAAATTTAAAATAAATTTCGTGATTGGATGACAGGTTAAAGTGATTAATATGTATGCTGATGATGTCGGGTATTCGTTAGAGTCATGTGTGAGAATTACATTTACACTAACGATAATATTTTGAATATCGAGTGATTTATACTAAATAATATTCGAAATTCCAGTTTAGCTTATTTCTGGATTAGAAACTGTTTATTGAGCATGGATGTCAATAACCATTTGATATTACAGCGCCCTCTCTTGCTAGAAATTGGTCAGATTGGCACATTGTCTGAATCCAGCCACATGTAATGAATTGACGCCCCCTTTAACATTGTCATTTATTTCACCATGGCTCAAATCACCCTGACCGAGACATTTATACCATTTAAACCATTGTGAAAGGAGTTATAGCCTGCTGGAGCTGTCGTCCATAGACATACACGGAATTAGGCGTGAAACTAATGTTGCGTGTCGAGATGATTACCTAGATATTCTTTACTGTGCAGGCCGGACTATGGCTCCAAGGGACTATATTTCCTTCTACGTCGGTTTAGCGTTGTACTCTATCGTTCATCGGAGTTTGCTCGGTTCCAATAGAGCGGCTATTGGTTTTACCATGTACAAAACAGATTTTTCAGAAACCTTTTCCAACTTTCAAAGTTTATCTCAAGAATTATTGAACCAATACTAGACATGTTTGTACTCATTGTAATTCATTTATCATGGTGATTCCAAATATGGTAATGAAATTCAATAATTTTGACATTTTTGAAAATCATTTTGTGACATTTTAGAATGTCGTCTGCAGACGCCTGCCGCGTGAAAAGTGTTAAGAATGTCCACAGCATCCTCTCCCTCTGATATGCAGCTGTTAACCTCTTATTATTCGTCTGTATATTCAGGCTATCAATGATCTTCTCACGCTGCTTGGTGAAGCTAATATCACGATTATTACATCAGAGAGCTTTGCTGAAAATCCAAAAAATCAAGTTGTAAATATCATGGTAAGTATCTTTTAATTGAGTTGAACTATTGACACGTGTTGGCCTAAAAAAAACCACTAGTTTTAGGGCGCCTTTTTATGCATTTGTTGGATTCAATTGACACATGCATTACACATCTTCAGTTTCTCATTGCAAAATAATGATGCATCGATGCACAGCTCAGTTAACAACGTTAGATAAGTAGGCCTATTCGGATAAAAGAGTAAAAAATTACCAACATTTGTAAAATAATAATTTCAAATGAATATGTGGCATTAAACTTCAGGATTTGTTCTTAAACTACATGACATGGATCGAGCAAGGTAGGCTACATTCCTAGGTGACATAATGCTCCGAAGACCGTGATCATTAAGCTCTGCTACAGAGCCTAGACATGTAACATGCTGAATTAAATATAGCAATTTGGTAGATGATTGATCTACATCTATAGGTGTTTCTCGAACTCGGATTCATAAGATAAAAATGGGAAAAACCAGGCGGGTAAAAATAAGAAAATCTGAACTCTGCATCAGAGCTAGTAGTTAGTGATCATTGATCTTTTTCAGGGAACGCCCTCAATCCTCGAAAGAAATTGAAAGCAGATTTTTCTTGCAGATTTACATTTCTGATCATAAATTGTACATACATTCCAAGTTACAGGGCGATATACGATTCTTAATTAATTCAAAATCATGGTTTTAGAGTGAAAATAAACTGTCGGAGTCTGCGTCGACCACTAATTTTTACTCTAAATTCACTCTAAAACCATGATTTTGAGGTAATTAGGAATCGTATCGCTCTGTAACTTGGAATATATTTATGATTTATGATCCGAAATGTAAATCTGCAAGAAAATCTACTTTATAAAACAAAATCATGAATAGAGGGCGCTCCCTGGAAAAGATTACATAATATGCCTTTAAAACATCGTCATTGAATACGGTGAATCTTATAACATAATGCTAATTGCCATTTGTGTGCATTGCATTTTTCTGTTTCTTTTATTTCCCCAGAATCAAGATGCCAAGATCATAGTGGCCAATATGTATGAGAACTATGCAAGGAGAGTGTTCTGTGAGGTAAGCTAACTAAAGATAAGGCACAAGTTTGTCTGAGAAGAAACCTGAAAACAGGCTATTCGAAATGGAATATATTTTTAGTAAACATGAGACGGGCTCTGTGAAATGTATATTTTAATACTACCATAGTAGAAACAAATTTTGTTGAACTGCATTTAACTTATTATTTGTATGTGGCAATTTTACTCTTGTAAGCAAGAACATGAAGCTGATATAGTACAATATGAAATTAAAATGTGAAGAAGCATCATTTTCAAAAGTTCAAGAAAAAAAGAAAGAAAAAAGTTCTGCGCTGAAATGCGTATTTAAAAGGCTACACGCGCGGTCTTCTGAGACAAACATGTTTTGTTTTTGTGCCTAAATATAACTAAGTTATATTAGTCTCAGGCATAAATAACAGGCGTAAATAATACATGAGATTCCACACCAACCAATAAGACTAGCCCGCGCGCCGAGCAGACAACAACACAATACAGAATGAACTAGACATAGTTCTGGTCTGAGACCAGGACACCTTGATTTTGTTATGGATTAATGACCTCTAGTCACCCCATATGACATGTCACTTTTAATGGATCCAACAAATCTTTTGACCAATTTTTGTAAAGTTTAATGACCCTTATTGACCCCTTCTTGACCTTTGACCTGGTCAATATGATTGAATTATTTTCTTTGCTCATCAATCCAAACAAGATGCAACAAACCCGGTCAAAATCGGAGCATGTCTTTACTTTTACCATTGTAAAGTTCAATGACCGCTAGTGACCCCTTCTTGACCTTTGACCTGGTCAATATGATTGAATTATTTTCTTTGCTCATCAATCCAAACAAGATGCAACAAACCCGGTCAAAATCTTTACTTTTACCCCTGTAAAGTTCAATGACCCCTCTTGACCCCTTCGTGACCTTTGACCTGGTCAATATGATTAACTTATTTTCTTTGCTCATCAATCCAAACAAGATGCAACAAACCCGTTCCAAAAAACCCTAGTGACCCCGTATGACATGTCACTTTTAATCGCTGAACACCCTATATGTGCATGGACCCAAGGAATCTTTTGACCAATTCTGATAATCATGGGTCATTTCCTCTTGACAAAATAGCATTTTAAGTGACTGGAGTGAAAATTGACGTTTTGACCCCAAGTGACCCCAAATGATTTTTATTTTTAAAAACCGAACTATTGTATATGCGTACAGTCATAAGGAATATGTGGACCGATTTTGACGATCCTAAGTCATTTCACTAAATTGGAAATGCGTTTTAAGTAAAAATCACATTTTGACCCCGTGTGACCCCTGTGTGACCTTTGACCCCAAACGGTGAACACCCTATATGAAGGTTTGGTGGGGGGGGGGGGTTCTACTGACCAAGTCTGGTGATTGTAGCATGTAAACTGTAGAAAAATAGCATTTTGTAGATGGGTTTGATAGAAAGAAGAACTAGAGATAATTGTGATCATAGATCACGGATATTAGTCGAGGGCGTGTTGACCTTTGACCTGCTGATGACAGTATGCTCTTATTTGAATGGAACCTTGAGACCATTTTTGCCAATCATCAAGCATTTCCTCTCAGACAAGTAGCATTTTGAGTGAATGGAGTGAAAATTGACATTTTGACCTATAGTGACCCCTTGTTGACCTTTGACCCCAAGATAATGATTGACTCTTTTTCTTGTCTCATCAATGCCTACAAAATGAAACATGACCCGTCAAAATCGGAGCATGTCTTACATTTTACCCGTGTTTAGGTCAATGACCTCTAGTGACCCCATATGACATGTCACTTTTAATCGCTTAAGACCCTATGTGTACATGGATACAAGGAATCTTTTGACCAATTCTCATAATCATAGATCACGGATATTAGTCAAGGGCGTGTTGACCTTTGACCTGCTGATGACAGTATGCTCTTATTTGAATGGAACCTTGAGACCATTTTTGCCAATCATCAAGCATTTCCTCTCAGACAAGTAGCATTTTGAGTGAATGGAGTGAAAATTGACATTTGGACCTATAGTGACCCCTTGTTGACCTTTGACCCCAAGATAATGATTGACTCTTTTTCTTGTCTTATCAATGCCTACAAAATGAAACATAACCGGTCAAAATCGGAGCATGTCTTACATTTTACCCCTGTTTAGGTCAATGACCTCTAGTGACCCCATATGACATGTCACTTTTATTCGCTTAAGACCCTATGTGTACATGGATACAAGGAATCTTTTGACCAATTCTCATAATCATGGGTCATTTCCTCTCGAAAAAATAGCATTTTGAGTGACTGGAGTGAAAATTGACATTTTGACCTATAGTGACCCCTTGTTGACCTTTGACCCCAAGATAATGATTGACTCTTTTTCTTGTCTCATCAATGCCTACAAAATGAAACACGACCAGTCAAAATCGGAGCATGTCTTACATTTTACCACTGTTTAGGTCAATGACCTCTAGTGACCCCATATGACATGTCACTTTTAATCGCTTAAGACCCTATGTGTACATGGATACAAGGAATCTTTTGACCAATTCTCATAATCATGGGTCATTTCCTCTCGAAAAAATAGCATTTTTAGTGCGAGGATTGAAAATTTACATTTTGACCCGTAGTGACCCCAAATATTTTTTGATTTTAAAAACCTTTCTTTTATATATGCGTACGGTCAAAAGAAATATGTTGACTAATTCTGACGATCATAGGTCATTTCACTAAATTGCAAATGCGTTTTAAGTGAAAATCACGTTTTGATCCCTAGTGACCCCTGTGTGACCTTTGACCCCTTATGCTTTATAACCTGAGTAGTGGTGCACATAAGGGTTCTTATGACCAAATATGGTCAAATTCGGGTCAATGGTTACGGAGCTATAGGTCCCATGGCTGAAGAAAGAAGAAGAAAGAAGAAACAGGTAGAATACAGTATATTAGTCGTTTCTCGACTAATATAAGAAAGAAGAAACAGGTAGAATACAGTATATTAGTCGTTTCTCGACTAATATAAAGAACTAGAGATAAATTGTGATCGGAGATCACGGATATTAGTCGAGGTCGCGTTGACCTTTGACCTGCTGATGGCAATACGCTCTCATTCGTATGGAACTTTGTGGCTAATTTTGCCAATCATCAGTCATTTCCTGTTGGACAATAGCAATTGCATGCCTGAAATAAATGAAAATTTACATTTTGACCCCTAGTTTTTTTTTGACCTTTGACCCCAAGGTCATTATTCACATTTTTCTTGACTTATCATTACACACACGATGAAACAAATCCGGTCAAAATCGGAGCATGTCTAACATTTTACCCCTGTTTAGGTCAATGACCCCTAGTGACACCATATGACATGTCACTTTTAATCGATTAAGACCCTATGTGTACATGGATACAAGGAATCTTTTGACCAATTCTGATAATCATTGGTCAATTTCTCTCGAAAAAATAGCATTTTGAATGACTGGAGTGAAAATTAACGTTTTGACCTATAGTGACCCTTTGTTGACCTTTGACCCCAAGGTAATGATTGACTTTTTTTCTTGTCTCATCAATACCTACAAGATGAAACATGACCGGTCAAAATCGGAGCATGTCTTATATTTTACCCCTGTTTAGGTCAATGACCCCTAGTGACCCCATATGACATGTCACTTTTAATCGCTTAAAGGTAGATGACCCGATCACATTCCGATTTTGAACTTGAAGTTTTCTATTCTACATGAAAGGTCATCCTTAAAAAAGTCGTATTCCAAAGTTTGAGTTGCATAACTCTAATAGTTCTTATTTTAGACGCAAAAGATGCCGTGAAATGTACCCATTGAGTTGTACACAAACGATATTGGTGGTATACCACCTTTCGCGGTAATTCGACGTTATTTCATCGATTTCTCCGTAATTATACCGATTTAGGCCGTCAAATTTCAGTATGATGATGAGAAAAATACGAGCTTTCATATGATATGAAAATCTCCATATGTTTGAGAAAAATCTGTGCTATGAAAATGTGATCGGGTCATCTACCTTTAAGACCCTATGTGTAGATTGATACAAGGAATCTTTTGACCAATTCTGGGTCATTTCCTCTCGAAAAAATAGCATTTTTAGTGCGAGAATTGAAAATTTACATTTTAACACCTAGTGACCCCAAATATTTTTTGATTTAAAAAACCGAACTATTATATGTGCGTACGGTCAAAAGGAATATGTTGGCCAATTCTCACGATCCTAGGTCATTTCAATAAATTGCAAATGCGTTTTAAGTCAAAATCACGTTTTGACCCCTAGTTACCCTTATGCTTTACAACCTGAGTAGTGGTGCACATAAGGGTTCTTATGACCAAATATGGTCAAATTCGGGTCAATGGTTACGGAGCTATAGGTCCCATGGCTGAAGAAAGAAGAAGAAACAGGTAGAATACAGTATATTAGTAGGCATAGCACAATGCACACACACAGAGTCTGCCACTGGGAGCATTACACCAGTGAACAACAACATATGAAAAGCTGTGTTGCATAAAGCCCTACATCCACTTCTACCTGTTACTCATTTTGCATTATTGAATGAATGGCTATTCACGATGTGGAATGTGGTTTTGTATTGTTGCCTCAATTGGCGTGCATGGATGCACTAATCCAAGTTATGAAGACAGCCATACAATATTTGGATTAATTAATCATGCAAAATGAGTAACATGTAGGAGTGGTCTGTAAGCCCTTATGAAAAACAATCTTTTCATATAATGTATGCAGCTCCACTTAATTAATTAGCTGGACTTAGTCACTTTTTTGATTGCAGTCAGTAAAACTGGTCAAAATGACCAATTTCACTAGGTTATTTTAGCTTAATGCAATATAATTTTACCATATTTTTTAATTTAACATGGTATATAGATATTCAATTGTTAAAGAAATATGTGTAAATGTTGTTTTAAATGTTACATTATTAACAAATTGAGCTCTCTAAATCCTGATAAATTATATTTGTGGGCATTGTTACTGTTTTGGCAGGTTTTCGGCCATTTTCCGAGTATCTCAAAACACCGTACCACAATAATGCATTGACCGATTGTCATAATTCTTTTTGGAAAATAAATATTTCATTGCAATCTTTCATTTGAATCCAATTTTGTACATGTCGCAATCATTTGAATGTTATGTGTGCTATGCCTAATATTAGTCGTTTCTCGACTAATATAAAGAAAGAAAGAAACGGCAGAGATAGAGTACCTTGATTTTCGAAAAAAATCAAGGTAACAAGTAAATGAAGCGAAAGAAAGTAATCAGCACATTAGCACACATTGATCTACAATGAGAAGAATATAATTGTCAGATGATTGAGAACGCTAAACGAGATTTCAAAGGTGAGGAACTTATTGGTTTTTTTGTTTTGTGTAGATATACAGGGTGTATCAACAAAATTAGGACTCTGTTTCATGACGGTGTAATTCTTATTATAATCATTGGACCATGACCAATTTAATTTCAATGTAAAGCCCAATTAATTATTATGATATCCTGAAAATATACATGTAAGATCAATCCGATGCAAAATAAGGAAACTAGCGTACTATGCGTAAACCATGTCATTTACTGGTTTGTACAATGAGATCTACATGTACAGACCATAACATGGTTTACGTTTCAATACGTTATAATAATTGTCAACATAGTAAATAATCTATCAGTCAATAGCAAAGTTAAGTTTGGTAATCCATTTAATTCTGGCACAAATCAATACTGGCTAAAAAAAATCTGCAAAACAGATGCATGCATATTCTGTGCAAATTAAAAAAGTGTTGTTAAACAGTTCTCGAACCCACTGTGGATGGTTCATTTAGTTACTTTCATGTTACTCGACTGTTACCGTGTGAATTCCCATTGTACAAACCAGTAAATGACATGGTTTACACAAAGTACGCTAGTTTTCTTATTTTTCATCGGATTGATCTCATATTTTCAGGATATCATAATAAATAATTGGGCTCTACATTGAGAGTATAGAATCACTAGTACCATAGAGTAGAGTTGACTCGTATAGCATTTAGTGAGGGTCCGCCCAAAACAACCTGAACTAACCGAGGCTACGGGAATCACTTGCATCATCATTTTTAGAAAACGGTTGGCCTTGATAGACAGTGGTAGAATTACATAACAAGTTTTACATATTATGTAGAACATAAATAGATTGATACTTGGGTAAAATAGCATGACTAGTTTCAGATCTACAGTTTAGTGTGATCAGATGCGGCCTTATTTGCATGGAGTATAGATATTAAACAGGTTGAGCATTGACATGAATATGTCGGTTTAAATAAGCAACATTTCAACATTATATTGGATATAGGCCTATTGATGTAGGCATAATGTTGGAAGCTGCTTAGATTTTAATGATGTTAACGTAGTGAGTGTTCATGCTGTTGTGTTGTTGATATCTATAATGACCATATCTAGTGTAATAGTCTGTATGTTGTCACGTGGTGCGCACGACCTGTGTTATAGTAGGCCGTGGCTTTAGCAACAAAGAATTCAAGCAGTGCTGTTATGACGACGCACGTAAACAAGTACTCATCTATTGTGTAGCTTGAATGGTCAAGTGTAATTCGGGCTCACTAATGATTGTTTGTCATTTCCGTCTTTTGACACCATAAAATGGCGGACCAATAGATATTATAAATTATATTCTAAATTGGTCATGGTCCAATGATTACAATAAGAATCACACCGTCATGAAACAGAGTCCTAATTTTGTTGATACACCCTGTATTGCAGAGATATTAGTAGTCGGCCGGTTGTGTTACTTCTTTAAAAGAGAGATTAAAATGACACAAAATTCGATGATATTGTTAAATCTTTCAAATGTCTATAAAGACTTCACTTAATTAACCTTTACTGACACATAAAATCATCGAAATGGTTTGCTGGTATTATTATGAGCATCATTAATACAATAGCAATTCATTTTTTTTTTAAATACTGGGTTTCTAAGAAGTAAGTATACTTTTATATATGTAATGAGCGCGAGCGTGTATCTACAGAGCCCATGAACAAATTAATTAAAAGTGATATGGCCTAGTGGTGAGGTGACACGCTTGAAACGGACATGTAAAATGAGGTTAAAGTAACCACACTGCGTAGCTCCTATAACCAACATTAAATTACGAAAGTGTTAAATCCCGAAAACCATAGGAGCCCACATCTGACTTAAAATACCTGCGAATGAAACGATATTGCTTACTATCATTGACTATCAATATTATTAGATTATAGATTTTAGAGCAACGGTATAATACTTTTTAATGTCGTGCACTTTAAACACAATGATGATTCTCCAATATTAAACATTTTACCTTCCATGTTAATATTGCACGATTTTGATCGGAATATGAGAAATCTATTCTTATGAGCATAATTAATAAAATAGCAATTCATTTTTTTTTTAAATACTGGGTTTCTAAGAAGTAAGTATACTTTTTTTGAATGGCATAAATCCCGAAAAAGCACGATTTTAAATTTTATATATGAACTTTGATCGAAATTTCACAGGCGTATAAATTAGACATGACTGGTCCAGACTACACTTGGATGCTGATGGGATGGTACGCTGATAAATGGTGGGCCGTAGAGGACGAGTTCATTGACTGTACGATAGAAGAGATGACAGAAGCCGTATTATCTACCATGTATATCTCCACCGAAGCTTTACAGATCAGCCCTAAAACAGATCCAGTTGTATCGGGCATAGTAAGTATGATGTTATTATACACCTTAAGCGGCCGAGTGCACCAATTACGGGTAGCTGAAGAATAGCGCTACCTCGCTAGTAACTGAGGTGTAACCCACAATTTTGAGAGCGCCAATGCGGGGTAAGCTACTAGGCTAGTAACTGGCGGGTAATTTACGCTAACTGTTATACCTAACCGGACCAAAGAGTAAGTTGGGGCATAACGTTTTATGCCACAAGTCAGTCGATTCTAGCAGTAGCATAAATTTGTTGTGAACATTGGAGGGGATGATTCGCTGATGCTGAAGATTCCACGCCAGTAAATAATTTCAGTCCTTGTAGAGACGACAATCAAAAGTTTTTTCTTAGATTTCATCCTGTGGCCCATTGATTATAGAATTAATCAGAAATGGTACTTATTGCTCCCAAATGATTAAAGTTGTAGTTTAATCCTGATTTTAGGACTACTACCTAATACCACAGTGGAAAAAGACATATTTTCAATGCATTTTGTAGGTTTTTTGGATGTATTTTGATTGTAAATGATCTGGCAACATTTCTCAACTTTTTCTGATAAATGAGGGCGCTACATCAATTGTCCAACTTTGGGGTCTTGTTTCTCAGAACTTTCGGGGATACCATATATATTTGTTTTGATTAAATGATCAAATATATCATGAAATTTAAGGAAAATGTCAAATTGAAAATTCCAGTCGCTTTATAAGCGAGAAAATGGGCTTTTTGTAACTACCATTTTACATGTAAACGCATAGGGAAAGCATTTGGTGGTGTGAATTCTGAAGGACCAATTGCGCTTGCATGACCAGGAGGTGTCTATTTGAAGTGGAATGTGACCCCTAATAATCTGAAAGATGTTATATTTTTGAAAATCCATTCATGCAATTTGGTTATTTTTTTAGTCAAAATTTAGATCAACTCCTTTTGCCCATTCAAACACTAATCGCACCGACTTTGGGTCATATTTTGACCAAAATGTACTCATTGTCCAAGGATCTTAAATGAGGACTAAATAAATAAACTTATTATTGTTTTTATTAATTAAAAACTGATAAAGCCAAGTTTCAACATTATTATGAGTGGAAGGATAGAACTAGACGAACGAAAATTTAAAAAAAAAGCATATCGTTCCGTGCGTGGTCTGGGGATCGAACCAGGGTTCCGTGGTTACCAAGCGAAGGACAAGGTATCCACGCCACGGAAGTATTTGTGTTAAGAGATGTGTTATAATTGTATATAATTGTTTCCATCGGGTGCTTGTGTTTGTCATTAAAATTGTGCTTTTTGGTGCAATGATTGTATGTGCCCCTCGCCCAAAATATGTTTGTAATGTCATAATAGTCCTTATTTTTGAAAAAGCGGTAAACAAACTTCGAAATTGTTGGCCATAAAATGGCATCATTTTTTCCGGATCGCAGGCCGACTCCACGTAATTCTTGATTTACACTCACCTATGACCTAGCGAGTGACGACACGTTTTTAATATTACGGAGGACCATTGACGTCAGAATTTTACAGTAAACTATAGGTTAACACTTGGCATATGCGCCAATTAATTTTGTAAGGGGACGATGCTGATTAATGTGGATATTTACCTCGCTAGTTGCTATTCTGATGTTACTCGCCAGTTATGCTCTAAGAATTACATCGTTAGTAAGTTACGCTACAGTTTGGGCATAACTACTAGGGAGGTAGCTTACCTCCCTATTAAGTTACCCGTCATTGGTGCACTTGGCCGTATAATGTTACACAAACAATCCCGAACCAGGTGCTTTAATGTTGGCTATTCCAAAATTAATAATATAATTGGTACAACAAATCTGAGAGATATATTTAATGAGCAAATATTGTTCCCGTAGTTTCATCGCTTTTATAAATATCCACTATTATTATACCTCATTCATGAAAATCAAATGGATAGTTTTGAATTTATGATTGTTTTCTTCAATATTTTGTTTTTATTTTGTTATGGTGTTTTTCATTATAAGAAATATTACTCCGGAGTGTTCTTACCGATGTTAATATTTAATAATGACTGCTGAAAATATCGACGAATTTGAGAGTTGTTCTATCACCAAGAGAATGGGCTATTCCAGATAATAATGACCTCCCCCCCCCCCCCCCCCCCCTATAGAGGACATCGGAATTCCAGACTTTTTTTCCCCACCAATTTTTCAATGGACTTTTTTACAATTTAGACCCCCTCCCCCCCCCCCCCTACTATAGAGGACATCAGACTTGTTCTCACCAATTCCATCCTTTTTTGAAGTTTGATCTGGAATTGCATACTTTTTTTGAAGTTTGATCTGGAATTCCATACTTTTTTGAAGTTTGATCTGGAATTCCATATACTTTTCATAGAGAGAGTTATGGAATTCTGGACTAAAAAATGATTAACAAAATTGTCCTCTATAGGGGGGTTCATTCTTATCTGGAATAGCCCAATGTATGGTCTACATATCATCCAATTATATTTTAAAAACTCATTTCCCAAAAAAATATAGGTCTACAATTTTGTGTCTTGAGAAGTTCTTTTTATCTTTTATCCATACAACATGTGCCTGAAATGGCCTTTACAAACTATTCTATATTGCCTAGGCCCATACCTTCGATTTTAATATAAGATTCGTAGTAATTGAATATTAACATCGTATCTATTTTTTAAATTATATTCTATACCTATTAGACACCACAGCAGTATGTTGATTTGCTTGATGACCGATTGGACTTACCAGCAAATGTAAATTATACACGGAATTCACTAAGCCCGTTCGGGTATGACGCAGCCTGGGCCATAGCCTTGATGCTTAACAAAAGTACAGAGGTATTGAAAGAAAAGGTGTTTTCAGATAACAGTACCCGAGGACTTGAAGACTTCACTTATGACGACAAGGAGATGGCAGATGTGTTTTTTGATCTTTTGAAGGAAACAGATTTTATTGGAATAACCGTAAGTGTAGATATACAATCTGTCATTATTTATATCAGGCTTTATAACGGTACAATAAAGCTGTGTATTGAATATTGTTCAACCAAAGTACCCGGATACGACCAATATTCTAAAAATATTGGCGTCCAATATTTTTGTGTGCAGCGCAGAAGATGTGCACGTGAGTATATGCACAGATGATGCGTATGAGTACAGTTTTGGGATCGGCGTTTCAATCTCGCTGAGATTAAGGTCGGTTCGGGCCAGCTTCTTTATTTTTATCAAAACAGTCTGTTATATAGGCCTAAATAATAATGATATTGAATGTCTTATTTTCGGGTGATAAAAGATCCCTCAAAGCCATTCAATATTATACAATTATATAATTACTCACACTATCCTTGCCAATTATTTGATCGACAATCGATATTGTTCTACATTGTTTCACGTGTTTACGATTTTTGTGTGAATCATCAATGACAATATAGTGATCGAAGTCCTCAACTGAACAGAAAGTTACCCAGTACATATAGAATGTACAAATGTACTTGGGATTGAGATACACAATCCCATGTTGATTTGTATGACAGATTATAATCTGTTAATCTAGATAAGCTTTATTCCGCTATAGCGCCCTCAACGGAATAAAGCGCAAAAACACTGACAAAATAGTTTATGAATGAAGGATATCCAAGGCATAATTAAACATTTAAAAACACCTCTGAAACGATATTAATGAATAAGTTTATGTCAAAACATTCAGGGGGTTGGAGGTCGGGGAGGTGAAAATACTCAAACAATTAATTTTGGATAGCCAACATTCTTAAACAGTGAATATTGGATATCCTACATTCTTAAACTATTTAGTTGAGGACGCTTTAACGGAATAAATATAATCTACAATCCTGGAAAAAAGTCTTAAACTATCACACCCTTTCTCCCGTGCAATTTTGAGGAATGTTAATGGCTTCAGCAGTTGTTGAAGGGGTCCCAACATGGATCAATGGATGGGGTGTGGGGAAGGGAAAATTGTTGTCTAATATGTCCTTTTTAACGTATTTCGTATAAGAGGTTTATTATGTTTATAGCATGTCTGTCTTTGTGAATCATCATTTATAATCAGCAAGGGTCCTTGATTCTGCATTGTATCAAGTGTGTTTTATGTTTTCAAAGTGAAATCCGTGATTTTAAAGCATTCTTTAGACACCTGCACGGTGTTAACGTCAGGGAAAAGTAGTCACATTTTACGTCAAGTAAAGTAGTAAACAACACGGAATTAACCTAGAGCACAAAATCCTATTGACGGAGTACAGATTTATACAGTTTACTCCGTAATATAGTCTTTGCATTAGTCTAACTTACGAATGTCTTACACCAATGATATGCCCACAAATGATGTAGCCATGATTGCCATATTTGGTCCTCCTTCTCATATCTCTTACTTTTTTCATTCCGCTCCCTCAGAGAAGTAAAATGTTCATCAATAGAAAGTCATACACTTTGGTTATGTCCTATGGAGGGTCTTTCGAATATTTTTTGTCCTAACAGGCTATATAGACATTTAGATGAATCTTTTTTGGAACAATGTGGAACCAAACATGCCACAAAACAACAAAGATAAACCATTATTAACACTATTTAATACAAATCCGTGACGTTACTAAATTCACATTTTCAAAGCACGCAAGCGGCGAGAAAATGCTATGTGTGGCACTTGAATGGCCAGGAATGAAAGGGATATTGATCACACAGTAACACTGAGTTGGTTCGTGCCTGAGCGAGTGAGCAATTTGTTTGTGAACAGGTAACATGTGGACTTTTCTCCCCGCTTAATTTGTTGAAAATGTGAATTTGGAAACGGCTCGGATTTTCATTAAATGGTCCTAATCATGACTTATTAGAGAGCAAGTTAGCGGCGAACAATAGTAGAAGGTCAATTATCACCGAAACGAACCACGCAATTTCGAACTGCGCACTTTGGGAACTAACACCGAGTTTATTATCTATTATTAGTTTCATTAGCATTCCTGACCTTTTACTGAATCATATTACTAGACGTTGACCTTAAAGAGGTAGCGTACTATTTATTTATGAATTGTTGTAGCTACCAGAACAATTTGAGACCATTTTCATTAACATAAAGAGCACTTTGAGAATTTTAAATAATTGCCGTGTATGTCCATTCTAATATACCATCTTTTTTCACTTAATTTACTCATAATATTATCATTTTAACATGATATTTTATGAGAAAATGTAAAGTATGCATATATAAATATGAGAAAAATGCAATTACGAAATTTTGAGTTTTTGTTTCTTCTTCTCATACCAGGGACCGGTGAGCTTCCGAGATGGAGACAGAGTAGGAATCACCCAGGTGGAACAATTACAAGGTATGAAAGATATATCTATACTCATATCTAGGGAGTTTAGGGGTCCGAAGAGAGGTTGGGTGCCATATCGAAACACTCAGTAATATCCTCTGTACCGTGAGCAGAGCAGATTGTTTTTTCACATGGATTAATCCAATCATAAGTTTTAATTTAGTACAATTTTCTTTACAGCTGGATGTGAAAAGGATTGGTATTTGCACCGTGGTCACTGTTATTATTTGGGAAAAGACGCGCGTACCTTTGCTGACGCAGAGGTCTTTTGTAAGACTCGAGGTGCTCACCTAGCTACAATCTCTAACCAAAACGAACATGAATACCTGAAAAGTGTGATGAATGAGCTGGATTCTGACGAGCGATCGGTAAAATGGTAGGTCACTTCTGATGAAAATGTATTTGTTATCATATCAAAGCTTACGGTATTATCCACATACGGTCGCTAGCGATCAGAGGTCAATATATATGGCCACACTTTTAAGAAATGCTCCGATTTCAACCGGACTTGTATCAATTAACTTTGATGAGGCAAGACAAAAATGGATCGTGACATCCGGTTCAGAGGTCAACCGGATCATTCCCAAGGGGGTACAATTTCTGACTTTATCCAATTTCGACTGCGCAAGAAAAGAAGTCAATCATTACTTCGGAGTCAAATGTCAATTAGAGGTCAATAGAGGTCAGCAGTCAATTTGGGGTCAACATCTAAGACGTAATTCGATAAATAAAACTGTGTGCACTTATTATGTAATCACATTCGGGTCAAACATCCAAAAGCGGTCACTGATTGTCAAAATGTAAATTTTCATTTTTTCTGGGGCAAAATTTAAGACTTGCTCCAATTTCAACTCTGAGTTGTTTTAATGTATGTAAAGGCATATTATGTGATCTTTTCCAAGTAGCGCCCTCTATCATTGATTTTTACTATGAAAGCAGATTTTCTTGCAGATTTGCATTTTTTATCATAAATCATAAAGATCTTCTAAGTTACAGATGGATACGATTCCTAATTACATCAAAATCATGTTTTGAAAAATAGATTGTACCGAGCGGTACAATCTATTTTTCAAATTTTACTCGAAATTCACTCTGAGGTTATTAGGAATCGTATTGCTCTGTAACTTGGAATATATTTATGATTTATGATCAGAAAAAACTAGTGATATTTCAGATTTTGTAAAATCAAAAGTTCCAATTTCGGAAAAAAGTCACGATATAGAATCCCTAGAGCAGATTTTAGTTTGAAAAATTAGCCCAATGGGAGCTGAAAGTTAATTATGTGTCAAGACATGTCGCAAGACTGTTGATTTTCCTATGGCGATGCAAGGGTCCGACATTTAGCCAGCTGGGCTGGTGACACGGACACGCCACAACAGGTGACAACAGGCAGCTCCTGGTAGATTTGGTGTACGTTCTCTTGATGCCCATCAGACCTCTAGATATATTTGTTTCTTCTTTTATTTATATTTTGATGTATGTTTGGGCTTTATCTTATTTTTATGTCACTTTCATTTGCATTTGTAACCCCTGCCTATTTGTGTTTCTTGTATATTGCATATTTTCTGAGTGACAGTGATCCAATTTGATTAGCCTTTCAGAGCTCTTTTCAGAGAGTTACTAGTTTGATTTCTAATCACTTAGTTCATTAACCTTGTTAATGTCTGTTGGGCTATTGTTCACATTTGCTCTTTATATACAAAATAAATGGTCCAGCAGGGTGTCAATGGAGCAAGTACTAGCTCCATGGCCTGCCAACGTGTCAAAAAATATATCGCACACTATACAGGTAAATGGAACGTAATGTGTTTTGTCGTAGTACGTATTCATGAAAATATGTGGCAATAATTCAGGGTCATCTAATGTCATTTGTATATAGGTGGGGTCATCGTCAAACTATCAATGACATCAAATGAGCGTCCTGCCTCGACAAAAGTCCGTGATCTCTGATCACGAATTATCTCTAGTCATGTTTCTTTTCATTTATGCCATTTTCTGAACTCGATTAATTAAGTTGACATTTTTGAAAAAAAGGGTCTTTCATTCTTATATTTAACACTTTCATACCAGGTTTATCGGTCTGAAGTATTACAATACAGCTATGAATTATACTTGGATAGCACCTGTTCACAATTATTCCTACCATACATGGCAGCCTACCGGCAGTGTTCTGCCACACTCCAATAGACCAGGAGATTGCGTTTCTATGGACTATACTGACTCTTCGGGAAGATGGGTTGCGACGAGTTGTACGGAAATGTTATCATTTATTTGCCGAACGAATGGAGGTAAAGACATTGATAATAATGTTATTAAATTTTAGGGATGAAAATTCAAAATTGTATTTGCTACCACGGGCAATCACCCCGTACGCTATTTATATAATGCCTGGTTTTTGAACCTTAAAGGGGCACAGAGATTGGCGATAAAATTTGAAATTTGAAGAAAAAAATAGTTTCGGAAAAGCGGGTTGCATTGTACACGACAAATTTGAAGAAAAAAATAGTTTCAATAGATAAGGTATAATAGAACACTGAAACGTAATATTTCATGAGAAAAGGGTTGAAGTGATGGTAGATAGACATTCTGGTGAAGTCATATGTGCCGAATTCTGCCGATAATGTCGATGTGATCTACATCGAAATTACCAATTCGTGCAATATTACATGATATGCTGCGAATAAAGGTAAACGGTTTAAGATGGTAGTTAGTGTATGACCAAGTTTTACTTTGGTGCAAAAAAACAACAATCGCATTTCCATACGTATTCCACATGCCCTTTATCATTGGATAATGTTCCTTGGCTTTCAATCAGAATACTTCCATTCAGCACTACATAGAATAGTACGATATCTATACCTTATATGTATTACAATCTAGCATTTTCGTTATCACGCATAGCGATAATTTATAACCACACACTACGAAAACAATGCATGGTTCGAACGCCAATATTTCTCCGATAATATCTTCCATATGTAATACCAAAACAGCAAATTGTTATAAAGACTATAATTGGCTGTGTCTAAATTAAATGTAACTATTTTGACACAGTCCATTTTGATCATTGCATACATATATAGATATATTTGTCGCTTAAGAATTTGGATTATCAATTCCGTGATTCTCTCTCTCATCTTTATGCTGATCAAACCAATTATCTTAAATCACAGAGTATTCGGAAAAGCGGGTTGCATTGTACACGACAAAAGGTGATATTCTTGAATGGGAGTCTGACATCATTTGGAGAGGTTCGTTATAATTCGTTGTAATTTAAAATTGAAGAAGAAGAAATGAGTCTGCTAGAGGTTTGCCTTTGAAGTCAATGATGCAATACTAACAATCAGACGATTCGTTTCTGTTATCTTATGTATAAGAGATATAGGTGAATTTCACTTTTGAGTTTAAATTATACAGTTGCTAAAAGAACTGCTCAACTGGTCAAAATGAACAGTTTTGAATGGTTTTTTTTATAAATTGTGACAACTTTATACGTTGTTTGAATTTCCATTAACAGATGCAAAGGTTGTGTACTACTCATGGAAAGAGTATACAAATACTACATGGTTAGAGGCGAAATAGAGGGGAAATAGTGCAATCTATTTTCCCGAGGTACTGGCTACAGGCCTACCACCCGAACCCGGAGGGTGAGGGGTGGTAGGCCTGTAGCCAGTACCGAGGGAAAATAGTGTGCCCTATTGCCCCGATCATACCATGTAGTATTTGCTTTATTACACCTCACTGTGACTATGGGGATGAGGTTGTAGGGAAGTAGCCAAAACTACCACACGGGAAATAGCTCAACTTCTTCAATAGCTCAATTTATTATCACTGTGGCCAGTTCAATTGACCAATGAAATTGCAGTATTTATGCCTATTATCTCATGAATATTTATGAGGTGTAATAATACCCATTATCAATAATTAGCAATTATTTATAATTGACCCTCTAATCTAACAAAATTGAAGTTACAAGAAATTGTACAATGCACTTAATTTGCGGGTTGATAAACTCATGAAGGATAATAACAATCAGTAATATAACGCGAAGTAATCAATCATACACATCAGTATCTGTCAAAGAGGATTTGAAGAAAATGTTTAAGCCAACCCTTGTAACGTACATGTCTGCAAGCGATATGTACATTATATGAATAATACAACTGATATAGCAATGAAAAGACCATTTCATTGTTTTAAATCTGATATCTATCAATATTCTTTATTCACACAGATGGAAAGATTCCTCTAGACCATACCCCGGAGATCGTCATAACTCGCATTCGAATTCACCTAGGCATCAGTGCGAATTTATACATTGCCATCTGTATTCCAGCTGGAGTAGGGATACTACTAGCATTCTTTTTTCTGGGATTTAATATCAAATTTAAAAACCAAAGGTAATGACATGATGGGTAAGATTGATTGATTTATTGATTAATCCGTTGTTGTTGTTGTTGTTGTTGTTGTTGTTGTTGTTGTTGTTGTTGTTGTTGTTGTTGTTGTTGTTGTTGTTGTTGTTGTTGTTGTTGTTGTTGTTGTGGCTGTTGTTGTTGTTGTTGTTGTTGTTGTTGTTGTTGTTGTTGCTGTTGTTGTTGTTGTTGTTGAAATCCCCACTTTTATTTGACGTTACACAGAGATCATACGAAAGATACAATACCTGGTTTGTTATAAGTGAAAAATGTTAAGAGATCATCATACTCCAATTTTACTAGCACTATAACGACATAATACTCTTTCCTGACAAGTCAAACTTCATCAATATAAGAGAGAGAAAAATAAAGTATACATATTTGAAAAAAGATCATGTAATATTGCTTTAATAATGGTTTTACTTGGTTAGATATACGTTTCCCGACGTAGGGATTGTTTCAAACCCATATTGCGATAGATAACGTTATTACAAATGTTAAAAACCACTGACATATTATAAGAAAAGTTAAATATTAAATCAGGTGACAACCATTTTCGACATTCAGACGTGGTATCGACGTCAAAATGAACACTGTGCCCGCCGGGCCCTTCTACCAATACTACAGTGGTGCACTACAATGACAATATATTGTTTGTAATCTAATTTCAAGGTTTGTGAAGATGTCCAGTCCAAGTCTCAACAATCTCATCATATTGGGATGTATCTTTGTATACGTTGCGATCATGTTTGCAGGACTTGATGGTACCATGGTGTCAGTAGAGGTCCAGGCGATAGCGTGCCAGGTTGGTATGACCTAAATGTATATGACAATATAATAGTCACGATAGATTTAGTAGATTCCTTGCCTTTGGTTAAACAAAAGAAACCTTATATATACTGGAACATCAACGAAGATGTATTGTGTAGTCCATCATGCGTAGCACCACTACGGTAACAACATGAACATTCCTTCAAACAAACAGTGCAAAACACGTGTTAAAGTAATTAACAGTTGGAGATCGTCTGACTTCTACGTTCATATACATGGTACAGATAGGCATCTTTGCCACAGATGTGAAAAGAAGTTGAATCTCAACTAAAATGTGTTATTCAAAAAATAAAGGGTCTTTAAGAAAATCAAGAGCTGACGGAATTAAAGTCACATCAAAAATACTACTTGCAGCAGGATTGTCTTAAAAGACCCTCGTTTCCCCACATTATCACAATATAAGCTTTACATTGCAATGCAATGTCAATGGGAACCAGTGGACACTGGTGACAGAAATCAGTGGTCATGTGATGAAAGTGAAGCATGCTGGTGTTGCTCAAGAAAGCGTCTTTGCTGGTACACGTTCCATGTGAAGGACAAATTATGTTTTGTTGTATTCATACGTGAAACTTCGGAAACGATTTACTGAATTAATAACGAATAATGGTTGCAAAATATCTCTCTGGCTTTGACCGCATCATAACAAAAGTGAAACATATATAATTTAAGATTTACTATAAATGTGTAGCTATGATTCAGAGCTATATTCATGACAAATGTCATGTGGCTGACATTTGTATTAGCGACGTTATGATTGAGGAGGTAGAACTTTTTAAATGACCCTCGTGTAACTTTTTACAGATATGATAGTTGACTCACTGCGGGGGGAAACTGAACATTAATCGAAGTAAACAATTTGCTTGTCGAAACCAATAAATGAATACTCACATATACATATTTTATCCTCATATATCGGAGGATATCATCAGAATGGCAATGATCCACTTTGGCGGGAAGAAACGGCATCTTCATAGTTGCCAGTTGGTTTTAGTAGTGGATCACAGACATGACTGAGCAAAAAAGTCCCCTCCTCTCGGTTGAGTGTTTGGTCCCCTCTCTTTCTGATTTCCATCGCCTTGCATAGCTCTCTGGATCTCCTATTGTGTTCACGACTTAATATGATGGCCTCATCCCAGTCTATTACATGGTTTGCCCTAGCTCCGAAAAAGCTGGTTTTGACTGTTCTTGCTCCGATACCTTTCTCTCTGATCTCGTGTATTGTCTCAGCTTGATGTTCTGTTAAGCGGACTCCAAAAAGTCGAGAGGTCTTACCAACATACGTCAACTTGCAGTTTTTGTAAAAAGATTTCGTAGATACAGTTGCTAGTTTTGAGGGTGGTCCCTTAGGTGTACTAGAAGGACTTGCTCAGTCACGTCTATGATCTACTACTAAAACCAACTGGCATCTCTGAAGATTTTCACGCCAAAGTGGATCATTGCCATTCTGATATAATCCTTCGATATATGAGGATGAAATATTAATATGTGAGTATTCATATATTGGTTTCGAAAAGCATTTTTACTTCTATGAAATTCAACAAACCTTTTTAAATCTTTTTAAATGCTTTGTTTTGCATGATCTTATGGCTTTTGAAGTTTAGTGTCAGTTTTGGAATATCCTATTGTGAACTATTATATGAATTGTTGCCTGTTAGTTTTACTTTACATGGGGCATCCTAAATGTCCACAAATGTAATTGTCATTTAGGCATCAAGATATTGTGTATCTATTAAATCTTAAGGCTTTCTTGCTTTCAGATTCGCGCCTGGGTGTTTTCTGTTGGTTTCGTGCTGGCGTTCGGATCAATGTTCAGCAAAACGTGGCGTGTTCACAAAGTGGCTGCCTTCAAAACACCGAAAAGAGTGGTAACTAATAAGCCGTAATGTAGTATTATGCAAATGCTATTTGAAGTATCTTTCTGTTCGACTTAATAAAAATACTTAATAAAGTTATATAATACATCAAGAGTTATCCGCCAGCGAGCTCGTTTAACTCTTTATCTATATTAGGAATACCCGTAATATATAAAGTAATATATTATTCATTTATCAAGGGACATAGTTTTTAACTCTTTATTTATTATTCCCTTCCCTACAGATTATCACAGATAACCAACTGTTTGCCATGGTATTTGCATTCTTCATCATTGATGTGTGTATCTTGACTGCTTGGCAAATTTTTGATCCACTGTATGTGGCAATAACTAACTTGTCCGAAAGGGTAAGTTTTTAAAAAATTAAAATAAGTTACACTTCGTGAAACTATAGTATGAGACGTGAAAATGTTAGGGTTTTTTATGGATAAATTTACGCGTACAAACAACTATAAAAGTTGCGAGAGCAATAGGGTAACTGTCATGGTTAAAGGATGAACGCGTTCTGTAAATTTATTATAACAAACATTATGACATCATTTTGTCGATTACTAACCGTTACAGGATGATCCCGATGTTCAGAATCAGCGCATCATTCCCTATATTGAACAATGTTCTTGTAAGAACCTCCTTTATTGGCTTGTGCCGTCGTTCGGTTACAAAGGACTTCTGATGCTATTTGGCACGTTTCTGGCGTGGGAAACGAGAAAGGTAATACATTGTTTAATTTATTACTGCTATAATCAAAAACAAAAATGTGTCGATGGCAAGGGCGCAGTAAAACCGGAAGATGTTACGTAGTTGTAAACAAATAGGTAATTGACCAATCGCGACTGTTTCGGAACGCACTGCATGTAAGGACACGCTCAACCTTTGTAATGATCGTGAGCGCACGAATCATGACGCTGTGATCGACACATTTTTGTTTAGATTATACGAGATCATATTATTTTTTGAAAATATGTTTGTGATATATCATCATTGGTCTTTAACAAAAAAGGTTTTGGTCAAAAAAGATTCAGCTGCTATTCGCTCAAATCAATACTGCCTTTATTGCAGTTTGTATTGGAATTGTACTAAAATAGCTATAATATTTTACAAGATATAACGATTCGGACTAACTGGCGTGAATGGAATTAACAAAGACCTAACGCTACAAGTTTACCCACTTGGCACCAGAATTACGAACGCTAATGTATACCAAATTTTTGGTGAGAATCTCAAGCGGCAGAAATACATGTTGTAAATCTAGGTAAAAAATTAGTAGGTATCTGTTGACCTATACCTAAGCATGATTCTAGCCGAACCTATGACTAACGAAATTTATTTACACCCAAGAAAATCATGCAAATGTTATACGGTATACGGTATTGAAATATTTCCGATATGATAAAAGACTTACACGATGTTTTTAATCAAGCACATATATTTTCCATAGCCATATTTTGAATCTGAAATGTTTTTATATATATATTCGTAGGTCACAATGCCGGCCCTAAACGACAGTAAGCTCATAGGAATATGTGTCTACAACGTCATCGTGCTATGCATTGTGGGAGTTTCCGTTAGTTTTCTCATCAGTAATAACACGTCTACGCTGTTCATATTCACCTCCGTCATCATAATATTTTGTACCACGCTCACTTTAGTGGTTCTATTCACACCAAAGGTAAGGCCAAACAGAACACAAAAAATCTGAGTCACTTGAGCCATAGTGGGTTCCACTATACGGACAAAATTGTTTTGTTTCCAGTATAGAATGTTTTATATACCGTATGCATAGATTCCTGTCATTTGATTGGTTAAAAGTGAGGGGATAATCAAATTATGCCTTCAATTTCAATATGACGTCATGAAAATCAACTATGCCCGGGCATAGTTTTTTTTGATGACGCCACACCCCATGGTTCACGAATCAAGCGATCTGCATTCCGCGACCCGTTTCTAACACCCGAATCGCCCGGGCCCTGATTGACGAAACGCAATAAGACGGCGAACAATTTCGTTTTGAATACCCTGTATATATTTACGCGTTGCTTGACAGCTGACTTTTGACTTTGCACATTTACCTTTTTCTGCTGCGTAAAGGTTTTTTTACAATTTTATGGTCAGTCTCGTGTTGTTGTACCGTTTTAAGAAATGACTAAAAAGCAAATAGCTCTGGTTTTGCTTGTTGACGAAGAAGGTATCAAAGATATCATGGATTCAGCTAGCCTAAATGTAATATGTCAAGTGAAATACGCTGTTAGAATCGCTACCTCTAGCAGTTTAGCGGTAAGAATAAACAGTGACAAACCTTCCAAATTCGGAAATCGATATTTTTGTCCGATTTTTCTTTTTCCTTAGGCAACAGAACAGTGAAGGTTTGGTCTCGTTTACCTTCATTTCATGGAACTTTGGTTGGCCTAAGGTGAATAAGTCTATAGTAAATGTTCTTTTAACCAATCAAATGACAACAATCTTTATATTTGGTATATAAATCATTCGCAAATATTGACTGCTTTCATCGGGTATATAGGCCCGCGGTGATCTCGAAACCAGACTATACCCCTCGGCTAACGCCACGGGGCATAGTCTGGTTTTCGAGATCACCTTGGGCCTATAATTTGAACCATGCCCCTCATTGCAGTCAATATTTGTATAATATACTTCATTTATCAACTCCGTGATACTAGAGCGCATTTTAGAGGAATCTCACTTTCTGGAGTTTAAATATGAAAGGAAACTCGACTGTGTATTTAACGGAATAAATCGTATTCCAAATTAGGAACCAGCGCGATGCAGGGGGTAACTTTCAAGCTGCCGATAGTCAATTTCATTTTAGAGGTCGAAGTAGCATTTACGTGAAGGTGTGAGTGCTGTGATTCGTCAGCGTATTTCAACGCGCGCGATAATGAGGTGCAATCAGTTCAATACGCGCTGACGTCACTGCACACACTTTGCTTTCTTCTTTTATATTTTCATATCGCTCAAAACATATACAAATCACAATAAAGTTACAATAATACATAAAACATACAGTACACCACCTGAGTAACATGAATAAAGCACACAATTAAGTATAAAGTTATACAATTATTACTCGTTACAACACTTTTTAAATTGTGTCCATTTATCAATGAATTTATACACTGTGTTATTGCTGCTAGAGATCTGTTTTTCAAGTTTATAATGGAATTTAATTAGACATTCAAATGCAAGAAATTAAGGTATTCGATTTTGAAATATGCTATCATAAATAACCTTCTTTCTGGCACAAAGGTCTAGTTTAAGTCGGTTTTGTATTTCTCGAAATTAAAAAAAAAAATAACACATGTGTGTACAGCGCAACAGGTCATCGACACATCACATTTTCCGTTATCATAACTTTCAAATGCAGCTATTGGTGGAAAACGCAAGAATAAGGCATTAATGAAGACAGTCAAGAGTTGCCAGGGGATGGATTTCCAGTTAAAAATAATATCAACAAATCCTCTTGTACAAATTTTAGATAAAACATGTTTCGCCAAAATGTCTGACGAAATCATTGAAAATATTAATTCCAACTTAAAACAGCATAAATGCAAATGAGATGCAAATAAGACATTTTTTTTAAAAAAACCCACTACAAACTGGTAGATGCTTTACTATTTTAAACTCTGTGAAAGTCCCAAGTTGATTGGATCATTTACATTTGAATGGTGGCCATAAATATGAAAAGATGCATTTTGGAGTGTTTATGGCCTGTTGCACTGTATTAACATCAGTATCAAATATTAGGCCTACTACCACTATAGTGTTTTGATATCATCCATTTCGTTATGAAAATATTGGATGAAGATGCAACCTTAATTTCACAGAAGTTTCAGAACAAAACAAAATACAAACTAAAACACACAACAACAAAAAAACACCCAAAAAACTTTGATGTGATGAGCCTTATCAAGATAACAAATTATTGGTTTGTTTATATTAATTATAATAGGTAATCTCTGTATATAAACACCCAGAGGGTGAACCAGTTTTCAGAAGTCGTACAAGCGTAATAAGTATTGATTTATCTGGAGAATGTGACAAGCTACGGTCCACGGTGAAAGAGGTACGTTTTCAATACATACAGGGTGTCTCAAAAAAGTGTCCCACGAGTTTGAAAATTAACTAAAAATACATCCCGTGTCTTTTTGTTTTTTTAAACGGCCTGTTGGTAAGCCAAATTAGTCCACTATCAAATACGAGTGCAAATCGCACTCGCACAATATATTTTGAGTTATCTTTGTAGAAGAACCTAAAATGGGGAAAAAAATCTATCTCACCATGACAACATCTACTTTTTGTGAAGTCGACTTGACGATAAAGTCTATATTGCCATGACGACATTCACTTTTTATGAAGTCAACTTGGCAAGATAATCTATCTCACCATGACAACATCTACTTTTTGTGAAGTCGACTTGACGAGATAATCTATCTCACCATGACGACATTTACTTTTTGTGAAGTTGACTCTTCAAGTTAACCTATCTCGCCATGACGACATCTATGTTTTGTAAAGTCAACTTGACAATATAGTCTATATCATCATGACGACTAAAAAAACTGTCTAAGTCAAGAATGTGAGAAAAAATATGTGACTATCTCAACATAACGTTGATAATATGTCGACTTGTCAAGATAATTATGTAGCCATCTAATGGCACTTTAAACGCTCCGTAGGTTCGGATAAGAAATTGAGTAGTATGTAGATCTGAGATAATGCTCAACATACGCCTATGGGTATAGAGCTACATTGTAAATGGTGCATTTAAGACCATGTTAATGCATTACTTTGTCTGTACATAAACCAATTCTATAAAACTGTTAATTTGTGAAAACAACTAATGCGATGTTGATGGTACTTATTTCATTTGTAGTTGAAAACAGAGTTGACGAAACAGAGCAACGGAACCTCTTCAACATCGAGTGCTGGAATTCACGACAGCTCGACTTCAGGATGTGGCATATGGTGTGGCCCTATGGTTTGCGAATGCTGTTCATCGGGGACGGTATACTCCAAATCGGAATCGTACACCGTTAATGACGACAAACAGGGTTATGATAACAATGGAAATGACATTGAGAAAGTGTGACTAAATAATATAATGATGATTAACACACTAAGGACGCTTCGCGATCCGGGTCGCGAAATTCTTTACCGTAACCAACATTTGGATAGGCTAGTTAAATGCGTAATAATAACATCGTAGCGCGGGCGTAGTTCAAAGAAAGCTCGCTGTACGCTATACATATTTGAATTTCACTTTCTATTGTATTATATATATTGTTAAAACAGATAAGCTTTATTCCGTAAAAATCATATCGATTGAAATTCCAATCGCTGTCAGCCAACTCCTCGTGTTCTAATGGCTATCGAACAGGTCTTATAAACGAAAGGTTACTGGTTCGAATCCCGGTATCGTAGAATTTTACGTTAAACCATGTCTGATATTTTTTCGACATAGGATATAATGTAATGTAAGTACAAGTGCAAAACACTTGTATACATACATGTTTATCAGTTTCAATCCAAATGTTGTTTACGGTAAAAAAAATATCACATCCGGGTCGCTCTTATGACGGGTTTTACGTCATAATCCAAAAAAACCTTCCTCTGATAGCGACCATCACAGCGACCTGCAACGACTTCCTGATACATCAATCAAGAGATCGCTTGACGGGAAAAGACTGGTCGTGGCCAGTTGACTTTAGTTTAACTCGAACGATCGGTCGCTAATGACGTAATGATAACACCATAGTTTTTCAACCAATAGAGATATGTTATTTTGAGTGAAAACTAGCATAATCATTATACACAGCCATTTATCAAGCATACGGGCTGTGTAACGTCATGTCGTCTGCACGACCAAACAAACATGAAATACGTGAGACTACCAGCGATTTGTAGTAGTTCGATGCGACCTATGGCGATTTATAGTCGCCATAGATCGCATCGAACTACTTTGAGCTAGCGATAACTACGTGCTGCGACCAGCGACTTGCCAGTATGTAATGAACACAAGGAACGTGAAAATGGTGAAGAAGAGGTTGATTGGATGTCCATCGTAATTAATGTTACCCACCGTTTTGTGTTTGATGTTTGTGCGATGAAGGAGGAAGGGCGCATCGCGTCTTTTGACGTACGGTACTGTTTCAGGCCGACCATGAAAATGAATATCTTATAGCTAAATCAAGTTAACAATGAGCTTTTGATTTTGCATGTCACCACTCAATAATTGGAACTTGTGTTATTCATTCATTACTAGAGGTGCTTGGCATGCCAAAGTGAAGTGAACAATTATGAAGTTGGACCAACGTCAACATAATGTGGCGGCTTATTTAGTTTTTCAAGTGTGTGATACTGCGATGTGTGGTCGAGAAAATACTTTGACAGTATGTACCTCTCTAACTACTTATATTAGACTTCCATTCAATGTGTTCAATGAAATATTATTTTTTTGTACTAATGTATTCCATCTTACATAGAATGTGCAAACAACCATTTCAATTTAAATGATACCCTAGTCGTAACTATTTCTTTAATTACCCTCAAAACAACATTTACATACCATGAAATTTCTTTACTGTGGTTAAAAAACCTAAATTTGACATAATTGTTTTTTAATCACGAAAATCTTTCAATAAGGACTGATGTCTGTATGTTGGATACCAAGTCTCCCTGTTGCAAACGTCAAAAATTGTCCCTGGGTATTGGGCATTAACAACAGTCCCCACAGGTTATCCATTGATTTAAAAACAGTTTCTAGACTGTGGAGTTAACACTTTCCATGCGGCTGGCGTCTGCAGACGACATTCCAAAAGTTCACAACATGTTTCAAAAATGTCACAATTAAAGAATTTCAATACCATGTTTGGAATCACCGTGGGAAATGCATTAGATAAGTACAAACATGCCTAGTACTGGTTAAGTAATCCTTGAGATAGACCTTAAAGTTCAAATCAGGCCTTAAGACTCATCTTTTTAAAACTGCCTATGGCATCTGATTTTTAGTCAACCATGTACTATATGCTTCAGTTGTGTTTTTTAAAAATATCTATTTGTGTTTTAATACTTGTATATTGACGCTCTGCTATTAATGTATTTTATTGTTTTATACTCATATCATCGTAATTATATATTGTAATTTTAGTGTATTATGTTGCATCTGCTCGTTTTACTTGCAGTTGCATTACTCTTGCGTCTTCTAGCCACCTGCTGGCAGTTGGGTTTTAATCTTTAGCTGTCTTAAATTGTTTATGTTTTACATAGTTTTAAAATTGGTCTTTAGTAGTTTGATAGTTTGTACAGCGCATAGATACCACTTGTTTAATGCGCTTTATAAATGATTATTATTATTATTATTATTATTATTATTATTATTATTATTATTATTATTAATATAGGATGTCTCGAAATGAAAGTTTAGTTTAAATTTTTTGAAATCTCGTAACCCCAATACATACATTCGAATTATGGCAATGAAATCATTGTTGGATAAAAAACAAACAAACAAATCACTTGTTGAATTAATAATTTGGCACCCACATAAACTCCACTTAGAATGAATTTTTAGGTATATATATGGTATGTTGTAATTACACGGTAAATTAATTATCCCGGTAAAGCCACATTATGTACTTTATTTCCTCAAATACCTGATATATACATGGGCCTCATGTTCATTATTTCATTAATTTAAATTATTACGTGAGCCAAAAGATTTGGTCGGTTCGCAAAAACTTCCATACTCTGAAACATCGTATGAAATGTTAGACCTGTGTAAGAAGAGGGCTGAAGTACATGTATATAATGAACAGTTATATCAAAAGGTTCTGTGCAGTCATTTGATTGGTTGTTTGTTGTGCATTGTTTGATCCTATTTATTTATCAGCACCATTTTAGAAAAAGGCAATTGCATTTATACCAGTGAAGAGTGTTCACCAAACTTTTGCATGCCTGGGAGTGTGATAGTATACAGATACTACATGGTAGAGGGGAAATAGAGCAAACTATTTTCCCGAGGTACTGGCTACGGGCCTGTCACCCCGAACCCGAAGGGTGGGGATTGATAGGCCCGTAGCCAGTACCGAGGGAAAATAGTTTGCTCTATTTCCCCGATCATACCATGTAGTATTTGTTTTATTACACCTCACTGTGACTCTGGGGATGAGGTTGTAGGGAAATAGTCAAAACTATTTCCCTAGGGAAATAGTACTTGTGATAGGAATTGGCCAATGAATTGCCATGATTAGTTCATGAGTATTTATGAGGTGTAATAATATACAAATATTTACTGTTCATGAGGGAGATGGTGCAAAAGTTCCCATAAAAAGGTACTATTTCCCTCGCAGCTCTTCATCACAGGGAAATAGTACTTTGTTATGGGAACTTTTTCCCTCCTGTGAAATAGCGGGGAAATAGTCCATGTCACATGATGTAGTATCCACCAATCAAATGACAGTAATATTTGTATGTGTTATATAATACAAACTAAATCGCAAGATCTAATTTGGGACCTTTCCGTTACCCGAGGCGTCGCCAAGTGTAATGAAACAGTCTTAATAGGACCGAGGGATATATTTTAAGAATTGCAGAAACAAAAAAGGCATAGGCCCTATAATATCTGTTTTATATAATGAGGTCAGACATTCAATTCTCAACTCATAGACACATCAGTACTAATACTCGACCGACCATAGGGCGCAATCATCCTAGACTGGGTACCCGCGTCCCTCTATATGGCCGCCATCTTTAAAAATGGCGGACCAATTAATATAGGGACTGGGAAAATAGTACGTCCAAAAAGTGTGCGGTTTGTCGTGGAATTCCACGACAAATACCAGTACCGTGCGCGATTTTTTTTTTCGTACATCAAAAAAACCAAAATTTATTTATTCCGTTTTAATACGAAATAAAGCAAAATTCACTGAATAAAATGATTTTTTTACATTTTTAATCAAATGAACTGATTTTGGTTTTTTTTATGTACGAAAAAAATAATCGCGTACCGTGCATGCGCATTTGTACACAGCAACAACAGAAATACCACCTGATTGGTCCAATTCAAAGGCAGTGCATCGAACGATCGTCACGCTGCGCCACGGGGAGGCTAATCGTGCGCCCTATCGCATGAAACTACCCGCGCTCTGTGGCGTGATGGTGCGTGAATAAGCTCATTTTTTCACGACTTTATCAACGCACACTTTTAGAACTGTATTTTTTCCAGTCTTCACATTTGAGCATCCTCGCAGGGGCCCCGTTTAGCGTTTTCTATTCAGCACCAAGGGGTGGTGATGCCGGAAGTTCACCAAAATACACGCAAGGCAAGCGTATCCAAGCAAACCGTCATTCATATCATCGGGTGTATGTCCAAGTTATCTATTGGTCAAAATACGAACATATCGTTACCAATACATCCTACTGACGCACCCTCAACAGCTGAAACAACTGGTGGTGGGGAAAAGATTCCTCTACATATCGGAGGATATTGTATAGTTCTGTATGTGAAACACTCTTCCCGAACAGATATCTATGTGATGCACTAACATTGTAGTCGGCCGCAAATTGTCGATCTCCATTTACGTGTGTTTCATTGGTGCAAACATGTAAATCTAAATGTTAAAATATGTAAATATATCAAATTGTGTTTATTTCAATCTGAATAAATATTCAGAATTGAAATGAAAACTTAGATGGATTTGAAGAGCTCAAAAAAATAATATCCACACGTTAACTTTAAAGAAAATCCCAAAAATCTCAAATAGTTCAGTATGTGATGCGACGACGGTATACACTTTCAAATAATATTTGACAGTGAACGCTGAAAAAGAGAAACAAACGTTTTTGGGTCATCTTTAGAGGGATCGCTGTAACAGAAAAAGAAACGTTATCGAGTGATACATTATTGAGAGATCTTCATAGGGATCACTGGAAGAGGGAAACGTACATTATTTCTGAACAGCGGAAACCTGCGTCATTGAATGGTCTTTAGAGTGAGTTCTATAACAGGGAAACAAATGATATTGTGTGATCTTAAAAGGAAGCGCGGCGACAGGGAAACATACACCATTGGGTGATCTTTAGATCGTTGTAACAGGGAAAGGGTGCTTTATTGCTGAAAGGCGGAAACATACGTAATTGAGTGATCTTTAGAGGGGCGCGATAACGAGGTAACGTACGTTATTAAGTGATTTGTAGAAGGAGCCCTGTAGCAGGGAAAGGTTATTGATTGATATCAATATTGAGAACTGTTACCAGGGAAACGTTATTGAGTGATCATTAGAGGGGACGGTGGAATACGTTATTGAGGGATGTTTAGAAGGAGCGATATTTAGTCAAGCACGTTGAGCGTCAACTTGTGATCACCAGTCTGTAAAAAGCTCCGTATAATAAACCGTTTCCCCACACGGTCAGTTCTACGAAGATTCCTCAAAAAGTGTCGAAAATCTACGTTTGATTAAGGCCACACACAACCACCCAAATAGACTGATTATTGGTATTCCCCAGGACTTTGTAATAGGCATACTCTACTGGTAGTCTTTTATCTATCTTTTTAATCTTCTCTATCAATATTTGTATTAAATCAACCGTTCTTATCCATATCAACGATTAAAAAGTATTTGAACTAGGCTATGCTCTGACGCCTCTCCCACCAATTTCTCAATTACAGTCCATAATATGGAATATTATTATATATTGGAATTTATATTTATGTTCACTCTTGTTTCATAAGAGGACACAACTTGGAACATTCCATATTTTCAAACTCGGTTTTAGTAATTATCTTGAACCGGAAACATCATTCCTTCTTCTATATCGGGTTACTGGTCTCCTCGGTTGACACTTCTCGTTGGTCCAGTTCCACACGGGATAAGCCGATTCCATTTAGTTCATTGTTTTTCTTTTTCTTCAATTCTGATTCAATCTGTACAATACAAATGAGCGAGAATTGGACGATAACGCATTAAAACAATATGATTACGAAGTCACTAATTGTGAGTTTACATCATGTCTTACTCATCATCTCGTATTTAAACTCTGTACGTTGTTTCATTGGCATTTAAAACCCGATTTCAACATCCCGTAAACGATTATTATTGTAAGTTAGTTATTTGAGGCAATGAAGCAATCAAACAATTGACTGGCCCATTAGAGCTCTTCCTTTGAGTCGCCAGTTCTATTCGCTTATACGAAACGTTATTAATGTCTGTTTGGTTATTGTTTACATTCGCTCTTTATATACAGGGTGTCCCAAAAGTCTATGCACGTTTTTG
The DNA here is from genome assembly GCA_035610835.1 of Ophiura sarsii. Lineage (NCBI taxonomy): Eukaryota > Metazoa > Echinodermata > Ophiuroidea > Amphilepidida > Ophiuridae > Ophiura > Ophiura sarsii. The sequence goes on along the minus strand of CM069441.1, from coordinate 85,816,388 downwards.
AAGAGTCATATCTCATAAAATATAAATCATATGGTATAAATTTAACCATATTTTGATAGACGAGATTTGGGTAATTAATTTGATACCAAACACAACCCTATTGGTGAACCCACAACATTATAAAACTGGTTGAAAGTCATTGGCCGTGTGCCAGACCAACCCATACCAAGTACACAACATTGTTGCTAAAGGTGCGCATAAATTAACGGTATGAAAGCAACGTTGCTCATTAGTCACCGTTCACTGCTTACCTTGCAACATTAATGTTATTTAATACCAAACTCGGTCACTCACAACATAAATAAGCGTAGTAGACAACATTGCACAGCAAAAGTCTTCATTCAAGATGGTTTACAGCATAGATAAGCGAATACAAATTGTATGGTTCTACGCTGAAACACATTCAGTTCAACTTACTCAACAAAAGTTCAGAAAACATTTCAAAGTGAAACGCGCACCAGGAAGAATATCCATTCTGAAGTTGGTGGATACATTTTTGAACACAGGAACATATTCTAAATGGGTAAAACAACCTTCGATGAGGCCTTCAAGCAGCATTAAAATAATCCACTAAGTTTAAATTTTAACATGTTTGACAGCTGTGTGATGTGTGTGTTCACTTTTCTGTTACGTTATTCAATTGTTTAGGTCTGTGTTTCTGCTTTAGCCCACGTCTCTATATACATGGAAAACATTTAAATTAGATTTCACTATAGAAACGAAAATGATGTGTGATATAGTTTGTTATTATGATGATATCAATGTAAAATTTTAAATATTATTACAATTGACGGATCATTTTCCGTATTTTTGTTAATCTCAATAGGTATGGATTCATGAACTTTATTACTCCGAAGTATAAAATTACATGTTTGCAGTAATACATATTTTACTTCTAGGGTGGCATTACAAACAGATGTTACTCCAATGTTTGGTATCAAAATTATTTCACACATCTCCTCTTTCTAAATATGTATTCATATTTTCAATACGACTTATATTTTGTGAAATACAGCTTAGAAGTCGTGCATAGACTTTTGGGACACCCTGTACAACATAAAACCCGGAAATATATTATACAAAATAAGTCCAGGAAATATTTAATATAAAAAATAAACCCCGGAAATATATATACAAAATAAACCCCGGATATATGATGTAATCTGAATACGCGGCAAGAATTTCTAGAACGATATAATAATATTGAAATGACAATATTACATTTATATAAATGTTTCATCCAAAATTGTCTAAAGATATATTTAGAACCATTCGTATGCAACATATCCCTAGTCTCACCAGCGGGATTTTGTTGCATCCCCTCCCCCCTCCCCTACTTTCTAAGATTTGTTTATGTCGCGCAACAACGCCATACCAAATCGTCAAATTACTAACTGGGGGCAAAAAAGTACCCTCTTTCCTGGGGTAAGATGACCCATAAAAGTTAGAGCAAGGGATGATGAAGCCGGTAATAATTATTAATAAACATGGTGAAAAGAGGGTGTTAGAATAATATTCTTTGAACATATGGTATGTGTGGTCAATCCCTTTATGAACCAGTATTCTGTTGCATTATCTTTATTGAAAAAATTATAAAATATGATAAACAAACCTATAGTTTAATAATTTCCAAATTGGCAAGAAATATTCGGTTTTGATCTCTCCGCGCGCAAAAGTAATCCAAGCGTTCGCGAGCAATTATGGCCGCATGGTTTATGTTTTTGGCCACACGCACGCGTCACACATAATGATGAACAGTGCGCTCGTTGCTTTCATGCGTTCTTCTTTATTCATTCGCTGCTGTAAGGAGGCTTCGACAATTTGGAACTGATCAAACTATGACGCTACCTGCTTTAGTTGTTCCTTAAGCTTTCGATTCTCTTCACGAAGAACGCCATTTAATTGGTCCGAGTCGATTTTGTCTGTAGTTGTATTAGAGCGATTTTTTATAGTTGATATTGGTTCGCCGTCGGGATATTTAATCACTGATATTATCTACGGTATAAAAATAACAGGTAAACCGTAAAACCAAATAATAAAAGAGTGTGGTAGCATCCGATGTTATTTGTAGATTGTTATTGTCAGTGTGAATGGTTGTAAATGAAATAATGTACTATAAGTCACTGTCATAATACTACGGACGTAATTCAAGCTATTTCACGCGAGCATGTTTTATTTTTGTTTGTGAAGCTGCATCCAGATGACTGAAATGCGCGAACAACTATACGTTCATGCAGGAAACGATTTCACGATTGACCAATCAGGACGCGTGGTCATTTCTTGAAACCACCCGGTACGCACTTCCGGTTTACGCATGTACGCACGCACGCACGCACCCCCCCACACACACATACGCACCCATTGTTGGAATATGTCCATAGCATTACGACGCTGACTATAAAGCATGCAAGTATTTTGTTATGTCAGGCGTTGGCAAAACATTGACAGAATTATGCATGCACACACTAAATGTCATCAACCTTGTCAGTTACCTGACATGGTGCCACGCCATATCAAACTAACATGTCACATACACCCCTACATATAAAATTAGTTATGGGACAAAAGTATGTCATGTATATTGACGTCTAATGGAATAGTTTGCCATACACCTTAGGGGGTGAGGACACCTATACGTTTTTATGCATTTCAAATCCGAGGACTTGAAAAATGTCCTCACATTTTTTTGGGTCCTCACATTTCCGGCTGGTATTGACAAAAGTCCTCAAATTGGCGGGTGCGCAAGTACACCCATCTCTACATAATACACCCCTACATACTATACACATAAACATACACACCCCATGCGTAAATAACATTTATAAAGTGCCTTTCCAGAAAGAACAAAGCGCCCTAAACAAAAATTAAAATTAGAATCAAGTAATACCTATTATAATTTGTATTCTTTCGAATTAAGCTTTATTTCGTCATGATATAATAAAGAGTGAAATAATGAGGCAAATTCCAAAGTTCATCTCTAAGTGTTTTTTTATACGGGATCGTTCTCAGTCTTGTCCCCAAGGTTTCTTCTTATACCGTGATTGTCTATAAAAGCGAGGGTGCTCTGTTATGGGAGCCTTAACCATAACCATAACCCAGCCATATAGTAGGAAATACCACGCCGGCAGTGTGCTTTGAGCCCGGTCTACCTGGGTATATCTCATCGCGTCATCATAGTGTTGTTGCGATCGAGTCACTGGCCTGCCACGCAGGATCCCGGGTTCAATCACTGGTGCGACAAAGTACAAGTTTGTACCCCCTTCACCGATCGCTTTGTGTGCGTAGTTTGAATAAAAATGAGCCTGCCAGAGTTTTAGGGGTTAATGTGCTAATAACAGTACAAAATAGGGACACAAGCTTTTCAATTATAAAGATTGCACAGACAGCAAGGAATGGATAAAGACGTCGAACCTTATTAACGACGGCAGTTAGTATTGAAATACTAAACTGTTTACAATTATTGTTGGTCTTGTTCAATGTTCATATATACACAGGAAAATTAATCCTATTATGTTATCATGAATCATGTAAATGTGTGCGATATTGATGATCCATTTATCTGGTATTTGTATTTATATTGGAGGAAGGGTGACTTGACGTGTCTTAGTTGCCTTGGCGTGAACATCGATCTATTATGGTTAATGCTCACCTTTGGAGTGAAAATAACTATTAGTGTAATCGATGTGCAAAATATAATGATGCAACTGGTGAATATATATAAGGCAGATGGATCGTCACTGATGATGAAGCTCACGGATAGTCCTATTACGCATAAAATGATGACGTTGTACACACTAATGCCTATCAGTTTGCTGTCGTTGAGGGCTGGAATAGTAACCTACGTTGGAGGTAACAACAAATCTATCATTGTTAATAGGGATCTCTCCTAATTTACATTTTTCTAATGATTTTCATGCTAACAATACTCTAGCAGGTCATAAATAAAGAGAAAAAAGTATAATGCATGTAATATAATATAAGCCTTTACCTTTCTCGTTTCCCAGGCCAGAAATGCCCCGAAGATCAACAGAAGTCCTTTATATGCGTACAGTGGTATAAGCCAATAGAACATTAGATTGCATGTACAGAATTTTACATATGGTACTAGGCGCTGATTAGCTACGTCTGGATCGTCCTGTAAAATAAATAATTGATACCCGATCCCTTTTACCAATTTTCGGACTATAGAACCCTTTGCAATATTCGGATCAAAGAACCTTTTTATTATTCGGATTAAAGAACACCCTTCCTATTTTCGGACTAGAGAACCTTTTTTAACAGGACTAGAGAACCTTCGTAATAGAGAACCCTTTTTATCGGACTAAAGAATCTTTTATCTTATTCGGACTAGCGAATGGTAAATTACGCGTCGGACTATAGAACCTTCGGACTATAGAACCTTCGGATTATTGAGCCTTCGGACAATAGAGACGTCCCCATCATGTTGATGAAATCAGATCGATTTTATAAGCGCTCATGCTACAATGTTACAGAAGACCGGTTATGGATAGCCGAACAGAATGGCTATCTTCAGAGAGAACCAAATAAGATCCATGGTAACTCGCGACAACTTGTGGTAACCAAACATCTAAAATGGGGCAAAATGTACTATTTTTGGAATCCTTGTGCTCAGACAACCGATTAGGTATTCTTGTCAGCTTAATTGAAGCATTTTTAATTTGTGACCGTCCATTTTAGATTGATGGCCCTTGACACACCCGCTTAATAATTATGTTAAATGACCTTCCTAGAAGACAAATCCACTGAGAGATGCATCTTTGCTCTCGTGGTCACGGGATTACTCGAGATGACCCTACTAACTTACTCGTACTAATAGATCCTTTACTCCGACTTGTAATGGATCGACAATTTGCCACACTGCTAAAATTAACACATCGATTGCAAACAGAACGAAAACCATGATAAAGAGCTGGTTGTCAGTGATAATCTATGAAGAGAAAGAAGACATATTTACTAACGGGTTATGGCACAAAGGTCAATTGAGGTAAACGTCACCCTGTTTTTAAGTTTAAAAGATACAATATATGTTGTCAATTTTTTCTTTGGATACAGGTTTGTCAAAAGGATGTTAGGGAGATTTGAACAACAAAATATAATAATACTCACCACTCGTTTAGGCTGTTTGAAAGCAGCAACTTTATGCACTCTCCACGTTTTACTGAACATGGAACCAAACGCTAAGACGAATCCAACGGAGAATACCCAAGCTCGAACCTAGAACAGTGTTTACACCAAATATACAAAATATGTAAGGTTTGTATTATAATAACTCACGGGAACAGTATTTATTTTTGAATTTGTATCTATGATCAGTTCATGGAATAGAGACTGCTAAATATTTAATTCAAATAACTCGAGTTCAATCTTTTATCAAAGGGTTAAAAGTACACAAATGTAGAGAAAAAACTGCTCTCAGTTGGATATTCGAACCGACGACCTTGGGAATGTACAGACGACACTCTTACCCTGTGAATTGGGATTTATGTATAGACTATAGATACGGTGGCTACTTTCAGAAATTCACTAAATGTCATTCCTTCATAAAGACTTCAGAGAAATTCCTACAAAATAAAAAGTCAATCAGTTCTTTTATATTTTACCTGGCACGAAATTATCTCGATGGCTTCAGAAACCAAGGTGCTGTCCAGGCCAGCAATAAAGATACTGGTATATATTAATATGGCTCCAAGTATAATCAGATTATTCAAGTTTGGACTTGACATTCTTACAAATCTGTGAATAAATGACATTGAACAAAACATACATTAAATATGAACATAATAACAAGGTATCGATCATACATTCTATCGAACTGCTTTTTTAAAGCGGTAGGAATTGTTTTATAGTTGTTAACAATAATGTTGAATGCATTTGAATACCAATGTAGCCTTTTTCTGGAAATGAAATTGTTTTGTGAGCATGGATATCAAGAGTAAAATTACCATTATATATTTTATATTGCAGCGCCCTCTATTGCTAAGGAAATGTCAGACTGGCAAATTGTCTAAATTGCGCCACTTAGAGACCCCCAGTTAAAAAGGGAATAGAAAGAGTGTCAGAATGATCCAACTGTTTACATTCTCAACCATAATGTGTATTCATTTACTTTCAACGGAAAACCCTATGGCGAGTCATCCCTTGCATCCGAATCGATAAATCTTTACACCATGCTATAAGATCGGATCTGGTATGCGCCTATACTGGCTTATAATATTGTGTATGTCTTTTATAGTTTATTATTGGGTTTAAACTACTTATTTTGATTTTGAAAAAAGAATCGAATTGAAATAAATCGAGACCATCAGATACATACTTCTGATTTCGATAAAAAATGTTGAATGCAAGAAAGAATAGCGCCAATACAATTCCAATTCCGGCTAGAAGACACATGGCTGTGTAGAGATACCAATCGATTCCTTCGTGAATCCGCACAATGTTGATTATTATTTTTGGAGTGTGGTCTAAAGGAACTTTGCCTCCTGCAAAAGAGTTTCAAAATAACCTGATTACTAAGTCAACGTGTTCCTAGTACGTCACAATACATGTACCCCACCCTCACTATTGTGTACATGTTAATCATTTACGAAAACCTTAAATGTATATTCTTAAACAGCTAAGAAAGTTTAAGCAATCTCATTGGTTCTCAGAGAAATCGGCGACATCTAGATGAGACAATAGAACACGGGGAGGTGGGGCTTACGTTTTAACAGTGCGCCCGACCTTCACAATGCGTGGTTTGCTCCATAACGCGAACTTCTACAGTGCGTCTTTAGCGCTTTTCCAGCGTTTATGCCGGCGCGACGCTTACGCATGGTTTACTCATCGCATGTGATTGGATGGAATGTTTGTGGGTTATTCGATCCTAGCAGGGGTAAAAATTGTCAAATGTGGACAATAAAATGTTCTTATTTCTTTGATAAATGTCTAAAGTATGATTGTTTAAGAATGAGAATAAAGGTATTGTTTTTAGACCGTACCCGTGTTATATTGTCTGACATAAATGCGTTCGATAGTATTATTTTTTGCGTAGAACAACTCCGCCTGCGGCGTCGTTGTTCTACTTAAAATAATACTATCGTCCGCATTTATGTCAGACAATATAACACGGGTACGGTCTAAAAACAATACCTTTATTCTCTAAATATAACACACTAAATATCATTCTTATTAACCCGTCAGAGTAACAATGTTGTTAGATCATGATCCCGATATGCCACTTACTTCAAGTCTACTGTAACAATAACATCAGTAGCAACCGATAATTACCTGCCCATGTTATGTTCTCAAACAGCTCTATACTGCCCCCATCGTCCGGAGAATATATCCCAATTTGCTTTTCAAGAAATTCTAGATAAAGAGAAATACATGTAACTCTACAGTGACTATTGTGGACATGACATAACATTTGGGGTTAGAAATAAATACATAAGGGGGGGGGGGTACCGCGACATTTTGTCCCGAAGCAATGGTCATGACGTCATATTTTGGTCGATTTTCTTAACTTTGTTTTGGATTTACGTGCAAAATATATGCCCTTGGCATCATACTTTCCCAGGTGTAAGGGTCAACTTTAAATTTCAGATGTTCTAAAATGGATGGATTTCTAACCAATTTGATAAAGAAACACGATCCACACACCTCACAATTGCAAAAAAATGCTTAAAACAAGTCCACTTTTTGTGCCTTTGAACAGAGTGTTTGCCGGCAATGTAGAATTACATTTTTTGTGTTCGAAAATATCAACGTTTGTTTCCGTTCTTTCAAAAATAAGGAGTATAATCACATTATAAACACATTTTGTGCGAAAGAAACACACACATTTGGCAAAAATGGCACAATAAAAATCTGTTCGTTATAAATAAATGGAAATGGCTAAATAATTAAACTATCACATTTATTCTCATTGGTCTCTGTGGCGTGAATACGTTGGCCATGTCGTTGGCAATCGGCAATCACGGGTTCGATTCCCGTAAATTGCTTGTTATCCTTTTATTTTTCTATCTTTTAAACTTGATGGTGGATTAATGTAACATCATTGTTATGTCAATTTTTATTAATAATAAAGACCGCCCATGCGTTTATAGTTTCTTTTTATTTTATTTATCTATCATTTAACTCTTGATTTATTTAACTTTGTATCTAAACAATTAAAATGCGTAAACAATTATATTATTGCTCGATAAATAAGTTATTTAGATTGATTTCAGATTGATAATGATAGCAAAACTTGTTGTTAAATCATTTTACCAGTGTGCCCAACAATTTCTCCTTTGCACACTTTCAGAGATGTCACTTTTAATTTGTTATAGCTAGGCTAATATACAATTGTAAGCAAGTTTGCGACCACTTTAATTTTAGGCTGGTAACACAATCCCATAGTGCATTTTGTTAAAACAGTGTAAATTATTTTTTCCACTGTACGTATTACGTGATAACCACGATCATTTTCGCAAAATATCGCGCAAAATGGCGCGGTACCCCACCCACTATTATTACATGTTCTGGTTGGTTTATATATAAGATTGATACGACCCTCTCTTGATAAAAGGAAGTATTGATCATAATTTTCGATTGGTCTTTATTGTGTCTTCTTGCCCCAATAAAAACTTGGTCTAGTTAAACCGTCAGAAAATTTGGATAATTGGTCTGAGAAGGTTGCTTCCATATGAAATCTAGATTGTACACGAAATCGATAAGCGAAATTCTAAAAACCAAAACAAAAGAAAGTATTTATCACATTTTAGATTTATCTTGTCCACCATTAATTGAAATTTGTGATTTATTCACTATTTTTATCAGATATTATAACTCCACATGTCTCAACAAGTAAATGATCATAAAAAAGAATCATTCAAAATGTTGTTCTTTTATTTATTTGGTCAATACTTAATTATTTGTTCGTTTGACGAACTGGTCAATACATACCTTAAAAAATAAAACAGACCCTTACCAATAAATAATAAGTTTGACTTTACCTTTGTTTTTTCTGCACACAAATGGCATTGCCTTAGAACAATTGGTAGCAGTCCATTTACCATTTCTGCTAAAATCAACACTCACGCATCGTCGTTGATAGGGAGGCGAGGGTGGTAATTCGAAGTGTTTTGTCAGCCATATCACATCAACAACGCCACCTGGATCTAGCCATTTATAGTCGCTGCCATTCCATACCAGTCCAATGTAGCTGCATCAAGGGGGAAAAATAAAATTAAAATTACAGCACCAATATTTTGTCTATTTGTCTTATATACCATAAACTCCTTGATGCATTATTCTCTTACTGTTATTTGCCAAGTCTTACTAAAGGTACATATAGGCCTTCATCAAAATCAGTTCATTATAAGTAATCAATTTTAAGTGGAGGCCAAGACACGCATACTTCAGTGTAAGACTTTTTTTAAACGGTTCAATGTAGCATGAATTAATTTACATCAAGTGAAGTATATCATCATTTATTCCATACAAAAACTCAGAATACTCCATTTCACTTAGAAATAAAGATGCACCTAATAAATTGGAATATCTTCACAATCTTAAAGAACGCGGAAATCAAACTGCTCTACAAGCCATTGCAGCTTCAATTTTGTATCACACTGACTTAGATATATTATTAACTCCCAGATGCATTATTTTCTTTTTTGTTTCTATTATTAATTGCTGTCTTACAAATAAATTAAAATCAAAATCTATGTCAATTTAAAATAAATTCAAGTGAAAGTCTACACACGTCACGCATACTCAACGGAGTGCAATACCTATTTTAAAAGGTTTTATGTAGCATGAACTGAGATAAATCAAATTTATATAACATATTTTATTCCATTCGAAAAACCTCAAATTATTTTACTTACAAACGTGCGCCTGATAAATTGGAATATCTTCACGTTCTCAAGACAAAGGGGAAAAATGTTCTACGAGCCAAGTATAATTGCAGCATCAATATCGCATCTCTCTGACTTAGATATATATCAACTCCTGGAAACATTATTTTCTTAGTTTGATCATTGTCTTACTAATAACTTAAAATCAAAATTAATGTCAATGTATAAATCATCAATTTCAGTGGAGGTCAACACACCCCTACTCGACAGAGTGTAAGATTGTTTTAGGAGGTTTTATTAAATAATAGTATATTATTTATTTTTTGTTTATTTTTTAATTCATTTGCACGTCATACATTCAATACATAAATACAATAATAACGCAATGTTATTACTTATTCAAAATGCTTAATTACTACCAGCAATTTTAATAAATAATCCATATTGTGTTAAGATAATTATACTTTTCACGGGCTATACGATTTTCAACTTAAAAATATGTTTTATATAACATCATGCACTCCATACGAAAAAAATAAAAATACGCTAATCAAAATTGTCAAGTAAGTTAGAATAAAAAAGTATATAGCATGTGTAGTGAGTTCAGTTATTATTAAGTGTGTAAGTGGAGTTAGAAATGGGAGAAATTTGACTACATCGTTTAATTGATAACTTGATATTGATATAGTTTCAAATCAAACTTCAAACATGTTGCACTGACGTCTGTGACATTTTCAAAACACAATCGCTTTGTTGCCAGGAAATTAACAGTTTTGTATACAATATAAATAACCTACCATGAATCAGGTTTTTCTTGTAAATCCCATCGCATCCAAATGTCAACTAGGAGTTGTTCTTCTTCTCTATTAATGATGGTTGTTAAATAACCACCATGATGTAAACATTGTTCATTGGCTAGATCAAATGGTAACCAGTTAACCACGTAGGAAAAACAGTCGTCACCATAACCGTGCCAACCTGTATCGCATGATGCTGTGCACAAAATACAAAAATGGTCGTGTCGTTAGGGACGGCATCCAGATTCATACGGATTGAAAAACGTTCGACGCATTGACAAAACGCATTGGCTGTATGTACTAGGGAGTTGTTCATTGCGTTCGATGACCATCGCTAAACGCATTTCCCGAAACACCGAATTGACACACGGGGAAGTAAGCAAACAAACGGTGAGAAGTGGCCTATTGTTATCCGATAATTGGTTTGCTTTACTATTGACCAATTACACGCGGACAATATACTATATCGATCGATCAATACCTATAATTGGGCAATTACGACGGAGCAAACATTATTTTTCGTATTTGCGGGTCATTCTTTAACTGCATTCCGTTTATCTATACAAAACTGCCCGTTTATCTCATTGCGTTTACCCTCTCCGTTCGACGGTTTTCAATCCATACCAATCTGGATGCCATCCCTTACAATAACATTCAAATTGATCTATTAACACAGTGATTGATTAGTACGATTCTCTTTTTATTTTATAAGGTATTAAACAAAACAACAAATGCTGCCGGTCAAATGCAGCAGAGATCAGTATGGGTACATTAAATTTAAGAAATAGTATCAGTTTACATAGCCTTCTAAATTCTTGTTAAAAGCCAAATGTATTATTTAAAGAAGAAAGGAACATTTTGGATTGTCATATGAAGGATGTTTTGCGTTTAAAATAGTGAAATTAGTCATCGGATATAACTCCATCACTCCTTGTATAGCACAGGTCTTGTGTTATTTTCATGCGATTGTTTAGCACCTTATATTTCAAATTGGAGTTCGCATTCGACTCAAAATCGGTACCAAATATACTGTTGGAGTCTTAAATAAGCACTGCTCACAATTTAAATTCACGAGGTTATAGAAACCCTATAAAAGGGACATTTTGACGAAAACATTTACAGCTTTAATTTTAATTATCATTTGGTGATTAGAACATAGGCATTGTATAGGGTCAACGGAACTACGTTCCATTTTAAATCTTGAAATCCAAGTGTGATTCCACCTTGACTTTTGAAACTGTCATTGTATGGGAAAAGCTATCTATCAACAAGTTAAGTGTAAAGGCCAAAATAGACTGATTAATTAATTAATTCCTTGATCAATCATTTTCATTACAAATGTGTAATATTTTACATACTTTACTTTCTTGTAATCTCTCTTTGAACTGATATATCACAGTCCTTGGCAACAATGAAACCCCTGAATGAAACCTTTTCCGATGTATCCTTACCCTTAAACTGTTCGATGCGAAAGCTAGCAACTCGATCACCACCCACAAAACTCACAGATCCCTTAAAAGTAACACATAATGATGGTCAACTATGATGCCATTACGTTGTATTAACCTTAAAGGCATATTATACAATCTTCTTCATGTAACGCCCTCTATCTCTGATTTTTTTTCCCCTAGAGATGCATGTATTTGGTCAAATTACATTTATAATCATGAGACTAAAATATCTTCAATTACTTCAAAATCAGATTTTGAAATAAGTGGTGGGTTTTTTTCGTTCGTAAATAGAATCCCACGGTTTGACACTGTGTTAATGCCGTTCACAGTTTTTCCGGTTAGGACCGCAACTGGTAGCTAGTTCCAAAGTAGCTACTGGGAAGAATTGAGTGATACAGTTTATTTATTTTAAAAGGCAAATAACAATACATTGTATTTTGACAATTAATAAACGGTCATTGTTATTAAGGCTGTGAATTAAGAAAGATCAATCTTACCGAAACACCATCATAATGTATGTCTTGCAGAATATCTAGAAACATTTGGGCCATTTCGTAATCATCATAAGTAAAATCTTCCAGACGCCGCGTCTTCAAATCGCGAAATGTCTTTGTTTTTAATAATTCCACACTTTTATTTAGCGTGAGAGCAACAGCCCACATAGCGTCATAAGAATACGGAGCTCGGGCATTCCACGTGAACATCTGGTTCTCGGGCTGATCAAGTCTTGCTTGTAATTCTGTTTCAAATTCTGACACTGTCTGTAGATTAGAATCAATATCATGGCATAATGAATTCTTCATCAAAGGGCGGTTACCCCTTTCATTAATCTTTATTCCACAGGGTCTGGGATCATTTCAAGTGTCATATTTTCTGTTAAAATTTGAAATGAGACCAATACAATATTTCACTCATAATGTAGAAATATTGTGCATTGCTCTCAGGTCAATTTTTATGGGTGCTTGTACGTATGGTGACAAAATATTATGTTGATGCCTATCGTAAAGGTCTTACCTTTTATAAACGTATGAGGCATACGTACTATAGTTTTGCAATGCTGCCTAATTCACTTATATGCGTATGAAGCATACGTACTAATTTTGCAATGCTGCCTAAGACATTTATATGCGTATGAGGCATACGTTCTAGTTTAGCAATTAAGACATTTATGCTACATAAGACATTTATATGCGTATAAGACATACGAACTATAGTTTTGCAATGATGCCTAAGACATTTATATGCGTATAAGGCATACGTTCTAGTTTTGCATTTATATGCGTATAAGACATACGAACTATAGTTTTGCAATGATGCCTAAGACACTTATATGCGTATAAGACATACGAACTATAGTTTTGCAATGATGCCTAAGACATTTATATGCGTATGAGGCATACGTACTAGTTTTGCGATGATGCATAAGACACTTATATGCGTATGAGGCATACGTACTAGTTTTGCAGCTGCCTAAGCTATTTATATGCGTATGAGGCATATGTACTATAGTTTGCAATGCTACCTAAGACACTTAAATGCGTATGGGGCATACGTACTATAGTTTGCAATGCTGCCTAAGACACTTATGCGTATGGGGCATACGTACTATAGTTTGCAATGCTACCTAAGATACTTAAATGCGTACAAGGCATACGTACTATAGTTTGCAATGCTACCTAAGACACTTATGCGTATGAGGCATACGTACTATAGTTTGCAATGCTGCCTAAGACACTTATGCGTATGGGGCATACGTTCTAGTTTTGCATAAGACACTTATATGCGTATGAGGCATACGTACTAGTTTTGCAATGCTGCCTAAGACACTTATGCGTATGGGGCATACGTACTATACTCTATTTGGCTTCCTCTGGGCAGTGACGTAACTTAACAGGCGCAGCTTGTCACACGCATATGTATCTTCCGCCTTTCAACGCTCGTGTGTATACGCCAGCGCCTCGAGTAGGCGTGCGCGTTATGTGCTGGAATTAGTAGAATGTACGCAGTTACGTCACTGTCTCGTTATGGCCAAACAGACTATAAAGTTCTGCAGTGCTGCCTACGACACTTATATGCGTATAAGGCATACGTTCTAGTTCTGCCGTGCCGTAAGTCATAATATGATTAACATGATTTAATCGACGATTTATTAATTTATTAGAAATTCAGATAACGCGTTACCCATTGCCAATATACCATCTATGGACATTGCCGGCCCAAGTTGCTGATTTTATTAATGAATCTGGAACAAATTTGGCAAATGACGAAGATATAACGATGGTTGTTTGAATGTCAATAACATAATATCCATGTGGATTGAATGATGGAGAACGAGGAATATCGTCATGTAGTTCAACAATATTTGTCATTAATTAACATTTCTTGATGATTTTATTTAAAGATATTTCGACATATTCATTGATGTCAAGATGATGATCAAAATTGAGAATGTCTTGGATTGCGGTAATTAGGTAATATAGATATTTGTTATTATTCTAATAATTTGTGTGAAATTATTTGGGGAAAAAATGAATTTATTTTATACTCAGGAAGGCCAAGGACGTTCTCACAGAACTATAATTTAGTAATCAATGTAATTATAGAGCCAAAGATTACTTGCGATGCATTGATGCGGTCAAACCAACACGTCTTGTAATTTATGCTCCCGTGCTAACTTACAATGCCTGAGACGGTCGGTCGTTTGCTGGTACCCGTATATAGACTCTCAGTGGAGATGTAAAGGGAGCCCTCAACGGCTTGTCTCATCTCTTCTCTGGTGCAATCGATGTTATCATCTTGTTCGAGATACCAACCCTTTTGGTACCAACCCAGTAGAAGCCAAGCGTAACTTTCACCTGTCATTCCTAATTTGTAAGCCTGTGTTGACAAATATATCGATATGATAATATCTAATACCAATGTATTAATGCCAAAGCTGTCAGATTACACTTTGATCAAATGAAAGTATTTCATTTCTCATATATTATGGAAATAATCTCAGAGTTCTGTTCAATCATCGCTATTATTGCTTTACTTTGATAACTTATTTACTTTATTTTTTCTTCACTTTAAAACATCGTTTTTGACTGTGTTTAATATTGCCTAATTTAAGGGTACTGTCAAACCCCTTTTTTATGAAATGTGTCAAGCAAAATGTGATTTTTGAGATAAAAAAACAAATTGTTGACACTTTTGGTCAATATTTACAAACATTTTAAGCCAAAAAACCAAAAAAGATCCTAGATATTTGACTTTAGATGATTTTGGTGAAATTTTCAAAATTTAAATCAAAAACTGATTTGTTAGGTTGTCTGAAAAATGTTGGCGCCAAAAAAGGTGATTTTGGGGCTAAAATGTAAAAATCACAATTTTTAGTAAAATTTGATATCAAAAATGGATTCTCCGACTTATTTCATTAAGTAAAATGTATACTTTTATGTACATCACATTTAAACTTCAAAAGTTAAAGTGCTTGATAAATTTGGCGCCAAACAGGGTTGACACTTCCCTTAAGATGAATTTTACCTCTGTGTAAATTAATCAGGATGAAAACGGCTTTATACGGGTATCCTAAACGATGCGGATGAGTAATGTTCTAACGATTTCACTAATTTACAAAACTGGGTCAGTCTATTTATATAATCCTTTCAATCGTGCAGCTATTATAGGAAGAAAAGTCAGTCAGTTGCTGAGATATTTGGGTTTTGTTTACGAGATTACTGTTCAATTGTGTGTGTGTTACTTAGGAAATTGGTATTACGGACAAAATATATGCCATTACTCGATGCTTTTAAAAAACCCGAAAAGAATCATGCGTGCGTGGCATGTCACAAAATTTGATATGATTTTAAACTGACTGGTCCTCAGTTTATACAGTACAAAATCATTAGTCACGTATAGATTTGCGGGAAATTAGAGTTGGCGCTTTGACTGAAATACTAATGTATAGGAAATTGGAAAACACACCTCACAAAATACTCTCCGTGCCATCGTTTGGTACATATTGATCACAATAATTTTCGCATCTTGATTCTGCAAAGTAAACATGAAAAATCAGTCAATATTTATTACCATGAGTGACATGGAACGTGTGGAACGTGTGACCATTCAAGCATCTTTTAATCGCTCCGTTTTAGCGGGACAATAGTATAAGTGCTTAGCTTTTAACCACAATAAAACCTCACTTAACTTCACATATTCCTTTTTTGTGTGTAAAAGAGGTAAAAAATACATATGAAAGCAGGACCCACATAAATTCAAAATAAATACGAAATAAACCCATTAACGTTAGTCCATTTAATGTATTTGTCAGGGAATATTTTTGATTAACACGAATCGAGGGATGTACTACCAGCTTACCAACTCCAAAATCACTGCCAGATCAGATTTTAATGGGCCGTTCACATAAGGCCAAGTAACAAAAATAACGTGTTTCTCGTCCGGACTTTTTTTTAAAAATCAGTGAGGGCGGCCCTTACTATTTGTTATTTTTGGATTTTTTGTTATTTTTCAGAAGCCAAATTACAAGCTTTTTGCAAGAATATTTTTGATAATCATATCACTATCTTTGCCAACGAGTGTTTCTCGCTTCACTTCATTGAAATATAGTTGAAAATGATGTACACCCTCACACACAACAAAGACAGATTTTTGATTTTGTTCGAACTTTTTTTTGGAATTTTGAAGGAATTTTTGAAAATAAAAAATGAAAAATATTGGAGCGGCGTCAAAAATCGGTGCGGGCGGGGACGTGAAACACGTACTTTTTGTTACTTGGCCTAACAGACGTTATCCATGTAGCCGTGCGAAACGGACTACATAGGGGAATCGCACCTGGCCTATTCTATGCACATCAATTTAATCGGTGCATGACGTCCAATTCATAGCATGAATCATGCTACCACATTGGCCTGCATATCATGAAACAGGTTGTGTCTTCTCTCTGAAAATCTTAATTCAGGGTCTATGCTTAAAAGAGGTGTCCCGCAAGCATAAAAGTGTGCATTATAATTATGTTAGAAAAATAACTATCGAGCCCAACTTTTGTAATTATATTGAACGAAACACCACACTTATGACAAAAACAAATAAAAACCGCATTCTCTCAACATACAATTTTTAAAATTCGCGGCGATCTAAAGTCCCAGTGTCGATGAGGTCATAGTTATACAATCCAATGCGCAAATTTTAGCACCGATACCCACTACGTCATCGAAACCGGGACTTTCGATCGCCGCGAATTTTAAAAATTGCATGTTGAGTGATGGGTGTGTTTATTCATTTTTGTGACTAGTATGGTGTTTTGTTCTATATAATTATGCAATTTCGGCTCGATAATTATTTTTCTAACAAATAATGCTCAATGTTGTGCTTGAGGGGAAACTTCCTTTAAACACAGTTTATATTCCCGACAACCCATGAATAACCTCTATACATATATACCGTAAACACTATAGATATTTTTTCTCCAGTTGAGCATTTTCAGTTGCGCAATTAAACATGATTTGCGAGGAAGTGGGATGGGTGTTTTCTATATTGTCCTCATCCTTTATTTGGGATTTGCCGACCTGGATTTTAGTATCGTAATCAGACGGTACCGGAGGTTAAGAAAGGTGTGAAACAATTAAATAAATAAATACCTTAATATTTTGCACCTGATTAGCGGGATTGTCAGCGAAACTCTCGGATATGATCAGTGTGATGTTGGCTTCCTTGAGCAGAGTATGCAGGTTATCGATTGCCTGAAATAAATGCAGTATTGACAATAATGTGAATTAGTGTTACTATTGTATTTTATAAAGTGAAGATGGACCGAGGTTCGAGACCGTGTATTTTAAGTTCTTTCTCAATTTAAGTCACGCCAGTTTGTCCGAGTCTATATATTAGTTATTCAATTCACTTACTTTGCTTGTATCCTTTGCTCGATCCTCATGTGGATTTAATTGAGTTTCGCTAGTCATAGGTTCTGCTTAAATCATGCTTATAAGCGAACATAACTAATATTGGCTACATATATTTCAGCCGCTTGATATATAAGCGCTCGTTCATCTGACACCCGAATAAACACAGCCTCTGTGGTCTAGTGG
Organism: Ophiura sarsii; assembly: GCA_035610835.1. Lineage (NCBI taxonomy): Eukaryota > Metazoa > Echinodermata > Ophiuroidea > Amphilepidida > Ophiuridae > Ophiura > Ophiura sarsii. The sequence goes on along the minus strand of CM069441.1, from coordinate 85,798,212 downwards.
GTACTTCTTCGCCGTGATAGTGAAGAGGGACCGGGGTTCGACACATGTATTTTAAGCTTTGTTAAAAGACCAGTTTGTCCGAATCTATATATTATTCATTTTCTAAAAGTTAATGTTTATGTTATAATCTGTTTCACGGCGAATCATTGTAATGCAGATGTCAGAATAGGGGCCTTCAAATGTTTAGTAATTTAGTAATAGGACACACAATACGATAAAATAAATGGAATCTATTCTATCAGTATTTATGACATACCAATGAGAACACTTCCTGGTTTTCATGAATTGTAGCCACTCGTTTCCATCCAAATTGTTCCATCAATTTGATTCTTGCAGGATTATATCTCGAATCAGGCAGCACAACGCGGTAGAAATATGGGTAGGTCTTCTTGTTGGAGAGAGCGGGAGACGAGGCAGCATATGAGACCTGTTTGAATAGACACACGCTGGTCAATCATGTATTAATTCGTCAGCGGTAACACATAATTTACGTACGGTCGGTGGTATTACTTAGTGACGTATGGTAAACTTTGGTCGATTTTGTTGTGTATAACCTATTGTTTTGAAGTATAATTGTCTTTATTATTTCAACAAAGACCCAAGTTTCAAAGTTAATTGGTAATCAAAAAAAATGATTTGGTGTACAAAAAGGTAACATTAATCTTGATTTACATAGTAACGTATACACTATGCGTCACAATGTAATACTATCGCTAATGCTGCGAGTGCGATTTTTGCCTAAAGTATACCAAAAAAAATCACCGATGAAATTAGTTCATGTGTGAATATTAATTATTATTTACACACATAAATTATGAATATACGTGAATTCGCACTATAGCACGAATTCGATGTTTGAAGATAATCTCTGTCTTACACGAGTATAATGGAAAATTCTGATCACCCGAAACTCCTAATTTACAGGGAAAAAGAATAACCGTTGAAAACACGAGGAGTCGATGCGCGCAAGTTCTCCAGTGGGATGTTTATTTCGTATAAATAAAGGATTGTCAATTAGGCAGTGGATGCCTTTTTATATCATAAAAATGTGTATACTAACAAAATGAAATTGTGTACACTGACAAATAATTTGGTGTCATTTTGACACTAAAACAAGCGTCAAAAAATGGATCCTCAGTTGGCCACCTAAAGTTGGCAACCTAATTATGGGTGTCAAATATGACACCTTTGGGTGTCATATTCATTTTGACACCTTTGGGTGGTTACCTGAGGACCCATTTTCGAAAAATGTCATTACACCCCAAATGGGGTATAATATTGACTCTCTTAAGAGTCATATTGAGATAGCACATGTTTAGGAGCCGTTTTCTCGTCGCCATTTTGTTTGCATGTTACGAGCCGGTAAGACTGGTAAGTACCGATCTGCTCCATTTCCAGACATTTTTGATAATAATTATGATACAATTAGCGTAATGTAAGACGTCCGTATGAAAAAGATGACCACTGAGCCAGATAAATCGGGCTACATGTATGTAATGTTGCACATATCATCGTATGCATGCATGACGAACACACACATAGTACTAGTAGGTCCATGCATTGACACACAGTCCAACAAAATGCTAGTCTCTGACTATGAAATTGTAATTCATTTCATCAGTTAGTTGGCGCAATATTAAACAACATGAACAAGGCTTACATTACGCTAATTGTATCATAATTATTATCAAAAATGACTGGAAATGGAGCAGATCGGTACTTACCAGTCTTACCGGCTCGTAACATGCAAACAAAATGGCGACGAGAAAACGCATGCGTTGATATGTTGATAGACGCCCAATTTGGTGTCAGAATTACACCAATTGGTGTCAGAATTACACCAATTGGTGTCAGAATTACACCAATTTGGTGTCAGAATTACACCAATTGGTGTCAGAATTACACCAATTGGTGTCAGAATTACACCAGTTGGTGTCAGAATTACACCAACTGGTGTCAGAATTACACCAATTGGTGTCATGCTGCTTCGACGCCTCTAAAAACCGTGAGCTTTCCCGCCAACTATTGACGCCCTTGGAGTTATTTCAATTAATCTGACACCAGTTTTGGTGTAAATCACTAAATGATCACTGAAAGGTGTCCGTCGGACACTTAACGGTGTCACCGTAAATTATGTGCAAACCCATATCATTGACGATTACACCAATTTTGGAGTCAAAATAACGCCTTTGTAAGTGTCATTTACAGTTGACTCCAAGAAGGCGTCGCTGTGACACCAATTTATTTTTCAGTGTACGGTACATATTATCTTAAATTACTAGGTCGTTTTTGTTTGCTAATGATGTAGTTACACCGGGAATTGCATATCAAGCATGCTGACTGATTGATTGTGACCGTTGTTTGCACTCACAACATTATCATTTTATGCTTTGGTTTTTCTCCGTATACCTAATTTCCTTTTTTTATCATAAAAATGTGTATACTAACAAAATATTCACTTTGTACGGATCATGTTATCTCAAATTACTGGTTTGTTTTTGTTTGCTAATGATGTAGTTACACCGGGAATTACACATCAACCATGCTGATATCATAGTGACGTAGCAGTCTGACGATGTTCAAATGTGATGGGTTGCATTCTTGTTTTAACATTTAAACTGCAATGTGTCTTGAATAGAATATCGAATTGCAATGTCGCATACGTTATGTTTTCACATCCCATATTCATAACTGGCATCAGATCGTACGGTTTTATCTTGCTTAAAATAGACATCCAGTGGTTATTTATAGAGCGCAGTACAATTCAATTTCAATTTCAATTCAAGGTTTAATAAGCATATCATTTATATCGCAGCAAAATGCTGAATTACAACAATATTTACAATATGTAATTTATAGAACAATAGAAACAACATATATTCATAGATATAACTAAGCATGTATAACACAACAACCCACCCCCGATTGGGAACAGAACTATAATGTATGATTTAAGAGTTTGACCATGTATGGAATTGAACTTCGAGCGTAACGCAGGGTACGTGTTTTAGGAACAGTTATTTTGTGAGCACTACGGAGAGTCATATTATGCACTTGTTCATTTCTAGATTTTGGTATCCAACCACGGAACTCATTAGATTTCAAAAGGGATTCAGCAAAGTTTAAACAAATTTGGTCTCTACGGTTCCTGAGTTCCGGAATAGCACATGTTATTAAGGCATCCTGATAGCCTGTGTAGTTAAAACCTAAGATGATTCTACACGCCCTCTTCTGAATACGCTCCAAATCATAGTGGAGATTTTCTGTCAGACCAGGATGCCATACTGGTAGAGCATACTCAAGAAGGGGGCGAACAAAACCAACATAGATTGTTACCAGGTCTTTAACACTTAGCCCATGCCGTTTTAGGATGTTAACTCCCTGGGCACTACCTGTCTTTGTACAAGGATTCCTATTGGTCAATTACATGATATAATCATTTTGATAACCAATTACAGTTTTGCTTATAAATATTTTATGCTAATATTTTTGGAAAATTGTAATTATTCTAACGATGTCTCTGATTGGCACAATATTTGACACATTCTAAATTTCAACCAATCGGCTGGTAGTTCTCAGGGGTTAAGCATAAATAGCCGTCCACTTGCACGTTTCGTAATGTCACCAATGTGGGTGTTCCATTTCAGGTCTTTAGCAATTTTTACGCCCAGAATCTTCACCATGTCAGTGCAATGAAGGTTTTGATCATACAAACGGAGGTGGGGGTAAGTATCGGTGGATCCATCGCAAAGGTGACATCCATAAACATGCATTTGGTCGGGTTTAAATTCATATGATTCTCTGTAGCCCATTGTTCAAATTTATCTAGATCATGTTGGATGGTGGAAATTTGTTTTCCAAACACATTTTCTACAATAGTTAAATCATCAAAATATTTCAAAGCGAGTTTGTTTGGCTCCTCCACTCTGGCAGCATCATTTGCTAAGGCCATAAAGATTGTTGGACCATTCAACGTGCCCTGTGGGACCCCACCTGAGAGTTCACTTCAATCAGACAAAGTGTTATGGTATCTGACACACTGGACTCTGTTAGATAAGAAACTACATATCCAAGGTATAACCCCTGGTCTGGCTCCCATTTTGAGCAGCTTGGGGATCGCTATATTATGGTCTACCCTATCAAAAGCCTTGCTGAAGTCAGTTATTATGATACGTGATATTGACTTTGGTTTGTCAGCATGTTTTAAGATGTTATCATTAAGCTTTACTAAATAGTGCGAGGTAGACCTTCCTTTGCGATTCCCAAACTGCCCATCATCTATCACAGAATCAATGCCATTAATCAGCCAGTCTGTGATGAATGATTCAGCAACCTTTGCAAAATGATCTGTCAATGAAACAGGTCTAAGTTGATTCCATGTAGGTGGGCTAGACTTAGGAATGGGGACTACAATTGCACGCCTCCATTGTGGAGGAACCACACCTTCTTGAAAGGATGCATTCAAGATGTTTGTCAGAGGTTTACTGAGCTCATAAGGGAATTCCCTGATTAATTTTGCGGGTAAAATACGCAAGCTTCAATGCGCTTTACATGAATAAAATGGCCAAAAATAGCAATATGATTTACAGTGGCCAAAAATAGCAATATGATTTACAATTTAAAAACCAATCTTTATTAAACTTTGATAATTTGTTTTTGAAAAATCTGTGCATTAAAAATTAGCTTTCACAAGATTCTTAGTTCGTCAAAATCGAGACAGAAAACATGTTTTCGCACATTTAAAAATGAACATTTTTAAAACCCAAACATCGTGCGGGATCATACTTAAAAGTCCCAATTCAATTATACTATTCATCATCGTTCATTAACAATTGACACTCTATCGCCTATAAAATGGTACAGTGCACTCACTGATCTTTTACATAATATAAACACAAATAGTGACATTATTTTATCTCTGTTTCAAATTTAAATTCTGTACATATATCCGAACAATTTAAATGTGTGATCAATGTATACACCTGACTTATTATGTGTTCCATGCATGAATTCCATGCACATAATTGATTACTAAGAATTACTAACTAAGAAAATCACAAATCAGTTCGGATTCAAAAACACAGTAATGTTACATTTAGTTATATTTACTGAAGCAAGCCATAGTTTTTTGTGATTTCTTTGTTAATTATTTAATACTCATATCACTCTCGGCATGGATTTTCATCCCATTACGGTTTTTGACTCTTTTGATTGGTAAAAATCTATTATAAAATTACAATTTCACATCATGATGAAGTACTATAGACTACTTACGCTAAATGCTGGTTTTAATGGATAAAGATTCCACATTGATACAAAACATTGAATTGAGTGAAATATTCTGGGCAGGGAGAAAGGATTTTTAGCAATTCACGACATTAATGGGTCATCATCTTAGTTAGGCTAACATTCATATTTTGACGGTAAGTGAACTGAGATTTAGCAACTAAACAACTTACCATGACAAGATTCCAGTGATACGACGTCCCAGCTATTGCTTGCGTAGCAGTTGAACATGCCGGTCCAAAAATCATTAATTTTGTCGGTTTATTGAATAATTGGTGAAAAAGAACACGTGTTCCGAGTCCCGCTTGACACTAAAATAATGGAGACATAAGATATAACAAATGACTATATACCAATAAATGTATTCAGCGTTCGAAATAGTGGTGTGGTAATCCGGGATCCTAACAACCCCTCCCATACTTGTAGCATAATGTTGTTTATTTGTTTGTATTTTTATGTATTCAATTTATAATTGAATAATAAAAACAATAATAATTAAAGGGCATTTATAATGCGCCTCACATTGTGAACACAACCCCGAGGCGCATAACGTTTGAAGATGATTTAACTGTCCATTTTTAGTGCCGTTTTGGTTTTACAGCCTCTTCACGTTGCGTTTAATGTCCTTTGGAGTGGTCGTAAAATTTGTAATGAATCCCGGATACTTGTAGACTTGACCTCAAGTCTCAGGCCCACTACCCTCTCTCTAATAATGTTTGGTTATACTTATTATTTTTCATCAGATAGATAGAAACTGTGGTGCATGTCTTATTGACTCTAACTATTGAACAATGTTATTATTTATTATTATTACAGAGCATTTATAAGGCGCTTTTCCAAAAAAGATCAAAGCGCCGTACACAATACAAATAACAACATTATAAAATATTAAAAGATACAATCAAAGTATATACACAGTTAAAGTATTATAAAAATACAACAAGTATATAGAATACAAATACCAAGAATATAGATACATATAGAATACAAATACCAAGAATATAGATACATTAATGTAAAAACGGGCAATAATAGAGCCAATAGGCCATGTAAAGTGATGAAAAAAATTACTCTGATGGAAACAGGTGAGTTTTTGTTGGTCAGAGATGCTGTGTCCTTATGGGGTCATACGCCACACAATCATTATTCACTACATGTATTTAGTAATTGTTTTGATATAATTGGGTATTTTATCAAAACATAACTACATCTGGAGTCTCTTTCTTGATTTACTGATTTCCCAAAACACCAACTGCGATTTAACCGAATCTGTGTGAACGAGATTAACGGAGATATACAAAGCGACTCTGGTGAAGGGGACGTACTTAACTCTGTTCCTAAATCGAGTGACTGCTTTTTAACTGAACCAGTACAAATAACATAATATTAACTAGTTTGTAATTTATTAATAAATTAATATCGATTAATTAATTAATTAATGTAAATGTGCTTGTTTGTCTTTGTGGTTGTTTGAATATGTTTGGTTGGGTGTGTGTTTCTATGTTAGGGTGTTTGTTTGTTGGGGTGTCTATGGGGGGTGTTTGTTAGTTAGTTTGTTTGTTTGTTTATTTACATGGGTAGATGGAGTTTAACATATTTAAAATACTTCAGTTTGATTGTTTGATGAAACATCTACACATTAGATTATATTGATTGCAACAAGAAATACGTTCACTACAAAAACGAATTTCGTGCGAAATTGCTTCTCTTGCAAATTTATGAAAATGGAGTTCCGATAAAAATCGTATTCACGTGAAGATATATGTTTTGTAAGTTGTAAAAAAGAAACCGTAGATCACAATTTCAAATTTCAATTAATGTCTCATATTGAAAATGTTTCGTACGGTTTCATTAATAAAAAGTAACTATCATTTAACATAAGAATAATAAAATCGCAACCGTTACGAAATTTATTTGAAAACGTCTAGAAAGCATCATTAACGTACGATAGGAAATATCAAGAATCCAAATTTTTTTCAATAATGGCTTATAATCACTCGTAAATGAACGACGTTGTTTGTCACTAGTGTCATAGCCTATTAACTATTGTTTATTGAAACCATTATGATTCATAAGCACACATGTTTAATAATTTATTATTGTTTCTTTATATTTTAATTTGGCTTTCTATTGACGTGACTTCACAGTTTCGTCGTTTCATTATCTATTGTTTATCAAATATAGCTTTATGAAATGTAATCTAATTTGCGCGTGCATTAGAAACAATGGCAATTGTCTGAAATCAAATTCGTACCTAGTCATTGTGTAAAAGAGCTCCGTTCAAAATTGTCGGTCTATTGAGTCAATCAATTGTCAATTGAGTCTATAGTGCTCAATACTGAATTGATATTTAAAGGCGAGCTACCACTCTGGATTTCTATATAGCTACATCCAGTCCTGGGATTTGACAAGGGTACAATTTCTCCATGTTAACTCTGTACAGTCTGTCACCAAGTGAACAGGTGTATGACCAGCCAGTTCGTCTGTGGTGAACTGCCAAAGTGGTATGCCAGCTTTAAAATCGTTCAATTTAATTTATTCAGCAAAATTAATATATACAAATAATAATACAATATGAAAGAGAGGCTAGGAGTCCCAGTGGAAAACCTAATTTCATACAGAACAGCACAAAAACAATACATGACAAAGACACAGAAACAAAAAGAGAACAAGACAGAACACATAAACATGACATGACAGGAGACAAAAGTTGCCTAGTTTATAGTAAGTCATTAGTTATGTACTTCAAGAGGAAGGATAGAGGAAGGAATGAAAATAAAGGATAGATGAGAAGAAAGGAAGAGGAGCAAACTTTATACAGTAAATTTAGTTTATGAATAGAATAGAATAGAATTTTTTATTGACATTCACCAAACATTATGGTATAATCAAAGTAACGATACATAATAAACAAGAATAAACTACATGTAAGCACCATTCATATAATAAAGTGATATAATGCATGTGAGAAATATTACAAATTACTCTCACGTGTTGCGAAGCATATATTAACATAGTCAATAACTATTTTGAGCACATCATAATCATTAGCACACATAATTAAAATAAACCTATTATAATCAGATAAGCTATCCAAACACAGAATTTCTTTTAAGTCTGAAAATAATTTAGTCCGATGATCATTGTAGAGACTGCATTCCATAATAAAATGGAATTCATCTTCAATGTTATTAACACTTTCCACGCGGCTATTGATTTGACCATATACAAAACAGATTTTTCAGAAACCTTTCCCAAATTTCAAGGTCTAGCTAAAGGCTTACTGAACCAATAATAAGCATGTTTGTACTTATTTCAATTCATTTCTCATGGTGATTCCAAATATTGTAATGAAATCCAATAATTTTGATATTTTTGAAAAAAATTGTGACATTTTCGAATGTCGTCTGCAGACGCCTGCCGCGTGGAAAGTGTTAAGATCACATTTTGTACAAAGTCTATGTATAACTTAGAAAAAGATTGGTGTGTGTGGTAGGTGTAGAAATGTAACGACTTTTGAGCTGAAATGATTGTTTGTTTGTGATATTTGTGAGTGTGTTGGGGAGAGCGTTCCAAAGCTTAGCACCGTAGCAGAGGATCTGATGTTTTCATGTGGTCGTTGGGAGAGGAAGATGAAATTTGTGTGCTTGCCTTATGGTGTGCGTGTATCTGAAATTGGGAAGGTTGTTATATACACATGGAAAAAAGCACCACTGCTTTTTTGTTGAAAAGTGCAAAGAGCTGTCCAACAAAATGTTGTGCAACAAAAGGGCCCCATTTTAGTTTGTGACGTAATCGATGTAATGTTTTTTCAAGGCCAAGGGGAAATGCATGATTTTGTGCAAAAACATTCATGAAACAAGTTTGGGTATAACGCGATATTGAATAGACTTTAAAAACTTAAAATAGTCATTATATTAGTCACCGTTGATTTTGTTTTTGTTTATTTGACCTAGGTCAACACCTTCGCGATATTGCTTTTGTCATTTGAACTTCTTTAAAATTTGACCTATTTTGACCTTAGACCCCATAACCGTTGGGCGTACGAAAAAGGGAGTTTTTTTTGTTTAATTTGACCCCAGATGACCTTTGACCTTGGAATACTTAATTGTGTTACCAAAGATTACAACTTTAGAGATTAATCATCTCAATATCGCGTTATACCCAAACTTTTTCCATGCATGTTTTTGGACAAAAACATGCATTTTCCCCTTGGCCTTGAAAAAACATTACATCGATTACGTCACAAACTAAAATGTGGCCCTTTTATTGCACAACATTTTGTTGGACAGCTTACGCAAACAAATGATGCTTAATATCACACCATGGTGGCAAAATTCGAGGCCACATTTGCACTTTTCAAAAAAAAGCAGTGGTGCGATACTTTTTTCCATGTGTATAGTAGTAGTCGTGCATAAATAATGTCGTTTTTAGTTGGTTGATATCGTTGATTTTCAATGTATTGAGTTGGAGAAAGAGAGGTAAAGTGTGTGTCATGCGACGTGAATAGGTTATTGTGCGAATGGCCCATTTATGATGTTTAAGCTGGCGAGTCTAGATTGGTAATTCGAAGCCCATATAATGTTGCAGTAGCTGAGGTGTGGAAGAACCACCATACTATAAATTAATTTCAGAATGTGCCGAGGAAGATTATCCCTAACTCTGTAAATGGTACCGATGGCATAAGATGCCTTCGTGGTTATAATTATTAATGTGGTGGTTCCAAGTGAGTTTATCATCAATGGTGATGCCTCGGAATTATGTGGTGTGAACTTTTGAGATATCATAACTGTCAATTGTGATTTTGTGATTTTGTGAGGAGTTTTAGATGAGAAAAGTATGTAGTTAGTTTTAGAGACATTTAATGAAAGTTTATTTGCCCTTAAAGACATTGATTATTGAAACAGGAAATAACTCTCCAAATTACTTAAACATTTCTTAAAACATACAGACATGTGTCCCTGATGAAATAACAATGCAGTTCTTGCCTTAAACGTCAATAAGAAAGGGAATTAAAAATAGCATTCTACACAAGTTATACGCGTAGATTGTTTATTTAAATTGTGGTTGATACATTTTCTTTTTATCCAAGCAGGAGACATCATTTATTTCATCTCCTAGTTACAGCACATCATTACAACATTATAAATAGACATGATTACAAAAATGCATGAGAAATACATGATACTTGACATTTGATAGTTACATATAAAATACGTAATACAATCAAATTTCAAAAAGTACAATATTGATATTATTATCCGCTGTTTGTTCTCATGCAAAATTAAAGTGAGTGAGTGAGCTAGGGATGCAAGCAGTGCGAGACAAAACATCCCTGGTTTGGACAAAACAGAAGTATTTGATAATGCATGTGAAATATCATATATTTCACGGGAAATAATAATCATCTTTCTTTTTTCTTTATAGTAAATTGTAAGAGTAGTACGTACAAAATAGTTGAATTTTACATTTTTGCCCAAAAATCACTTTTTTGGCGCCAAATATTTTCAGACAACCTAAAAAAATCTGTTTTTGGTTTAAAAAAATACAAAATTTCACTAAAATCATCTAAATTCAATGATCTAGGATCGCATTTTTATTTTGGCATAAAAATGTTTAGTTTTGAAATTATTGACCAAAAAATGCAAACATTTTGTTTTTAATCTCAAAAATCACATTGCACTTTTTGTCAATATTTTCAAAACGAAACATTTTTAAGCCAAAAAAAGGGATCCTAAATAATTGACTGAAGATAATTTTGGTGAAATTTTTAACCAACAACTGATCTTGTTAGGTTGTCTGAAAAAAATTTGCGCCAAAAGGTGATTTTTGGGCAAAAATGTAAAAATCACTATTTTTATGGAATTTCAAAAAATGATCTAGTTCTCCTTGGTTACCAGACTGAACAGTAAAACAAGCCTAACTAAAAATCAAAAAATGCAAATTTCACCATACTTGGGTGGTGGGTGGTATATGCAGGAGTATAACACTACGCAGTGAACTAATGGAGCCGGATTTGTATATTGTTCAGTAGATCTAAGTCTGTTCTACATGCCAAAGATTATGGTGATACGATATTACGCTTTTGAGTTATACTTTTTTGCGTTTTCTTAATTACCGATTTTGACGTTTTGAGATATCGGCCTTTAAAGTCTGGGTATCGTTTTTGATAATTAACGTTCGTTTTCATTTGATATATATTCTTTTGTTGTTATTTACAGTTGTATACTGACTTATTAATATTTATTTTTTAAAGCATACAAATTGACTCATTCATTATTCTGCAATTAAATTTTAAAATAATGATCTTACATAGCGGGGTGAGGAAATAATAATAATATACATAAGAAATCCCGAACCAGTGATATTTAGAGAATGAATATATTGTTTTTGGACCGTACCCGTGCTATATTGTCTGACATAAATGCGGGCGGTAGTATTATTTTAAGTGGAACAATGACGCCGTAGGCGGAGTTATTTCACGCAAAAAAATAATACTTTAGACATTTATTTAATCAAAATGGTTAGCATCGTATATCCACACGGACTGGATTACGTTTCTTTACATATGTGGCTCCCGCCTTTTCCCGCTGCAAACTCCATTCTATAAACACATTCGTATATTACTGCTTCATGTCTTTCGGAGTGTGATGCATGCATATATGGATAACTTTTTATTTACTGTAATATGACTCAAATTAATGAAACTAGGTTCGTTTTATTCACTTTCATTTGGCTCATTATGTTCGTTACATTGATTAGAAACCGAATTTGTAAATGAAATATAGCCACATTTCTGCATAATTGAAAGGACACACGGCTGTCCTCTATTGACAGAAAGGTACCATTGTAATTTGAAGAAAACCAAATAGTGAAAGTTAGTATGTGATAATAACATGAATAAGAATGTTTTATCTACATTGATCAGTGAAATTGATATTGAGGAAAACAGGTTGACTTACTTGGGTATCATTCCACACCATACGTAACTCGTAATCCTCCAAGATATTGGGATTGTTGTTGATATGATCAAGAGCCATCTCAGCGGAAACAATGTTACCACTACCATCCCATCCTCCACCTAAAGGGAAATATCCTCCTAGGTATAAGGGAATCTTTTTCCCGGCGTCTTGATGCGTATGAGAAGTATCTGGATTGCTGGTACCCGCAGTTTCTGTCGGTGTGTCAGTGGTATTCGATACCTCCATATTTTGACCATCAGATAAACTCGAAAGACATGCCAGGATATAGATATATAGTAATAGTTTGGCGAAACATAGCTTACGGTCCTGAATATTAGAGATGATAGGCATTTTACTACCACGACGCCCAACTGTATGGTTTCACAATTGGCAATGCGCTCTAAAATGGTAAAACACCAAACCCAATATCGTGCATAATGCTATATACAACATACCTTACGGGTAATGACTTGATTTCCATTATAGGAAATCATGCATGATGTAAATAATTTGAATGCTGCCTCAATAAAATGTATTTACGATCATGCGCATTATTCCCTAAAACTAGGCAAACTCGAACACATATCTGAGTGTGGAATTACGATGAAATACGGCACATGCTTCGGGGGCGTCCGCATAGCAGTTAGACCATGGGGCTTGGAGGGTACGGACGTAAGGGCTCACCATAGTTTTCGTGGCCTGTTGCAGGCAAAAGGCATGGCACGCGCGTTAAGGGATGGTTCGATCAGATTGGACAGTTTTAAAAGCATGAAGCTATCTCCTCTCGAAACAACAAGCGCTTTATACCAAGTACACTTTATATCAAGTACCGTTTGTCTTAACAAAATATTTCCGCCAATAATATAGTAACCTCATCAATGACCTAGAAATAACATAGGTATCATATTTATGATATGGTTTACTTTAGTAGGGCAGTAGACAATGACCTCAGTATCAATAATTGAATTGTAGAACAATCGCTAGATTTATATGATCTCTCTAAATATTTGGTTCATCTTGTATTCATACCTGTTCAGAAACCATTTATGAAGCATATTAAGTCATTGATCAGATTAGAGCTACATTTTGAGAACGGAAGAAACCTCACATTTCAATTATCAATTGGGTGATTCGATTTTTAGGATATTTTAAGAGCCATGGATTCCTCTCCTACTTACAATCCTAAACTTTTTCTAGTTATTTAGCCCGAAGTAGCTATTGGATATTAGTGTCTTCAAAACCCAGGGATACCTTTCGTTTGCATATCCATTTTAGAAATCGCACAAGCGATGTGTTTTCTTTGATTGTTGGTCTACGTCAACATAGTTTACATATTTACTGGCATTAATCTGCCAACAAAAGTGTAATTACTTCATACCCTGCAGGGTATAACTCAATTACTCTGGTGTGCGTACTAACTCAATTGCAATTAATGCAAGTAAAAACTATAATTAAACGTCATCAGTATAAAGCAACAAAGCCCATAGGTGTATTATTTAATCGATATTGCACAAGGTTAACGAATTTGAGTAGAGCGTGTTACGATGTACACTAACTCTCAAAAGTATTCCTGCAATAATAATATCCTAGAAATTGCATCTTCTATTAACAAATCATTGATTATTTTCACTAGAAACAATGTTGTATGTGTATTACATAGTCCTTTATAAATTTACGTTGTTGCATGTTATGATCATCGATCATCAGATTCTCTACAAAACCCGATAAATGGAGATGATCATAGACATTTTCCTCATTATATATTCACATTTCAACCATATAATGATAATGAGCTCCTGAATATATAATGAGGAAAATGTTTATTGAATTTCACTGTGTAGATTTTGATTGGTCTGATGAACAGTGTATTTTATTATTATCATTATTTTATTATGAGTGTACTTTATGAGTGTATTTTATTAAATTTATTGTCCGACGTTTCGACCATCCGGTCTTTGTCAAAGCCAAGTGACAGAGGCTATTATATAATTGTTCGACTGGAGCAATAACAGACACATCTCTACTTGTTTGTTACTACATTTACTATTCGATGTAACGTAGGATCCTTCAACGAATTAGATGGAGATCCGTAATGACACTTTATCGGATTTCAGCGAAATCGTATATTACAAATTGCTCTGTAATTTAGTCTTGCAAAGAGGGACCCATTCTCGATCCAGAAAATAAACCACCAATGTTAATGAGTGATCTTTTAAGGGTGTGCTGGAACGGGAAACGTACGTTAAAGAGGGATCTTTGCAAGGATCACTGGAAGAGGGAAACGTACATTATTGATGGGAAGGGGAAACAAATGTAATTGGGGGATCATTAGTGAGCGCTGGAACCGGGAAACATACGTTATCGAGGGGTGTTTAGAGGCATTACTATAATAGGGAAACATATCTTCGGTTGCGTCACATACAGCTCTATTCGAATCACCACGCTTTGCGGGAAAATCGCGATTGAATATCTTGGAATCTGATAAGGATTCGAAATTAAAAGTTTTATTAAATAAAATTGTGTAAATATATAGGTGAAGAAGACACATGAAAGTGTTTACATAACATTAAGATATTTGAAAAACATTGTTAAGTATGGCTGTGAACTTATGAATATTTATGTGAAACGCTTAATGTCAACTTTAAAATAAAATCACATCACATCACATACAGAGCTATTCGACGTAACACGTTTTTAAGAAGGAGCGATTGATAATCTCGACATCTAGCGATTTTTCACACTTTAACTTCAACTGTATTCAATAAATGTAGCACGATGGCGTCTTTATATGAAGGTGACATACTGGTAATGAACTGTAGATGGAGTTATATTCTAATTGTTTTACAAACAGTGTTTAATATTACGTTAAATCTTTATATCTGTATGTGAGACGCAACATTTATATTCAAAGGGAATAACACCACATGACGTGTTTTCATGGTATAGTTCTGTATGTGAAACACTCTGTGTTTATTTCAATCTGAATAAATATGCAACGACGGTATGTCATTATGTATAATCTTAAAGAGGGAGCGCAGGAACAAGGGAATATTCAATAATCAGAGAATATTGTAAGTGAAAGCTGAAAAAGCGAAACAAACGGGTTTTTTGATAATCTTTAGAGGGATCGTTGTAACAGAAAAACAAACGTTATTGAGTGATACATTATTGAGAGATCTTTACAGGGATCACTGGAAGAGGGAAACGTACGTTATTGCTGAACAGCGGAAACCTGCGTCATTGAGTGGTCTTTTGAGGGAGTTCTATAACAGGGAATCATAATTATGTGATCTTAAAAGGACGCGCGGGGAAATGGAAACATACACCATTGGTTGACCTTTAGATCGTTGTAACAGGGAAAATGGTCCGTTATTGCGAAAGGCGGAAACATACGTAACTGAGTGATCTTTAGAGGGGCGCGATAACAAGGTAACGTACGTTATTAAGTGATTTATAGGAAAGCACTGTAGCAGGTAAAGGTTATTGATTGATACGAGGATCATTCAATAAGGTCTACCTCCTACATCATAACTTTGCTATTATACAACCCAGTCGTATGAAATATTCTACAATTGAAGCTTTGAATCTCAGCTACAAAATCATAGTAAATTGGTCTGAATACTCATTGCACTTTTCTGGATATGCAGTAAAAACAAAACTTCCATTTAGTACGACGGAAACGGGTAAAAACAGCAACTAAATGTCTCCTGTGCTATTCATTTGGCCAATTCTAAGAGACAAAATGTACCTATCGGTCAATTACAATCGTTCTAAGTTACAAATATCTCTTGAACGGACTCAATACAATACAAGTGATTGTTTCTTGGCGGAAAATGACCTCTAATTAGCCAGAACCAGACCAGGACAGCCATCAATTTTAATACTACCCTAAAGAAACGCTGCAAAAGTAATACTTGCTTTTCATAGGAACTAAGAGATCTTCATTATACAGGGCTAAATGGATATATTTCAAGTCTCTCGAAGATATATTTTTCTATCACTGACTACCTAATTAACTATTGTAAATGTTGCATATAAGGAAAACTGATAAAGTTACTATCATGTTAAGATTTAACATTCGAGGCATCACTGTGGCTTGACTTGTAACAACGAACATTTGAGTTCTACGAAGATTCCTCAAAAAGTGTCTAAAATCTACACTTGATTAAGTCACACACAACCACCGAAATAGACTAGACTGATTATTGGTAATTTCCAGGACATTGTAATAGGCATACTCTACTGGTGGTCTTTTATCTATCTTTTTAATATTCTCTATCAATATATTTACTATTTCTACCGTCCTTATCCATATCGACGATTTAAAGTATTTCAACTAGGCTATGCTCTGACGCCATTCCCACCAATTTCTCACTTACAGTCCATAATATGGAATATTATAATATATTGGATTTTTTTTTCACTCTTGTTTCATAAGAGAACACAAAATTGGGGCAAAATCGGCTTGTGCACCTTAGTTAAGGTGTTTGAACATTCCATATTTTCAAACTCGGTTTTTAGTAATTATCTTGAACCTGAAACACTGATGATCATTCCTTCTTCTATATCGGGTTACTGGTTTCCTCTGTTGAAACTTCTCGTTGGTCCAGTTCCACACGGGATAAACCGATTCCAGTTAGTTCATTGTTTTTCGTTTTCTTCAATTCTGATTCAACCTGTTGAATACAAATGAGCGAGAATTAGACGATAGCGTTATAAAACAGTATGATTACGAAGTCAATGATTTTGAGTTTACATCATTTCTTATTGATCATCTCGTAAATAAACGCTTTACGTCGTTTCACTGGCATTTAAGATTCATTTTCAACAGCCAATACGATGATTCCTTTAAGTTAGTTATTTGAGGCAATGAAGCAATCAAACAATTGACTGACTCATTAGAGCACTTCGTTTGAGTCGCCAGTTTGATTTCTATTCGCTTATTCGAGACTTTATTAATGTCTGTCGCTCTTTATATACAAAACAAACCCGGAAATATATTATACAGAAAAAGCCCCGGAAATATATAATATGCAAAATAAATCTCGGATATATACGCCGTATACATGTATACAAAATAAA
The DNA here is from genome assembly GCA_035610835.1 of Ophiura sarsii. Taxonomy (NCBI): domain Eukaryota; kingdom Metazoa; phylum Echinodermata; class Ophiuroidea; order Amphilepidida; family Ophiuridae; genus Ophiura; species Ophiura sarsii. The sequence continues at coordinate 85,780,882 of CM069441.1, read as the reverse complement.
CCTCGGAAATGAATACAAAATAAACCCCGGATATATGGTATAACCTGAATACGCGGAACGACTTTGTAGAACGATATATTTACAATTCTATATGTTTTCATCCAGAATTGTTTAAAGATATATTAAGAACCAGGATGTCGTCCCCCCCCCCCCCCCCCACACACACACCCCCACACCTTCTAATATTTGTTTATGTCGCGCAACAACGCCAAACCAAATGGTCAAATTACTGACTGGGGCAAAAAAGGTACCCTCTTTCCTGGGGTAGGGTGACCCATAAAAGTTAGAGCATAGGATGACGAAGCCGACAATTAATAAATATGGTGAAAAGAGGGTGTTAGAATGACATTATTTGAAAATATAGTATGTGTGGTCAATCCCTTTATGGGCCAGTATTCTGTTGAATTATCTTTATTGTAGAATTCATAAAATATTATGACAAAGAAACATATAGTGCAATCAGTTCCGAATTGGCGAGAAATTTTCGGTGTTGATCTCTTCGCGCGCAAAAGTAATCCAAGCGTACGCGAGCAATTATGGCCGTATGGTTTATGGTTTAGGCCGCACGTAAGCGTCACAAATATGATGCACAGTGAGCTCGTTACATTCATACGCGCTAACGTTCTTCTATATTCATTCGCTGCTGTAATGAGGCTTCGCCAATTTGAAACTGATCAAACCATAGACGCTACCTGCTTTAGTTGTTCCTTAAGCTTTCGATTCTCTTCACGAAGAACGCCATTTGATTGGTCAGAGTCGATTTTATCAGTAGTTATATTAGAGCGACTTTTCATAGTTGTTATTGGTTCGCCGTCGGGATATTTAATCACTGATATTATCTACGGTATAAAAACAACAGGTAAACCTTAAAACTCATCTCATCGCGTCATCAAGGTGATGTTGCGATCAAGTCACTGGCCTGCCACACAGGGTTCCGGGTTCAATCCCTAGTGCGACCAAGTACAAGTTTGTACCCGTCCTTCACCGATCGCTTTGTGAACGCCTGCCAGGGTGTTATGGGTTAATGTGCTAACCACAGTATAAAATAGGGACACACGCTTATAAAATTATAAAGATTGCACAGACAGCAAGGAATTGATGAAGACGTCGAACCTTATTAACGACTACAGTTAGTATTGAAAGGCTAAAATGTTTACATTATTGTTGATCTTGTTCTATGTTCATACACAGGAAAATTAATCCTATAATTTTATCATGAATTATGTAAATGTGTGCAATATTGATGAACCAATTATCTATTTTATTTCATTTATAGTGGAGGAAGGGTGACTTGACGTCATCGATCTATTATGGTTAATGCTCACCTTTGGAATGAAAATAACTATTAGTGTAATCGTTGTGCAAAATATTATGATGCAACTGGTGAATATATATAAGGCAGATGGATCGTCACTGATGATGAAGCTCACGGATAGTCCTATTACGCATAAAATGATGACGTTATACACACTTATGCCTATCAGTTTGCTGTCGTTGAGGGCTGGAATAGTAACCTACGTTGGGGTAACAACAAATCTATCATTGTTAATAGTGATCTCTCCTAATTTACATTTTTCTAATGATTTTCATGCTAACAATACTCAAGTAGGTCATTATTGAGAAATAAAGAAAAAAAGTATAATGCATGTAATATATTTATTTTTTGTATCGCGCTTCGAGCACCATTTTGGTGGATTAGTGCGCATTATAAATCCACATTATTATATTATTATTATTATATAATATAAGCCTTTACCTTTCTCGTTTCCCAGGCCAGAAATGCCCCGAAGATCAACAGAAGTCCTTTATATGCGTACAGTGGTATAAGCCAATAGAACATTAGATTGCATGTACAGAATTTTACATAGGGTACTAGGCGCTGATTAGCTACGTCTGGATCGTCCTGTAAAATAAATAATTGGTACCCGATTCCTTTTAAACACTTGGTGATAACATTTTGTTTGGTTCCAACGCGGTGTCATTTTGATGAAATCAGATCGGTTTTTATAAGCGCTCATGCTACAATGTTCATTTCTTTCAGTGAGTGACAAGATGAGATTACAGAAGACATGTTATGGATAGCGGAACAGAATTGCTATGTAAGTTACATGGTAACTCGCGACACATTATATTATGTATTGAATCCGTGTGCTCAGACAAACGATTAGGTATTCTTGTCAGCTTAATTGAAGCATTCTTAATTTTTGACAGACTATTTTAGATTTTTGGCCCTTTGCGATGTACACACCCGCTTAATTTGTTAAATGACCTTCCTAGAAGACAAATCCACTAAGAAATGATCTTTTGCTCTCGTGGTCACGTGATTACTCGAGATGACCCTACTAACTTACTCGTTCTAATAGATCCTTTACTCCGACTTGTAATGGATCAACAATTTGCCACACTGCTAAAATTAACACATCGATTGCAAAAAGAACGAAAACCATGATAAAGAGCTGGTTGTCAGTGATAATCTATGAAGAAAAAGAAGACATATTTACTACAGGGTTATGGCACAAAGGTCAACTGAGGTAAACGTCACCCTGTTTTAAGTTCAAAGATGTTTTAAGATGTTAGGGATATTTTAACAACAAATAAAATAATACTCACCACTCGTTTAGGCTGTTTGAAAGCAGCAACTTTATGCACTCTCCACGTTTTACTGAACATGGAGCCAAACGCTAAAACGAATCCAACGGAGAACACCCAAGCTCGGACCTAGAACAGTGGTTACACCAAAAATACAAAATATGTAAGGTTTGTATTATAATTATCCACGGGAACAGAATTCATTTTTTAATTTGTATCTATTTCAGTGCATGAAATAGAGACTGCCAAATATTTAATTCAAATAACTCGATTTCAATCTGTTATGAGGGGGTTAAAAGTACACAAAAGAAGTGAAAAACAGCTCTCGGCTAGATATTCGAACCGACGACCTTGGGAACGTACAGACGACACTTTTACCATGTGACTTAGGATTTATGTATAGATACGGTGATAACTTTCAATAATTCACTAAATTCATAACGGCTTCAGAGAGGTCCTACAAAATTAAAAGTCAATCAGTTGATTTATATTTTACCTGGCACGAAATTATCTCGATAGCTTCAGAAACCAAGGTGCTGTCCAGGCCAGCAATAAAGATACTGGTATAAATTAATATGGCTCCAAGTAGAATCAGATTATTTAAGTTTGGACTTGACATTCTTACAAATCTGTGAATAAACAACATTGAACAAAACATATATTAAAAAGGAACATAACAACAAGGTATCGATCATTTATCGAACTGATTTTTTTAAAGCGGTAGGAATTGATTTATAATTGTTAACAATGTATTGAATGCATTTGAATACAAATATAGCCTTTTTCTGGAAATGAAATTGTTTTGTGAGCATGGATATCAAATCAAGAGAAAAATTAACCATTTTATATTTTAATATTGCAGCGCCCTCTATTGCTAAAACATTGTCAGACTGGCAAATTGTCTGAATTGCGCCACTTAGAGACCCCCAGTTAAAAAGGTAATAGAAAGAGTGTCAGAATGATCCTACTGTTTACATTCTCAACAATATATAATGTGTATTCATTTACTTTCAACAGAAAACCCTTGCTTCAAAATCGAGAGTTCTTTACACATGCTATAATATCGGATCTGGTATGCGCCTGTACTGGCTTATTGTGCATGTCTTTTATCGTTTATTATTGGGATTAAACTACTTATTTTGATTTTGAAAAAAATATCGAATTGAAATAAATCGAGACCATCAGATACATACTTCTGATTTCGATAAAAAATGTTAAATGCAAGAAAGAATAGCGCCAATACAATTCCAATTCCGGCTAGAAGACACATGGCTGTGTAGAGATACCAATCGATTCCTTCGTGTATCCGCACAATGTTGATTATTGTTTTTGGAGTGTGGTCTAAAGGAACTTCGCCTCCTGCAAAAGGGTTTTAAAATAATCTGATTACTAAGTCAACGTGTTCCTAGTACGTCGAAATACATGTACCTCATCCTCACTATTGTGTACATGTTAATCATTTACGAAAACCTTAAAAGTATAATATAACACACTAAATATCATTCTTATTAATCCGTCAGAGTAACAATGTTGTTAGATCATTATAATCCCGATATGCCACTTACTTCAAGTCTACTGTAACAATAACATCCGTAGCAACCGATAATTACCTGCCCATGTTATGTTCTCAAACAGCTCTATACTGCCCCCATCGTCAGGAGAATATATCCCAATTTGCTTCTCAACAAATTCTAGATAAAGAGAAATACATGTAACTCTACAGTGACTATTGGGAAGAGGGCGACATGACACAACATTTCGTGTTTCTAACAACACGGTATCCTCCTAAATCTGTGAACATACGCACAGAATACAACGTATCGCAATCTGTGGTGTTGGACCACATATATATTCAATGCGATTTATTCCGTTAGCGCCCTCAATAGTTTAAGATTGTAGGATATCCAATATTTATAGTTTAAGATTGTGGGATATCCAATATTTATAGTTTTAGATTGAGCCATCCTTGTTTTTACCTCCCCGACCACCAACCCCCTGAGTGTTTTGGCATATAATTAGATTGCGAGACGTTGTATTCTGTGCGTATGTTCACAGATTTAGGAGGATACCGGGTTGGTTTCTAAATATACATGTTCTGGTTGGTTTATATTTAAGATTGATACTGCCCTCTCTTGATTAAGTATTGATCATAATTTTCCTTTTGTCTTAATTGTGTCTTCTTGCCCCAATAAAAGCTTGGTCTAGTTAAACCGTCAGAAAATTTGGAAAATTGGTTTCAGAAGGTTGCTTCCATATGAAATCTAGATTGTACACGAAATCGATGTTCGAAATTCTAAATACCACAACAAAAGAAAGTATTGATCACATTTTGGATTTATGTTGTCCCATTAAATGAAATTTGTGATTTATTCACTATTTTCATCAGATATCATAACTCCACATGTCTCAACAAGTAAATGATCATAAAAAAGAATCATTCAAAATGTTGTTCTTTTATTTATTTGGTCAATACTTAATATTTTGTTCGTTTGACGAATTGGTCAATGTATTCCTTTAAAAATAGAACAGACACTTACCAACTAATAATTAGTTTATATAATGTTGACTGTACCTTTGTTTTTTCTGCACACAAATGGCATTGCTTTAGAACAATTGGTAGCAGTCCATTTGCCATTTCTGCTCAAATCAACACTCACACATCGCCGTTGATAGGGAGGCGAGGGCGGTAATTCAAAGTTGTTTTTAAGCCATATCACATCAACAACGCCACCTGTATATAGCCATTTATAGTCGGTGCCATTCCATACCAGTCCAATGTAGCTGCACCAAGAATAAGGGGAACAAATAAAAATATATAATTAAAGCATCAATATTTTGTTACTGTGTTTTATATATTATACATTTTGGTGGAGGGTGGGCTAGGAAATTTAAGGAGGTTCAAGAAAGTGTTGAAGCTCCAAAAAGGGGGCCAACAAGTTTTGAAAACTCCTAAAGAGGGGGGTCAAATAAGGTTGAACACTCATTAATATCCAACATTTTGTGGGGGGGGGGGGGGGGGGGCTTCGCCCACAGACTCCTGCTTACCTATGCACATTATTGTTATTCATAGTTTAGTCATATTTAACAATTCAAACAATGTCGTGTCGGCATACGAATAGGTAAGGATCCACATCTGTATGGGTGGGTGCCGGGGCAGGTGAGGTACCCCGCAGCCCTACCTGTCCACAGTGTGAGATCGGACATGTGTGCAGGGATTCTCTTTTGTTTATATAAGTCAATCTCCAAGTGCAGGGCCCACAAGGGCCGAGTCTGAGTCGAAGTATATCGGGCTGGCCGAGTCATGAGTCCAATTCTAATTCCAGGTAAAAAGCGTAGGCGTGTCCAAGGAGTGGAGGACGGACAGGGGAACCGCGTCCCCCACCTTTGACTTTCATTCGGGGGCACCGATTCAAAAAAAAGGTTAAATGGTCTACTTAAATCCAATTTCAAAACTTCAGTCGGGGGAATCAAAACCAAATGTAGTATAAAAATAGTCATTTTTTCGCTAGCTATGAGCGCATAATATCCAGGAATATCATATGAAGCCCATTTAAAGAAAATGGCCAGTTTTGTGTAAATAGCAAAAAACAAACAAATGTTGCGCTACGCGGCCGCGCATGTGTTTCAAGATAATCGTGCAAAATGGTGTGAAGTCAATCGGAAAATGAAGACCGTGCCGCCCCCACCACAGAAATCCTGACACGCCACTGGGAAAGATTAAGTGTGAATACTAACTCGCTCAGGATTCTTCACCCTCTGCCCTCCAAGCTGTTTCCATGTGTAAAATAGAATACTATGTACCGGGTATAATATTTCTGATAAAATCGAGAATAATCAATGCTTTAGAATTTCACAGCAAAGGTCTTAATTAATGTAAACTAGTATACTTTAAGTATGTTTCTTGACCTAGACAACAGGAAAAATGTTCAGTAAAAGGGTGGGGGTAAAAAAAGTGTCGGTTTCAGTTTTTTAAGAAAAAGGTGAGTAGCAAGTAATGTACCAAATTAATATTGTCCAGCTCCACCCCCCTCCACCCCCTTACCAACAAACTATTTATAACGCTCCATACGTCTAAAGAGGTACATTTACATCAATGTCAATCTATAAATAATCAGTTTAAGTTGATGTCAAGACATGCATACTACGGAATGTATAGACTTATTTTAAAAGGTTTAATGTAGCATGAATTAAGCTCAAGTGAAGTATTTTAAAAGGTTTAATGTAACGTGTTAAGTGAAGTAAAACTGTTTTATATAACATCATTTATTCCATACGAAAAACTCAAAACACGAAAAAAAACTCGAAATAAAGATGCACCTAATATATTGGAATGTCTTCTACAATTGCAGCATCGATTTTGTATATCTCTGACTTAGATATAGTATTAACTCCTTAATGCATTATTTTCTTAATATTATTTACTGTCTTACTAATGATAACTTAAATCAAAATCAATGTCAATTTATAAATCATCAATTTAAGTTGAGGTCAACACACGCGGACACAACGTAGTGTAAGACTTATTTTAAAAGGTTTTATGTAGCATGAATTAAGTTCAATCAAGTGAAACAAATATGTTATGTTATATTTATTTACATCAACGTTTTATTTCATATTCACGCCATAAAGTCAAAACATACGTGCAATAAAAACACAATCGTATTACTCATACAAACCAAAAACTACCTGCATCTTTCCTTCTTTTTTAAATAATCAACTTTTATTGTGTTTAGATAATCTACCCTTTCCATAATTTCAACTAGTAAACATGTTTTATAAAGCATTTTATACGAAAACAATAACAATACGCCATATCACTTTAGAGACATCTGGTGCACCTGGTGAATAGGACATTTATCTTCAAAGAAAAATAACTGTTCGACAAGCTCGACCGACCAAACTGTTTGCCTCCCTGTTGTGGTTTTTAAAAATAAAAATAAATTAAACGGAACAATTTTCGGAAAAGCACTAAATTGTTGGCAAATGCTTGAATTTATTTTTAAGGTTTGAACATTTTCAAATGATTTGAAAGGTTTTTAAAAAATGGTCGAGATTAATCAAAATGTTCAAGTACGTTAAGAGCAAATCTCCCGAGTAGTAAATCCAATTGTTATTAAATCGTAAATGGAGTGTAGTAGTTCTGAGACTAGGTATGGGGCGATTTTGCTACTTCGTTTAATTGATGACTTGGTATTGACATGGTATTGACAATGGTACCGAATCGAACTCCAAACATGTTAATCTTATGTCTTACGTATAGTTTTGTCTTATGTATCGAGCAGAAATAATCGTCATTTTTTAGTTTAACAATTATCGTTGCAGCAGTGTTTCCACAAACGATCACCTTGTTGTCATTCACTTAACAGTTTTCATAAATCAAATACCTACCATGAATCAGGTTTTGCTTGTAAATCCCATCGCATCCAAATGTCAACTAGGAATTGTTGTTCTTCTCTATTAATGATGGTTGTTAAATAACCACCATGCTGTACACATTGTTCATTGGCTAAATCAAATGGTAACCAGTTAACCATGAACGAAAAACAGTCGTCGCCATAACTGTGCCAACCTGTATCGCATGATGCTGTGCACAAAATACAAAAATGGTCGTGTCGTTACAATAACATTCAAATTTATTGAATAGTACGTTTCCTTTGAATTTTTTAAGGTATTGAAAACAAATGCTCTCGGTCAAATGCAACAAGCATCACTATGGGTGTACAGATCTTCGAAAATGTAAGACCTTTGATTCTAAGACATTTTATCAGTTCACGCAGCATAAAGGTCAAAATACTTTTATTCATTCATTCATTTCTTGATTGACCCTAGAACGTGGCAGTGGGGATGGAACGAAGAACAGGGGGAGAAGGTTAAATAGAAAAATGCGAACAATTATGTCCGCCGGCCATGAGAATTGAACACGGGTCGGCCGCATGACAGGCGAGATATACCACCACTCAGCCACGGGGGGAGGGCTTCACAGGCTAAAAAATCGGAGACCACATATACCCGTATTTTAGTGCTACATGAGATAGAACTTGTACGCGCGCAAGTATTAACTTAAAAGTGGTGCTGGCCGTGTTGTTTCTGTGTTACGTAGTAGGGTTAGGGTTATTCATTTACATTACAAATGTGTGATATTTTACATTATAGGTTCTTGAAATCTCTCTCTGAACTGACTGTCAACGATGAAACCACCGAATGAAACCTTTTCCGATGTATTCTTACCCTTAAATTGTTCGATGCGAAAGCTAGCAACTCGATCACCACCCACAAAACTCACAGATCCCTTAAAAGTAACACATAATGATGGTCAACTATGATGCCATTACGTTGTATTTTAATACCATACCATTACATTGCCATTACGTTGTATTTTATGTTGTGATGATTAACAGCCCTTAAAAGGGCTGTTAATCATCACAACATGAAATATATCAAGCGCTGTAACTTTTGAACTATTAATATGATGTATATAAAAGGAAATTAGTCGGATAATCCATTTTTTGGTATCAAATTTCAAAAGATTTTAACCCCAAAATCACTCTTTTTAGGCTCAAAATTTGCTGCATTCGTAGCAAATTCAGTTTTTAGTAAAAAACGCTGAAATTGCACCAAATTCATTTAATCGAAGTTCTCTAGGTAGGTTTTTGGGTGTTTTTGGGGAATCTTATTATTTATTTATTTTTGAATTATTGACCAAATAGTGCCAACAATGTGATTTTCATGATTTTGGAGGTAAAAATGACATTAATTTTGTGGGCACTTTTTGGTCAATAATTCAAAAAATAAATAAGATATTCAAAAAACCCAAAAACCTTCCTAGATCAGATATTAAAAATATGGTAAAATTACATTCATAATTATGAAACTAAAATACCTTCAATTACTTCAAAATCAGATTGTTAAATAAGTTGTCTTGGTACCAGGATGATTTATTTCCGAGTGTTTTTTCGTTCGTTAATAGAATGCCATGGTTTGACAACGCGTTTTCGGTTATGACTGCAACTTGACACACAAGTGAACACACCCTACGGAATGTTGTATAATGAAAATCGAAAAAAAGTCTATTGAAAAATGCTTTGGAATCAGATTTCATTATGATTTAATAAAGTTCTGTGATGGGGGATTTAACGAAAATACAGTCAAAGTAGATTTACGTGTCCGGGAAAGTATTTCCTGATAGTCACCCTTCTTTATAAGAGAGAGAAAAATATGTGTGAAAATTTGAAAAAGATCACATAATATTTTGCTTTAAAAAATTTGGAATATAGCTTAGTATTATACTGCTTGAGAGAGTAGGGGTTATTACCAAGTCAAAACCCAAAGATGTCAAGCTGTGGCAGAAGCGTTAAAATTAGAACCGTGCTTAAGCTGACAGAGCCCAATAAGAATGTTGACATTGTTATTTTAAAGACACAAAATGCAAACCTCAAACTCATGCAGTTCTTTTAATGTCTGGTATTGCCGATACATATTAGCCAAAGTAGCTACTTGGAATAATAAAGTGATACACTTTATTTATTTTACAGGCAAATAACAATACATTGCATTTGACACTCAATTAACGGTCATTGTATTAAGGCTGTGAATTAAGAAAGGTCAATCTTACCGAAACACCATCATAATGAATGTCTTGCAGAATATCTAGAAACATTTGGGCCATTTCGTAATCATCGTAAGTAAAATCTTCCAGACGCCGTGTCCTTAAATCGCGGAATGTCTTTGTTTTTAATATTTCCACACTTTTATTTAGCGTGAGAGCAACAGCCCACATAGCGTCATAAGAATACGGAGTTCGGGCATTCCACGTGAACATCTGGTTCTCGGGCTGGTCATATCTTGTTTGTAATTCTGTTTCAAATTCTGACACTGTCTGTAGATTAGAATCGATAATATGATAGCATAATGGATTCTTCATCAAAGGGTGGCTATCCCTTTCATTAATCTATTCATTATTCCACAGGGACAAGGATCATGTCAAGTGACATATTTTCTGTTAAAATTTGAAATAAGACTAATGCAATATTAGGAGAATAACTATACTTTATTAGCTGTTTTACTATATACAGTCCTCAAAATAAGTAACTGACCAGGTAATAAATATGCTCTCAACTCCAAAACTATAGCTCCTACGTAAAAATATTAGAAGATCGATTGGGACAAGGCCACAACTATAGACCGCGAATCGGACAGAACAACAAGATGGCTTAAAAATACAATTTGGATTCGGAGAAGGGGGAGAACACACTCAACTAAGATGAGGGGTCTTATACTTATGATCAACTCGTCGGAATTACACCCGCTACAACGGCGGTTCCCAGCAACAGGAAATCCCTAATTCCTGTTGCCTCCAGACAGAGTTGCCAGTCTGATGAAGCTGCTAGTTTAGCAGTGAAACGTAACTAAAATTGTGAGTATCTATTTCACATTTTATTGGATTTGTACAAAACGAAATCATATCTCAGATCTATTAGTTACTACTATTATGTAGGCCTAGGAGCTACAGTTTTAGAGTTAAGAGTATATTTATGACCTGGTCAGTTACGACTGAGGACTGTACGATTATCTTATAATGTATAGGCTGTACCATGTTTGGAGACGTGTATGGTCGCCGAATAGCAAAACAGCTTAGAACTATATTTATTCTCATTCTTATTTATTGGTTATTTCGATTATTATTGGTTATTTTGATATTTTATCACAAAATAGCGCAGTTTTTTAGATTTATTTTAAATCAAACAACAACAAATTCCCTCCATGCTTCGAATTAATCACGTTCTTAGCACACGCGCACGTGTCAACGCTGCGTTACACGCACAACGCATATGCCGGCGACTTTGTGTAGGGCGCGTAAACGCGATGATCAAAATGTCTCGAAATTACCTTGTTAACATCGTCATTTCCACGGGTTTAAAATAGTATCCCCAATGGCAAATTTGGTGTGGTCTTAAAGGTCCGGAGCTATTAATAGTAGTTTGAACCCTGACAATTCCTAAATGAACCAATGACATGCCGTTTAATAAGAGGTCTTTGGCATAAACGATCTTTCGATTAAGGTCTATGATTGGCTTTTGTACGCACGCGACGTTTTATAACCTCTTTTTAATACTCGGTTTGGTATATTAATAGATACGAGCACAGAGCGTCTGTCTGGTATTCAGGTAACGAGGCTATTATTTCCAGGAATTTTATTTCTGGGTATGACAATTTCTTCGTCTTTCGATACAGTATTGAAAAACAAACTGAGTGATTACCGGAACATGTTTGCTGCTATTCCTTGTCAAATAATTGAAGTTCAAGGTTAAGTAAGTGGTAAAGCATGATTTTGGGACAATGTGGCGATCAAACGATTCTAATCTTGTGTCGAAAGAAATCAACGAAGCTAGCATTTTCAGCTTAACATGGTGATGACGCACACCCACTCAGTGAAGTTTTGACAGAATATTTTGGAGAGTCAAGTGACGATAAGCTTCACTGATTTCAAGGCCTTTTTCTCTAATTCAATAATTCAGTGGTTATTCACTTCAATTTATCATAATTTCACTTTGGAATGGCCTATTATAACAACTTTGGTGTTATTTTAAAGCTGAGGACATCTTCTTTCTCAAAATGTGAAAAAAGAAGAAATGTTTGTTTTGCTACTTTACTCTCACTTTGTGGTGCCATGTCACATGCGTATGAGGCATACGTACTAGTTCACATGATGATTCATTCGACGATTTATTAGAAATTCAGATAACGCGTTACCCATTGCCATTGTACCATCTATGTACATTGCCGGCCAAAGTAGCTGATTATATTAATGAATCTGGACCAAATGTTGCAAAGGACGAACATATAACGATGGTCTTTTAAATGTCAATAACACATATCCATGTGGATTGAATGATGAATATTGCACATTAGTACATACATTTCTGTAAAACTTGCAAACAAATATCGTCAAAAATATTTATCGGTAATTAACATTTCCTGATGATTTTATTTAAAGATATTTCGACATATTCATTGATTTTAAGATGATCAAAGACACGATTATCAAAATTGAAAATGTTTTGTGATCATCTGAGGTGATATAGATATTTGTTATAATTCTAATTAATTTGTGTGAGATTATTCGGTAAAAAATGAACTTATTTGTCCTCAGGAACGACATGATCACAGAACAATAACTCTGAATTCAATATAGTTATAGAGTCAATGATTACTTGCGATACATTGATGCGATCAAACCAACACATATTGTAATTGATTCTCCCAAGCTAACTTACAATGCCTGAGACGGTCGGTCGTTCGCTGGTACCCGTATATAGACTCTCAGTGGAGATGTAAAGGGAGCCCTCAACAGCTTGTCTCATCTCTTCTCTGGTGCAATCGATGTTATTATCTTGTTCGAGATACCAACCCTTTTTGTACCAGCCCAGTAGAAGCCAAGCGTAACTTTCCCCTGTCATTCCTAATTTGTAAGCCTGTGTTGACAAATATATCGATATGATAATAACTAATACCAATGCATTAATGCCAAAGTTGTCAGATTACACTTTGATCAAATGATAGTATTTCATTTCTCAAATATTATGGAAATAATCTCAGAGTTCTGTTCAATCATCGCTATTATTGCTTTACTTTGATAACTTATTCACTTTATTTTTTCTTCATTTTAAAATATTTATCCTTTCTGACTTTATTTAATATTGCTTAATTAAGATGAGATGTATTTTACAGGCTCCCACTTTGTGAATTAAAAATGAGTCAGTCTGTTTATATTATCCTATCAATCGGTTAGCTATTATAGGCAGAAATGTCAGCCAGTTGCTGAGATATTTGGATTTTGTTAACGATATTACTGTTCAATTGTGTGTGTGTTACTTAGGAAATTGGTATTACGGTTCGAAAGACACAGATACATGGCATTAAAGGAAGGGTCCCGCAAGCACAAAATTGAGCTTTATTTGTTAGAAAAATAATTATCGAGCCGAAGTTACGTAATTATATAGAACAAAACACCGTACTAGACACAAAAATGAATAAAAACTGCCATCACTCAACATGCACTTTTTAAAATTCGCGGCGATTAAAAGTCCCGGTGTCGATGACGTCATGGGAATCGGTGCTCAAATTTGCGCATGTGCATTGTACAACTATGACATCATCGACTCTGGGACTTTCGATCGCCGCGAATTTTAAAAAGGGCATGTTGAGAGATTCTGGTTTTTATTTGTTTTTGTTATAAGTGTGGTGTTTTCTTCTATATAATTACAAAAGTTGGGCTCGATAGTTATATTTCTAACATATAATGCACACTTTTATGCTTGCGGGACACCTCCTTTAATCGATGCTTTTAAAAACCCTGAATAGAATCAGGCATGCGTGGCATGTCACAAAATTTGATATGATTTTAAACTGACTGACCCTCAGTTTATACAGTACACAGTATCAGTATATCTTAACATTTCAGAAATCATTAGTTACGTATAGATTAGCGGGAAATTAGATGATTTGATTAAAGTACTAATGCATAGGAAATTGGAAAACACACCTCACAAAATACTCTCCGTGCCATCGTTTGGTACATATTGATCACAATAATTTTCGCATCTTGATTCTGCAAAGTAAGCATGAAAAATCAGTCAATATTTATTACCATGAGTGACATGGAACGTGTGGAACGTGTGACCATTCAAGCATCTATTAAACGCTCCGTTTTAGCGGGACAATATTATAAGTACTTAGCTTTTAACCACAATAAAACCTCACTTAACTTGACATATTCCTTTCTTTGTGTAAAAGCAGTAAAAAAAACCATTTAAAAGCAGGACCCACATAAATTCAAAATAAATACGAAATAAACCCATTAACGTTAGTCAATTTAATGAATTTGTCAGGGAATATTTTTGATTAACATAAATCGAGGGATGTACTACGAGCTTACCAGCTCCAAATTTACTGCCAGATCAGATTGTGATGGGCCGTTCATATAATAGACGATGTAGCCATGCGCAACGGACTACATAGGGGAATCGCACCTGGCCTATTCTATGCAAATCCAATTTAATCGGTGCATGACGTCCAATTCATAGGATTAATCGTGCTGGTCAGAAGTCACAAACTGGTCCAAAAAAAAGTTTCACTTCTAATAATGTTGAGAAATGCACCAATTCTGATTAAACGGGACAAAACTTAAGTTTTACATACTTAATGTCCCACAAACTATATATTGTTGGAAAGCTTAAGATTCAAGGTTTTTTATTTTTGCAAAAAAGAATCAAATCATACAGGGTGTGTACAATTTTTACAGGGTGGAACATAACAAATTTGATCGTTTTTGCTCCTCACAAAATAGTTTGATAGTTTGTACAATTAGGGTTTAGCTGAAAATAGTCACCAAAATCAGAACAACCGCAGAAGGTGCTACCAAATTTGCTAAGAATCATTTGCCCAAAATGTACACAGGAAAAGTACAGGGTGTCTAAAATTATGATGAAATAATGCATAAAATTAATGTTTGTATATAATATTCTATGAAATTTAGTTAGCATGGACCATTTAATTTAAAAGAAAATGATTATCAAAATGAACTACATGAATATCGTTAAAGTTCCTTTTATTTTGAATACAGGGTGGTCCAAAATAGGTCTAAATAGCAAATTTTTCATTAAATCTATGAACAATTCTGTGAAGAAACACTTCTGGCTTTTTAGTTAAATGTTTTACTACCCAGGGTAGAAAAGGACTGAAGATTCACACAAATGAAATAGAGAGACTGCGATTTGGCCATTGTTTAATCAATAAAATGAATAAAACTGTGTATTTTTTACATTAAAACACTCCCTGAATTGAACATCATATTCTAGTAGAGAATGTCTAGATAACAATTCAATATTAGTATTCATAGTAGCAGGCACATGTTATTAACACATATGAGAAATTTGAAAACTTTCCTATGTATACTTTTAAAATGGCATCAATTTCAAAAGTTCTAGTTTTCCGCTATTTTGTGTACAAACCTATGGGCTCCTCGTCCACCGGCTCCTCGTCCACCGCTCCCACCCTTGACTCACTCGACGTTTAGATTGATAACTTTACTGTTGCTAAACATGTGGCTTTAATTCTTTTTTTATTCGGTAGCTGGATAAATTGTCTTTAATATGATACCAAAAATGTTATGTTTTTTTGACAACTTCTATTTAAAATAGAGACACGTATCACGATTTTAAGGATTTTTTGAAACGATCCCATCTTATTTGATATACCTATTAGTGACCTGTGACCTGCTACCAAATTGGCTTGCATATCATGAAACAGGTGTGTCTTCTTTCTGAAAATTTTAAAGGAAGGGTCCCGCAAGCACAACATTGAGCATTATTTGTTAAAAAAATAATTATCGAGCCGAAAAACGTAATGATATAGAACAAAACACCATACTAGTCACACAAAAGAATAAAAACTGCCATCACTCAACATGCAATTTTTAAAATTCGCGGCGATCGAAAGTCCCGGTGTCGATGACGTCATGGGTATCGGTGCTGAAATGTGCGCATGTGCATTGTATAACTATGACACTATCAACACTGGGATGTGCATGTTGAGAGATTGCGTTTTTTATTTGTTTTTGTCATAAGTGTGGTGTTTTGTTCTATATAATTACAAAATTTGGGCTCGATAGTTATTTTTCTAACAATTAATGCACACTTTTATGCTTTCGGGACACCTCCTTTATTATTATTATAGAGCATTTATAAGGCGTTTTTCCAAAAAAAAGATCAAAGCGCCGTACACAATACAAATAACAACATTATAAAATATTAAAATGATACAATCAAAATATATAGATGAGGTGACCGTTGTTTACATCAGTAGTGTTTACAAATTGATTAGCGCCTGGTCTAAAGACATGCTAGAGGTACTAGTCCATGACTACTGCATACATCATACTATTTGAAAGCAAAACACACATCACTGAGCGCCAATTTTAAAAGCACATGCCCTTATGGTGCGTACGCATACTGCCGGGCAACCAGATTTAGTACCTGATCTCTCATCGTGCTTAGGGATACAGACCATGACTACTGCACTATTACACCGTAGTAAGCATGGTAAGTAATCATCAATCAAGTGTTAATTAAAGCACATTCCCTGTAGGTGCGCACGCATACTGCCGGGCACTACGTCACCGGTCACACCATCAATACACAGGGTCAATGCCTAAACACAGTGTATATTCCTGACAAGAGGGTAGCTAATCCAACATATAAATAACTTCTATATTTGCGAGGAAGTGGGATAGGAGTTTTCTATGTTGTCGTCATCCTTTATTTGTGATTTGCTGACAGCCTCCGGTACCGTCTGATTACGATACTAAATCCAGGACGGTTGAGAAAGGTGTGAAACAATTAAACAAATAAATACCTTAATATTTTGCACCTGATTAGCGGGATTTTCAGCAAAACTCTCGGATATGATCAGTGTGATGTTGGCTTCCTTTAGCAGGGTATGCAGGTTATCGATTGCCTGAAATAAATGTAGTATTGTCAATAATGTGAATTATAATTGTCGTTATTGTATTTTATAAAGTGAAGAGGACCGGAGTTCGAGACCGTGTATTTTAAGGTCTTTGTTAATTTAATTCACGCCAGGTAGTCCGAGTCATTTCACATACTCGGCTGATAACATTTGCTCGATCCTCATGTGAATTTAATTGAGTTTTGCTAGTCATAGTTCACAGGTTCTACTAGAATCATGTTTAGCTAATAGTTACTATATATATATATATATATATATTTCGGCCGCTTGAGACTCTCAACAAAGGCTTGTATACATTAGCGCTCGTTCATCTGTCACCCACGTAAACATAGCCTCTGTGATCGAATGGGTCCCTCGCCGCAATAGGGAAGAGGGACCGTGGTTCGACACCACGTATCTTTTAGAAGGTCTTTTCTGCCAATTAAATTTGTCCGAGTCTGTATATATTTTATTTTCTAAAAGTTAATGTCATTGTAATGCAATTAACTTTTTAGTTATTTAGTAACAGGACACACAGCACAATACAAAAAATGGAATATATTCTATCAATATGTATGCCATACCAAGGAGAACAATTCCTGGTTTTCATGAATTGTAGCCACTCGTTTCCATCCGAATTGTTCCATCAATTTTATTCTTGCAGGATTATATTTCGAATCAGGCAGCACAACGCGGTAGAAATATGGGTAGGTCTTCTTGTTGGAGAGAGCGGGAGACGAGGCAGCATATGAGACCTGTTTGAATAGACAAATGCTGGTCAATCATGTCTTAATTGGGCGGCGGTATTATACAAATACTATCTCATGAATATTTATGAGGTGTAATAACGCATAATTACGTACGGCCGGTCGTATTACATAGTGACGTATGGGAAACTTTGGTCGATTTTTGGTGTGTTGTTTAAACATATAGTTTTACTTTATTAGTTTTTTCAAAGACTCGAGTTTCAATGAAAATTGAGTTGGTGTACAAAAAGGTTAACACAAATCACTATGTAATGCTACCGACGAATTTATTTGCGTAATGATGCGAATGCGATTTTTGCCTGAAATTAGTTAACACAAACAGTTTACACAAATTATTTCTGGATACACGTGAATTTGCACTATAGCACGCATTCGATGTTTGAATATATTCTAAGTATAATCGAAAATTCTGATCACCAGGAACCGGTTAATCACATAAAAATCTTCTTATTTGCAGGAAAAATAATTACTGTTGAAAACACGAGGTCGATGCGTGCAAATTCTCCAGTCTAGGATGTGTATTTTGTCTAAATAAAGGATTGCAAATGAGGCAGTTGTGATCCCACTGACCACAATCGGCTGTTGTTTGCACTCACAACACTATCATTTTATGCTTTGGTTTTTCTCCGGACGTAATTTCCTTTTTTATCATAAAAATGTGTATACTAACAAAATATTCATTTTGTACGGATCATTTTGTACTGATTTGTTTTTGTTTGCTAATGATGTAGTTACACCGGGAATTGCACATCAAGCATGCTGATATTATAGCGACGTAGCAGTCTGACGAAGTTCTAATGTGATGGATTTGAACTGCAATGTGTAATGAATAGAATATTAAATTGCAATGTCGCGTACGTTATGCTATACCACCTCTCATATACGTATAGAAAACTGGCATCAGATCGTATGGTTTCACACCTTATCTTGCTTAATATGGACATCCAGTGCCCATTTATTTCATGTATTTTGAAACTGTGCTAGTTTAGAATAACAATCTGATTTACAGTGTCAGTAAAAAATCTTTATTAAACTTTGATAATTTGTTGATGAAAATTCTGTGCTATATGATTTAATCCATTTATTAGACCAGCAGAAAGGGCGTTTCATTAGCTTTCACAAGATTCTTAGTTCGTCAAAATCGAAGAAGAAGACATGATTACGCACATTAAAAAAAGAACATTTTAAAAACCCAAACAACGTGCTGGATCATACTGACAAGTCCCTATTCAATTTCACTATCCATCATTGTTCCTTAACAGTTTATACTCTATCGCCTAAAAGATAATGGCACAATATAAACTCCTCACAAAAAGTATCGAGACACTTAAAAATGAGCCCATAATCAACGGCCTAAAAGGGTATGGATTAATCTAAGCAAATATATCCCAGTGCATAATTTTGTTCTGCGTATTTTGACACCTCGGTTATTGCGATGCGATGATGCGGAGCGGAGTTATTGTCATTTCAATGATCGTAGGTCCAGTTTCAAAAGTGACAATCATCCCTATACAGTCCTCAAAATAAGTAACTGACCAGGTAATAAATATACTCTTAACTCCAAAACTGTAGCTCCTACGTACAAATATTAAACTATAAAGTTGTATTAAAGGAAATCCCTTTTCTTCAATTTGAGACATTACACGTGAAGATTGAATGAATATTAACTCAGTTATGAGTACAAAACCAAAACCAAGTCAGTTTTTCATTTTAACACTTAGGTTTTGAACACGCAGGACCGTGTGACAGGTATGTGCATGGGCTGCATTGATCAATTGAAGCATCCCCAATCCTCATCTAACTATCAACCCGTTTTTACGTACAAATATTAAACTATAAAGTTGTATTAAAGGAAATTCCTTTTCTTCAATTTGAGACATTACACGTGAAGATTGAATGAATATTAACTCAGTTATGAGTACAAAACCAAAACCAAGTCAGTTTTTCATTTTAACACTTATGTTTTGAACACGCAGGACCGTGTGACAGGTATGTGCATGGGCTGCATTGATCAATTGAAGCAATAATCAATAATTTGCCTGTTGCTAGTCCGAGGCTGCGTGTCGACGAACAAAATGTTAAAATTTTGACTCATAACTGAGTTAATATTCATTCAATCTTCACGTGTAATATTTCAAATTAAAGAAAAGAGATTTTCTTACAACTTTATAATTTAATATTTTTAAGTAAGAGCTATAGTTTTGGAATTGAGAGCATATTAATTACCTGGTTAGTTACTTATTTTGAGGACTGTAGAGAATGATCAGGTTTATGCTTTACACACGTGTACAAAAAATGATTCTATAGGGATGATTGTCACTTTTGAAACTGGACCTACGACCATTGAAATAACAATAACTCCACTCCGCAACATCGTATCTCAACAATCAAGGTGTCAAAGTATGCAAAACAAAATTATGCACTGATTTATTTGCTTCGATTATTCCATACCCTTTCGGGCCGTTTATCATTGGCTCATTTGTTAAGTGTCTCGATACTTTTTTTGATCGCATAATCACAAATAGTGACATTATTTTATCTTTGTTTCAAATTTCAATTCTGTACATACATGTATATCTGAACAAGGTAAATGTATATTCAATGTATACACTTGACTAATTATGTGTTCCATGCATGAATTCCATGCTCATAATTGATAATTGCTATTGATTACAGACTAAGAAAATCACAAATCAGTTCGGTTTCAAAACACAGTAATGATATAACATAGTCATATTGTTTCAAACCATAGTATGTTGTGATTTCCTCGTTAATAATAACAAACAATTACTCATATCACTCTTGGCATGGCTTTCACACATGATGAAGTAGTCTACGTACGCTAAATGCTGGTTTTAATGGATAACGATCCCTCATTGATACAGGACATTGAATTGAGCGAATAATTCCAGAAAGGGAATAAGAATTGTTAACAGTTCATGACATTAATGGTGAAGGATCATTATCTTAGGTAGGCTTACATTCATACTTTGACGGTAAGTGAACTGAGATTTAACTACTACATAGCTTACCATGACAAGATTCCAGTGATAAGACGTCCCAGCTATTGCTTGTGTAGCAGTAGAACACCCACCACCAAAAATCATTATTTTTGTCGGTTTATTGAATAGTTGGTGGAAAAGAACACGTGTTCCGAGTCCCGCTTGACACTAAAAATATTAATAGAGACAGAAATATGACAATAGGTGTATTCAGCGCGGCGTTCGAAATAGTGGTGTGGTAATCTGGGGTCCTAACAACCCCTCCGTAATTGTAGTTTGTTGTTTGTTAGTTTGTTGATGTGTTGTTTTTTATAGTTATTTTTATTTAGGCCTAATGATTAAAAGATGATTTAACTGTACATTTTCAGTGACTTTACAGCCAAATATGAGTATCTCCATGTTGCTTTTAATGTCCTTTGGAGTGGTCGTAACATTTGTAATGAATCCCGGATACTTGTAGACTTGACATCAAGTCTCAAGCACACTGCCCCTTTCTGTATTAATTTCTGGTTATACGTATTATTTTCCATCAGATAGAAACTGTAGTGCATGTCTCATTGATCAGATAAGCATGATGTATCCTTATGGGGTCATACGCCACACCATCATCAATCACTATATGTATTTAGTAATTGTTCACACGCTGTATATCAGTCATTGTAAAGTAAAATTCAAAACGTTGATGAAGTCTGAACAATGAGCTAATGCAACGCATGAGCGGTTCATGGGCAAATTCTGAAAAGACGGGTTTTGAACACGCTCTATTCAAAGCTTTGTATTTCAGAAAGTTTATATCGGATTGGTCTCACAATTTCACCAATTAAGGTCAGATAAATTTCCTTTTACATTTCTAAATATGAAACAGCTATATTTTCTACTGCTTTAGTTATAATCGCTCCATTTATTTTACCCAGGTTTGTTTGGGACACGCTGCAATTGGGTATTTTGTCAAAACATAACTACACCACAAAGAAGATTTCTTGATGCACCCCATCATGGTTAGCGCTCCTACAGTACCAGTCTAGACTTCCACCTTCTACATGGTAGAGATAGACATAACTTGGTCAAATTTATGAAAAGAAGTCGAATTCCAACTAAAACATACATACGTGTTATTCCAAAAATAAAGGGTCTTTAAGAAAAACAAGAAAGCACTTTATTGAAGTCACATCAATTATATACTACTTGCAAAAGGATTTTCTTAAAGACCCTCGTTTGACCACATTATAAGCCTTTCATTGAACTGTAATGTTTATGGGAACCAGTAGACACTAGTGGCTGAAATCAGTAGGTCATGAGATGAAAATCTTCTTTGACTACACCCGGAGCCAGCCGCGTAGCCAGCTTACCCGGTCAGGGCTGGGGGGAGCGGGGGGAGGGGGGCGGGGGCAATAACATTTCGGTTCAGTTTGGTAATCAAACTGTGGGAACACAATTCGGGTAGTTTCAGCATTATTGTTTTTCTTCATTGGGGAAGAGTAAAATGGATAAATAACAATCAGTGGCGGCACCAGCATCCTTTTTTATTTGGAGGGCAAGACAAAATTGTCGGGGCAAAAACAATTTTAATGTCAACACTGCCTGAAATTAGCTTAATTTGGTCTGAATTTAGATATTTCATACTTATTTTAAGGTAAAATTGTATGGACTTGATCTGACTGGGGTCCGGAATTTACCGGGCTGGCAAGATCCATATCTCGGGCGGAAATCGACCATAATTGCCTCGTGAAACTGCTTTCTTCCTGCTAAAATAGCCCGGTAAACACAACGAATCGCCTTGATTTAGGGGTTAAATAGGCTTCTCGTAACACTGTAAAGCGTGGCGTCGAATCATATCCTCGATATATTGCGGGCGTCCCCAAGTGAAATCCCCAATGCATTGAGGATGTAAGAGAAATATATTGAGGATCTGAGCCTGCATCTTACATCAATTTCACACCGTGTCTTAATTTTGAATCCTTAAATATTTGAGGATGATAAACAGCCACGAACTCAACTGTTTGAAACATTCCACTCCACATGCTCAAGTGCCCCTATATTTGGTTTGCTTTTCTATTGTGCGAGTAACAAAGCCGGTTTGCCAGCGTTCCTTTTTAACCCTAAGTGCTTCAACCAATACTCGATAATTGCCCTCGCATTCCTAGTTGTACGTTCAAAAGTAGAAACTGTTTTCAGGACGTTTGAAACATTTTGTATTCTTATGGTAACAAATGTGTAGGAATAGAATTATTAGAATTATTAGAAAACACTAATGCATTTCCATTCGTCAACGGACGAAAACAAACGTACATGTAGATAGTTAAATTACCGCTATGGGTGTACAGGGTGAGTCAAAAAGAAGTTGTACGGGAATGAATATTTGTTTAAAATAAAAACCAAACAAATTTGACAAACCAATAAGACACGTATTCAAAGAGCAACAATTTTTTCTTTTCTTTCTCAGCATAAAATATTCAAATCCGTACAACTTCTTTTTGACTCACCCTGTACAGGCAGCCAATCCCGCGGCAAAAACGCCGGGTGTTTCGGCCTACAAACTATTACCATATTATCTTTAAATCTTTGAGATTTCTCTTCTTGAAAGTAATGGAGAATGGAGAGGGTTGCATTTTATTTTATTTATTTATTTTAAAAACTTCAAAAAGTGAAAATTATGCGGCGAAGATCACACTTTAGCGAGCATAGGAGTACAACAAATCCACAGATTTGACTAAATAAATCCATTTCAAATACATCTCCGCTATACATTTGCATTAAATAATCATGAATTAGCCGACCACGTGTTTTTTACAGTGGGGGTCTTAGTTTTAAAGTTGGGGGTCTTGGTTTTATAGTGGGGTCTTAGTTTTATAGTGGGGGTCTTAGTTTTATAGTGGGGGTCTTAGTTTTATAGTGGGGGTCTTAGTTTTATAGTGGGGTCTTAGTTTTATAGTGGGGGTCTTAGTTTTATAGTGGGGGTCTTAGTTTTATAGTGGGTCTTAGTTTTATAGTGGGGCGCCTTAGTTTTATAGTAGAGGTCTTAGTTTTATAGTGGGGGTCTTAGTTTTAGTTTTATAGTGGGTTATAGGTCTTAGGGTCTTAGGTCTTAGTTTTATAGTCACCCGGTAATCGATAACGTTTTGCCAGTTCGGGTTTATGACCTCTCCACAACAAAAGCTAGTGTCTGACTTGGGAAGTGGCAATTATATTGGCCACTTAAACTCGTTAGCAATGTTTGGGATCTTGAATGTTGCTTGCGCTATCTAACATGGTCTGATTGTGATTGTCAAATCTCAAAAAAATGTAGGATCCCTCCAAGTGACTTGAGGATGTGATTGGGTACGTCAGCAATATATTGAGGATCCGTTTCGACAGACGATGGCGGTCACGAAAAAAACATTGTGTTAAGACCCCTGGTCACGTGCTGGTATCGTAAGAACACACCGGCAACACGAGAATAAAATAAACCGTCGGGATCCGCCGTCGCCGTGCTTCTTGAAAAGCCGTACATTTCTCTTTTTATTGCAATTAATTAATGACATATTTCAGAAGGAAGCATTTGTATAGTATAGATTAAATTTCCAATGTTTAACTGATAAAACAACGTCATTTGTTACAAAAATAAAGACAAAAGAAAAAGTGACCCCAATGAGATTCGAACTCACGCGAAAGAAATATTCATTGCTTTAATACAAGCCAACGCCTTTAACCATTCGGCCACCGAGTAAGTGAACGAATAACTAACAAATACTTAATACTTAAATTTTCGTTATTTCCCCAATAATCATAAAACTATAATATAAGGCCAGAATATAGTCAAGTATTATACATTATTTCCTATGACTATCCTTTTCTTCCATTTCGCATCAAAATTGAGATGTATAATATGAAATTTCGAGCTAACGCGACTTATATCATTTTACCTGCCATGTTCAACAACTGTTATTTAACTAGCAAAAATGAAAAGAAAAGACACTTCGAGTGTTGGTTATCCAACTCCGTTGGTTTTGGATTATTTGAATTTTTCGAGGGTATTCGCGATTAAGTGTTAGGGGTCGTCCAAAATTATTGCCATTTTCAGATACGTACCCCCCCCCCCCCCCTCGACTTACGTACGCAATTAATGGCAAACTTTCATGGCTCGATAAAAAAATGTCGGCCTTTCAAGACCGCCATTAAAGTTACGTACGCTTAGGGTATATCTGTACCCCTCCCCTGTTACGTAGTGGCGTAGCCAGGGGGGGGGGGGGGGGGGGGCAATTCCCCCTAAAATTAACCCGTCTGTACACAACGCATAACCCGTCGTTACACAACGTATGCCGTCGGTACATTCGTGATTTTGACCCTGCGATTTTATTTTTGGCCGGTTTTGAAGACAACCCCCCCCCCCCCCCCTCCCCCCCCCCCCCGAAATATCAATTAATGTCTCATATTGGAAATGGTTCGTACGGTTTTATATAAAGAGTAGCTATCAACATTTAACATATAATAAAATCACAACCGTGACGACATTTATTTGAAAACGTCTAGAAAGCACCATTAACGTATGGTAGTAAATATCAAGAGTCTAAATTATTTAATATGCACTCGCGGATGAACGACAAATTGATACTTTTATTATTTTCTCACAAGTGACATAGCCCATTAACTATTGTTAAAAGCGTATACCCCAACTCAGGTAAGGAATTCAATATTGGTAAATGTAATTAAGGATTTTTGAAGCTTTTGAATTAATAAATAATAATATCTTGATCAATTTCGTTGAATCCATAAATGAAATTGCTCCTTATTCCTCCTGACATGGTACTCATCCTGAAACCGCCATAAACGGGATATGGAGCCAATCTGGTTCAACAGTAGGTATCTTCCATGTGCTAACAACTGAGGTATCAAACAGATCAAGGTAGCGTTAAGCATTTATGTTCTCATCTATGAAGATGTGTCCAATCAAAGTCCCATCACCAAAGATTCCTGCCCGAACAAGCAGTTTCTGTCTGATTTTGAGCGGTCATAATTTATATCTAAAGGAGGGGTTATTCCTGTGCGCATGGCTGATGAGACTTGTTAACTCTGCTATCCATATGATAGGAAAGATTGCTTCGTCTCCAATGAAATGTCATGCATACATTTTCCTGCCGCACCAAGCTCTAGCCGATGCATATTGGACACTCCTTGGGAAGTCTGCCGCCAGACGATCCACTTGAAATAAGCCATATTGTCTCACAAGTGCGCTCTGTTCCTATATGCATGGTTTGACTTCTTCCCAGTGATTAAGCCAAAGTGGCCCAGATGGTTTCACGACTACTTTAGACAATTGATCATATCTCTGCTTCCTGACCACTGATCTTCATCACACAAAGCTTATTAAGAAGCTGATGAAATTTCCTTTGCATGACATTAAAAATTGAAACAAAAATTACTTTAGAATTATTTTCATTTTTATTTTTCAAAATTGTATAACTTTTTTTGTTACACTCTGTATTCTTGTGTAAAATCAGTGCTAATATAAAGTTGTACGGTACGAGTATAATAGGGAAATGTTATTATTGACAAAATTGAATAAGATAAGGCCTTGATACTAGGCTAGGATGTTTATAACCCCTTAAATATGATTTAGCATTGTCATCATTTATTCTCGCATGGAGATGATATTCCTTCGGCCATAAATGTCTTCATGAAATCAAATATCAATCTTTTTAAAAACGGTTTAACAACCTTCTATATTATTGAATAATGAAAGACTCATTTGTTAGCACGCGAACAATTATAGGGAAATGTACCACTAGAAACTCATACTCGTAAGATTTAGTGCCACTTTTTTTTCTGTATAAAAATTGATAAAAGGCACAATTTCTTGTCGTTGCATTGTCTCAAGGCCTACAAATTTGGTATCAAAATGTGCCTAAGAATTGGATGAATCTTTCTAGTTGAAAATTATTTAAATCCATCAAATATTTTTGGAAATATTCTAGTATATGCTAGGGGGAACTTACATATTTGGTTGAATGTATTTGAGAACGCTATAAATTCATGTCCTGCACTTTTGTTTTGTTAAACCTTACCCCGGCTGAAGACAATTAAAATTGGGGGATTCCTGGAGGGTGCACTGAAATCTTCATATGACTATAATAAAGGATTAATAAAACTTAGAAAATGCAAATTATTGTTTCAAAATTTTGCTAAGATTCTGTTTATAAATATATATATATATTCTTAAAGAAACCTCATATTAAATCCGTGGCATCATTTTTTCTTTATAAACAACAATATGTATATGTTTTTTTCTTTAAAATAAGGCCTTATACTCCTTTAAAATATTGGGGGAAAGTACCAGAACTCTAAAAAAACTTTTGAATAGCTGTAGGCTATAGGCCTAACTATTGCAAAATGTTAATAAAGAGGTTATATAAGACTGCGTTTGGAATAAATGTAGCCTCAAAATTCTTTAAAATTTACAATTTTAACATTTTTTCTCAATTCGTTAAACATCTTTTAAGTTTACGGAGCTCAACAAATATATTTACAAACTAGAAACAGGCTGTAAATTCTTTTTTATCTTTATTTATTTATTAAACGTTCAGATTTGACATAATTTTGGGTTATTTCAATTTCAGTAATAAATTGAGCAAAAAGGACCAATTTTAGGGAGTGTGAAGAGGGCGTCTAATGACTTGTTTAGTTTTGGCTTTTGGTAATAGTTACAGTGACAGTGACTGTATGTCTTGGTACTAATACCCATGAAATAGCACTAAAGTAGCTTTACAGTTACCAGCAACTCTGGGTTTACGAAGGGGCCACACTACTAAATAGAGCTCCATAGGGATATGTACAAAAACACTGATATAAATCTCTGTTTAGACCACTAAATTGCGAAATTGGACCTTGTTAAGGGATTTTTTCTAAAAAAAACCAAAAAAGTGAAAAAATAGGTAGGTAAGCCTGCTCGATTTTCCAAAATATGCCCATGGAGTTGACTACCTCTCTGACGAGCATGTTTCCACTAAAAAGCACAAATTTGAAACATCTCTCAAAATTTATCTAGATGATATTCACAGTTTATAGTCAGGGTGCATGTAGGTGATGTCCCATTAATCATAGGCATTTAGGGCTGATATCCAAACTCTCAGCGGTATTACACCGGTATTACACCGATGTTATACCGGTATTACACCGATATTCTATACAAATATTCTTACGCAATTGTATTACTGTCAAGTCTTTTTAATTGAGGATTTTGTGATGCATACTTTCCGATTCTAATTTTAAAAACCGTCCTTAAGGGTAGGGGATACCCCATTTAGTGTATAGTGCACTCCGAAATGGCTGTGTGATTAGCTGTAATTATCAGTCTAGCCTCAAGAGCAGCGCTATGTTTATTGATGCAAGGCTTATTCCATGTAATCGTCTTCATATCAGTATTTGGAACAACAACAACAACAACAACAACAACAGCAGCAACAGCAACAGCAACAGCAACAGCAACAGCAACAGCAACAGCAACAGCAACAGCAACAGCAACAGCAACAGCAACAGCAACAGCAACAGCAACAGCAACAGCAACACCAACACCAACAGCAACAGCTTAATTAAACACGGCTTGAAAACCAGGAATACATGTTGTAGTGGTATTGAATTTATTACCATTGATGAAGTATTTTAGTTTTGAACTACCGTATGCTAAATAAAATTGAAATTAATATAAAAAACGGTCTTTCTCTGGATTAAGTTTTAATAAATTAATTGTTAAATGACAATGTCAAGCAATATTTGTGTAAATTAATTAATGTTGACCAATGCTATGTGATTGCGTTTTTATCTTCTAGTTTTATTGGGCGATACTATAGTACGAGGGGCGTTCAATAAATACCTGCAACCATTGTTTTTCTCCACTCATGCGCGACGTATGCCAACTAGAATTAGGGTAATTTGACATGTCATAGATTTAAATGGGAGATTACAAAGACAATATCTGAAACCGTTTTCTGCAGAGAAAAATTTTATACAATGAAGCTCTTTTTACCCAATTTGAGTAAATTCACTATACTGACCATAACATTAAATTGAATTGTATTTTCAAATAGATGTTTACATTTTTGAACTTTGTATATGTATTGAAGTTCACCACAGTTCTTGTTTTCTTAAATTCAATTCCTTATCTGTAACTTTTACGTTGGTTGCAGTTATTGTTTAACATTTCTACTCATTATGAGCGCTTTCTGAACACCGTGCGTTCTACGCATGCGCAGATTTTTATTCCAAGTTCAACAATTCTCGATGTATTTATTGATACCCTGTCATCTATACAATAACGAATCCTGCATTTGCTGTGGTATTTCAGGAAATCCCAATTGTTTGCTATAACTATCATTTTCATTTCTTTGGATTTTCGGCATTTTGGGGCTCACTGTCAAAGCCTAATGTTGACCAAGATAAGATGCAGTGTATTTCCAAAAGTTGTCGTTGACAGAACCTCTCCATTTAGGACCTCGTTGAACATGGTCTCTAGTTTCTTGATGCAAAATGTTAGACTTGCACAATAATCCGGAACAAAGTTCTGTTCATTTCAATACACGTGCTATCAAGCAAATTCAAAATTCCTCCCAAAGTGGCATGTTTTTCAGTGTTCAAATATGGGTTATTTTATGCTAATGCTATTACGTAATTATGAATATTCAGTAAATCCAGATTGTGTTAAATGATAGATTAAGGTTCATACTTTATAATGTACCCACTTAGATTTCACAGAATCACTCAGGTGTGGAGAACAACAATGGTTGCGGGTATTTATTGAATGCCCCTCGTACTTATTTATTATTGGTTTTATAGTTTGCACAGGTACAATGAGCAAGATTATCTTCCGATATAAAATGTTGAAGTACGAACTGCTACTCAATCGAGAAACGTGGCAAGTTACTGCTACACAGTAATCATAGGGGGATTTATTTTGTGTTGTGCTGAGTATTTAGACCCACAAAACAATGGACTTTTTCATTTCGTGGAAGGTTCAATATCGATATAGAATAAAAAATAATTAACTTACTTGGGTATCATTCCACACCATACGTAACTCGTAACCCTCCAATATATTCGGATTGTTGTTGATATGATCGAGAGCCATTTTAGCGGCAACGATGTTACCACTACCATCCCATCCTCCACCTAGAGGGAAATATCCTCCAATGTGTAGAGGAATCTTTTCACCACCACCTGTTGTTTCAGCTGATGGTGAGGATGCGTCAGTAGCATATGTTGGCAACGATGTGTCCGTATTTTGACCAATAGATAACTTGGACATACACCCGATGATATAAATATGTAATGCAAGCTGCTGGATTCGATTCATAGCCATTATTAAGTCGCGGGCACATTATGAAATGCTGTGCTGTCTAGTCCTCGGTTTATGTATGAATACCTTTATATATAACACAATTACCCACAATACAATTCGTGTTGACTAAAATTGAATGAAATCAAGCCTGCCCTAATTGTGATAGAAGCCGTGTGTAATATGCTTGTTTCTTGAAACAGTCTTTCTAAAAGAAATACACTTCAGTTCGATAGTCATTATAACATTGCGCATACGCTGTTTAAACATACACGGTAATTGCGGTGCTAAATAACCTTCAGATTCATCGAAACCCTCCTCGGCTGTCAACTGATACTGATAAATAAGCGTACTTTGACAAAGTATTAGGCTGATTGAGAATCAAATGAATGACATTGACTGCTTTTGAGGACATTTAAGTTACTAATTTTTTTCTTTCTTTTTTCTGGGGATCGACACCGATTTCGGTTCAAAATGGCATTTTAGGAGTGGCTATTATGGTTCAGTAGCTGAAATCAGTTGTATGTTTTGAAGTGTAAATCGTCAATACGTGTATTTTCAAATACGATAATTTCAGGCTCGTACGACTGGGTGGTTTTTTTCGTACCCCGTTGCCAGACTAAGAAAAATGAGGCCACCATCGTCTGACACAAAAGAGGGGTAAGCAATGCTGCGTTTTGTAGTTGTTTATACGATTTGGGAACAATAAACAAAAAAGATGTGTTTGTGTGCTTTCAGTACTTTGAAAAGAAACACTTTAATATTGTTTTCCATACAAGGTACCATGATGCCCTCTAAGTGCTCAACAAAAGAAAGTCAAACACTTTGTTTATGTCCTATAGAGTGACTTATTTGAATGATTCAGGATGAATCTTTTTGGCACAATTTGGTACCAAATTTGCCACAAAACGATTAGCCATGATTAGCACCAGATAATGAAAATCCATGACGTTTCCAAATTCGCATATTCAATACACTACGAGGGAGAAAAGACCAAAGTTTACCAAGCTCATATCGCGTATTTTTCCCGTATTGATTACTGCATATTTCCCCTGCGCGGGCTAATTCAATTTCAAACTGTAATGCATGTGTAGTGTAGCATGTGTGATCGATATCCCCAGCGGCCATCCAGTCCATGCAATGCATACATTACTCACAGCATTTTTTCTCCGCGTAGTGTGTAGAAAATGCAAATTTTGAAACGTCACACATTTTCTTTATATAGGGCTAATAAACCACATGTCTATCTAGGCTGTTTGGTCAAATCATAATTGAAATAGGACATAAACAAAGCGTATGACTTTTTTCGTACTTTATTTACATATACGCTCGTATAATAACGGTCTCGGGGAAAATAGTAGGCCCACGGACCTCCAGTCACGAAAGAGGAATGCTTTGCATTTGCTATGAAAACAATTCAAAAGCGGGTGCGATCTCGTTTTCCTTAATAATAATAATAATAATTTAATTATGTTAATTGCTTTGTAAATATAGCAAAGAAATGTTATGCTCACTGTTAAGATAGGTAATTGGAACGATGAAAATTATGATATATTGCATTCTAAAAGTAGTTATTTACTTTGTTTAAAAAACAAAGCAAGATTGTTTCCGAAGCCAAGCTTAAAGTCATCAGAGATATAATATGTGTTTTTTAAAGGAGAGTTCAAGCAAGCACAACATTGTAACATTGGTAAATGATCATATCACCATTTATTACAGACATGTTAGAGAAATGTAACGTTTTATGATGTTATGCTTTGAAAACACAGCACTATATTCTGAAGCTAAATCAAAGATTGAATAATAGAAATAGTACATAATTGGCTACGGTTTGAAAACACAGCTACACATTTTTTCAAGATATACAACGCGCCCCATAAACACAGCAAGATATTCTTTGGTTATAATACGCCCTCTAGAGTTAAATAATTGAAAAGCTACATGTTTTGCTTGTTTTCGAACCAGAGCACTTTGTGTTCTTAATAGTGGAATATCGCCCTCTATAGTTAACGCATGACAAACTGTAATGGTGGGAGAACAATAACAATTACAAAAGACACCTTGATTTAGTTTTCGAAACGTCGTGTGTTTTCTTTTTCTTCTGTAGAGGAGACGTTCCTTTCCTTTTGGTGTATTTTGTAAATGTATACTGTTCCCCCACCATAACAAGTAGGCTAGTAATCTCACACCTATGCTACTTTCATATTTCATCCCGGGGGGTGGGGGGGGGGGCACTGACATTGGAAAAGGGTATAGGTATGTGCCGCGCTGAAGACCCCCCTTTTCACCCTCTGCTGCTAGCTCTTATGGCCCCCCCTTTTGAGCCTGGATCAGTTCTTAAGACCCCCATTTTATTGAAAATTCAAAAATCGCGAAATTTTGCGTTCCAAAACCCCAAAACTTCTTGCTAATCAAAATTGAACTATAGGCCAGTTCTCAAGACCTACTTTCTTGAAAAAATCAGTTCCTAAGACCCTATTTTTCGTCATAAAATCCACTCAGTTCAGTTCTATAGCCCCCCTTTTTGAGACCCTGTGCGGCACACCCCTACCCAAAAAAAAGTTGAGTGCCCCCCCCCCCCCCCCCCCCCCCAGGATTTCATCACTTCCCTCTCGTATACCTTTGGGTCCTGTTATGACTTCTTGTTAATACATGTTTGCTGTTTGGACAACAAATCAAACCATTTTTGTATTTCACACAAAGTAATATGTTGCCATCTAGAGTTGAACGATGAATACCGACGTCTTCTTGAGGTGACTAATAGAAATGTTCTGTCATTTGCTATGTCTTGTAATGAAAGCATGGCAAGATATATTTCTTAATGAATAACGGAATTCATCTCTAGATATTGAACTAAAAATGAAGAAAAATAACATTGTTATCCCATAACTAAAATGTCGCCCTCAAGTAAAATATTGCCCTCTACAGTTGAATAATATAGATGCAACATTATTTGGTATTTTGAAATTACAGCTGGATATTTTTAAGAAAAGCGGAATGCGCCCTCTAGAATATAATAGAATAGACAGTTATGCTATGCCTTGAAACACAGCCTTGTTTTGTCATTTCTCAGGTGGAAATAACCATTAGATTGTTGTGTTCAAAGCCAAAGCGAGTCATTATGTTTTGAAAACACGCCAAGATATGTTTACATTCATCTCTAGATGGCGATTGAACCGAGATGCTGTTATCAACACACAAAAAAAAAAACCATTTCTATCCCGTAAGTCAATGTCCCCCCCCCCCCCCCCCCCCCCCCCCCCCCCCCCCCCATACTCCGCCATGTATCGTTTTCCCCCCGTGGCCTAGCGGTAGATCGTCTGCCTCTGAACCCAGAGGTCCAGGGTTCGGGCCCCGGGTACTTGGGGGCACTTTTTCCCCTCGCTATTCGGCCGCGAAAAAAAAACTTTGGAAAAGGTGCCTCGGGGGTTAGGGTTATTAGGGTTAAGTATACGGTTGCACGCTCAAAATGTGAGTGAAAGTTTTAATTATTGTGTCATGATTAATTAACACGAAAAACATAAATCACACAGAAAAAACATATCATAAATGTCTTTCCATCATTTATTCAAGAATACATTTCTAATTGAATGTAATCAGTAACATTTCGAGATAAGATTTCAAGGTTTTTTTAAGAACCCGTTTTGTTCTGAAGATGGGGTGATGACCAGGTGTTTACAATTTCCTGTTGAACTCCTTTTACACTTTCCATGCGGCAGGCGGCTGCAGACGACATTCCAAAATGTCACAAAATATTTCAAAAATGTCAAAAATGAATTTCCTTACTAGTATCATGTTTGGAATCACCATGTGATATACATTGAAAAAAGTACAAGCATGCCTAGCTAGTATTGGTTCAGTAATCCTTGAGATAGACGAAAGTTGGGAAAGGTTTCTGAAAAATCTGTTTTGTATAATTTTATGGCAAAACCAATAGCCGCGTGAAGTGAAAAGTGTTAAAAACGGCAGGGGCAATTTAAGATCTGTAACAGTCTATAGGCCCCTAACCATAATGTTGCTTCACATCTTTCTCAGACTTAGTAATAGAGGAAAGTAATAATAGAGAAAATGGTTGTGACTGAAATGAAATGACCATACAATAATTCTTATTCAAATGTAGAATGTTAACTGCTTAATAAGTACAATAAGGGTGACGCAATCAAAGCAAAATGAATCCGGAGACAAAAATAGCACATATTTAGAGTTCTCCCTAATAATATTGGATATTTGCAATCCTATATTTTGCCGTGCAGAAAACTCCATTATAAATTGACACTTAATTGCAAAGCTATGAGTGACTGTAGGGTTTAAAAACAATATAAAACAAAAGAATTTATATCTCTAATTCAAGATTCCTTCCCACCTCCGACTCATTTTGCTTGATCACATCACACATGTAAAGGGTTCAAAAAAAGTAAGTCCCGCCTAAAATTTGATAATGTTTATTTGCATAACTCTACACATAATTGAACGTTTTGAGAGATTGACCATGTTGACACACTTATGAAAAGTAAAAACCCTTGGCTACTATGCCTATAGAAAGTTTCTCCATTTTAATATCATTATTACTTTCCCCAAAATAGTCACATTGCACACAAATTATGTTTTAAACAAAACTGGCACTTTCAAGATTTTATTCTAGTAAGTGTGCATAAATCCACACGTCACACAATTAGGCGTTTTGAGAGATTGAAACATTTACGAAAAGGGGAAACCTTTTGGCTATATAACCCTTGGACAATACCATGTTTACTTTTCCCAAAACAGTCACACTTTTTTTTCAAAATGATGTTTTCCGAAAACGATGCAGGTAAGTTATTGACGTGAATGGTGGACACTATTGGCTAGTCATGCATGAAATAAAATCATTTTATTTTTAATTTCTAATAAGGACCAGCTAAACAAAGAAAAAACTTTCTTTTAATTGAAAATAAAGACAATTGAAATTAATTTTAAACAGCACTGGAGACATTTTGTAACTTTCTTGCATAAGACTTTGAAAAGTGCCACTTTTTCTGAAAACATCATTTTGGGGAAATGTGAATGTTTTGGAAGAAGTGAACATACTTTTGATGGGTAGCAAAGCGTTTTCCCTTTTCATAAACGTTTCAATTTGTCAGAACGTACATTTATGTGTGGAGTTATGCAAACAAACGTGATCGAATGTTAGGGGGGGGGCTTACTTTTTTAGACGGGGGGCAGAAAGAAAACAAATTTCTCTCTGGGAACTTTTTTGCTTTTTTGTAAAATTATTTTCGTTTCGAGACATCCTATATTATATATCAAAGTACACATCACACACACAGTACAATTGATAACTGTTATAATACTGGTCTGGAAAGGAAAAAGGATAATTTGCCATTCGATAGACCTGTGCGCAACATCTATCAACGTGCATAAGCTATCAATGCCTGTTGACAACGCTCATTGAGGTTCTGGTCACTTCTGCAATGCTTAAAAAAGGTAGTCTAGACATATCAACTCCACAGAGTCTAGAAATTGTTTTAAAATCAACGGATAACTTGTGGAGAAAAGCCTTTATTTATCTATAAAACCTGATGATTTGTGCTTTTTGTAATGCCTAATTTTGAGTCGTTTTGCAAATGAATGACTTTAAATAATAATCTAGCTGGACTGTTATTATTTTACAATACCCACAGGCTTCAAAACGATGTGTAACGTTTGCAACAGGGAGACTTGGTATCCGACTTACAGACATCAGTCGTTAGTAAAGGATTTTCCTGATTAAAAAACAATTGTATCAAATTTAGGTGTTTTACCCCAATCAATAACTTTTTTGATTGACATTTCATGGTATTTAATGTTGTTTTGATGGGGAAATTAAAGAATTATTTACGACTGGAGTATTATTTAAATGTAAATGGTTGTTTGTACATTCTATGTAAGATGGAAACATTTAGTACACAAAATAATCTTTTATTGCACACTTTGAATGGAAGTCTATAAGGTAATTCGAGAGGTACATACTGTCAAAGTATATTCTCGACCACACATCACACACTTGAACAACTAAGTAAGTCGCCACATTATGTTGCCGTTGGTCAATTTTCAAAATTATTCACTCCATTTTTGCATGCCAAGCACCTCTAATAATGGATGACTAACAAGTTCCAATTATTGAGTGGTGACATGCAAGATCAAAAGATATTCTTCAGTATCCGTGAACTGATCTATGAAATACATGAGCTAAAAGTGTTAAGTACATGCTCATATTCCTCGATGATCTAATTCAAAAAAGAATTGCAACTCAATAAACCAAGTAATGAGTTTTTCGTTGGTCTAAAATACCAGTTAGTAGCAGGCTCACAAGTCTTTTTTAAATCGTTTGGGAAGTCTAAAACGTTTGCCTTTGACCCACTTCATGAATTTCCATGGTAGGCCTGAAAAAGTACTGTACGTCGAAAGGCGATGAACCCTTCCCATGCTTCCTCTCTTCATCGCACACACCCCAACACAAAACGGTGGGTAACATTAACAACGATGAACGATGAACGATCAATCTCTTCTTCACCATTTTCACGTTCCTTATGTTCTTTACATAGGCCTAGCCAGTCGCTGGTCGCAGCACCTTAGTTCAGCTCAAGGTATCGATGCGACCTATAGCGACTGTCAACCGCCATAGGTCGCATCGAACTACTACCAATTGCTGGTAGTCGCACGTATTTTATGCGCAGCACCTTAGTTCAGCTCAAGGTATCGATGCGACCTATAGCGACTGTCAACCGCCATAGGTCGCATCGAACTACTACCAATTGCTGGTAGTCGCACGTATTTTATGCTTTGTTTGGTTGCGCAGACGACAAGATACACACAGCCCGTATGCTGGATAATGGCTGTGTATATTGATTATGATAATTTTCACCCAAAACTAACATTTCCCTATTGGTTGAAAAACTATGGTGTTCATTACGTCATTTGAATTGAAGTCAACTGGCCACGACCGGTCGTTCCCAGTCAAGCGATCTCTTGATCGATGTATGCGGGAAGTCGTTGCAGGTCGCTGTGATGTCGCTATCACAGGAAGGCTTTTGGATTATGACGTAAAACTCGTCAAAGGAGCGAACCGGATCGCGAAGCGACCGTATGTTATCGGCATTGGTCGTCACACTTTCTCCATATCAATCCCATTGTTATCATAACCCTGTTTGTCGCCATCAACAGTGTACGGTTCCGATTTGGAATGTACCGTCCCCGATGAACAGCATCCACAAACCATAGGGCCACACCATATACCACATCCTGAAGTCGAGCGGTCGTGAATTCCCGCAATCGATGTTGAATAGGTTCCGTTGCTCTGTTTCGTCAACTCTGTTTTCAGCTACAAATGAAATAAGTACCATCAACATCGCATTAGTTGTTTTATAGAATTGACTGTTTTCCTATTTTTCAATATCGCGTAGTATAAAGCCTTTATACGTCCGAAAATGGACAGATAATTTGATCGTATATTACGATAAACTATATAAACTCTTACACACAGCTGCAGAAATATCACTTTCACATGTTTATAAATGTACAGGCGTCAATTTCAATATTAGCGCGTTATGATGGGGTGATACTATCGTAACGTGAATTATGCATCAAAAACATCGTCCATAGTGTATTTAAAGCGCAGTTCTGTGTTCGAATCAATGTCAGTAGACCGTGTTTGGGGCTGTTTTTTGGATGGGAAATGTTTTTGACATGGCGAAGAATCAGATATATACAAAACAGATTTTTCAGAAACCTTTCCCAACTTCCAAGGTCTATCTCAAGGATTACTGATCCATTACTAAGCACGTTTGTACTAATATTGTAATGCATTTCTCATGTTGATTCTAAATATGGTAATGAAATTCAATAATTTTGAATTTTTTGAAACATTTTGTTCATTATATGTATCGAAAACGTACCTTTTTCACCGTGGACCGTAGCTTGTCACATTCTTCAGATACATCATTACCATGATTACTCTGATCTTGGCTCTGGAAAGTGTTTGTTGGACTTTTGACGGTAGAAATTGGTTCCCCCTCTGGATACTTATATACAGAGATTACCTATTATAATTAATATAAACAAACAAATAATTTGTAATCTTGATAACAGGCTCATCACATCACATGTTGTTCTCTATGTTTGGGCTTTTATCTTATTTTTATGTCCCTTCATTGGCATTTGTAACCTCTGCCCATTTGTGTTTCTTGTTTTATGCATATTTTGTGAGTTGCAGTGAACCAATTGATTGGCCTTTCAGAGCTCTCTTTTGAGAGTTACCAGTTTGATTTTTAATCACTCTGGTCATTAACCTTGTTAATATCTGTTGGGCTATTGTTCACATTTGCGCTTTATATACAAAAAATACATAGGTTTTTTGGTTTTGTTTTAGTTTGTATTTTGTTTTTGAAATTTCTGTGAAATTAAGATTGCTTCTTCATCCAATATTTTCATAACGAAATGGATGATATCAAAACATTTAGTGGTAGTAATAGTAAGACTGATGTCAATACAGTGCAACAGGCCATAAACACTCCAAAATGCATCTTTTCATATAATTTATGGCCACCATTCAAATTTGGATGATCCAATCAACTTGGGACTTTCACAGAGTTTAAAAAGTATAGCATCTACCAGTTTGTACTGGTTTTTAAAAATATATCTGATTTGCATCTAAATTGCATGTATGCTGTTTTAAGTTGAAATAATCAAAAAGTCATTTTGGCTCTACCGTTTCAATACTTTTTAATATTGTTCAATGATTTCGTCAGACATTGTGGCTGAACATGTTACTTAAAATGTGTACAAGAGGATATGTTGATATTATTTTCAACTGGAAATCCATCCTCTGGCAACTCTTGACTATCTTCTTACATGCCTTATTCTTGCGTTTTCCACCAATTGCTGCATTTGAAAGTTATGATAATGGAAATTGTGGAGTGTTTATGACCTGTTTTTCACTGTACACACATTTGTTATGGTTCTTTTAAATTTCGAAATATACAAAACCGACCTATTCTTTACCTTAATTGACAGAAATAAAAACCCATTCCTGACTACTATCCCTATATCCATGTTATGCTACTATCTTCAATTCATGTAAGTATGTGCAGTGACGTCGTCAGAGCGTATTCAAATGATTGCACCTCTTTTATCGCGCGCGTTGAAATACGCTGACGAATCACAGCACTCACACCTTTACGTAAATGTTGCTTCGACCACTAAAAGACGCTCTGGCGCCACGGAGTTGATGAATGAAGCATATAACATTCGACATTGGAAACAAGTTGTTGTTGTTGTAAAAACCATTTTGACCTTAGAGTAAGTCACTATACCATTACGCTACAAGGCCCGCTTAGCAGCGCTATAAATTGTTGCCCTAAAAACCGGCAACAAATTTAAATATTCGCCTTCCATCAAAGCTGGTTGCTATAAATGACATAATTCTCGTGTGCAACCAACCGGCTGTATTGCAATGCCCATTGAGTAGTTTAAACGCTTGAGCATGGATGTAATTTGCAACATAATGGAAACTCACCCATGCAGTTAGCAAGAAGTACTGCTCGAATTTAAATATACAACCATGTAATCCTCTCGTAGTAATTGATAACAATAGGTTTACTAGACCGAATTAATAGCGCTCCTAAGCGGGCAATTTATGTCATGGGACGAAATGGCTCGTTTTTACGATAATGACTCATTGTGTTCAGTGTGACCTTACCTTTGGTGCGAATAGAACCACTAACGTGAGCGTAGTACAAAATATTATGATGACGGAGGTGAATATGAATAGGGCAGACGTGTTATTACTGATGAGAAAACTAACGGAAACTCCCACAATGCATAGCACGATGACGTTGTAGACACATATGCCTATGAGTTTACTGTCGTTTAAGGCTGGAATTGTGACCTACGAATATATAAATAAAAACATTTAAGATTTAAAATATGGCTATGAATAATTTATGTGCTTGATTAAAAACATCCTGTAAGTCTTTTAGCATATCAGAAATATTTACCGTAAATATAATTTGCATGACTTTCGTGGATGTAATTAAATTTCGTTAGTCATAGCTTCAGCTAGAATCAGGCTGATAGGCCATCAAATACCTAATATTTACCCGGATTTACTACATGTATTTGAGATTATCAACAAAGACTTAGGTATTAGCGTTCGTAATTCTGGTGCCCAGTGGGTAAACGTTTGCCGCGGTAGCGAGAGGACTGGGTTCGAGACCTTGTATCGTTAAGGTCTTTGTTAATTCCATTCATGCCAATTTGTCCGAGTCGTTATATCATGTAAAATATTATTGCTAGTTTATCATAATATTTATACCAATACAAATTGCAACAAAGGCAGTCATGATTTGAGCGGATAGCCATATGAATCTTTTTTGCCAAAACCTTTTTAAAAAGACTATTGATATATCACAAATATATTATCGTATTACTAATATATTAAACAATGTATTAAGCTTATTTACCTTCCTCGTTTCCCACGCCAGAAACGTGCCAAATAACATCAGAAGTCCTTTGTAACTGTACGACGGCACAAGCCAATAAAGGAGGTTCTTACAAGAACATTGTTCAATATAAGGAATGATGCGCTGATTCTGAACATCGGGATCATCCTGGAATGGTTAGCAAAATGATGTCATAATGGTTGTTATATTTAATTTACAGAATGTGTTCTTCATTTAACCATGAAAGTTACCCTATTGCTCTCGCAGCTTTTATAGTTGTATGTATGCGTACGTTTATCCATAAAAATTAAAAAAACATTACATTTGCACGTCTTATACTATAGTTTCACGAAGTGTAACTTTTTTCTTCTTTTTTAAACTTACCCTTTCGTACAAGTCAGTTATTGCCACATACAGTGGATCGAAAATTTGCCAAGCAGTCAAGATACACACATCAATGATGAAGAATACAAATACCATAGCAAACAGCTGGTTATCTGTGATAATCTGAAGAGAAGGGAATAATATATAAAGAGTTAAAAACTATGTCCCTTGATAAATAAATAATATATTACTTTATATATTACGGGTATTCATAATTATGGACTAAGAGTTAAACGAGTTCGCTGGCGGACAACTCTTGATCTGTTACATTACTTTATTAAGTATTGTTATTAAGCCGAACAGAAAGATACTTCAAATATAACATTTGAATAAACTACATAACGGCTTATTAGTTACCACTCTTTTCGGTGTTTTGAAGGCAGCCACTTTGTGAACACGCCAAGTTTTGCTGAACATTGATCCGAACGCCAGCACGAAACCAACAGAAAACACCCAGGCGCGAATCTGAAAGCAAGAAAGCCTTAAGATTTAATAGATACGCAATATGTTGATGCCTAAATGACAATTGCATTGGTGGACATTTAGGACGCCCTCTGTAAAGTGAAACTAACAGTCAACAATTCATATAATAGTTCATAATGTTCATAATAGGATAGTCCAACATTGACACTAAACTTCAAAAGCCATAAAATCATGCAAAACAAGCCCAATATGGGTTTTGCATTTAAGTTTTAAAAGAGATTTCATGGCGTCCACATGACGATTAATGTTCATGTGAAAAGATTCATCAGGTTTGTTGAATTTCATAGAAGTAAACAAAATGCTTGTCGAAACCAATATATGAATATTCACATATTGAAATATTTCATCCTCATATATCGGAGGATTTCATCAGAATGGCAATGATCCACTTTGGCGGGTAGAAATGTCAACTTTAGAGTTGCCAGTAGAACTTAGTAGTGGATCATAGACGTGACTGATTAAAGGCAGTCCTTCTATAGTACACCCTAAGGACAAGAAGGACCACCCTAAAAACTAGCTACTGTATCTATGAAATCCCTTTACAAAAAATGCAAGTTGACGTATGTTGGTGAGACCTCTCGACTTTTCGGAGTCCGCTTAGCAGAACATCAAGCTAAGACAAAGAAGGCAGACACTAAGAAATACACGAGATCCGAGGGAAAGGTATCAGAGCAAGAACAGGCAAAACCAGCTATTTCGGAGCTAAGGCAAACAATGTAATAGACTGGGAGGAGGCCACCATATTAGGTCGTGAACACAACAGGAGATCCAGAGAGGTATGCGAGGCGATAGAAATAAGAAAGAGAGGGGACCAAACACTCAACCGAGAGATGGGGAAATTTTTGCACAGTAATATCTATGATCCACAACTTAAACCAACTGGCAACTCTGAAGATGACGTTTCTTCCCGTCAAAGTGGATCATTGTCATTCTGATGAAATCCTCCGATATAATGAGGATGAAATATTAATATCAGTATTCATTTATTGGTTTATAACTTTCGACAAGCATATTGTTTACTTCGATTAATGTTAAGTTTCCTCCGCAGGGAGACAACTATCATATCTGTAAAAAGATCATATTATACGAGGGTCATATAATAAGTTTTACCTCCTCACACATAACGTCGCTAATACAAATGTCAGCCTCATGACATTTGTCATGATTATAGCTCTGGATCATAGCTACACATTTATAGTAAATCATAAATTATATATGTTTCACTTTTGTTATGATGCGGTCAAAGCCAGAGAGAGATTTTGGACAACGGAAAAGGAAACTTGCCTTTAAAATAAAAACATGTTTTTTCGGGGGGGGGGGGGGGGGGGGTTACGTATTGTATGGTTAGCTGTAAGAGCACGATTTAAATACTGAAAATGCAAAACAAATGAATAATATCTGAATATATAACAGTATTATCATGTATAAATGAGATTGTAAGCAATATTAACTCTTGTAGGCTTGCAAATAGTGTAATATCAACTCGGAAGTAATACTGATAATCAGTCAAATTTTCATTGTTACAAGTCAAGTCACAGTGATACCTGTTAAATCTTTAACATGATAGACACTTTATGAGTTTTCCCTATGTGCAACCTACAGAATAGTCAATCAGGTAGTCAATGGTAGAAAAGTATCTCTTCGAGAGACTTGAAATCCCTCCCTCCAGTTCTTATGAAAATCAAATATGACTTTTACGTGGTTCTCTAGGGGAGGGGTAAACTTAATGGTTGTCCTGATCTAGTTCTGGCTAATCAGAGGGTGCATTTTTTCCTAAGAAATCGATTACCTTTATTGTTTACAGTCTGTTAAAGAGATATCTGACATTTAGAACGGTTACAATTGACCAATAGGTACGTTTTGTCTCCTAGAATAGGCCAAATGAATAGCACTTTAGGCGATATTTTGCTGTTTTACATTCGTTTCCGTAACACTAAATGGAAGTCTAGTTTTCACTGCATCTCTAGAAAAGTACAAACATTACTCAGATCAATTTACAATAAATTTGTAGCTGAGGTTCCAAGCTACAATCGTGTAACATGTTATAAGACTAGCTTATATAATAACAAAGTTATGAGGTAGGAGGTAGAACTCATTGAATGACCCTCATAGTTCAAATCATTAAGTAATTCAAATACAATAAATATCTTGAATATATCTGTCGAGTCATCTGGATAAACCATGAACCGCCTGAATTTAAAGATAGGATAGACATTTACAAAATCATGCAACTATTATTCGTTATTAATTCAGTAAATCGTTTCCGGAGTTTCACGTATATATGAATACAATAATACGTAATTTGTCCTTCACTTTCTTGAGCAACACACCAGCATGCTTCACTTTCATCACATGACCACTGATCTCTGTCATCAGTGTCTACTGGTTCCCATTGACATTACATTGCAATGAAAGGCTTATAATGTGGTTAAACGAGGGTCTTTAAGCATGTTAAGACAATCCTGCTGCAAGTAGTACCAATGAGGTGACTTCAATTCCGTCCTCTCTTTATTTTTTGAATAACACATTTTAGTTGAGATTCAACTTCTTTTCACATCTGTGGCCAAGATGCCTATCTGTTCCATGTATATGAAGGTAGAAGTCAGACGATCTCCAACTGTTAATTACTTTAACAGATGTTTTGCACTGTTTGTTGTAGGAATGTTCCTGTTGTTACCGTAGTGGTGCTAAGCATGATGGACTACACAATACATCTTCGTTGATGTACCGGTATAATTATGTAAGGTTTCTTTTGTTTAACCAAAGGCAAAGAATCTACTAAATCTATCGTGACTATTATATTGTCACATACATTTAGGTCATACCAACCTGGCACGCTATCGCCTGGACCTCTATTGATACCATGGTACCATCAAGTCCTGCAAACATGATCGCAACGTAGACGAAGATACACCCTAATAAGATGAGATTGTTGAGACTTGGACTGGACATCTTCACAAACCTGGGAATTAGATTACAAACAATATATCGTCATTGTTGCACCACTGTAGTAAGGGGCCCAGCGGGCACAGTATAAAT
This sequence comes from Ophiura sarsii, assembly GCA_035610835.1. Taxonomy (NCBI): domain Eukaryota; kingdom Metazoa; phylum Echinodermata; class Ophiuroidea; order Amphilepidida; family Ophiuridae; genus Ophiura; species Ophiura sarsii. Next base: position 85,736,352 of record CM069441.1, on the reverse strand, counting down.
GTTGACGTCGATACAACGTCTGAATATCGAAAACGGTTGTCACTTGATTTAACATATAAGTTTTCGGATGTCAGTGGTTTTTAACATTTGTAATAACGTAATCTATCGCAATATGGGTTTAAAACAATCCCTACGTCGGGAACGTATATCCAACCAAGTAAAACCTTTATCAAAGCAATATTACATGATCTCTTTTCAATTATGTATACTTTATTTCTCTCTCTCTTATATTAATTAAGTTTGACCTATCAGGAAAGAGTATTATGTCGTTAGTGCTAGTAAATTGGAGTATGATCTGATGATAATCTCTTTAAGATTTTTTTACTTATAACAAACCAGGTATGGTATCTTTCGCATGGTCTCTGTGTTACGTCAAATAAAAGTGGGGATTTCAACAAAAACAACAACAACAACAATAGATTAATCAATCAATCAATCAATCTTACCAATCATGTTATTACCTTTGGTTTTTAAATTTGATATTAAATCCCAGAAAAAAGCATGCTAGTAGTATCCCTACTCCAGCTGGAATACAGATGGCAATGTATAAATACGCACCGATGCCTAGGTGAATTCGAATGCGAGTTATGACGATCTCCGGGGTATGGTCTAGAGGAATCTTTCCATCTGTGTGAATAAAGAATATTGATCGATATCAGATTTGAAAACAATTAAATGGTCTTTTCATTGCTATATCAGTTTTATTATTCATATAATTTACATATCGCTTGCGTTAACAAGGGTTGGCTTAAACATTTTCTTCAAATCCTTTTTGGCAGATACTGATGTGTATGATTGATTACTTCACGTTATACTACTGATTGTTATTATCCTTCAAGAGTTTATCAACCCGCAAATTTTGCATTCTACAATTTCTTGTATCTTCAATTTTGTTATATTAGATGGTCAATTATAATTAATTGCTAATAATTGATAATGGGTACTCTTTCCATGAGTAGTACACAACCTTTGCATCTCTTAATGGAAATTCAAACACCGTATAAAGTTGTCACAATTTAAAAAAACATCGAAACTGTTCATTTTGACCAGTTGAGCTGTTCTTTTAGCAACTCTATGATTTTAAACTCAAAAGTCAAATTCACAGCTATCAAGTATTTATATCACTTATATCTAAGATAACAGAAAGAAATCGTCTAATTGTTATTATTGCATCATTGACTTCAAAGGCGAACCTCTAGAAGACATCAATTTACTCTTCAATTAGTAACAGGAATGCGTTAACACTTTCAACGCGGCTATTGGTTTTACCATATACAAAACAGATTTCTTTTTTAGGAATCCATTCCCAACTTATTGAACAAATACTAGGCATGTTTGTACTTATTTCAATGCATTTCTCATGGTGATTCCAATCCAAATATGATGATGACATTCAATAATCTTGACATCTTTGAAACATTTTGTGAAACTGTGGAACTGCCGTGTAGAATGCGTTAAAGGAAGGGTCCCGCAAGCACAACATTGAGCATTATTTGTTAAACAACTAATTATCGAGCCGAAATTACGTAATTATATAGAACAAAACACCATACTAGTCACAAAAATGAATAAAAACTGCCATCACTCAACATGCAATTTTTAAAATTCGCGGCGATCGAAAGACCCGGTGTCGATGACGTCATGGGTATCGGTGCTCAAATTTGCGCATGTGCATTGTATAATTATGACATCATCGACACTGGGACTTTCGATCGCCGCGAATTTTAAAAAGTGCATGTTGAGAGATTGCAGTTTTTATTTGTTTTTGTCATAAGTGTGGTGGTTTGTTCAATATAATTACAACAGTTGGGCTCGATAGTTATTTTTCTATCATATAACGCACACTTTTATGCTTGCGGGACACCTCCTTTAACTTACAATATAAGTGCATTTCTTCATTTCTTCTTCTTCAATTTTAAATTACAGGAATTATAACTTACCTCTCCAAATGATCTCAGACTCCCATTCAAGGATATCACCTTTTGTCGTGTACAATGCAACCCGCTTTTCGGAATACTCTGTGATTTAAGATAATTGATTTAATCAGCATGAAGATGAGAGAAAGAATCACTGAATGGATTATATAAATTCGTAAGTGATAAATATATCCATATATAAATACAATGATCAAAATGTCTCGTGTCAAATAGTTACATTTAATTTTGTTTGACACAGCCAATTATAGTCTTGTAACAATTTGCTGTTTTGATATTACTATGGAAGATATTATCGGAGAAATATTGGCGTTCGAACCATGCATTGTCTATTGTTTTCGTAGTGGGTGGTTATAAATTATCCCTATATATGTGAGTATGAAAATACTAGATTGTATTTCATAGATATCATACTATGCTATGTAGGTCTGAATGGAGGTATACTGATTGATTGAAAGTCAAGGAACATTATCCAATGTTAAAGGGGCATTGAGAGATACGTATGGGAGTGCGCACTCAATTTTCCTGGAAATTGTTTTTCTTTGCACTAAAGTAATACTTAGGCGTAGCCTTCACTACCTACAATCAGAAACCGTTAACCTTAGTTCGCTGTATATCATGTAGTATTTCACGAATTGGTCATTTCGATGTAGATCACATCGAAATTATCAGCAGAATTCTACACATATGGCTTCACCAGAATGTATATATAATGCTATCACTTCAACCCTTTTCTCATGAAATATTACGTTTCAGTGTTCTATTATACCTTATCTATTTAAACTAATTGTTTTCGTCAAATTTCATTTTTATCGCCAATCTCTCCGTGCCACTTTAAGGTTCAAAAAGTAGGAATTATATAAATCGAGTAAAGGGTGATTGCCCGTGGTAGAAAATACAGTAGGGGGTTAGAAGAGCCAACACAGCCAAGGTTTATTTTATCATCCACTGCATCGTCGTTATTCATGGTCATGTATTTATCTGCTGGTATTTTGAATTTTCAACCCAGTAATGTTGTAACATTATTAACATATTAATGTCGTTACCTCCATTCTTTCGGCAAATAAATGATAACATTTCCGTACAACTCGTCGCAACCCATCTTCCAGAAGAGTCAGTATAGTCCATAGAAACGCAATCTCCTGGTCTATTGGAGTGTGGCAGAACACTGCCGGTAGGCTGCCATGTATGGTAGGAATAATTGTGAACAGGTTCTATCCAAGTATAATTCATAGCTGTAGTGTAATACTTCAGACCGATATACCTTGGATGAGAGTGTTAAATATATAAGAAGAAAGAAAAAAATGTCAACTAGTAATCGAGTTCAGAATATAGTGTAAATTGAAAGAAACTTGACTAGAGATAATTCTTGATCAGAGATCAAGGACTTTTTTCGAGGCAGGATGCTCATTTTATGTCATTGATAGGGTGATGTTGACGCCACCTATATACAGATAACTCTAGATGACCCTGAATTAATGCCACATATTTTCATGAATACGTACTACGACAAAAGTCAATAATATTTGTTCTTGACATTGGATGATCTCGAATGACCTCTTCTTGACCTTTGACTTCGAAGTAAGATTGACTTTGTCTTGTGTTTATTAAATGGATAATATACAATAAAACAACTCAGAGTTGAAATTGAAGCAAGCCTTAAATGTTGCCCCTGAAGAAGTGAAAATTTACATTTTGACATTCAGTGACCCCTTCTGGATCTTTGACCCGAATGTCATTACATAAGATGCACAAATATGTGGTTGAAATCGAACTACGTCTTAGATTTTGATCCCCATATTGAACACCGACCCCTATATGACCTCTTATTGACATTTGACCCCGAAGTAATGATTGACTTCTTTTCTGGTACAGTCGAAATTGGATAAAGTCTGCAATCTTACCTTTGTGGGAATGACCCGGATGAACCGGAAGCGGATGTCACGATCGATTTTTTTCTTCTTGCCTCATCAACGTAAATTGATACAAGTCCGGTTGAAACCGGAGCATTTCTTAAACGTTTGACATACACTCGTCAAAAGAAGTTCCTTGACACTCATTGAAGTTCAAATATTTCACATAAATATTTAATATAAATTAAACAATTGCATGTCAAAATAAGCAGACAATAATTCTCTATCATGTCTGTATGAAATTAAGATGTACGCATTCATGCATGGCTGAGCACATTCATTAAGCAATGGTAATTGCAAGAAATGAGCATTTACAGTCATTTGAATGGAGGGATTATCCAATTTTTTGCAATCTTCTTGCCATTGTCAAGTGAATGGGATCTGCCATGCATGAGTGATCATGTCTAAATTCCATGTTAAGCTGTTAGAGGATTACTTTCTGCTTATTTTGATATACAATTATATATATATAATCATATATATAATTATATATATTCTATTAAATATTAATTTAATTTAAGTGTCCAATAACTTCTTTTGCCGAGTGTATATTGTCCTCTGATCGCTAGCGACCGTATATGGATAATACCGTAAGTTTTGATATGATAAAAAATACACTTTCAACAGAAGTGACCTACCATTTTAACGATCGCTCGTTAGAATCCAGCTCATTCATCACACTCTTTAGGTATTCATGTTCGTTTTGGTTAGAGATCGTAGCTAGATGAGCACCTCGAGTCTTACAAAAGACCTCTGCGTCAGCAAAGGTAAGCTCGTCTTTTCCCAAATAATAACAGTGACCACGGTGCAAATACCAATCCATTTCACATCCAGCTGTACACATGGTAAAGAAAGTTGTACTTAATTATAACTTATGATTGGATAAATCATTTATACTAATATAACATATTTGGCATGTTCATAGGAGTTGAAAATAAGAACCTCGATTTCCACGATTCAAATAGACCCGATAAACTAATGTATGTTGGTAACATATCTAATTTCCATATGAATTTATAATACCTTTGCTGCATAATATATATATAAAACCACAATTGGGTGGTAAGTTGGAACCGAACCTAAGATGTTGAAAAGTGTGAATTTGAAGATTGATTATTTTTCCATACGTCAGCCATGGGATATATGTTGATAATATGTATTTATATCCAATATTCATTCACATATTGCCAGCCAACAGAGGACAGGTTATCATTCAAAAAGGTACCTTTTCAATTCCCTCTTGCATTAAACGTAAACGAAGTTCATATAGGACACTTGATTTTTTTCCTGCTAGTATCACTAAACCTCCCAAGAAGTTAAAACATAAAACAGTGCCTGAAACTCTTAATGGTCCATATTCTGCCAGACGGTATAGAGGACATTACTGAGTGTTTCCGTCTGGCACCCAACCTCTCTTCGGACCCCTAAACTCCCTTAGATAAGTATAAATATATCTTTCATACCTTGTAATTGTTCTACCTGTGTGACTCCTACTCTGTCTCCATCTCGGAAGCTCACCGGTCCCTGGTATGAGATAAAATCCAGATTTCGTAATTGCATTTTTCTCATATTTATGCATACTTTACATTTTCTCATTAAATATCATGTTAAAATAATAATATATTATTAGTAAATTAAGAGTAAATATTGGTATATTATAATGGATATACATGGCAATTATTTTATTTTTGACCAGTTGTAACTAATGTAAAATTCTCAAATTGCTTTTTATTTTAATGAAAAAGGTCTCAATTTGTTCTGATAGCTACAATTCATAGCGAAATAGTATCTACCTCTTAAGGTCAACGTCTAGTAATATGAATCAGTAAAAGACGGAGTTTTTAATTATGACCTCCAGATTCAATCAACGTAAAATATGTGATCATCATATCAATATTGACACTTCTTCTGTTCTTGCTTCAAAATCTGCTCGGAACTTAGGAATTGTGTTTGATAATAATCTATGTATGGATGTTCAAGTTCGACGGATATGCCAATCAGTGTATTATCATATACGGAATGTCAATAGCATAAGGAAAATGTTAACATTTGAAACCGCAGCTACTATCGTCCATGCTCTTATAACTTCTCGTATTGACAATGGCAATTCTCTTCTTTTTGGCATCACTGATCACTTACTTCACAAACTACAACTCGCTCAAAATGCAGCTGCTCGCATTCTCACTAAGACCAGGAAATTTGATCATATCACTCCAATTTTGAAAGATCTCCACTGGCTTCCTGTTCGCGAAAGGATTCATTTCAAACTTCTTCTTTTAACTTGGAAAGCTTTGCATGGCACTTCACCAACTTATATTGCTAATCTTCTTGTTCCATATCATCCAAAACGTACTCTCCGGTCATCTGATAAACTTTTACTTGTTGTTCCACGGACTACTTCTTCATTTGGAGATCGCGCATTTTCGGTTGCTGCACCAACTCTCTGGAACTCACTACCTTATAATTTAAGATGCTGTGATTCACTTGACTCTTTTAAGAACTTGTTAAAAACAAGATTATTTGACTCAGTTTATAATTGATTTCTTTGTATTATATACATGTACATGTATATGCAAATCATCCTTGTTTATGTATTTTTCATGTTAATTTGTATTTTTGTTTTATATGTTGCGCCTCGGAATAGTTTTACCTAGATTGACGGCGCATTATAAATGCCATTATTATTATTATTATAAGGTCAGGAAGCTATAAATAAAACTAATAGATAATAAACATGATAAACGTGAAGATATGGAAAAATATTCCTTTCATGGCTTGTTGCATCCATCAGAACAATTTGAGACCATTTTCATTACAATCGGAGCATTGACCTCTGTACAAAGAAAAGTTAATGACAATATATCTCGTTAACTTAACATCGGGTGGATATACACACTATTGACTTTGTTTGCTCCTTATGATCTTAGGAACAGTTTGATATGCATTATAGCTTAATCAACGATTTTTTGCAATTTGATCGCTATATGACCTTTGACTTCATCAAAGGGATAGGGCTACTAAGAGATGTGTTGAAGGCTGCGCCCTCAATTTTTGTAAACAAAAATCTTAAAAATCTCTTAGTAGGCCTACACCTCTAAGATGCACGATTGGAAAAAGTCTACCAACACATACACAGTTCAACAAAACTAGGTTCCCCTTTAGATTATGCCTGATATTTTTAAAATGAGATACTCCATCGAAACGATTTTTGCCACACATAATGTACGTGTTCACAGCAACACTAGAACGGAGCTATAACTACGCGGGTGTTGTGATGCTTGAATGAGCACACATTGAATGGAGAAATACCTCATTTCAAAAGTTGCTAAACTGCTCATTCAAGCAGTGCAACACATGTGCGGTGTTCAAGCAAAGACCCTGGTTCAAACTGCTTAACCATCCTCCTTCAATACATCATTTAGCAACTTTTGAATTGAGGTATTCCTCCATTCACTATGTGCTCATTTAAGCATTGCAACACCTGCGTAGTTATAACCCCCCATTCTAGCGTTGCTTGAACACGTACATTATGTGTGCCAAAAATCGTTTCGATTGAATAACTCATTTTAAAAATATCAGACATAATCTAAAGGGGAACTTATTTTTGTTTCGATGGAGTAACTCCTTTCAAAAATAGCAGGCATAATATAAAGGGAACTTATTTTTGTTGAACTGTGTACTAGTAGTATATACTTCACTGAGGGAGCGGAATGAAAAAGGTATGAGATATTAGTTATGACATAATTACTCCTAATTAATAATTGCAATTTGTTGTTGTAACATGCTCATAACAAACATAAGTATAAATCTATTAGTGTTCTTTGACAATGATAGTGACATTTGATGTGCTCTCTAACAAGTCTTTAAAAATTGGAAAATTTTCAAACACGATTTTCTCAAAACGCTGTTTTTCGTGATGTGCCGGTATGTCAGAACAGCGACGAATTGTGCTCTAGCTAATTCCATGCTGTCTTTTACGAAGGATTATCCCATGTGGCATGTGTGACGCAGAGAAGAAAAGGCACAATTTGTACAAATCATTACAAATTTTACTACTTTTACTTGACATATAATTTGACTATTTTTAACTAACGTAAACACCCTGCAGGTGTCTGAAAAATGCCTTAAATTCGCGGATTTCAATTACTTGTATTGAAAACATGAAACACCATTGATACAATGTTGGAGGATTAAGCAAACTTGTCTATTTTAAATGAAGATTCACATAGAAAGACATGATATATATAAATGTGATAAAACTCTTTTATACGATTAAACGTTAGAAGTGCTGGGGAAGTAGGATGTAGATTATTTAAATATTGGGTCGAAGTTTAACTATAATGTGTAATAGTCGTTAGAGTAGTTTAACTAGTACGTTAAATTGGTGTATCGATTGCTGGCCCGATTTTCAACTTGATATTTTCTATGAAAGGTCATCCTTAAAATAGTCGTATTCCAAAGTTTGACTTGCATAACTCCAATGTTTCTTATTTTAGAAGCACAATGCGACATGAAATTTGTTCATTGAGTAGTACACACACTTGCCGAGTGGTTAACTACCTCCGGCAGTAATTCACTACATTTTGGCCTACGACATCTATATATAAAACATATCTTGCGCCAAACATTTTACAGAAATCATGGAAAAATATGTTGTTTTTTCTAATATCACAATATGCTGATGGACAACAAAAAAATCTAAAGAAAGTGATCGGGACATCTGCCTTTAATAGTCATTAGAGTAGTTAACTATTACGTTAATAATAGTCGTTAGAGTGAGGGTCAATGGTTCTGGACTTCGAGTGTTTTTAAATTTCCTATATCAACTTTATCGATCAACTCTCTGTGCAGTTGGCAGAGGACTTTGTGATGTTGTCATTTGATTCACATAAAAATCGTAAAAACGTGAAACAATGTCGAACAATATCGATTGTCGATCGGCAGGTGAATTTTCCTTTTTCTTATAAGCAAAATCAGATTTGTTATGAACTCGCATAGCCTACAGTAAAGTATTTTAAAGCAAGGTTATTAAGAAGGATATTTGAAATATAAGTAACACGATAATAGATCGTATCTCTACACTTACGGTTATTCCAATAAAATCTGTTTCCTTCAACAGATCAAAAAACACATCTGCCATCTCCTTGTCGTCATAAGTGAAGTCTTCAAGTCCTCGTGTACTGTTATCTGAGAACACCTTTTCTTTTAATACCTCTATACTTTTGTTAAGCATCAAGGCTATGGACCAGGCCGCGTCGTACCCGAACGGGCTTAGTGAATTCGATGTATAATTTTCATTTGCTGGCAAGTTCAATCGGTCATCAAGCAAATCAACATATTCCTGTGGTGTCTGATAAAAAAAATTAAAAAACCCGATTTAATCTTCAATTACTAAGAATCTTATATTCAAATTAAAAGTATGGGCCTAGGCAATATAGCAGGGTTTGTAAAGGATTTGGTCGTTACAAACTTCACCAAAGGGCCATTTGTGGCACACATGTTTGTAAGGATAAAAGATACAAGAATTTCCCAAGACGCAAACTTGTAGACCCATATTTGGGGGAAAAAATGAGTTTTTAAAATATTATTAGATATATGATATTATGTTGACCATACAATTCTCTTGGTGATATATAGAACAACTTTCAAATTTGCAGGTTTTTTAAAATAAAATATACACAACTATAATTGTCAAAAGCAATGAAAATAACATTGGATTTGGTATTTTGTCTTATCTCGAAATTTAAAAATAAAATCATAGACGAATTTTTGCTTGCAACTCCTCTGTTTTCATATGAAAATGATAAATAATAATCCATTTCTGTACTTTCTTTTGACATGTGCGTAATGTGTTATGTATACATTATCATGATAAACGAATATGACGTAACGGAAAGTCATACTATATATCGGTTACCTTGATGAATGTGATTGTAGGTAATACCATGGTAATACTAATGACTTTATTATTAATGCGCGGCATGAAAAAGGGAGGAAATATACATGTTTTATTTAAATAATATTTCATTGGCAGTAATGCCTCCATTAATGTAATGGTCGTTCGATCAATTTCGTAGTCAATTGCATAATGATGATTTTCTTCGAATGCTAATTTAATAGGAAAACGGAAACATAATACCTGTACAGAAAATCACCACATTATCCCTATACTTATTCTTTGATGGATTACTCTCATATTAATAATAATAATAATAATAATACTAACACTAATAATGGTCTAATAGCACATACACAGCCAATCCAGAATTCCACAAATTTCACTTATTGTACAGCTTTAGAATGCTGTAAATTTGACATCGTAAATAACCTGATTAATTCATTATTACCCAACTTGGTGTGTGTGTGTTTAATAGTAGATGATTGTCTAAATCTGGGTGAGTGAGAGGTGTCCTACTGTGAAAGTGGTGTGTATCTGGTGTGTAGGGTAGAGCTCTGCCATATAAATCATCACTAAAATGGTCACTGTCGATGAGTGCTATTAATTCCTTATAGCACTCGGCAGCTACGCTGCCTCGTGCTATAAGTCATACTAATGTTATTTGTCATCGCAGCCAACCGGCTGAATTGTCACAACAGGATAATAAGACAAATTAATATGTTTTTCTTTAAGGTAGAAAATAACTATTTAATTCCTTTTTCATGACCTTAAAGTATGCATTTCTGAACGTTATGATTGTTTATTGATTAGAATGTTTAGATAAAAATAAACATCGGTAAGAACACTTGGGTGTATTTTTTTTTATATAATGAAAAACACCATATAAAGGAAATATTAAAATAAATAAAAAATTAATGAATCCAATACTTTCGATGTTTATCTTCTTTGAGCTGTTTTAGCACTAATGACATCCCCTTTCACCAACACTTTTCTGAAGCCTTATCTTTAAATTAAATGTATTTTTGTAAGTCTAATGTCTAAATTTACCTGAAAACAAATTGAGTTTTCCCCTGAAAGCAATTTTTGTTGCGTAAAACAAGTCTGAATAACAAACAATTCCGATTGTGTTGGTTTCTACTTGAATTTACAACATGTTACAATATTTCTACTATTTTGAGAAGTTGTCGACAAGTTGCATCATATTCAGATAATGAAAATCGTAATTTTTTTTTAAATTTTAGACCAAAAGAGGCGGTTTTTTACAAAAAATCGGACCAAGATCAACAACAAAATGTTGCGTGTTGAGAACATCTTATTCCATGTAACCATGTTGACCTTGTAGCGAAAATGAACATTTTTTTGAAATCTGTAACGATATTGGCATAACAGGTACTCTACAAACCCTGCCAATAGGGTGAAAAGTAGATTGGAAAAAATCAAGAATTTCAAATCGGTTACTTTTTTTGTACGGTGAACTCTTGTAATTTGTTCAAAAGCAAAGCATCCGAGGATGCAATACTGAATTTCGAGATATATGTTGCATGGTCAATTGCAAATGCGTTACCGCGATCCACCTGGACGATTTTATCACGAAAATAATTACAATTAATCGACTAGTAGGTTTGGTTGAGACATTCTTTTCTTCCGTTTGGGTATACTGTCGGTTTTTCATCATGAGGTTTAAACCCAATCATATTCTCTGAACATTGTTTTCTCCTTTTGTCCATCACGCCTACGCAGCTTCTTCGTTTGATTATAGTTTTCCTATCTATTCATCGGGAAAAGTCCTAAGATTAAATAAATGACATTCAAAATACAGAGTAACAATAAGCTGGCTCTTTTTATAGATGTAATTCCAACTTTGATTTACATGGTAATTCCAATTCAAGTTATTACACTGAGTCAACGATTGCAATCTCCGGAAGAGCATTAGGGCGGCGAAAACGTTCTGCGGCCACGACCGACCTATTTTGTTTACGAATTTCTTAACAAAAAATAAACAAATTTGCCATTTCAAAAATTGTCAAAATTCACCAAAATGTTCACCAACATTTTGAAAATAAACCCAAAAGAAAAAGACCCGACCGACCAACCCTACCTGAGATGTCTGTTTGCCCGTTGAACATGTTTGGGTTTTTTCGTCACCTTTACTGGCAAAATGTCATCTTAATTGACGAGCAAGAAATCATTTGCAGTCGCAGCAATGTAAATTTGATGAATTTGAAGGTTGGCTTTATTGTTATTATGCTCACAGTTTAAAATTGTATAGCTGATTTTCGGCACTGTAGCCGTTGGTAGTAATGCGTATACACCTAGCACATAAAGTCCCTGACCAGGTGCTTTGAGGTTGGCTAATTCAAAATATATAATCGGTACCAAAAATCTGAGATATACATTAAATGAGCAAATTTCTTCTCCGCAGTTTGATACCTCATTCAACAAAATCGAATGGATACTTTTAAAGTTATGGCGATTTCATGACCGGGCATAACAACAGCAAAGTTGCACTAGGTATAGGAAATAATTGATTTGTGTGACAGTTATGACAGTAATCACACACAATTCAAGGAATACCTAGTGCAACTTTACTGTTGTTATGCGAGGTCATTGAAATCGCCATAACTTTAAAAGTATCCATTCGATTTTGTTGAATGAGGTATCAAACTGTGGAGAAGAAATTTGCTCATTTAATTTTTATCTCAGATTTTTGGTACCGATTATATATTTTGAATTAGCCAACCTCAAAGCACCTGGTCAGGGACTTTATGTGCTAGGTGTATATATCTTATTATTATGATATCAAGGGAGTTCGATGTCAATTGAAGCGCACTGTATCTGAAAATTAACATCAAAAGTCGTAAAAGAAAATCTTATCTCGCAACAATTCCCGAATGGACTCTCTTTTCTTTATTTCATTTCGTTTTATGATATAAGATGCCAGATGACATTGTCAAAAATATCAAATTGTTTCTAGAATAGTAAATTGACTAATGACAAGTAACCCTTCACATTTCTAAAGGCTTTAATGCCATATATTTTACGTTTCATTTCATTTCATTAAGGACATTCCTATAAATGTTTAACCATGATAAAAGAAAAATATTTCAACCATTTGGCAACCAATTAGCCTTCACAATTCTAAAGGCTATAATGCCATATATTTTACGTTTCATTGCATTTCATTAAGGACATTCCTATCAATGTTTAACCGTGATAAAAGAAAAAATATTTCAATCATGTTGGCACAAAAAATATTGAATTATATTCAGATGTCCGGCAATTACCGGACATTTCCGGAAATTACCGATGGCTATAACTTTGGACCCGAACATGCTACAGATGTAGAACAAAGTTCAAAATATGCATTTTGTAACTCTTTTTTCATGTTCTGCACCTAACTCAATTTCGACAAAAAGGTGAGTTAGCTCCTTTTGGAACTAAGCTCTTCATTTATATAATATTGTTGTTTTTACCATATTGTAACTTGGTCACTTTTTAATCATGTTTTATAGTTGTATATGATGTAATTGACTTGTTTTGTTGTAAGTAATCTTTTATCGTAAAGCGCCTAGAAGTCTTCGGGTATTGGGCGCTATAACAAGTGCTTATTTATTATTATTATTATTATTGTTATTATTGCAACCTTTTCCTTATTCTTAACACTTTCCATGCGGCTATTATGTTACCATATACAAAAAAGATTTTTCAGAAACCTTACCCAACTTTCAAAGTCTATCTCAAGATTTACTGAACCAATACTATTACTAGGCATGATTGTACTTATTTCAATGCATTTCACATGGTGATTCCAAATAATGGTAATGAAATTCAACAATTCTAACATTTTTGAAACATTTTGTGACATTTTGGAATGTTGTCTGCAAACGACTGCCGCGTGGAAAGTGCTAAGTCAAACTTTTACAAGGCAATATTCAATAACATTTAAACGTCTGAAGCGCACTGTATAATTGAATGTTTAAATGACGCAAATAAATACGATAATTTGGAGGATACTCCATGATTGTGTCGGGGAGCTTTTTATCTAATCGAGTAAATAGTCTACTTCATATAGGATAACCCTGTCATTTGATTGGTGGATACTACATCATGTGACATAAAATATTCGGACTATAATTCCCTAATATTTCACAGGAGGCCAAAAAGTTCTTTTGCCCAGTGATGAGGAGCTGTGAAGGAAATAGTGGATTCCCATCGGAATTTGTTTCCTTCCTCGCGGTAATATTCATGATTATATATGTGAGTATTATCTTTTGTTTATCAAAGAATTTTAAATGACAGGAATATTTTTATATGTGTTGTAAAACAAGAATTTACTGCTCTATATTTGAGAAATGGCGCAAAATAGCTTCCTTCGGTGACTTTCGGTCCCTGGGAAATATATAGTAGACCCGTGGTCTCCACTCACCTCGGGAGTTATTTGCACCATTTTCCTCATGAGTAAGGCTAAAAAACAAAAACAAGTTGTGTTGCCCTCAGCGACCGACCCTAAATCGTAAAAACTAGGGGCGGTTTTCTTTTTTTCTTTTTTTAAATTTTAAATTAAGTGTCTAAATGTTACTATTTCTTGCTCGAAATGAATAAGTAAGCTTGAATAAAATGTTTTTTAGACTATTATCACACTAGAAACATTGGTTAGATTGACTTAGGGCCTATACCAATTTTGTCTCAACACAAACCATTTATTTTTCAGCCAAGAAAAATAAAATTAAAAAAATCCGACCGACCGACCCGATTTTAAATTTTTAGCACTTGAGGGCAACACAACTTCTTTTCTTTTTGGCCTAATACTGATGAGTAGTAGTAAATGTTGGTATAATATACGTGACTATTCTTGCAGATATTCTGAGGTACATTACATCAAAGATTTTCTTGATTTCATGTGTCGTACAGCGAAAAAGGGCCACGCCATTATTAGTATGAGAGTGAACCATGCGCAGAAGACAAGCAGACTATAGTGACTTTTCAGAGAATAGAAATAAGTCATTACATATAAATAATACATCACCATTTCATCATATAACCTTCATGACACTTTACTTCATTAGCTTGATTGTGATTGCTTGCGAACAATCGAATGAATAGGTTTCCTGGTTACTGTAATATTGACATTTCCTAAATACAAATGTGCCGTTATAGACCCACGTAGTTCACGATTTCATTATCGACACTCTCATAATAGATAGATAATTACCTTGAAAACAATCGTGAAAAATAAGTTTTAATTTACTGTCATTGCAATTTCCGAGAAAAGCAATTAGTCTCAGTAGATAATTAAGTAGTCCTCAATTTCATTCAACTCACATGATACTTATATAATCAACTTGTGGTCGTTGTACAGGGTGAGTCAAAAAGACTGCAATAGTGGAAAGAAGCCATTTTGTTTTCAAAACCAAAAAAAACCACAATTTTTTTTTAAACGTTGCAAGAATGATGTATTTAATCCTAACTTTGTGTGAAAAAATGAAGTCGATCGCATTTTTCGTTCGTCTTTGGTGACCCTCTTTGCTGCACAACCAAATTTACCTGTTTGTCCACGAGCACATGGTTTTTCATTTGAAATGGCACACATTGCATTTTCATATTTGAATATCCCGCCAACAAAAAAATGGAAAATGTCAGTTTTTTATTAAAATTTAGAACATTATACGCTTTCATAGCATGGGTATGATTATAATTGAATATGTAAACAAGAAAGGATGCATCAAATTCCAATAACATCACAAATGAACTAAAGTTTCCAAATTTGAATGAGAGACACATTTTGCGATCTGATGCATATTTTGGGTTTCTCGTCGACAAACGTGTGAAATGGGTGCACTGGTCAAAAGGCTCACCAAAGACAAAACAAAGTTAGGATTAAATACATAATTCTTGCAACGTTTAAAAAGTTTTAAAATTCATTTTGGTTTTGAAAACAAAATGGCTTCTTTCCACTATTGCAGTCTTTTTGACTCACCCTGTATAGACCATATAATATAGACGTACAAGATTGGCCAATGTTCTGTCCACCACTTAAGCAAAGTTGATTTAGCATTTCATTTAATTGAGAGGCTATCTCAAACTTTCTAATTATTATTTTAATTAATTTATCTTTTTAAAAAGAGACGTGGTCTTTCGAAATGTATTAAATTTAAATAACATTAGTGACTGAAATATATTTAATAGTTTATCAATCTAATTGTTGACCATCTGTTTAATATCCCTACAATGTAATTTACATACATGTATACAGAGTGCGTTAAAAGGGTCCATTTCATTAAGAGCGAACATCTGTATTCGGATAAAAACATTTTTATTAGGAGTTTTAATTCTACACATACGAAGCATGATAGCCCCAAAGCTATGAACAAGGGGCAGAGTCGCTTTTGGCTACTTTAGGCGGGACTTTAGGATAAATCAAACCGAAATACCTATCCAGCAACCAATTTCAAGTTTAATCTGCGGGTCGAATTAAATTTTCCTTATGTGAATTAGTAGAGTTTTAAACGCAATTACGTAAATCAATGATTACAAGATTTGTTTTTTTTGCGAAAGGGGGACGCACGTGAGTAGGGGTACACTTCATTCAATTATTATTTTGTCCGGTCATTACCACCACCATACGCTACATATTACATTTAAGTCTAGCTATATGGCCATTGAGATATAACATGATACCGGTATGCACATTCAAATAATACAATTCAAATGAATACTTTAAGTTGCCGTTGCTATTGCTGTCTCAATTTAACACTTTCCGAGCGGCAGGCGTCTGCAGACAACATTCCAAAATTTCACAAAATGTTTCAAAAATGTTAAAATTACTTCATTTCAATAACATATTTGGAATCAATCACCAGGGGAAATGAATTAAAATAAGTACAAACATGACTATACAAAAATGTAGTATTGGTTCAGTAAATTGAGATAGACCTTGAAGTAGGAAAGATCTCTGACAGATCTGTTTTGTATTTGGTAAAACCAAAAGCCGCATGGAAAGTATTAATATTCCTTTCATGATTTCACCCCATTCTGATAATATTTCGTTAAATGCAGGACAATACAGAATATTCAGATGTTATTAAGATCAACCTACTTGTATCATCGTAAGCGTTCCTTATGATAATAGAGGCAGGCAAACGCTACCAATATGCATGATCCGTGCCATGTATTGTTCCAAATTCTTTGTCAACAACGACTTCAGTTAACCTAATTGCAATCAGTACTTGTATTATATCTTCATTTTGGCTAGTATTAGGCTATAATAGTAGACCGTGAATTTTGAAATATCGCAGGAGCGGGATTATTATATATTTTTATTTTAGAAAATTTGAAGCGCAATTAGTATACACCCAACCAAATATGTAAGTTCCCCCCTAGCATATACTAGAATATTTCCAAAGATATTTGATAAATTTAAATAATTATCAGCTACAATTGTCAGGCACATTTTGATACAAAATTTGTTGGCCTTGAGACAATGCAACGATACTAAAAGTGGCACTAAATCTCACTGGCTATGGGGAGTAAAAACGTATTTAGAGACAAATTGTAACATTATTTTGACTCCTCACGTAACTCACAATACCATACTATTGTTCAACTTGCAAGACTCATGGTGTACGTCGCAGTAATCACATTCTGCATGTTCCTCACATTAAATTCATGTGGATTTTGTTTTATCAAAAAGGCTCTCCCTTATCAGAGGTTGCTTCAATGTAATCCCAGCATGCAGTAGCAGCGCACTGTGCAATGGGATATTTGAGCCAATTCAATCCTTGTTTTGCATTGAAACGTACAGAAAAAATGGTTCATTTGAGGAATAAGTCAATTAGACTTTTCAAATTTGTATCAATAAATGAATTTAGATTATATTTATCAATACAATGATACCAACAAATGCGAAAAGTCTCGCTGATTAGTTCCTCTAATAAACCATTTCTTTTCTATACATTTCAATTTCACACATGGATTGAATTAGCTCCATTATCCAAGTGCACAGTGCGTTTCTACTGCATGCTGGGATAACATTGAAGCAACCTCTGCTCCCTTACTATATTTTGTGCACAACATTGATAATGATCATAAGGATTATTTCAATCTAAAATTAAAAAGAATCGTAGTGGACAAGCCTTTTCTCTTACTTCTTTACCCTCTCTCGCTCCCTTCAAAGTTTTACAGTTCGGAAAACTTTCCTCTGTAACTTTGGTAACACAGATAGCTGTTACTGTATGTTTGGTACCAAATAATAATTCTACAAGTCGTCTCATTCCAAATATGTGTATATTTGTATACTGCGAATTATATATCCTGGCTACGAATCAAAAGAAAGCGGGTGATGCTCGCGTGTACGGCGCGCATGCGAAGTGCAATTATACATTTTCAATCCACTGCGCGTTTATTTTAGTTTTCTGCTTTCTGATTGGTTCGTAACTAAGAGTGTATGGATTATATTTTAAGCTGTCTTTGATATACACAAAGGACTATGAACACTTTTGCATCTTACACCTAACACATAAAGTCCCGGATTAGGCCCTTTGATGTTGGTTAATCCAAAATCAATAATCGGTACCAATTATTTATTTTGGATTAGCCAACATCATCAAAGCACCTGGTCCGGGACTTTTTGTGTTAGGCGTATAATAACATCATACTTACTATGCCCGATACAACTGGATCTGTTTTAGGGCTGATCTGTAACGGTTCAGTGGAGATATACATAGTAGATAATACAGCTTCTGTCATCTCTTCCACCGTACAGTCAATGAACTCGTCCTCTACGGCCCACCATTTATCAGCGTACCATCCAATCAGCAACCAAGCGTAGTCTGGACCAGTCATGTCTAATTTGTAAGCCTGTGAAATTTCAATCAAAATTCGTATATTAAATTTTATATACATCGTGTTTTTTCGGGATTTATGCCATTCAAAATCGGTATACTTACTTTCCCAGTATATGTAAAAAAAATGAATTGCGATTTTATTAATGATGCTCATAAGAATAAATTTCTCATATTCTGATCAAAATCGGGCAATATTAACATGGAAGGTAAAATGCTTTATATTTGAATCATAATTGTGTTTAAAGTGCGACATTAAAATGTATTATACCGTTGGTCTAAAATCTATAAAAAGTACAATTTAATAATATTGATAGTAAGCAATATTGTTTCATTCGCGGGTATTTTAAGTCAGATGTACGAGGGTCATTCAATAAGTTCTACCTCCTACCTCATAACTGTATTATTATATGAGCCAGTCTTATCAAATATCACACGATTGTAGCTTGGAACCTCAGCTACAAATCCAATGTAAATTAATCTGAGTACTGGTTGTACTTTTCCGGACATCCAGTAAGAACCAAACCTCGATTTAGTGTGACGGAAACAGTTGAAAAACAGCAAAATATCGCCGAAGTGCTTTTCAATTGGCCTATTGTAAGAGGCAAAACATACCTTTTAGTCAATTATAACCGTCCTAAATGTCAAATATCTCTTAAACAGACTGTAAACAATAAAGTTGACAGATTGGTTTGGAAAAATATGCCCTCTGATTAGCCCAGATCCAGGTCAGGACAACCATTCAGCATGTTCAGCTTACCTCTCCCCTAGAGAACCCTGTAAAAGTCATATTTGACTGTCGTGATAACTAAGCGATCTTCAATATCGAACTAAATGGAGGAATGTAAAGTCTGTCAGGGCGATAATTTTCTATCATTGACTACCCGATTGACTATTCTGAAGGTTGCACATAAGTAAAACTCATAAAGTTACTATTATGGTGAAGATTTAACATTCGAGGCATCATTGTGGCTTAAGTGGTAACAACGAAAATTTGACTGATGGCAGTATTCTATAGTACACTATTTGCAAGCCTACAAGAGTTATTATTGTTTACAATCTTATCTATACATGATAATACTGTAATATATTCATATATCATTCATTCATTTCCATTTTCAGTATTTAAATCATGCTCTTATATCTAACCATACAATACGAGGAAAAAAACACCCGAAACATGTGTATATTTTTAAGGTAATTTTCTGTGTCCGTTGTCTAAAATCTCTCTCTGGCTTTGACCGCGTCATAACAAAAGCAAAACAGATATCAACTAGAGCGGTTCTCGGGTGTAGCAGTTTTCGTATGTGGCGGTTTTCGTATGTGGCGGTTTTCGTATGTGGCGGTTTTCGTATGTGGCGGTTTTCGTATGTGGCGGTTCTCCTATGGGGCGGTTTTCCTATGGGGCGGTTTTCCTATTTGGTGATTATGGTGGTTGGCATTGATTATAGTTTGGATATGTGTAGGCATGTTTTGGATCCAACCGGAACCATGAGTCGCCGATATACATGTAGGTGCTGTTAGTGGTTGTTGAAGTTCAGAGAGATACGTAAGGTGAATAGGTTGTAGAGGTTTGTTAAAGTAGCCATTTGTAAATGAAGGGATGTCTAGGTCTAGACGACATTGTCTGTAGGAGGTAGGTGTGACTGATCTATTACCACCGTCCTAAGAAACCATTATTGATGTGAATAATTACATTCATTTGCTGAGTATTGTGATTATGTTTAGTGAAACATGGTGGGAAACAGTTGCCTAATATAATCTTGCATATTGTTATGTAACCCGCATCGGCAAAGTCATTTAATAATTTAGTAGTAAAAAATAGGTTAGACATATTTCAATTGCCATTGAAAGAAGTGGAGTATGTTTTTGGGGTGTAGAGGTTGAATTTATTGATTCCCTTGTATTTTATCATTATACAGGGTTAGTCAAAAAGAAGCGGCGGTAATAAAGATGGGTTTATAAAGATCATGTCCTCACTATTACCATCTTTGCCTGTTTGATTGAAAGACCCCTGTTGGCAGATGTCCAAGGTATTCTATATCTTCGAAATTAGTCTGACTAAAAGTGAAATATATCAGATCTGCTAGCTGTTCCACTCTATTCAAAGTTGCATATGTTGTCTTTTATTGGAATAGCTTTAGTGTAGTTGTTTGTTGTCTGCACGGTGCTATTAGCAAATGGGGGAAAATTATGTTGTAAGAGTGCTATTTACACAAACAAAGAATGAAAAGGACTATGCAATAATTAAGGCATTCCAAGTGGTATTGACGAAGAAGTAGCTCAAGGTTAGCATTACGTATATGGATACACAATTGCTAATAATACCCTAACATTCCTGGAATATGTGATGGTGTTTAAAATTGCTGTCCTGGTGGTGAGCGTTGGCAAGTTAGTTGTGAGGTTAGGGAATCATGAATAGAGGGAGCTCCCAGGAAAAGATCATATAATAAGCCTTTAATATAGGTTTTCCCGGCGAATTTCGCACTTTGTTAAGTTCAATTTGTATATGAGTATTCAATTTCGCGAGAAATCTTAGCATCTTGCTATCGACGTGTTATAATCTTTTTCGCAAAACAAGCAGTCAATTTCATTTAAAAGAATTCAAATTGATACATGCAAAATCAATTAAATTTATTGCAGATTCAAATCTGTTTAGGGCCTATACGCTGCCATGTTAACGAATGCGCGGCCGATTTAGTAAAAGCATCAATCTATTTGGAAGTATAGTCAATAGTGGACTTGATATTGTGACTTCGAGCTAAATCAAATTGTCCTTTACACAAATTGGCATTTAAATTCGCAAAATCAGCATTCAATTGGAATAAAGCATGTTACACGTTTGATTGTTTTACAATATAATTGCCATGAATTTAATGGTTAGATAATTTTGAACCGTTTTATGTTTTACAAGACTTCTTCAATTCAAGGCACAGGGCCCGATATCATTGGGAGTAGTTTCACAGATCACTCAATGTATCTTGTGTATGATAAGTTCCCTACCTTCACAGAAAGAAAAAAGTGAGTCATCATCGAAAAATGAGTCATTTTGTCCGTGTAGTGACACACTATGGCTCAAAATGAGTCATTTTGTCCATGTAGCGACTCATTTTACGATGATGACTCACTTTTTTCTTTCTGTGTTCGAACCTAGATTTTGTTCCGATTTCCACTGAAGGTCAGAATATATTTTTCTATTCAGTCAAAAGGAGTTTTTTGGATGATTCTTCTCATAAAAATATATTATCGACCTGATTACAAAGAAAAACATATAAGTAGGATCAGGACTACACAAAGAAAACATATATATTTGCGCACTAATTATAGTGTGTAACGAACATTTTATACCCTTTTAATTGATTTAAAATAAAGAATCATAAATAAATCATTGAAGGTAACCAACGACAGAACAACAGACGAGAAATAACGTTGTTTATTTCAAATAATCTGAACACTTTCCACGTGGAAGTCGTCTGCAGACGACAGTTCTTAAACTTCACAAAATGTTAAAAAAATGTCAAGATTATTTAATTTAATGCCGTCACCATATTTGGAATCATTATGAGAAGTGCATTCAAATACGTACACACTTGCCTAGTATTGGTTCAGTAATTCTTAAGATCAACTTTAAAAGTTGGGAAAGGTTTCTCAAAAATATGTTTAGTGTATAATAATATGGTAAAACTAATTGCCGCATGGTAAGCAGGTAAGTGTTATTTAAACATCTTTTTGGTTGGCGGGCCAAGCCCGCCAACCTTATAGCATAGGATTGCATATTCTTGCACATTTAGGTCTTTCTACATATACATGGAGGCTGCCATTTTGTTTTTAGTATATGGAAAATTGTCTAAAATTATTTTGTAGTAAATTACATGTACCTATGCAGTTTATTTTAACAGTCCTGCAGTCTGTGATGGAGTCAAAGCTATATTTGTTTAGCCTTGATGATTCAATCAGAGAGATGTTATTAGACTCCCAACAGAGAGACATAGCTTATCTTGTTTGACTAAAGAGAAATCTCCCAACTGTCCTGGGGTTGTTTAATGAGTTGTGGATGTCATATATACCTAGATTGTTCTTCAGATGGTACCCCTCTCCATGCACACTCATCAACTTTATTGGTTTCCTGCAGGTACCTGTACTATTTTTAGACTGTTGTGTTTTGATTTGGGGTGTGTTTTTTTGTTTGAAAGATACATACACCATATCCCTGGTATTTTGGTATGCAACAGAATGAACAGATGCTTCAGAAAATGGTTACAAAACATGATTATTTCTCTTGGATCGCCCCCATTCCATTTCAATGGAATTTTTTATACAATAAACAAATAAATTCTACTTCAACCATAGTTTTACTAACGAATATTGGCCATATTAAATTGCATATAATTCTAATCAAATTAATTGAATATATATGACATATTTAAAACTTAAATTGAATGTAAAATGTATTCATTTCTATATTTCTATTTACTTACTTACTTTTTATATAATTAATTATCTACATAATTATTAATTTATTTATTTAATCATTTTTTATTTATTAATGTTTTCTCATGTTTATTTGTTTTAGTAATTTCTTTATTTTATAAGTAATTTTTAAAATTTTAATTTTTAATATGCGTGTATTTATGTATTGATTCATTAGTTTATTGATTCATTTATTTTCGATTTAAAATTTAATTTTCGATTTACATTATTATTTATTAACAAAATTATTCAACTATTTATTTAAAAGTATTTAAAAAACATTTTTACTCATTTATTTATTTCTACATTTATTTATGTATTGATCAAATAAATTGAATACATATGACATATATTTAAAACTTAAATTGAATGTTAAAACCGTGTATATCACTAAACTATGGCTGTAATTTATATTGCTTTCTAGTAATGCCATGCAAGAATCTTGCACAATTATCATCTATGCGCTTGCTTCTTCTGCCACATAATTTTAGCAACTAAAAGCCGTATTTACAAATGTTGCTATTTTTGCTCTTTCTATTTGCCTTATATCGCAATTTCCTTTTGACCGCCAACTTTTCATTTTAATGGAATTTTTATTTGCACTTCTATGAGTGAAATCCCCATCCCGTACGCGATCACATCGGGCCGTGTATCTTCAGTAGTTGATAGTCCGATCCATGATAGTATAAATAGGCGTTAATCATTAGTGATGCTCATGATTGAAAATATACTGAAGGTTTGGCATCGATGGCCTGTATTTTTGTACGTAGTTATTAATAAAATAAAAACACGGTTTGAAGCTAAACACCTGTCTAACTTGGACATAATGTTTACCTAAACGCAATTGCTGTTGGTAAAATGATTCACAATGTTTGATAGGTTTTTTTTTAAAATCTTATATTTATTTGAGATCCATGTCATTCTTTACCTACCCATGACATAATGTTCTTTGCATTTTTGAATTCCTCATGAAATTACTAACAAGCACCTCTAGGATTGCCATGGGTTACTGTCTATATTGGTTAAATAACATACAGGCTAATGAAAGTGCCCCAACAAGTTTAAATATTTTTTTAGAGTTTACGTTATATTGAATTCACTATGCCCCCTACACTGATTTAAACTGCATTTTTGAATTGCCAATGTTGAGAGCTTTCCAAAAATGTATAGACCCTATACTTTTGCTATCAAAGGTTAAAAAAAATTCCGTTAGAGTAATTTATATAAATTGGGGTTAATATTTGCGTTTACTGTGTAGCGAATAGGGGAAAAGCCGATCATGCGACTTATCCATCCATAATGAATAGTTGTTACATAAGGTTGACAAGTCTGTTAAAACACAGACATAATAAAGACTATTAAATAACTTAAGAAGAGACCAAAATCATGTTTGTAGCTCATACAGAGGTTGATTCAAGGAAAGGCACCGCTTGGCACACACTTTTTCCCCATATAGTTTATGTGTACCTCCCCCCTTTATGCTTTGCTTTGCTTTATCCTGGCTTTTTTAAATATGTTTTTGCTATTGACATGAATTTGCCTTTCATTCTTTTTTAGCTGGGCTAGTACATGAACATATGACCGTAGACATCTGCGCGCGTAGCTATTTTTACTTTGATTTATGAACGTTCCAGAGTATTTCGAATTAGAAACCACATGTGCATATTGGTAAAGATTTTGGAAACTAATACACTTTTTTGACCCCCCCCCCCCTCTGTTGGGGTTTTCAAAAACGTTTGTGACCCCCCCCCCCTTTGCAGAGTATCAACACTTGCCCCCCCCCCCCCCCCCCCCCCCCCCCCCCCCCCCCGCCCACCAGAGTATTTATGAACGCTCCCTTACCAAGATGTCAGCCTTTTAAATATTTTAATCATAAAATGTTATGGCAACAATTAAGGGAAAAAAAGAAAATTATAGAAGTCCTGAAAATGGTGCCCGGAGGGGACCATTAAAACTGCTTTATTTACTTACTTGGACTTAATGATATTTGGATCATTCCACGTGATGTCATAAACAACCTTGGGAGAAGTTGTCTTCATTTCAATAATTTGGATCTACCTTTCATTTCAACACAATCAAAATATAAAGTTATTCCAAATTCATAATAAAACACCCATAAAACATCGGTGACAGTGAGCACTGTAATCTCAAAATTGGGATCAATTTGGCTTGATAGTGTCCTAATTATCCAGGAATCAATGCACTATTAAATCAAAAGGTTAAATCAAACTTGAATACAAATACAGAAAAGAATCTGACAACAACTTGCAATTCCATGTCTTATCTCTAACACCAAACTCAAACATAGTTCACTATAATAATCAATAGCAGGTTCATTGACCTGGTCAAATCCACCATATATGGGATTCAACAATGGATTGTCAAGCAATCTCAAGTGGCCAATTTGCACCCATTATCAGGTATCGTCATGTCACAAGCATGATGAACTTAACGCAAACACACGCTGTATCGGGCCTAATACCTAACTTACTCAACTTCGGTGTATGAGACTAAGAGCTTTGCAGCGGACCACGCACACAGTGGGCAGCAGCGCGGACTGTTGCACTCTTTCCAATTTACCAACCGGAGCTGCCCAATACGCCATTTTATTCACAAAACACGCTAACAATCCACAATTAGAGTCCATTGAACCATCGATTACACTACTTTCCCGAATGATTTAAATTTCGTCCAAAGAACGGGGCACTTAATATAACCCTATTTTACCTATCTATGGCATTTTCCATTCTAACAAGTACTTAAAACTCCATATTTTGGGCCACGCATACGTTTTGGTGTGTTCAGAAATAGAAACAAAATGGTTCGTCACGCAGTTTCTCCTCAAAAACATGCTACAAATTCACAATTAAACCATCGATTACACCACTTTCATGGACGAATTGAATCTCGACCAAACCACGGTACCCTTTAGACAACTCTATTCTATCTAAATATAGCATTTTCTATTCTAACAAGCACGGCTAATTCCATATTTTGCGCCATGCCGCGACGTCGGGGTCGGGGTGGGTTGTCTATGGAAATAGAAACAAAATGGCTCGTCGCGCAATTTCCCCTCAAAAACATCGTATAAAATCACACTTGAACCATCGATTACACTACTTTCCTGGCTGATTTCAATTTCGTCCAAACTTCAGGAAACTTCGCTATCTCTATTCTACCTATCTATTGCATTCATTTTTCCAACAAGCGCTGCAAACTCCATATTTTGGGCCACGCACAAGTTTTGGTGATTTTTGAAACCGATTAGAAAGCTCTTACCGTGCAACTTCTATGTAAAATTTAGCGTTGCTGCATTGCGCGTCATTGGGCTACCAAATTTGGCTGGAGCAACTACTCTAAAAATGACAAAACGAAACTATATAGTCAGCCTTCGGCGACTCAATTATCATTTACTACACATTTGTAGCTATGATTCAGAGCTATAATCATGACAAATATCATGAGGTTGACATTAACATTAGCGAGGAGGTAGAACTTATTGAATGACCCTCGGGTATTGGGCTCCTATGGTTTTCTGGATTTAACCCTTTCGAAATGCAATGTTAGTTATGGGAGCTATGCGGTGTGGTTGCTTTAACCTCATATTTCTTAATGTAAATGCCCGTTTCAAGCGTATCGCCACTAGTCCATAATCACTTTTCATTATTTTATTCATGGGCTCTGTAGATACACGCTCGCGCGTATTACATACCAGCAAACCATTTTCGATGATTCTATGTGTCAGTAAAGGTTAATTAAGTGAGGTCTTTATAGACATTTTAAAGCCGATTTAACAATATCACCGAATTTTGTGTCATTTGAATCTCTCATTTAAAGAAGTATTCTACACAACCAGCCGACTACCAGTATCTCTACAAAAAAACACAATAAGTTCCTCACATTTGAAATCTCGTTTAGCGTCCTCAATTATCTGAAAATTATATTCTCATTGTAGATCAATTTGTGCTAACGTACTTATTATATGTTCTGATTACTTTCTTTCGCTTCATTTACTTGTTCATTCTGCATTGTGTCGTCGGCTAGATTTATTGGTTGGTGTGGAATCATGTATTATTTACGCCTGTTATTTATGCCTGAGACTAATATAACTTAGTTATATTTAGGCAACATGAAAACAAGTTTGTCTCAGAAGTATAGCCTTTAAAATACGTATTTCAGCGCATAATTTTTTTCTTCTTATTTTTCTTGAATTTTTGAAAATGATGCTTCTTCAGATTTTAATTTCCTATTGTGAAGTACTATTATCAGCTTCATGTTCTTGCTTCCAAGAGTAAAATTGCCACAACAAATATAAGTTAAATACACTTCAACAAAAATGTATACTATATGGTAGTGTTTAAAATATACATTTCACAGAGCCCGTCTCATGTTTACTAACAAAATCCCATTTCGCATATAGCCTTTTTCAGGTTAGCTTACCTCACAGAACACTCTCCTTGCATAGTTCTCATACATATTGGACACTATGATCTTGGCATCTTGATTCTGGTGAAACAGAAAAATACAATGGACACATTGGCAATTATCATTATGCTATAAGATTCACCGTATTCAATGACGATGCTTAAAGGGGCATTGAGAGATGGGAGTGCGCCCTCAATTATCCTTGAAATCAGTTTTTTTTTGCATCAAAGTAATACTTAGGCATATAATAACTACCATCTGAAACAGTTTACCAACATTCGCCGTTTGTCATATAAAATTTCATGATTTTCTTAGTTTCGATGTGATCATATCGAAACTAGGTGCTGAATTCGGAAGTTATGCTTTTACTTGCGGACTTTCGCGGCAAATCTCAACCTCGAAAGTGCCGTTATTTTGCTTATTTGGCATGAAGGCGATGTCGGAATTGTATGACATTTTGGATTTGGTCTATGTTGATGATTATCTTTACGTTATTTGCTCATTTAGCATGTTACAGTGACCATCGAGAATTGGCAAATTTGGTTTGGAAATACCATAGATTTAAAAATAAATCTGTGGGAATACGGACACTCCAGCCCACACCGGTATGGTTAAACTGTAGCGGTCTGTAGAGTGACTACATAGAGACAGTTGGTAGATAGTTGATCTACATAGGCGTTTCTAGAAATTGGGATTCATAAGATAAAAATGGAAAAATAGGAAAGTCTAGGCTCTGTAGCAGAGCTTAATGATCACGGTCTTCTGAGCATTATGTCACCTTGGAGTGTAGCCTACCTACATGTCATAAGAACAAATCCTCAAGTTAAATGCCACAGATTCATGTGAAATTATTATTTTACAAATGTTGGTAATTGTTTAACTCTTTTATCCGAATACTTGGCTAACGTCGTTAACTGGGATGTGCATCGATGTATCATTATTTTGCAATGAGAA
Source organism: Ophiura sarsii (assembly GCA_035610835.1). NCBI lineage: Eukaryota > Metazoa > Echinodermata > Ophiuroidea > Amphilepidida > Ophiuridae > Ophiura > Ophiura sarsii. Next base: position 85,707,917 of record CM069441.1, on the reverse strand, counting down.
ACTGAAGATGTAATGCATGTGTCATTGAATCCAACACATGCATAAAAAGGCGCCCTAAAACTAGTGGGTTTTTTGAGCCCACACGTGTCAATAGTTCAACTCAATTCAAAAATACTTACCTTGATATTTACAACTTGATTTTTTGGATTTTCAGCAAAGCTCTCTGATGTAATAATTGTGATATTAGCTTCACCAAGCAGCGTCAGAAGATCATCAATAGCCTGAATATTGAGAATAATAATAAGAGGTTAACAGCTGTGTATCAGAGGGAGAGGATGCTATGGACATTCTTAACACTTTCCACGCGGCAGGCGTCTGCAGACGACATTCTAAAATGTCACAAAATGTTTTTAAAAATGTCAACATTATTGAATTTCATTACCATATTTGGAATCACCATGAGAAATGAATTACAATTAGTACAAACATGCCTAGTATTGGTTCATTCATTCATGAGATAAACTTTGAAAGTTGGGAAAGGTTTCTGAACAATCTGTTTTTGTTTTCGATAGATCAACTGATCAATGTCGCAACTGTGTAAGCTCATCAGTTATCTTTACCGTATCATGCAGGTAGAGATATTATGGACGATAGAGGACAACGCTAAACCGGTGTAGAAGGAACTATAGTACCCTGGAGCTATAGTCTGGTCTGCACAGTAAGGTATACCTTCGTCCAGGGATACTATTAACTTTGGGATAGGAAAGTAGTATACCAACGCACGTAACGAAAACGGACCTTTTGCATATTTGAATAAATTATAGTAATCGTCCGGAATGCGTCCGTGACCGGCGTTTAACGCGTTTAACAATGTTTAACCAGGTTTAACGGCAGGTTAAACGGCATGTTAGTCAGCATAGGTTTGGGGGCGCTGTAGATTTAAACAGACGACGGTGGCCACGCGAAACCTAAATTTTGAATTCGTAGTGAATAACACGTAATCGCGAATTTTAAACTATCATTTTGACAAATACATCATAATTAAAAGGATTTTTATCGTTAACCGGGCGATGACTGTTAAAAATAATTCAAAATGGTGCACTCCCGTTGCCAAATTGGGTCGTCTGAGAGACGCGTGGCCAGCGTTGCGTCGTCTGCTACAATCATCAGACAATCATCACGCCTGATCGGTATAGCGCCCCCAATTCTATGCTGACTAAGTTCAATTTAAAAGTGGACCCGATCGGCAAGCTCAGTGACATACCCCTGCTTCGTCTCTCTCCACGCTAGTTTCACGTTTCATTCCGTGCAAGTATGGACGCCGGACTAAAGCTCCAGGGGATACGGCTCTTTTCACACTGGTTTAAATGGTATAAATGCCTCGGTCAGGGTGGTTTGAACCATGGTAAAATCAATGACAATGTTAAAGGGGGTGAATTCAGATAATGTGCCAGTCTGACCAATTTCTAGCACGAGAGGGCGCTGCAATATGAAATGGTTCTTGCAGACGACGCTGGCCACGCGTCTCGGACGACCCAATATGGCAACGGGAGTGCACCATTTTGAAATATTTTTAACAGTCATCGCCCCGCCCCGTTAACGAAAATAATTTTAAAAATAGCATTTACAATGGGTTGGTTTTAGCCAACTCCAACGGTTTTGGATTGGAAAAAAAATCTTCTAATTATGATGAATTTTTCAAAATGATAAGATTAACATTCGCGATTACGTGTTATTCCAATACGATTTCAAAATTAAGGTTTTGCGTGGCCACCGTCGTCTAGGTTCTTGACAACGAAGAGATGTGCTGGCGGCTGCGCCCTCAATTTTGATAAAAACTTGAGATTTGTACACTTTTGTTGGGAATAAAGATTGCATTTGTGATTTCGTGAGTGGTAACAGCAAAAAATGACCATTATTATTAATATGTTCATCTTGAATTCTGAAGTAAATTTTATTTTAAAAAAATTCTTCAACACTAATTTGTGTCTCTTTTACAGTATCTAATCCAGAAATATGCTAAACTAGATTTTCGAATATTATTTAGTATAAACACTCGATACTCAAAATATTATCGTTAGTGTAAAATTCTCACACATGACTTAAAGGCATATTATGTGATCTTTTCCAGAGGGCGCCCTCTATTCATGATTTTTTTTAGAAAGTAGATTTTCTTGCAGATTTACATTTCCGATCATAAATCATACATACATTCCAAGTTACAGAGCGATACGATTCCTAATTACCTCAAAATCATGGTTTTAGAGTGAATTTAGAGTGAAAAATATAAACTGTCGGGATTCCGACAGTTTATTTTCACTCTAAAACCATGATTTTGAAGTAATTAAGAATCGTATCGCCCTGTAACTTGAAATGTATGCATGATTTATGATCAGAAATGTAAATCTGCAAGAAAATCTGCTTTCTATTTTTTTTTTCGATGTTGAGGGCGTTCCCTGGAAAGATCACATAATATACCTTTAACGAATACCCGACATCCCTTGTGCGCATGTATATCAATCACTTTCACCTGTCATCCAAACAAGAAATTTATTTTTAAATTTAATGCACATGTTGTTTGTAGGTATTCGTTCAGGGTGTATCACAACATATGTGTGATAATACATGCATACTTACCAGTGAAAAGAGCTCATGATTGTAGTGTATCGTAGCCACCCGCTGCCAACCGAAGTCCTTCATTAACCGGACTCTAGCGGGGTTCACGGCGGCGTCTGGCATGTACGTACGATAGAAATACGGATATTTCTCTCGGTTTGATAGCGCTGATGACGCGGCCGAGTAGGACATCTATGTGGAAAAACAAAGATAACATTATACCACGTTTGAAACAATAGTAATTATTGCATCACAGATTTGTCTACGTTTATTGACCATGAAGGTTGTTAAATTATAATGGCCAACATATGACAACACGGATTGTTTTAAACACAATTCATAATAGCATTGCAATAATAATATGGTATTGCTTAGGATGTGATGTGATGTGTCGTGTCGTGTCGTGTCGTGTCGTGTCGTGTCGTGTCGTGTCGTGTCGTGTCGTGTCGTGTCGTGTCGTGTCGTGTCGTGTCGTGTCGTGTCGTGTCGTGTCGCGATGCGATGCGATGCGATGCGATGCGATGCGATGTGATGTGAAGTGATGCGATATACGCTACGATACGACGATATGACTTTGATGATTATGATTATCTTTTAATTCAAATATTTGGATTAATTCACATATCACAACTTTTATCGATTATCAGATCATGGTCAGATTCAATTAATTTTCGTGTCATCGTTTTATATTGTATGTTAGACAAGGACCGCAAACATACGGTATACGTAATGCAATGTAGAATAATGAAATGTTTTGTTTATTACATTAAAGAGCAGAAGAGAGGATTTACATGCAAACTCCTGTAATTTGATTTAATGGAAGATGTCAATTGTGTTTTCAGGTCATCTACTTGTATCCGTAATATCTCAGCGAATTTAGTGTCGATATCGCAGTAACTTTTTTTGTTTTATCAATTTGTTTACGTTGTGCATTATACATATAAATGTACACCAAAACACTTTAAAGCTAACATGTCAACACAAAATTGTATTTAAGACAATAAAACAAATCAATGTGACGTGTTCACAAGAGACAAATTTATACAAACAAGACAAGACAAGACGAGACGAGACGTGACGAGACGAGAAACTTGACTATGTGATATAAAGACATAGCTTTAACATTATATCTACTTAGTTCAGAGGGGACATGTAATTTGCCTTAAGGGTACAGAACTCGACAACAAGTCTTGCGTGTTTTCTTATACATACAAATTAATTACCCATCATATCGATAGCGTACATTATAATGTAAAAATACAGAGTACATAAATCAAATGCAGCAATCATGAATAACTATTACGACCTTGGCAACATTAATTATCAATTACTTTACATTTTCCATTAAGGATAGCTTACCCATTACATATTCGTTATTTGTTGGTAAAAATATGAAATGCTCGTCGCAGATAAACGGGTAAATTGTAGACGTATATGGCAGGTATTTTGCACAATGAAAAAGATAAACCTGGTTTTTCGCCGATAAACCTGGTTTTACCCATCATATGATATAAACCTGGTTTATCGAAAACCTTGCATTTCGAATCTGGTTTATCGATTCAAAAAATCAGGTTTACCAAATTCGATAAGCAAGGTTTGAAAAAACCGGGTTTATCGATCGAAAAACCAGGTTTATCAGCCGATAAATGCAATGAGCATATGTTTTGAAAAATCTTGCTTATCGAATTCGATAAACCTGGTTTTTCGAATCGATAAATAAGGTTTATCGATTCAAAAAGCAAGGATTTTAATAAACCAAGTTTATCGGCTGATAAATCTGGTTTTTCGAATACATTGCTTATCGAATTCGATAAACCTAGTTTTTAAAAAGCAAAGGTATTCGATAAACAAGGTTTATCAGCTGATTAACCTGGTTTTTCGATCTATAAACCAGGTTTTTTAAAACCTTGCTTATCGAATTCAATAAACCTGGTTTTTCGAATCGATAAACCAGTCGAAAAGCAAGGTTTTCAATAAACAAGGTTTATCGGCTAATAAACCTGGTTTTTCGATCGATAAACCAGGTTTGAAAAAAATGCCGAGAAGCTCCAACGTACTGAAAGTATATGCCGGGGTATATGCAAATATAAATAATTGATAACCTATTAAAATAACCAAAGTAATTTGTTGAGTACCAAATCAATACCGCGGTCAGTACGGCGGTCAACTTTAAAGACGTAGCCTCATCAATATTCAAATCAACCTACCTGGCCCTTAGTTGTACAGGGAATCCCATCCTTTCGGCGAACATTTTTTTCCTGCTTCCCCTCAACACGCTCACATTACTGTATTACTACTCGCACACGAAGACATAGCTATATTCCTCCATTGAAAAAAAATGTACGACTAAGCCTAATCCGATAAACCTGGTTTTTCGATCGAAAAGGTTTATCGACTGATAAACCTGGTTTGTCGAAAACCTGGTTTATCGAAAACCTGGTTTATCGAAAACCTGGTTTATCGACCGATAAACCTTGTTTAGCGATCGAAAACCTTGCTTATTGAATTTAAAAAACTGGTTTATCGAGAACCTTGCTTAAAACCTCGAAAAGCAAGGTCTTTGATAAACCAGGTTTATCGGCTGATAAACATTTTCAAATACCTCGCTTACCGAATTCGATAAACCTGGTTTTCGAATAAACTAGGTTTATCGATCGAAAAACCAGGTTTATCTCTTTCATTGTGCAAAATACCTGCCATAGACGTAACCGTATGTATACAGTAAAACCGCGAACATATATATATATATATATATATGCATGCCCACGACAAAAGGAAATATGGGACACTTTGATGTTGGGACACTTTTGATATGGTAAAATTGCTATTTTTGAAGATATTTCCCTATTTCTTCAAGCAATTTCTTATCTTTTTTAATATTATTGCTATTCATTTATTGCATAAAATGTAAAAAGAATGAGAAAAATGATATGTTTATGTTATTAGATGGTTTAGAATAACCACACAACTATGTGTCCCATACTTGCTTTTGTGATGGGTTTTCGTTAATTGCAAAATCAAAGAAAGCAAGTCCTCTTTTATACATGATTTTCGTACTTTTGGTGGTATTTCAGTTTCCACATTGATTTTAACGTGAATGTAGCCTATATAATGTCTTCTGAAGCTAAACAAACTTAAAAGTGTATTTTGTTGAAAGTGTCCCATACTTCCTTCTGTCGTGGGCGGGCAGTATTGACCTATGTGGTGACCTTTGACCTTTTTTGCTTATAACTCGACAACAGAACATCATAGAATAGATAGATCAAACTATACTATCCTGAATCCTTATCATACAAAGAATACATTGGTGTGGTTTTAACCAAAATGTGTAGGACTTTTGAATTTGACCCTGTATTAAGTCCATGACCTTTCCTGGCTTCCGCCCACACATTCGTGTGGGACACCCCGTTTAAATGTTTAATTAACCTCTTTAGAGAACAAATCCATTGAGAAACGGACCTTCGCTCTCAATTCACTGCAAAAACACCGGTGTTAAAAATAACTGTGTTGTGAGAGGTCCACACCAACATTATTTAACACCGGTGTACCGGTGTTAAATTCTTGGTGTTATATCAACACCATGTAGTGCCATTTTAACACTGCAAGTGTGACGAATAACACTGTAAGTATTAATGTAACACCAAGATAGTGTTGAAATAACACTAATTGGTGTGGACCTCTCAGAACACCGAACAGTGTTAATGTTAACACCGGTGTTTTTGCAGTGACTATCTATACCGCAAGTTCCACAACTCAAAGAAAAAACATAACAAGCATAACAAGCCTCGACTCATTCATATCCCAAGCAAGTACATGAGCCGGTGCGGGACTCGAACCCGTGACCTTTCGAACAGTAATCGAATGCTCTAACAACTGAGATAACCGGCCGTCTCCGATAAACAAACTAGATAGTAGTGATATAGAGCAGTCCAGGATTCTTGTTCCCAAATAATAGCATTAAATGTTTGTCACATGATGTTCTACAGCGTCTCTTGATATGGAGATGCTCTAGTTAAACTTTTACACCTCATATCGTGATCATGTTTACACAGTCCAAAAACCATAGAATAGCTTTTTTTCGTATGAAACAATATCCAAGATTTCTGCTCAAATTGTCGTTTTTTCTTTCATAATCATTAAGAGCATAAGTATCAGATAATCCGAAAAATTAAATTGTCCTTATCATTCACAGTAAATGTGACTTTTTAAACAGAAGACAAGCTGATGAGAGACCACCGCAGGAACCAAGACTTACACTTTTTCGTGCGAAGTTCCTCCATAAACCTTGGCTATGACAGGCCCTTTTCGTTACTGTTGTGTTCTTTTTTCAAAACCAAATTTTGAAAAGCTATTACAGATTCTATGTTACAATGTTTTTGAAACTCTTGGATTCTTTTGGTGTCTCAAAAAAAAAACCGATGACAATGCACCGTCGGGACGTGTATATTACAACGCCTCTATCAGATACTCAGCGCGAATATCTATTATTTGTACACGTTGATTTACAAAAACGTCCTTTAATTACATACGATTTTCCTTTCGGTATAAACACGATAGAAATAAAATGCAATTGTATATTTTTTTGAAAAATTATATAAATGTTCACACAGTATCCTGTCACTCGTACATTGATGTAATTTTAAATTTAATTTACATCGATTAAGTAAAACCTTAGATGATTTATACAATGCACAAATATAATAGTAAATGGTCGTTGAAAACTCACAATCAATGTATATTCGAAACTGCTGGATTCACGTAAAATACATTTTATTAGCTACATTTAGATACAACATTTGCTACCAAAGATAGTATCATTATCTGTCGAAATAAGATGTACAATACAATGTAACGCACAATGCATTCAATGCGAGGTCTGTATCAAATTTGCTGCTAACAAAGCAACAAATCATGTGTGTATAACCGGTTAATTTGTGTCGGTGACCCGTTCGCAGGCTACAGAATAACGACAAAGCAGTGGACTCGCTATTTAATGCGGCATCCTAAATCTAAGAGTTGGAAAGCTCCATTTCACGGCTTTGTTTCATATTGTTATAAACTTACACCCTGACGGTGTAAATATATTCTTAAATCTGATTTGCCCATTTTAGTGGTTTTGAGCTTTACCCCATACCAACCACAAAAGTCGTGAACCGCACAACGTAAGTTTAGACCCGTGGTAGGGGGTAGTGGGGGTAGCGGGGTAGCGGGAGTAGCGGGGGTAGCGGTTGTAGCGGGGGTAGCGGGGTCGCGGTGGGTTGGGGGGGGGGGGTACTCAGAAAATGTTTTGGTATTAGCCAAAAACTGACCCATAGGGGAATATGGGGCAACTGGACCGTGGGGCAAGTGGTCCGAAATGAAGGATTTTGTAATTGTATGGGCATACTGCTTTCTTTTGAACAATACGACTTTTGTTGATACTTGACATATATCTTTACCTTCTACTATCCAAAACATTTGGAACTTTAGGGTATTTACACATGTGATTTTTCTCCATATCTTTGAAGCTAACTCCTTGAGTGACTGATTGAAAATTCACAGATAGTATGGGCGATATATGAAGATGGGTTTAGATCATGTTTAATGTACTTTATATGATTGACAGATATGCAACAGTAAATATATACATGCAGTACAGTCGTCTTAAGATATTAGGTGCATATTGCATTTGATGGGTGCTATATTGTAGTGTGCTTAGGGACTTTCCGAAATATGATTAAAACCATAGGTTGTGGTTAAAATGACCGTAAAATGGCACATATTGCTAATTTGGGACATTGGTGGTTTGGATTTCCGATCAATATTATCATTTAAAGAATGCTTCAACTTAAATCATTATCACGGGTATTCATTTGGTAGAGTTATTAGTTCATGAATTTGCAAATAACAAAGTACACCATTTCTTACTTATCTAAAGACACTCGTCTACTTGTAGGACCCGAACGCCGTAATATTTGCGAATTCAAAGATACTAACTGGCTACAGAAATCTGTGTAATAGCTAAAAACAAAAATGCAGTTTTGCCTTTTTTTCTGAAATCTATTGGAGTTATTGATTATTATGACAAATGGTGGTATGTTTTAAAACATTTTGGCGTCAAATGTATTACGTCACAGGCGTGTTTTAATAACGTTTCATCTCGACAAAGTGCTACGTCATTTGTTGGGGTAAGTGGTCCGAAGGGGTATGGGGCAACTGGACCGCCTGCAAAAACTTAATCAAAATTGTAAAATTCATTTTGAAAATGAGTTGTTAGTGTCAATAAAACATGACTCGGTATTGAAATGTGAATAGAATATGAAATAATTCACATTCTTTCAAGTTCTTAGACATTTTGGGGCATTTCGGGTCTAATACCACTATTTCTGATATTGAAGGATTACAATATGACATGAAATTGCTTTAGAATGGTTTAAAACCTCGGTATTATGAATTACATCTTTATTATATTTTGAATGGTGTCTGTAAAGGTATTTGCTATGACGAAATATCATGATTTATGTATTTTATCCACTGCTTTTTGTGTATATCAACCGTTGGGTCATCATTGTCATTATTGACTAACTTCCCCTGTAACATGAAAAGCTGGCTAAATATCAAGATGGTTTATTATAATAAGTACTAAATGATGATTATATGAAGTAAATAAAATCATTAAAGAAAGGGGTATATATAGACAAATGTATGGGGCGTCTGAATATCACAACCATGTAACCATTTAACTAGGTTCATACCGTTTTATCTATAATAAACGTGCAGTCGAAAATTGCGCTTGCTTTGTACACCATTAGTATTACTGCTTTTTACACGTTAACCACGAAAACTGTATAAAACATGGGTTTCATGAGACCTGTATCATTTTTACACGTTAAATAATATGGAAATGAGTTTGTAAAGAAAATACTGCTTAGTTACCGTGTTGTCAATCCATGATTTCTGTGTATTCTAACCGTTGGAACATATAGGACCAGTTGCCCCAACGATGGGGTAACTGGACCGTGCCAAGTAAAGTTTTTAGTTAGTGGTAATTGGCCTTTAGTTTGGATATTTTTTAACATTGATTATATGATATATGTAAACAGTTACATGGGTGATATTTTCATAGCAATTCCATAAATATTTACACGAGCTTTAAGCTTTTATATCATGAAATATGCTTAACCGGTCCAGTTGCCCCATCCTCCCCTACATTTACCAATTTCAAGGGTTATTGGACCCATACGTTTACCGGAGACCCATAATGTTCCTATGTATTTGACAGATTTTGCTAAAATTTCTGTGACAAATAGCAAAATTAAGGATTTTAGACCCCTACATTTACCAAACATGGCTTTGAAAAGATGTCATTCCATTATCAGAAGGTGAAAATGGGACCCTATTTGGCTGCACATCCCCGTAATCTCATATCCACTAAGTGTATCCACAGCAGCCATACCTGTCCACAGCAGAGGTAGAGGTGGCCGAGCGGTCTAGCGCGCTGATCGTCGGTCGGGAATATTCTTTCAATCACAGGATCGTGGCAGGGATACTATTAATTTTGGGATAGGAAAGTCCTATACTAACGTACGTAGCGAAAACGGACCCTTTTGCATATTTGAAAAAATTATGGTAATCGTCCGGAATGCGTCCGTGACCGGCGTTTAACGCGTTTAACAATGTTTAACCAGGTTTAACGGAATTGTTAGTCAGCATAGGTTTGGGGGCGCTGTAGATTTACACAGACGACGGTGGCCACGCGAAACCTACATTTTGAATTCGTAGTGAATAACACGTAATCGCGAATATTAAACTTATCATTTTGACAAATTCATCATAATTAGAAGAATTTTTATCGTTAACCGGGCGATGACTGTTAAAAATAATTCAAAATGGTGCACTCCCGTTGACATATTGGGTCGTCTGAGAGACGCGTGGCCAGCGTCGCGTCGTCTGCTACAATTACGCCTTATAGGTAGAACAGCGCCACCAATTCTATGCTGACTAAGTTCAATTTAAAAGTGGACCCGATCGGCAAGCTCAGTGGCACACCCCTGATCGTGGGTTCAAGTCGCCTCAGGAACCAGGATTCTTTGTACATCCCAAAAAGTTCCTATCTAGGTCGGAAATTCTACAATCAAGTCTTAATTCAGTTAGGTTAGTTTATCGGATCTTCTTTCCGTGGTTAGCTGATGATCTATTTAATTCGTCGCTGTTCTGACATACCGGCACATCACAACAGAAATAAGTAAAGAGATGTGCCGGTATGTCAGAACAGCGACGAATTGTAGTATTTCTCCGTGAAATATAACTAGTTTCCCTTGATAGCGCAGATGGTAAATCGTTCGCGTGGAGAACGGGAGGTCCGGGGTTCGAAATCGATCCTTCTGTTCTGCACATTGTCATATGATTTATTTATTTTCGTCAAAATATTTTTGTGTGTGTGATTTATCTATGAATTCGATTAAAACAGTATGAAGTAAAATAGATGTATGCTTCATTGTAGGTTAGTGGGTTAACGATCAGCGGTCTCCTTTTGGTTATATTTCGTCCTAAATAAGTGTTAGTTATTTATAAATAGGTAATCGACTAAATTTGAATTTTTCGTGTTTACATTAGGACGCCCTCGTACCTAATAATTTGGGGTCAAATCGAAGCGGCGTTCCAACTGCCGAGAGCTTTGAAAATCAAACAGCGAGACACGATAACGATTAAATAGCGATTCAAAATAGCGTTATAGACAGAGAATCGGCGTGGCGAGGAGCCAGGCGAAATGAATGAATCAAAACGAATGCGAATGTGAATATAGATCAACAGAGCGAGTTTCTGGTTATAGTGACGAACAAACGGCTATGGCGATAGATAATATGACATAGGGCCATGTGTTTTGAACTCGCCACCCTACCCGTTGCATGTCCATATTTCTACATTTTACACCATCTGAGATTCTAATTAGCATATTGCAATAACTGCTTATTCTACCCAATAACAAGTATATATTTTCTGAAAGGAAATTGTAATCAAGAATCGATTGTATTGTCCTTGGCTTTTTCCCTATTCGCTAGACATTGAACTTGCCCTAATTCAACGGTTTTGCATACATGACTATAACCAACAACAAAAGTAATCTACCGATGATAGCAAAATTATACATTTTTGGAAAGCTCTCAAATAGGTTAAATCAGGATAGGGTGCATTCCCCTAAAAATATACTTGTAAACTCTAATAAATATGAAAATTAAACGTTTGTGCTCATTTACTTCTCGATATAATATACTTCAACAAGTAACCATTGACACCATTATCTGATGGGTAATTGAATGAGGAACTAATAATATATGCACAATAACATTATGATTGGGATAGGTATAAAAATATTATTGAGCTTAAATCAAAATATGAAAAAAATCGATATTTTTTTAACATTCTTAATCACAACAGACTTTATTTGGGTGGGTGGGATAATCGTCCCAAACAAGTGGTTGATAAGAAAGGTAGGTATAATTATTATGTAATAAATTCAATGGATTCCCAGTGTTTTCTCTCAATTTGCAACTTGCAAAGTGGCCTAATACTTTTTTTTGCTAGTATATCAACACTATAGTAATTCATGGTATAAAAGTGAAATTAGAGTTTAGATACAATTTAGTTCCAAGTTTGAGGATAAGCCGGTCGAAGTGGTTTTCGATCTATCTTTCTTTACGCATCTGTAATTACAAAAGCGATTGAACAATTTTAATTTTAATTTCTGAATTAAAATTTGGAGATTCTAAGGCTTCCAAAATGTATAAACATGATTTGTATTCCTTAGTGTATCCCTTGCCAGTGTTTCTGTTTAAGCGTGAGATGAACTGTGCACGGATGACGCTTTACTACGTCACAGGTGTAACTCCCTACTTGGTATTAGTCCAGGCAGAGACTATATAACTATGGGACAAGTATCTCGGAGGCAAATTCCCCCGTTTACTATGCTTAAATTGACGGATGATGGTTTTAGAGGGGGCGCACTATCATGGTCGTAACAAACCAGAAGACCTAAGACACGGTGGATTTTATCGGCTTAAAACATGATTTGTGGCACTGAAATAGTACATCAATGTTAAAAAAAAACTGATTGTGATTTAGAGTAAAACTTATTTGCTTTGATGATAGCAGAATTTAGTTCTTATATGACACGAAACATTCAGAATTGGTTATTTGAAATTAATTTTTACGTGGAACAAAATACGAATTTCAAATTGTGGATGGCTTCGTCTGACAGTGACAGAGGAGGGGCGTGTCGTTATTTGCATTTTATGAATATTGTAATGAGATCAGTTGGGAAGGACGCTGGATCGCGACGATCACATCGTGTGAGGTCATGAATAGTCATGAATGAATATTCATTCACAACGAATGATTGACAGTTTACGCTTAACTTCCGGATGATGAACTTATAGAGTGCGCTATACTGTGAAACAATGGGCAGACGGGTGTTACAATGGGTGTTACATCACCCTGGTCCAGGTCTCTCTGAACAAAAACATTCATCAGTAGATGCTTACGCTATCGACCTATTGAGGTTATGCATGCGATTTTTAGTTACACCTACCTGTGCAGTGTACAGGGTAACCTGCCTAATACATGTATATGATACAAATTATACATGCCTAGAAACTCTATTATTTTGTTTCCTGAGCAATATTAATGGGTAATTCTTTTTGGGTTTTTTGTTTTTTTACAATATCCTCAATCGAATAAAACATACTTGAATTACTATTTTGGTTGACCTTAAAGTATGAATTACTACCTCTAACATAATGGAGTGCATTTTCTGTTTGAATACTAAGCCTATCGTCATGACCTACATTTCCTATGACATAATAGTAAAGGTGACTAGGAAAAGTGTACTTTAGGTCCTAGATTCTGGACTGTTCTAGTATCGTCCGAAACTACAACACCCAGTATCGTTTCGATAATGGTACAAAGTCAGTGTTCCAGTATCGGCCGATAATGGCACATATAAACTGTTCCAGTATCGGCAATAATGTTCTAGTATCGTTCTATACTGGAAATAATATCACTGGTATCACGTGCACAAGTATCACCCGATAGGCCTACTGGCACACAATTTATTGTTCCAGTATCGACCGATACTAGAACAGTAAAACGTACCAGTATCGACCGATACTGGCAACATTTATGCTCCAGTACACTATTTCTGGTGATTATAAAACAACAAAACCTCACATGTCATTGGACATCATGATGAAAAAAAATTAAATATAATTATTGATATCGATACCGGTGAATTAATAGCAATAACTTTACCGTAACGAGATTCCAATGGTAGGCTGTTTCCGCAACGGCCTGCGCAGCCGTAGAACATGCTGGTCCGAGTATCATTATCTTCTGTGGCTCGCGGAAAAGTTGATCGAATAACATTTTTGTGCCAAGCCCCGCATCACACTGAAATATAAAAAGAGTTCAAACTAATATATAAAAATGTACAGTATAAAACAATGGATACACAAAATCATATATAGAGATTCAAATACACGCAGGACAACAGTTTGCAAGAATGTGCTCATCTGAACAATATGTATAAAATATTGAATGGCTTTGAAGGTGATACAAGAATATTTTTATAGCGAGTGCAATATTATATTTGTATCACCCGAAAATAAGACATTCACTATTATTATTATTATTATTATTGTTATTATTATTTATGTAACAGACTGTTTTGATAAAGATGAAAAAGGTTAGCAAAACTGAACTTATTAATCTTAAAGGGAGATGGAAATGCCGATCTCAAAAATGTACCAATGCGTGCGCATCATCTGGGCTTATATACTCAGTGAGTATATCACACGCGTAACTTCTCCGCCGCACAAAAAAAAAATATTGGGCGGCAATATTTTTAGATATATTATTCGCACTCCCGGTACTTTGGTTGAACAATATTCAATACATAGTTTTAAAAGCCTGACTCACTTATATCGGTAGGCATACGTATCCTATGCCTGCCAACATGGTAAACACATCCTCTGGAGAAACATGCTAAACCAAATGACCACGGGTAGGTTTTTGCATCCGTTTACATAATGACCAACCTTTTATAATAGTTTGTCCCACATTTTCGGGTTACGCGCATTTTAACAAGATTACAATAGCTTCGCAATTTTACTTTTAGCGTTTAAAGGAAATCCGGTCAAGCTTGAAAATTGCAATTTTAGCATTAGCTTGCTATTTTTGTGCGAGTGGAATCTCGGTACCCACAATTTGTTATCGATGTCAATATCACACCAAATGTTTAACGGCCCCACACTACCCCATTATATTGGAGACCCTCTGATTCTAACGATTGGAAACGTCAAAATATATATTCGCGTACAGATATTGTCACGATTTTATAGGTTTTGGAAAATGTGCAAGACTTTAATTTCGCGGTTTCTAAATTAATTATGATGTAGGCCTAACTCTATTGCAAAATCATATTTTCGCGTGTTTATATTTTCGCGTTTTCATGTCCACCAGCGAAAGTATACGTAGTGTAGGCCTACAGTATAACGTATACGCAAAAGGTGATCAAAAGTAATCTTTTTGAAAGAGGTAATCAAAACTGTTTCTATTTTGCTTTGTACGATTTTGTGTATTAATTGTATCGTGACCATTTTGTGCATAATTACATATTAACAACTGTGATTAGTCAATAATATAGCAATTAGTGTTACACCAGATGCTGTTTTACACATTACGCATTATTTTGATGAGAACGTCCGTTTATTTATAAGTGAGGGTTATTTCAATAGAGAGATTAATAATATGTTAATAAACGAACTAATACCAACTTATCTTCATTGTACGAAGCATTTTTTGCTTGCTGCATACTCTCTTCGGAGTAGCCTGACGAGAGAACGTGACATGATAAAAAGGATGTCGTATTACGATATTATTATTAATAGCTGTGATTAGTCATTAATATAGCGGTTAGTGTTACACAAGATGATGTTTTACACATTACGCGCTATTTTGATGAGAACGTCCGTTAATTTATAAGTATAGGGTTAAGTCAATATATAGATAAATAATCTGATATTACGAACTAAGACCAACCTATCTTCGTTTTACGAAGCATTTTTTGCTTACTGCATACTCTCTTCAGAGTAGCCTGACGAGAAAACGTGACATGATAAAAAAGGATGTCGCATTACGATATTATTATTAATAGCTGTTTTAGTCATTAATATAGCGATTAGTTTTACACCAGATGCCGTTTTACACATAAATCACTCAATATGAGCAAATTTGGATGGAAGTGTTCTTCAACTACTTTACGTAATCGATCATTTCTTCGTAATTACTAAACCAAATCAAACACGGTTTTCTTCCAATTATAGCCAACTAATTTGCCTTTATTTTGTCATTTTAGTTTTTCTATTCTAACTTGTATTTAGGAAGTTACGATCACCTAATGGAGCGTCCCAAAAAAAATTGAGACACCCGGTAAGTAAGGGTTATTTCAATAGAGAGATTAATAATCAAACTAAAACCAACCCCTCTTCGTTAAACGAAGCATTTTTTGCTTGCTGTATACTCTCTTCAGAGTAGCCTGACGAGAGAACGTGACTTGATAAAAAAGGATGTCGTATTACGATGGATCTTTCTGTCTATGTAAATAAAATGTCAACACGAGTATTTACTGCCGTGTCATATAACGGTTTTGTAAGCATGTAAAAGTAGTAAAACAAATATCGCCTTTTAATTACTCTCTGTAGTGTCTTAACCGCATTTGGCATTGGTCATACATTTCAGAAGAAATCACAGAAACTGTTTGTTTTCTGATAAGTTCACACACTTAATCAATTTTTTTTTCCTGACCCCGAGATACTACTCGTTTGTGTGTGGAATCATGGTGGAATCACAGAAATAATGAATATAGCGTGTTTAACAATTAGCTCATTGGTTACATCGAGAGAGACTTTAAAGCAAATGGCAGTTTTGCAGTGTGTTGTGTACATTTAGGGGGTGTGGACCCTCAGGTATTGCCTCCTTAAAACTGCCGTAACTTCTTCATTATTCATTTAATCTACATAAAAGTATACACTTTTTTTGCAGAAAAGGGTTTAATGAATCCAACCATGATCATGAAATTGACCATTTGAAGAAAATCATAAAAACACGTTTTTTTACCCATTTTAGGTTTGGAAAAGATAACTAAAAATATATTTTGTCAAATTTTGTCATACTAGTTTTATAATAATCCTAATAAAATTCCCTAGGATGTTTTTTGTTTTGTTTTGGAATAACTGATTTATTTTTTGAATTATTGACTAAAAAGTGCCAAAAATGTGATTTTTTTTTACCTTCAAAATCATGAAAATCACATTTTTGGCACTTTTTGGTCAATAATTCAAAAAATAAATGAGATATTAAAAAATTAAAAAAAACCTCCTAGAGAATGTTATTCCGAATATATTAAATCTAGAACGATACAATTTGACAAAATATATTTTTAGTTATCTTGACGAAATCTAAAATGGGTCAAAAACCTGTTTTTTATTTTAAAAAATCAATTTCATGTTCATGGTTGGATTCATTGAACCCTTTTCTTCAAAAAGTGTGTACTTTTATATAGATTAAATGAATAATAAAGGAGTTACAGCAGTTTTACGGAGGCTATGTTGAGGGTCCACACCCCCTTAATTACATGAACATGATCGTCACAACAACAAAAAATCTCACAACAAATTGATTTGGGCGTATGATGGATTTAGCCATATACTTTCTTTTTTTCGTATCAGATTGGCTTCCAAGCTCTCTTAAACACTTTCCACGCAGCAGACAGCTGCAGACGACATTCCAAAAGTGAACATTGTGTTTCAAAAAAGTCAAAACTGTTGAATTTTATGAACATATTTGAAATCACCATGAAAAATGCACTGAAATATGTACAAACATGCCTAGTATTGGTATAGTAATCCTTGAAATGATCCTGAATGTTGGCAAGGTTTCTGAAAACTCTGTTTTGTAGACGCACCCCCGCATGGAAAGTGTTAAAAGCTTCTTGGATAAGCGAACAGTATCGAGGATAGGTAATGTCGGTGGGGTCAAGCCCCACAGTAACATGTAGCGCCGCTATAACCCCATCCATGGTTGGCGCGCAATTTATTTTTTATCGTAACCTTGTATGGGAAATTGGCGATTTTTGAATCCTCACTGCCCAGCCTCTCGTTTCGTGAGTGGGCAATAAACCAATTCAGTCAGCATGGCTGGACCGGATTGCAATACAACAACAAAAAGTGCATTGGGGAGCCACAGCCATGTAACTGTCATGTTGTTAATGGGGGTCATTCAATAAGTTCTATCTCCTCTCATAACTTTTATATTATATAAGCCAGTCTTTAGAAATATTCCACAATTGTAGCTTTGAATCTCAGCTACATATTCGTAGTAAATTAGACCATTTTAGTCTGACGGAAACGGCATTTTCTAAGAGACAAAACGTACCTGTCGGTCAAGTATAACCATTCTCAGTTTCAGATACATACTATATACACAGTACAAATGACTGATTTGTTACGAGTAATATGTCCTCTAATGAACCAGAACCAGATCATGACCACCATTGAGTAAGACTGCAACTTGCTTTTCATAAAAACTGAGAGATCTTCAATATTAGTTACACATGATAATACCGTATATTTTTAAGATACCGTCCATTGTTTTTCCTTTGTCAGTAATAAAATCGTGCTCTTACATCTCCCTTTGTCAGTATTAAAATCGTTCTCTTATATTAAACAATTCAATACGGAGGGGAAATAAACGTATTCATTATGAGGGTCATTTCCCGATTCCGTTGTCCAAAATCTCCCTGGCTTTCACCACAGCAGAACAAAAGTGAAACTTATATTAATTATCATTTACTACAAGTGATTCAGAGCGATTGTTATGACAAATGTCAAAAAAGAGGCTGACACTCATTTTAGCGATATTATGAGGGATGACCCTCGTTTATATTACGCACTCAGTGGGAACGCCTTTTCCTTTGTGAAGCCGAATATACTCACCGATTATTTGACGGGGAATCTTATTCAGTAAATTCAAATATAGCCTACATGTTGCGTATCTTTAAAGCAATATCCTATAAAATAGATATTAACATTTTCAACGCGGCTATTAGTTTTACTCGTATATTATACAAAAAATATTTTTATAGAAACCTTTCCCAATTTCAAAGTCTATCTCATGGATTGCATGTTTGTACTTATTTCAATGCATTTCTCATGGTGATTCTAAATATGGTAATGAAACCAAATAATGTTGGCATTTCTGAAACATTTTGTGACATTTTGGAATGTCATCTGCAGACGCCTGCCGCGTGGAAAGTGTTAAGGGAAAATGTGCATGCAAATATTGCAAAGTATTCCGTAAGTTCACACTCAAGCACCACTGCGCATTCTTTTATGTCAAATCCGTTAATCATAGTTTAAAACTGTCTTCAATTTGTAATTCATTTTTCTGCTCTACGTGATCTATGACGAGCAAGAAAAATGTAAAAATAGCACTTTCAATTCAGGTATGGCTAAATATAAATGTAGGTCATAGGATTAGACATGACTTCGACATGGCACTTCACTTCACTGGTTTTTGTGTTTATTTTCATTTGAAAAAGTAGTTCCATATTCTGAAACAGAGAGCAATATTTTACTAAATTATATTCAAGAGAATATTTAAGAGAGTATATATATCAACAGAAGCTGTATACCATAGATAATTGGTGTTTTGATTGTAGTTACAAAAAACTATTGGTGAAGCACAATCAATTTGAGAATTCGAAAAATACTATTCAGTGAATAGATAATTGGGGAATAAATAAATATATAACATTGAATGGCTTTGAATGTGATACAAGGATACTAATATCGAGTGCGATATATTCTTGTAATATTATTATTATTATTATTATTATTATTATTATTATTATTATTATTATTATTATTATTATTATTATTTATTACAGACAAACTTATTAAAAAACACCACAGTTTTCCCCAAATTGAAGTATCAGCGCCAAGTGACATCATCAGCGCATACATAATATTGCGTACATCTTTTGTGCAAGCCGATATAGAACAATGGTTTTTTTTAATACTGTTCGCATCCAGGTACATTGGTTGAACAATATTCAAAAGATAATAAAAAAAAGAAGTAAAGATAGCGTATCAGTATACAGTATATACATGTGTAAGAAATACATGTAGTGTAGTGTAGTATAGTACAGGTACATAGATTTCAACATTATTGAATACATTCATAATGGGCTTTAGGAAATAATCTTGAAGTGGAATTAATAAATTCAAAAGAAGCTGCGGTCATTCTAACCAAATTGTATGTAACAAAGTTGAAACATCACGCGTCAACTTTGAAACATTTATAAATTAAACAATTGGCTCTAACAATTTGTTTCTTAAAATCTTCAATTAGATAAATCCGTTTAACAAGAAGTTAAAATCCCTAGAAATAGGTTATCCATGGAATCATGCGCAACGGACTACCAAGGGGAGTCGCACCCGGCCTATTCTACAATCAATTCAATCGGCGCATGATGTCCAACTCATTGCATGAACCATGTTACCAAATTGACCTACATATCATGAAACAGGTGCGTCTTCTTTCTGAAAATCATAAACACAGTTATTATTCCAGACAAGATGGCCGCCAACCAGTTACATGTAGTATAACCTCTATTGCCATACCAAATTTGCCATAGGGGATACTATTTTAAACCCGTGGAAATGTCGATGTAAACAAGGTAATTTCAAGTCATTTCGAGACATTTTTTCACTCTTTGCGTCCATTTCTTGAGATGTAAGAATGTATACCCAAAATATTTTCTTAATACTTCGGAATGTAATACATAAATAGTTTATCTTTCTGAAAAAGAAAAGATCTCATTTTCGACCCTCCTTGTCAAATCGACTATTTCAGGCCATAACTCTAAATCAACCCCAGCGACTTTACGCTCATTTTGTCGTGCAAAGTAACATATATACTTTATTGATCTAAAAGTCACAGCTCTATTATGACCAATTACTAACTCCTCTCCGATAAAAGAGCAGTACATTTAATTGCCTGCAAGGTTGGAGCAGGTTAATATCGTAATGGAAATGCCATCCATTATACTTCAAAATTGTTTTATATTCAATTACTGACACAAAAACGCCTTAATTATTAAATAACTTTGAATGCTTGAATGGTACTCATCTGTAGCCCATGTAATATGTTCAGGAATGATCGAAGTACTATTATAACAAGCAAAAGGTATTGTGTTTTTACCATCCAAAAATATTGGTAAGGGTTTCCTGCCTAAAAAAAGGGTATTCTAGACCACGCAACATTTTAGGAAAGGGAATGTGATTATGCTATATACTCATTCTTAAACACGTATGGTGCAAAACACTTACTCTTGTAACAAGCGAAATCCTCATTTGTGTGTATGTTTTGCTTCAGCTGGAGAAAAACATGTTTAGGGGTGTCTGAAAAAATCTTCTGTCACGCAATTGCAATGCGTGAAAGAATCATTGGAATGTTTCTAAAAGATTGAGTGTTTGGAATTCAGATTTTGAGACATATGAGGTAAAGCTACGAAAAAAAACAATCCTGTTTTAAAAAAATTCGACAGATTTTCGGCAAAAAACGGCTGATTTGAGAAGAGAAATTCTTAAAAAAACGCAAAAAGTGGGTCGATCGGGCCTAAATTCACAGGAGTTTGTGTTTGTTAATTGACCCCATGTAAAACTTCTTTTTTTTCTTCAAATTTGTAGACCATTTTTGAAAGAAAAACAAATCTTGATTTCTTAAAAATATTTCTACTGGGCATGGCTAATTATCTCCTGTTGTGCCCAGGTGGACTATCATATGCATAAGAAAATCTTAAGATTTTCCAAGCGGACTCCTTGGCTCAGTTTATAGGGGCCGTACTACCACGCAGACGACACAGGTTTGATTCCCAGCGCCGGTAAATCCATTTTTTCCCAAAAAATGTCAACTTGTTTTTCTCCTGTAGTAGTTTTATTCCAAAAACCTCGGGTTATGGTCATCTTGTTTTTGTGGTCACAACTCATAAACGATACTGCGGTCCACCCTTAACCCGGACGCGATTATTTTTTTCGTACATCATTTTAACCAAATTTATTTATTCCGTTTTAATACGAAATAAAGCGAAATTCACTGAATAAAATGATATTTTTTACATTTTTAAACAATGAACTGATTTTGGTTAAAATGATGTACGAAAAAAATAATCGCAACCCGGACATCCCATAGTTTTCAATAGGTTTTAACTAATAATAGGTAATAAGTAATATAATAGACTTGGTCATTTGGACATCTTATCCTTTCACAAATTGGATCGCACTTTATATTTTTCTTAATAACTGTGATCGTTGTCATGGTGAATTGTTGTAAACTACTATAGTGGCGACAAACATCTTAATGGTCGAATACCTAATTAAAATGTTTTGATCTTAATTATCTTAATTTGAGATGAGTCCATACCGTTTCTCTGCTTGAGTGAATATATCCATTAAAAGAATAAATTATATACGCTACTCCTTATCTAAAATACACGGGAGTCACAAAATATGATTTGAAATTAAATCTCGTAATGGACTTGACCAAACGTTTTTACATGCATGGTACTATTAGATGGATATAGTGATCCTTATACAAATATTGTTCAAGTTTTCACCTTAGCTAGTTCTTCAAGGTGCCATTGAAAATGTCATTGACATTCCACAATAATGGACAATTATTGAGGAATGTATTACCCTATATTTTCAATATAGAGTTCATGACTGTTCCATTCCTGTAACATTGTGAGTAGCGAAGCGACAAGACAAAATTATAATTGAAACTAACACAATTGTATCTTGTGGGGAGATTCCAGGATAGAACCACGAAAATCTACATAGGGTTGACATTTATTTACGTCAACACGATTGTTAACGCTTTCCATGCGGCAGGCGGCTGCAGACGACATTCCAAATGTTCACAAAATGTTTCAAAAATGTCATAGTTATTGAATTTCATTACCATATTTGGAATCAGCATGAGAAATGCATTGAAATAAGTACAAACATGCCTAGTGTTTTGTCAGTAATCTTTGAGATAGACTTTGACAATTATGAAAGGTTTCTGAAAAATCTGTTTTGTATATGGTAAAACTAATAGCCGCGTGGAAAGTGTTCATGATGCTCTTGTGCTCGCTGAATGATGCTCGTATGTCGAATGTGAAAGCATCATTCCGTATCATAATCATTACCAATTCAAAGATACGACAATAGCGTTATATTAATGTCCATTAATTACAAAAGACATTCATAATGTCAAAATATCAAGCAATGAAGGTGCGGTCATTCTAACCACAGTGACAAAGTTGAAACATCACGCGTCAAATTTTGAAACATTTATTATGAATTAAACAATTAGCTCAAACAATTTGTTTCTTAAAATCTTCAATTAGGTAAAACAGTTTCTAACAAGAGGTTGAAATCCCCAGATATAGATTAACCATGGAATCATGTGCAGCGGACCACCAAAGGGAGTCGCACCCGGCCTATTCTACATTCAATTGAATCGGCGCATGATGTCCAATGTATTGCATGAACCGTGTTACCAAATTGGCCTATATAATATCATGAAACAGGTTTGTCTTCTTTATGAAAATCTTAAACACAGTTATTATTATAAGTTAAAAGTTTAACGGGTTCGCCGTCGGACAAGTATTAATCTGTCAAGCTTTCGTCAGGATTAGCTCTGACTTCTTCAGGACCAATTTATTATAATATTAAACAAAACATAGAGATTGCCACTTCTCTTGTTATCCTCATTTGGGCTGCCCCTTGCCTGATGATTTGAGAGTAGGTGCCTTTTCCTACTTGTGAAAGAATTGGTGGCTCTGAAAAGAGCCGTTCAGATGAATTGCCGCTTTTATTACAGTTATTATTCCCGACAAGATGGCAACTAATCCATTACATAGATAACCTCCATTGCCTAACAAGCTTGACCGCTATGCCTTATAAATACAATTGTTATTATCATAATTTTTCATTATTCACGTCATTCACGTCAGTCTGCTTGACTTTTCATGTATCTTAAATATAACGATAAACCTTTGAGATACAAAATAACAATAGTTCGTGGTCAAATAAATAAACCATTAGCTAAACGTCACGGCTCTATTATGACCAACTACTATATAACTCCTCCCCGATAAAAGAGCAGTACAATTAATTGCCCGCAAGATTGGAGCAGTTTAATATCATAATGGAAAGCAATAGTTTTATATTCAATTATTGAGGAATGCATTACCATATCTTCAATACAGAGTTCATGACTGCTGTGAGTAGCGAAGCGACGATACAAAAGTATATTAGGAACGACCACAATTATATGTACGAGGGGGTATCAAAAAGTTCTTGACATCACCAAGAAATAAAGGAGCCAGAAACCTTTTTTTTGATATGTGACCCTTCAGACATCTTTAAAAAAGTCACTGTGCAAAGTCACACATTTCTCCCACTTTTTATTACCTGTCCGCAGACCTCCATTGTAGAGATCCTCAGATTGACCGCCATTGATTGATTATCAGATTGCGTTATTCCCAAAACAGCAATAAATGGTAAGTCTTGACAAAAAGGGGTCAAAGGTCATATAGGGTCATTAGAGGTCAATCTGTGTACACCCCATGTTACCCATAATATTATTGTCACCAAGCTGGTTTGCAATGACCTTTGACCCCTTACTGTCAAAATTTTACACTATTTATTGCTGTTTTGGTGAATAACGCAATCTAAGGTAATCTGAGGATCAATCAATGGCGGTCAATCCGAGGACCTCTGCAATGGCGGTCTGTAGACAGATAATAAAAAGTGGGAGAAATGTGTGACTTTGCACAGTGACCTTTTAAAGATGTCTGAAGGGTCACATATCAAAAAGAAGTTTCTGGCTCCTTTATTTCTTGGTGATGTCAAGAACTTTTTGATACCCCCTCGTATCTTGTGGGGAGATTCCAGGATACAACCACGAAAATATACATAGTCATGATGATTGTTGAGGAAGAGCCTTATCATCACAAATTCTAGGATACGACAATAGCGTTCAATTGTTGTTAAACCAATCAATATATTTTGTTATGGCCCAGTTTATGATGTAAACCGTCCTGTTATTGGGGACGACAGAACCACATAAAGTCGGGCTCGGTTTCGGGTTTATCCTATGTGTAAGACAGCAGGATGTTAACCTAACACAAAATCCTCTATTGACGGATTAAAGGATTGCACACAAGGTTTTTCGGTAATGGGGTATTAACACTAGTCTAACTTTTGAATGTCTTACACCAAGGATAGGCCTATACCCTTTTTCTTAAAATCATCGTTTTCAATCCAGATATCATTCGGAGACCGGGTAAATGACCGTGATGATTAAAGAAATAATGTACATGATGTACGGGACATCAACTCCATGAGCAATGATGTACGTGAAATGACTGTTTGGGTCATCTAGATACATTTTGAGAAATCGTTCAAATGTTTGCTTTTTTGACAGGACACATGCCGAGTGTACTATTCCGAGTTTGTCAAATATATGAGGTCTTTCCAGCGCAGTCGGAAAATCAAGCAGGCTACCCGGGGTTTCATATCAATATTGTAATACCTTTTCCCGTGGTTGCACTAGGGGCGTAAGGAAAAAGTGGTCGTGCATTAATATTGCAATTCTTCTCCGGCATTCCAGTGCCAGTTATACATGAGCTTACACGATGACCTCTACGTATTTCTCCAAGAATTTTGACTTTGAAGATATCATAACCAATCATAACCGTTGATAAAGATGTAAACCGATCCATCCACTGACAATTAACGTCCAATGTCAACGTCAACTTTGGCAATGGCACTGATCAATGATTTAAGGCCATTACTATTAAACACACTTCATAACGTAATCGGAGTCAGTCAACTCATCGTGATTTCAACGATAACCCAATCGAAGGGCTTCGCAACTGTTTGTCACCTAGCTTCATAATCATGGATTTTTCTCTTTAAAATAGTAAACTTGCCTTACAAACAATCGATATAAAGCCCGTGTTAATTACGGGTAAACTTGACATTTGTGCCACGCCTGTCACTGTTCCAAGGTCGCATTTGTTTACATCGATTTCTTGGTGCACGAATCGAAAAGTGCTCGTGAAAAATCGAATAAAATCATCGTTGAAAAGGGCAATCTTCAGGAAGAGGCATCACCTGTATGCCTACCACCCAAGAATAAAATCATCTTTGTCGTGGGCAAATCGTGTAGCTTGTGTTTGAATAGAGTTTATATGATGGCAGATGTTGAACTTTCAGTGAGGTTTATTTATTTATAAAAAGCACAAATAACACAACCTCTAATTGGACTTGGACATTTTAGTGCTTTTGAATATTTAAGTATATGCTTATGGTGTAGGCCTATCCCATTCTATTTTAAATGGTACAGCGTCTTCATCAATCGCTGAACAGCATGTATTTTATCATGACCCGTAAAACACAACTTGATATAGTGAATGGTGCACCTGGTTAAAAGGAATGGCCAACGATAAGTTGTAAATTTCTTCCAATCGTAACGTAACAGGTGGAACTGGGTGGTCAGCGCTAGTTTGCAAATTAATTAATTTACTTTCGTTTTCAATAAGGTCACACTTCGTTTAAAACGTCTGCATGACGAACAGGCCTCATTTTTTTCACTACATAGACTGTACGTAATCATGGTAATAACAGAATACCATTTGGATTGGACATTAGTCACGGTGGATTTGATTTGCTGTTTCTTTGAACATGTAAAACATTTGATCATATACAATATTTAGTATAAACACAGATATAACGCTTATACTGTCTACATGGTCTATGACTGCTTAAAGACTGGCTGATTTGACGTCATAACATCTCATTCATATCCGCCGTGTATATAACGTATGTCAGATATGTCCAAATCAAACGTCTCTGAATGCAGTACGCGGGCACCGGGTTGAAAAACAACTGTATGACAGTCCCGCGAACCGTATTTGTCATCTGAACGAGCAAGTGGTCACAATTACTCGCATCAATTATTTCAATTATTTCTGCGTAGTGCGTGTTAATTGTTTCAGAATGACCAACAATCACTTACTTGCGCGTTGCCATTTTGCGTTCAACCACTGTTGATTCGTTGGCTAGTGAGTTTTACTTTTAGTGGGCTGTTCGATTAAATCACGGAGAGGTGTTCATGTACATATATGGGAACAGTTCCATTTATACTCGATAACTTAATCGCGACCGTATCGGGGCCCGGTAAGTTTAGGCACGATGTAATAGACAATGGTCCTCGATATGGAGCTCGATACGAGGACCTTGATAGTATACAAATATATACTGCCATGAGAGACTAATCCAGAGACTCGAATAAAGGCAGTATATATTTGTTTTATATACGTCGTTCATATATTTCTAGTTCCATAAAGTTCAAATTCAAAAATCACCCGGTAAGTTCCAATCTTCATCAGTTAAAAAGTTTTAAAAGTTCAATTCAAAGGCAGCGCATCGAACAATCGTCACGCTGCGCCCGGGGAAGCAAATCGTGCAACCTCTCGCGGAGTACAATGCCGCGTGAAACTACCAGCGCACTAGTGCGCCGTAAATAGTCTTCTTGGGAGCCGTAAACAGTTCTTTTGGGAGCCGTAAATAGTACTTTTGGCAAAATAGCGTGTTTATTTTTGATCATGTGACCTACTTTTAACCAATCAATGAACAAGAATATATGAATGACGTATATAATCGTCACTAATATCCTGGGCTATGTTTAGAAAATACACCAGAATAATAGTATTTACGTTAAATATTCAAATCCCGCGCCACGATAACGCCTCGGCTTAAATGGTTTACCTAAGGGGGGTCGTAATTTGTTGTGGTCATTGCAAAGGAGCGATATCAATCATGTCCATTTTAATTTAAGTAATCAACGAGTGTTTCCCAGACTAAGACTGGTAACATAGCGTAATACGCATACACTCTTCCAGTTGTTGTTTAAATTTCACACATCCATAACATCCGGCATAGACAGGACAAGTCCAACGTTGTTGTTTATTATATTTATACACACTTCATCTACACCAAATGCGGTTTGTGATATTCCACCAGGAGAGTCCAACATTTAGATGATGCAATCTTTAAGCCAATAGTTATTATAATGTTTAAATTATTCGACTCATGTTTACAGTACATAGTGCATGATGTTCGTTTAATCTTCAAGTTCTTCAAGTTAAGCTCACAGGTAATTCAGGGCCATATACACGGAATGGCGGGTATTTGGGGACCAGGATGCTACTACTGCTGTACGACACATTTGCATTAGATTCAACACACACATTATTTTGTATCTGCAAATTAAAGTACAAGAAGAGATGTTTGTTTATGAAGCCGTTTTGACCTCAAGTTTAACGGAAAAGCGTTCGTAATTTAAATTTAAAAATAAATACAACCGCAACACAAATAGATCATAAATAGATCATGAGAAATTATATCAATAGTTTTATCTTAATTTTTCGTTGTGTTGTGTTTCTATACATTCACAGTAACTATATAATACAGTCGTGTGACTTTGATTTTATTAACCCCCTGGGTTCTACCTGTCTATCTTACAGTGGTTCTGATTGGTTTATTACAAGATGTACTCATATGAATAGCCAATTAAAATGCAGCTTGTAAAATGTTTCACTCCCATCTTTATCAGGGATATAATTATTCTAACAATGTCTCTCATTGGTGTAATAAATGATATATCCATCTTTCTGACCAATCGGCCTGTAGTTCTCAGGGGGTTAAGTCAAAAGAAGTCCTATGAATAAATCAAGCTATTTTGATGTTAACACCACCAACGTGGCAGGCGGCTCTGCAGACGACTGTTCCAAAATGTCATAAAATGATTAAAAAATGTCAACATTATTGAATTTCATCACCATATTTGCAATCACTATGAAAAATGTATCAACTTAGATACAAATATGCCTACTATTATTGTCTCAATAAATATTTGAAAGTTGGGGAAGGTTTCCGAAAAAAATAGAACTCTAACCTAACCTAACATAGGCCTATATACGTGATGTTCAGCAAATATTTTCAAGGGAAAACCCATATTCAAGTAAAATGGCATGTGCAAGGAGTTTCAGACACTGGAGGAATCAAACTATGGGGAAGTAATTTGCAAAAGTCCTGCATTGGGTGTTTTGTTGATTGGGTGTTATTATCTAATAGTATATAATACACTAAGAGTAATAGGTTCCAAACAATGTACATATGAAAAGGTAAATCACAAAATGGTGCATTAGGACATCTGTTTTTTGTGGAGTGTAATAACTAGTCGCTTGTTCTGTCAAACATGGTTATGATTGCGAAAAGAAACTGAATTATCCAAATATGTGTGGTACTTGAAAGATAAGGGAAGGGATTGTACTTTTGAATGGGACATACTATGCAAATCTAACACTTTCAAGAGGAAATCAGGTATCTATAATCTATGCTTAGAGAAGTTTGCCATACTATGTGAGAAAATGATCAATGATAAGGACCTGCTGAATAGGAGAAGTGAGCTAATTAGTAAGTGTAGGCATAAGCCGTGCCATGTTTAAGACAATTGGCTACATTTTGGCTTGTTTATTATAGGTAGGGTAAAGGCGCCAGTTTTCGGTCAGCGCCTATTTTCGGTCACTTCGCCCAAATCGTGTAATGAAAATGACCTCGTCATTATAAACTGACAGATAAAAAACGCCGCATCGTTGATGCCCAGTATTGCTTTTAAAATGGCGACGACCGATGCAATTACACGATTTTGGCCAAGTGACCGAAAATAGACGCTGACCGAAAACAAGCGACTTTACCCTATACCAATTTAGAATATAAAAAAGATTATTTATTGGAAAAAATATTTCGTCAATTGAAATAAAACTAGTTAAAGCTATGTCTAGATTTAATTTCTAAATTACATTTCACTGTTACCATGTTACGGTCTGTGCCGTTTTACACACTGACTACATGTACAGCGCTCACTAAGGCCAAAAAAGAAGTAATGTTGTCCTCTACCATGATGTCTACAGCTTTCAGAGAGGAGGGTGGGCGGGCGGAATTTTTTTCTTTTTCTTATACCAGCGAAAGCTCAAAGTTCAGCCAACAAGAAGTTGTAATTAACACCTACTTTAATATCCAATGCCATTTAAACTGTTTTAAAAAAATCCGGAGAAAAAAAATCTGGGGAAAAAAAATCGGAGCGGCCCTAAATCTGACGGGCGGGCGGGCGAGGACAACATTACAATTTTTTTTTTTTTGCCTAAGGTAATAAATAATTTGCTCATAACTCCTATCTCGTTCTTTTCGATGTAGCGTTCTCAATTGTTACCTGATCTTCGGGAACAACATCTCAAATTGACGAGGGGAAATTAATCCATTATTTTTTATATGATATTTTTAAGTTGGAACTATTATTTTCTGAGCACTGTATTTAATAAGCCACGGATAATACAAATTTCAATCATGATTTCACGTCAAAATGTTGAAACATTTGTTGTTTTAGTTTATGAAATAACAGACCAAATTCAAATAGCATACCGGTATATTATTACAAATGATTTTAACCATGAGGCAAAAAAAAAGTTGTTTGATTGTCCTCGTCCACCCGACCCTCTTAATCATTCCGACCCAACAACTTTTTTTTTTGAATTTTTTTGGGGTTTTTTGAATTTTTTGTTTTTAAAAATAAAATAAATTAAAAAAAATTGAAAATTTCATTTTGTTTACAAATATTAGCCGAAAATATTTTTTTTCATTTTTTTCATTTTTTTTGTAAGTGTTGAGAAAATAGAAATACTCATCAAAATGTTAAAGATTTATTTGTTCCCCGTTTTGGTTACCACAACAAGTACATCTCATTTTACTTTTGGTACCTGAAAAAAGGGCAAGTGAGAAGAAAAAAAACTCCCGACCGACCTACCCAACTTTTAACAGTGATCTATGGACAATCAAACAATTTTTTTTTTTGGCCTTAACGTTGTCATATTTGTAATAACGTTTCAACAATTTTCTATCAACAGACGCATAGCAACGCGCCCTATATGTATATGTATGGCTAAGATAATTGATTATAATCCACTAGATAATTAAAGGTATATTCAACGAAACCTCAAGGCTAAGGGAAGAAAATTAGAAATACCTGTTAGACGCTGACCCATGTTTTCGAATAATTATATATATATATATTTTAATTCTTGTATCATTATTATTGTTTGCAACTTTTTTGCAATTGTTTTGAAAATCGTTGATTTTTTAAAAGAATGTTTGAAGAGTGACAAATGAGATCTTGTTTCATAGATTCTATGTTTTATAAAAATAAAACATTCTACCCAAACTGATCAGGACCATGTATGATATCATATAAATAATTTGTCCCCTTTGATTTTAGACATTTTAATTAGATCTCTTTAGACTAGAATTATTAAATTAGCTCTCTTTTCCCCAGAGTTGACCTGTTCCATGGCCAGTGCGCATAAACATTGAAAAGAATCCTTAAAAGACAACCATCGCTTAGATGTAAAAGCTAATTATTTAATTAATTCCAATCAGTTAATGGCCACTTTAATTATAACTTCTTTGAATTTGGATAAATAGAAATTTATTGTAACTAATAATACGGTACTATACACAGTATTATGTCCTCCACCTATCATGGCACTCGATTAAATGTAGCAATTACTCATTTGCTTTACATTATTAACAAACTTCATCTATACCATTTAAAGTAAGTTTTATAAGAGAAAGTCTAACCAGGGGGTGGTGACACCCAACTTTCCCAATCGGAAGCCACATCAGGAAACTACATTTAGCTTCCTGGTTCTCATATTTTGATGGCGCTGTTTGCTGTCTGCTTAGGTCTTGACTTAATTGAAGTTTTCATGGAATTGTTGGAAAGGTTCTTGAAAAAATGTACGGTTTCGAAAAACGTGATACAAGCCTGAAATATGAGTAATTCACGTTTAATTGTTTGCTTTATGCATTTTGAATTCATTGTGTCACTTTACACACCATACCGTCGTTGAAATGCGGTATCTTTTTAATTTGTTTAGCATGAGACGGGCTCTGTGAAACAAGAAAATGAAACTGATATTGTACTCCACAATATGAAATTAAAATGTGCAATACCGTAAGCCGAGTGCAATAAATCACTGGAGTCAGTTGTTTTTCTTGAGTTTAAAAACTGTTTTAATATTGGGGGGAAAACATCATAATTTTCAGTTCAGAAAAAAGCTACACGAGCGGTCTTCTGAGACAAAACTTTTTTTAAATTTGGCCTAAGAGTCAGTAACCGGTAAAATGAAAATGCTTTTACATCAGTCATTGCCATCATTCATTCACAATATAATTTGTCGATTACCTTAACATTGTAAAAGCATTGTCATTGAATATAGCATTACTGTTGCGAGCATCATTGTTGTATTGACAGTAACAATGCTGTTACTATGGTAATCATCATAAGTGGTGCAAAATATCACACGTAAACAAGTACAGTAGTAGTGTCATAGCGTTATTTGGTCTTTTTGATTAATAATGTACACGTATCTCTCTTATTTCTCAAGAAGTTTAATTTTAAATCAAACAAAACAAATTATGATCGGAGTAATACATTGATGGTGTGTAACTATGGATTTTAATTAGGTTAATTAAAACACGGTGGCTGGAACTCTATTGCAGGGTAGTCTCAGAAACAAATGGTTCTAAATGGGTCCTCTATAGGCCTACTAGACCATGTCACCTCTTGTTGATCAACAATGTTAAGCATGGGGGAACATGCATTGAATGTTGCATTGACTGCTGTTGCTACAGATGACTGGTTTGGTTTAGTTTAGTATGGTTAACAGCTCCCCTTCGAATGCGCGCGCATACCCACAGGCAAGTTTCAGTTTGACATGCATTTCGGGCGCACTTGTTTGCTTTGCTGCTGTGACGTTACAGGTGACGTCGTCTATATGGAACCTCTATTTTTATATTTTATAAAGTATTTTTACGGATTCTGTTCTAAGGGTTCATTTAAAAATATTTACTTGTAGACAGCATAAATCATGTCATAATATAAACAATGTCTGGAGTAACTTAGCATCTAGGAATCAATTGACAATGATTAAAAGTTTTATATGTGGCTTGGAAGAGAACAGCATGGTTGTTAATTACGTTTCCTTGATCTAACAGGTCTAGGAAAGGTTGTTCAATATTAGGGTTTCTATCTTCTAGTACTTCCGTTAAAATCATTCAATGTGTGTTTCTCTGTTCCAGCAGTCACTTCAAATATCCCTCAATTACAAATGTTTCCTTGATCTAGTGGTTTTAGGAAAGATTGTTAAATAAGGATTTTGTCTTCTAGTACCCCCGTTAAAATCACTCAATATGAGATTAGCAGATAAGCAATCCTATATAAAATTCAAAATGACCAAATTGCCATTCCTATCCCGCACTACCTGTGCAGACAGGCTGTTCAAACCAGGCAATTCCATCCACAGAGATTTAGTATCGTTCCAACTCACACCGACTCATATAAGTTCAGCTTCTATCCCCGCACAATTAAGGACTGGAATTCACTGACACCCTCAATGTACAATGCCAAATCTCTTGAAATTTTCAAGCACTGCATTCAAAAATTATAATATATTGCTCATATCATGTGTAGTTGTAGTTGTAGATTAAGATTATGTATTCTAATGTCTATTTTCAATTGTCGCCATTATGCATTCCTCTGTTAGATATTGCATTTTGCAACTTTGCAGAATATACGTTATAGATAGATAGATAGATAGATGTGTATTTTCCTGTTCCAGCGCTCACTCCCCATATCTCTCAATTACATATGTTTCCTTGATCTAGTGATTTTAGGAAAGATTGTTCAATAAGGGGTTTTGGTCTGCTAGTACTCCCGTTAAAATCACTCAATGTGTGTTTCCCTGTTCCAGCAGTCACTTCAAATATCCTTCAAATGCCTATGTTTCCTTGATCTATTGGTTTTAGGAAAGATTGTTTAATAACGGTTTCGTCTTCTAGTACTCCCGTTAAAATCACTCAAAGTGTATTGTCCTGTTACAGCAGTCACTTCCAATGCAATCAAATGCCTATGTTTCCTTGATCTATTGGTTTTAGGAAAGATTGTTTAATAAGCGTTTCGTCTTTTAGTACTCCAGTTAAAATCACTCAAAGTGTATTTTCCAGTTCCAGCAGTCACTTCAAATATCCTTCAAATGCCTACGTTTCCTTGATCTAGTGGTTTTAGGAAAGATTGTTTAATAACGGTTTCGTCTTCTAGTACTCCCGTTAAAATCACTAGATGTGTGTTTCCCTGTTCCAGCGGTCACTTCAAATATCCCTCAATTACCTATGTTTCCTTGATCTAGTGGTTTTAGGAAAGATTGTTCAATAAGGGGTTTTGTCTTCTAGTAGTCCCGTTAAAATCACTCAATGTGTGTTTTCCTGTTCCGACTATCACTTCAAATATCTCTCAATTGCCCATGTTTTCTTTTTCTACTAGTTTTTGGAAAGATTGTTCAATAAGGATTTTGTCGTCTAGTACTCCCGTTAAAATCACTCAGTGTATATTTTCATGGTCCAGTGGTCCCTTCCAAGATCTCCAGTTACGTAGCGTTTCTAGGAAAGAACATTCGTAAAAGTGTACTTCAGAATTCACACCACCAAATGGTTCGCCTATAGGTTTACATGATAAAGGTGTGTTATATAAATTGCCCATTTTCTCGCTTATACAGCGACGGGATTTTTCAATTTGACATTTTCCTTAAATTTCATGATATCTTTAATCATTAAATCAAAACAATTATATATGATATCCTGAACGTTCTTAGAAATTGGCCCCCACAGTTGGACAATTGGTGTAGCGCCCCCATTTATCAGAAAAAGTTGAAAAATGTTACCAAAACATTTCCAATCAAAATGCATCCAAAAAACCTACAAAATGCATTGAAAATATTTCTTTTTGCACTGTAGTATTAGGTAATAGTCCTAAAATCAGGATTATACTACAACTTCAATCATTTGGGAGCAATAAGTACCATTTCTGATTAATTCTATAATCATTGGGCCACAGGATGCCCAGCGACAAAAACAGTTTTGATTGTCGTCTACAAGGACTTAAATTTGTTTACTGGCGTAGAATCTTTAGGTCCCAGGTACTAGAATGTATAAACATTGAAAAACTTTGATCAAGTAAATTTTACCAATCCTTGTATCAACCTTTTATCAAGCATATACTTCCAGTCCCACTCCCGACGAAACCCTGCTTAAATCTTAGGAGATCTTGAAAATCGTCAGAATGTGCTTTATTCATGGGGATACCTTCAAAACTTCATATTCAAGACGGTTATTGATTATTATTATTATTTATACTGGCCTTCTAAACGATACAATAAAAGTGCGTATTGAATATTGTGCACCAAGTTCCCGGATGTGCGTCCAATATTTAAAAAAAAAATTGCCGTCCAATAATTTGTGTGCGGCGCAGAAAATATGCGCGTGAGTATTAATGCGCAGAGAAGGTCAGTTCGAGCTAATTTATTTAGTTTTATTATATAAATAATAATATTATTTTTGAATGTCTTATTTTCGGGCGATACAAGAATTTTTTGTTTTATTATTTTTATTATTGTTATTATTATCTTTACCCAGGGTTGCCCGAATCAGCTGGCCGCTGTTCTTACTCGGGGCCCTGCACATCAATATAATACATGCTTTAAAAAATTTGACTTAATATAAAATACATGAGATATAATAATGGCAATATGATTATGTATAGAGTATAAAAACCCAATGGACAACAATCATAAATCTATCACATAATGCATACAATAAAACATATTAAAATTATTTGATTACATATAACACTTCATTGAAATGTTATAAAAATCTTCGATTCGTCCAATAGTTTAATAGCTCGTGCAATATATTCTTGTATCACCCTCAAAGCCATTCAATATTATATAAACATTTGCCGGATCTGAATTGAATTGAATTAATATTATTGCTAATAGGATCTGAATCAAAATTACATTAGCGCTTTTTTGATGCATTGAATTTTGATTGAATAAAAATAATTTTTAAGTAGCAAAGGATTTAATTTTAATTCGTTATTTTAATTTTAATTTCACATCACTTCATTAGTATCATAACACATACAATATCGATACACAATATAGGGGGAAAAGCATGTAAATCCCAGATCAGTTCTCCATTTAAGTTGACGGACGCAAGGATAAAAAGGAAAATATCCTGAACATTGTATTAATATAGCTCTTTCTTGGTAGGTCCTCTTTCTCGAATGCCATATGTGAAATTGAATTTAAATAACAATTCAATCGAAACCAAGAACATTCTGAAAAAGCCATTAACTTTATTTAACACATTAGTCGAATTGTTAACATAGATAATATCGTTAAACCAAAACTACCTTAATTTTTTTTTACAATAGGCTGCATTTAAAATTTGGGAATTTAAATAACAAATCAACCGAAACCAAAACCATTCTGAAATAGTTCTTGTAATAATAGGCCTACTGTAGCCGAGACATAAACTTGATGCACAGCACATTATTCGTATTGTTAACCTATATAATGTCGTTAAACCAACCGCACTACTCCTCAATAAGGGTTTCTATCTTTTAGTACTTCCGTTAAAATCACTCAATGTGTATTTTCCTGTTCCAGCGGTCACTTCAAATATCCTTCAATTACCTATGTTTCCTTGATCTAGTGGTTTTAGGAAAGATTGTTCAATAAGGGTTTTTGTCTTCTAGTACTCCCGTTAAAATCACTCAATGTGTGTTTCCAGCAGTCACTTCAAATATCCCCCAAATACCTATGTTTCCTTGATCTAAAGGTTTTAGGAAAGATTGTTTAATAAGGGATTTGTCTTCTAGTACTCCCGATAAAATCACTCAATGTGTATTTTCCTGTTCCAGCAGTCATTTCAAATTTCAAATATCTCTTAATTACCCATGTTTCCTTGATCTAGTGGTTTTATATAGGAGGAAAGATTGTTCAATAAGGGTTTTTTCTTCTAGTACTCCTGTTAAAATCACTCAATGTTTGTTTCCCTGTTCCAGCAGTCACTTCAAATATCCCTCAAATACCCATGTTTCCTTGATCTAGTGGTTTTAGGAAAGATTGTTCAATAAGGAGTTTTGTCTTCTAGTAGTCCTGTTTAAATCAATCAATGTGTGTTTTCCTGTTCCGGCTATCACTTCAAATATCTCCCTATTACCTATGTTTCCTTGATCTAGTGGTTTTATGAAGTATTGTTCAATAAGGGGTTTTATCTTCTAGTGTCCCGTTAAAATCACTCAATGTGTGTTTTCCTGTTCCAGCTATCACTTCAAATATCTCTCAATTGCCCATGTTTCCTTGATCTACTAGTTTTAGGAAAGATTGTTCAATAAGAGTTTTTGTCTTCTAGTACTCCCGTTAAAATCACTCAATGTGTGTTTCCAGCAGTCACTTCAAATATCCCCCAAATACCTATGTTTCCTTGATCTAAAGGTTTTAGGAAAGATTGTTTAATAAGGGATTTGTCTTCTAGTACTCCCGATAAAATCACTCAATGTGTATTTTCCTGTTCCAGCAGTCATTTCAAATTTCAAATATCTCTTAATTACCCATGTTTCCTTGATCTAGTGGTTTTATATAGGAGGAAAGATTGTTCAATAATGGTTTTTTCTTCTAGTACTCCTGTTAAAATCACTCAATGTTTGTTTCCCTGTTCCAGCAGTCACTTCAAATATCCCTCAAATACCCATGTTTCCTTGATCTAGTGGTTTTAGGAAAGATTGTTCAATAAGGAGTTTTGTCTTCTAGTAGTCCCGTTTAAATCAATCAATGTGTGTTTTCCTGTTCCGGCTATCACTTCAAATATCTCCCTATTACCTATGTTTCCTTGATCTAGTGGTTTTATGAAGTATTGTTCAATAAGGGGTTTTATCTTCTAGTGTCCCGTTAAAATCACTCAATGTGTGTTTTCCTGTTCCAGCTATCACTTCAAATATCTCTCAATTGCCCATGTTTCCTTGATCTACTAGTTTTAGGAAAAATTGTTCAATAAGGGTGTTTGTCGTCTAGTACTCCCGCTAAAAATGTTCCAGCGGTCCCTTCCAAGATCTTCCAGTAACCATTCGAAATTAGTTCTTGTAATAATAGGTGAAATCGAATTTTCTTGAATCAAAACCGGACCGAAAAACACTACTTACGTCCCGTCCCGTCCCGTCCCGTCCCGCCCAACTTCCTCTAGTTCGCGCGCATACACAGCCTGGGTGACTTATTAATTTAATGAAAACATTTTTCGATCAAATCGTCGCACGTTTTTGTTCAATTGTAAAAGTGCGATGAACTTTATTCGATTAAAAATGTGCAATTTAATTTTGTCTGTGAAATGTAGTTGATAAATTCTACTTGATCGAATTTTTTCGATGAAATTGACACGATAAAATATACTCGATCAAATATTCTTGATGACATTTACGTGATCAAATATTTACGACAGCATTTTTACGTTGAAATGTTTACAATAAAATTAACACGATCACATTTTTTCGATAACATTTTGTAAAATGTTGTTACCGCATAAATTCTATCGGATAAATGTTGTCGCACAAATATCACCGCAAAGATTCAATTGAGTTTTCATTGATGAGATAATCACGAAAAATGATCGATTAAAGGGAGTTGCTCATAAATACATGGTGAAAATATCACATTTTCTGATCATTATGAACAAATACCCCTCATGCGTTATTTACAATTTAAAATTAGTTTCAAGTGGTATTTTCAATATATAGTCTTGGTCAATTTGGGGGAGTGTCTGCCGGGCCCCTTCCAGTAGATATTTGTTTATGGCAGAGACCATTCGATATTCTATGTGATGTACTTGTTCATTTGAAAGTGGTTTGAGGTGGTACATCGAATAATTTATCCAGCCCAAATTGTTGGGTGTCTGCCGAGCCCTTAACAACAGATAATCTGTCTGGCAGGGCCATTCCATAAACTGTGTATTGTACCTGTTAATTTTTAAAGAGGTTTGAGATGGAACCTCCAATTATCGATCAAACGCATTGTCAGCCCCTTTCTGGGGTTAGGGGGTCACACGCAGCAGGGAAAGGGGCCGGCAGTCATCCACATCTGCATAAAGTACGTTACACCATAAATGCTCCTGTGGTCAGATATTGGTACCTCGTTCGATTGATCAAACTGGTCTTGGCTGCTGGTCTAGTACTACTATCGTCCAATACCGGAACACTTGGTATCGTTCGATGCTGGTACACAGTCAGTGTGCCAGTATCGAGCGATATTGGCACATTTAAAATCGTTCCAGTATTGTTCAACATAATATATATATATTTTATATGTGATTGAACCGAATCTACTTGAACCCACATCCGCCTTTTTATGAGGCACATTTATTACATAAAGTATTTCACTTTGTCAAAGATCATGGCTATCTTCATAAACGGATTTATCAGAACGTAGCAAATTGTGTTATAGGACTACAGCCATAAAATAATAATATTATAGGATATCCTCAGCTCCCATCCACTATTAAACCAGACCTTCCGAAAGCATATTGAGAAGGTAGTGCAGCCTCAGCTTCCATATATGTTCTTAAATTATGAATCATATTTCGGAATCGCTTAATCATTGTCATTTTTGTTTTTGTATATTATAAAGAGCAAATGTGAACAATAGCCCAACAGACATTAAGAAGGTTAATGAACTGAGTGATTATAAACCAAACTGGTAACTCTCTACAAAGAGCTCTGAAAATGCCAATTAATTGGCTCACTGCAGCTCATAAACGTGCACAATACAAGAAATACAAATGGGCAGGGGTTAAAAATGCCAATGAAAGTGACGTAAGAATAAGATAAAGCCCAAACTTTATAGGGTTACGTGCTAAACATGGTCTAAACTGAAAACATAAACATTTGACTAATGACAGTTCGTGATCAGGATGTAAAAGAGCAGCTTCAACCAAAGATGGGGTGACCAGCACATAGATGTAAAACAATGCTACCCCCAAGGGTATAAGATAAACGCCCAAACATATACCATCAAACCTTTTCTAACCAGAGGATGGCTGTTGCCCTCCCCCCCCCCCCCTTATATTTTTTCTGACGTGTTAAAACGCTCAGATAAATCGACTAATGACTGTGGGGTATTGTGCTTATTGCTATTGATTTTAATATTTCCATTTATGTCGCTGATGTTTACAATATCGAGGACTACTGGGACAAAATTCCCGACAAAACGTTCCAGTATCGAGCGATATTGGGAACACATGATATTGGAACACATAAAATGTGTTCCACTATCGGTCGATATTGGAATACATTTTGGGTGTTCCACTATCGAGCGTTACTGCAACAGTAAAATTGTACTAGTATCGAGCGATACTGGCAACCTTTATGTTCCAATATTGAACGATATTGGTATACCAGTATCTGGGACCAAAAGTACACTTTTCCGAACATTCCATTCAATAAACGTGACCCTCTTCTAGTATTTTTGTTAACTGTAAAGATCACTCAATGTGTGGTATCTTCTAAGTTCAGTACTCCTGTATACACAGAGGCCGAAATAGACTCTATAGTCTCGAAAATAACATGAATAAGCTTTGAAGTCAGGCATGGTCGTACTAAGGAGAAACAAAAGCCTTTTTATGAATCATGTTTAAAAGGCCTTGAAAGCGTTGTTGTTTTTCTGTTTTTGTTTTCCTGAAAACATTGTCACGCTTTTTCCAAATATTAAAACTAATAAAAACTGTTCCTCTAAAGCAACACGGGACATTATTTTTGCGGGTTGCATACAAATAACATTGTATAGGGTGTAACAGTAATCTGGATTTTCATGCAAATACCAGTCTTATCAGTCACTATTTACTATCAATTTTGTAATCTACGTTTGCTCCCTGGAAACAAATGTCTTGTATAGTTTGAGAGAAAACATTGTCAATTCAAAAAGCATACATGATCAAAATTTGGTCACTAGGACAAGTAAGATCTTGTTAGTTTGAGACAAAAGATTGTCAATTCAATAAGCTTTCATAATAAAAATGTAATCACTTGGACAGTAATAATGCTTTTGAATATTGTCATGTCGCCCAGTTTACATGTTATGAAAGTGCAGGTAAATATATACCGAATTGCTATGTTAAGATCAACCATGTAAACAGGTTAAAAATTATTAAAAGAAAAAGTCAGTTAACACTAAGGAATGACGTCAAAACTCGACTTGCTTGCGATTGCCCGCCGGTTCCGTGCGGTTTTTTCGGGTCAAATATTTGTACTGGTGCATGAATATTCGCGCGTGCAACACTGAACAACAGTCGGTTGATTTCTAATCCTAATGATTCAACCTGTTAAATGTCCCATTTACACTATCAATGGTTAATTGGCGCAAAAACGGACGGAACCGGCGGGCAACCGCAGGTCGAATTATCACGTCGTCCCTAACTTAACACTCTTAGTTGACATGGACCACTTCCCCAGTCAAATCCCTAAACACATTACAGCAATCAACTGAAATAGGCTATGTTCTTATACTATTGTGATTACTGGACTGCATGGATGTGCATTACTGTTGTATATGCCAATGATCTAAAGTATATCAAACATGATCTAAACTTCATAAACAGCCCTTACTATATCTGTAAATGTTCAATCAGCCGATGTGGCTTCAGTAGTCAAGTCTCTTCGGTTTGTCTTCTGGCTATTATGCTTTCTTTGTAGTGTCAATTTACTTGTCTGACCGGATCATCGTCCAATTAGGTTTTATTGTCACGGCTTCTTGAGCTAATTTTGTAATTAGTGTAATATTGCTACCTGTGTAGCAATCATGGTTAGTTAAATCCTTCACTTGTCATTTCTGTGTCTCACTTTCCGTTTAGAAATTCGTTTTCATCTCGCACTGTGGTGTTTGTAGGTTTGATTGCGTTTGACTGTAACCGTTTTCATTCCCCGCCAATATATATATATATTACATGCCTGGTGCATTTTAATGTATATTTTGTAATAGTATGCCAATTAACAAAAATAAATGATACCATGAATAATAATATTGATCATTAAGGTTGGAGTTACCTATTTCTGTTTTTGTTTCGTCTGTTCAGAGAATTAATAACTAGTGCTACTGTACATGT
Organism: Ophiura sarsii; assembly: GCA_035610835.1. Lineage (NCBI taxonomy): Eukaryota > Metazoa > Echinodermata > Ophiuroidea > Amphilepidida > Ophiuridae > Ophiura > Ophiura sarsii. The sequence continues at coordinate 85,666,113 of CM069441.1, read as the reverse complement.
TGATGTGCCACCATTTCAAACCATGAGTTTCAATTCTTTAAATCCTTGCTTTCGTTGAGTATATACTGTGCATTATTAAAATGTTTGGCAGAGCAAAGATCAAATAGGGGCTATGATAATGAATTTGGATTGAAAGTGAAACCAAATAGGTATCAATTGTTATTTTCTTCAAATAAGATTAACATGTGTTATTCTCATCCAAATTGGAGCAACTAAAAAGTATGCTGACAGTTAATACATTTGCTCTTCAAAGTAATACCTTCAATAATTTGAGACACTTTTGCACAGATTTTTTAATACAAATCTCAAAGTTAAATATAATTGACTCACCCTATATATCTCGCTGTAGTAATCAGTTTACCACTAGAGCGTTAATGATTATTAAAAAGTTACACAGATAGTCAGACGATGTAATAAACGTGGAATGTCATTTGATTAAAATTCCTTTCAATGACACGGAGTGTCTGCGATCAATGTTAACACTTTCCACGCGGTTATTAGTTTTACCAGGCTTTCGCAATTTTCAAAATCTATCTCAAGGATTACTGAACCAATATTAGGCATGTTTGTACTTATTGCAATGCATTTTTCCCGGTGACTCAAAATATGGTAATGAAATTTAATATTGTTGAGATTTTTGAAACATTTTGTGAAGTTTTTGAATGTCGTCTGCAGCCGCCGCCCGCATGGAAAGTGTTAAACTAAACTGAAGGACAAAAGAAAATCACTTCATCAGAAGGACACAAATTAAAATTCCTTGCACAAAAAGGAACAATATTTGTTCACAGGTATACTTCAATAACCCTAATAGCCTACTATCATGGGCGAGCACTGCATTTTGGTGTACTATATTTTCGTAAGCGTATACCTATTAATTTGAGATGTTATGTTAATAAGAAATTAATGGTTGTGTGAATGAGTTATTCACTTTGGAACTCATTAATTATGACAGTAAGTGGCTACATACCAAGCCGCCCTTGCTGTTAATTGAAATGTTTTGAATACCTGTCAGTGCTCTTTAGTTTGAGATGTGGAGACTGTGACATGACCATATAAAAGAGTAATTGTTGACCTGGTATTAATGTGAGGAATGGAAGTATCTGGCACATGTCTAGCTTTGACACTTATATATAGTATATAGATCATGATGCTATTATGGTGTAGAGATGGAAGAGGTGCCTTTTTGGTAATATAAACATTTGTACAATGGTCAAAGAGTTATTATCTTAAAGCATTGCATGGACAGATTGATTGACTTTAAAAATACATCAGTACAGCACCCTGACCTTAATACTGACTTCAAGACTAACCAATGACCTAAGATAACCACACTCTTGATGACAGCACATAAAACGCTACCAATGTGAAGTTGCCATTGAAACTCATACACTGCAGCGCCCTGAACTTATTGACTTTGAAACTTATAAATAATAACCTGAGATGACCAGACTTCTGATGACAGCACCTAAATTGCTACCAATTTGAGATGTCATTGTAAAAGTGTGTGTATTAAAGTGACTTTGAAACTTACAGAAGAAATCATGAACTCAGATAGCTTGAGTGAGTTGGGTAATTGCGATAACAATAAAAATTCAACACAACTAAATCACTTTCAACTGTGATGTTTGTTATAAAGCACTTCCAACTGTGTATATATTGTTCTTGGAATCACTGGCAAAAACTTCAGGAACCCTAACTAGTGTTTGCCATTTCTTGAGACGCCCCCCCCCCCCTCCCCCGCTTTTGACCATTACAAACAACAACAAAATGCTTGGTGAATCTAACTCTATCTTGTTGGCTTATACTTGGAGTTCAAATGTGTCATTCTAAATATCACTGGCATAGGAACATAAACACCACACCCCCACACACCACACACTTGATTGGTATTTTGACCATTCAAAAGCCAAGTTCAATGACTAGATCACTTTACCTGCCAACATGTAGACATAACAATAGCTGATATGTCACCTCTACAATTATAGAGACCCAACCTGTCACATTAAAGATGTGTGAAGAAATGCAACCTCCCAGCTGTCACACATATTAAACGGTAGCTGTCACATACATGCTATATAGAACAGTAGTGCTGTCATATCCAACAGCCGTATAGAACGGTAGTGCTGTCATATCGAACGGTAGCTGTCACAAACATGACATATCGAACAGTAGTGCTGTGCTATTAGTACGTAATAGTTTTCCTCGCTTCGCTCGTCGATACTATTACTACTACTAATACTAAGCACTTGTCGTCAAGATAATCAAGAGGGTGCGCCTCAATCACAAAGAAACAGAAGGAATTATAATGGAACAAGGTTGCTGAATCGAAAGTCACAGCAAGAACAGAAAAGGAACTCAATTAAAATTACCCACACCTGTAAAGCGAACGATGCGATCTGAGAAAACCCGTCGGATGTCGCAAAATGTGAACTAGGGATTATGGGTAAAATTTAAAAAAAATAAAAATAAAAAATAAAAAAATATTTATTTTGTTTCAAGATTTCTTTTTATAGATAATTAAAGGCCCTGTCACACCATGGCGTATCGCCTGAACGTATGCCAACATATGCGAAAATATCAAAATACGTTGGTGTACGTTGGTGTACGCTGATATAAGTTAGGGGTAAGTTGGGGATACGTCGTTTACGTTACGAGCACGCTGTGATACGCTGTGAAAATTTGGAACACATCGAGCCCGCGAAAAATGATTGAGCATGTTCAAAATTTCTCGGCGTACTCAACGTATGCTTAATACGTTCTGCATAAGTTCCCTGTACGTTCGTGGTACGTAAGACATACGTTGACATTCGCTGACATACGTTAGAGGTACGTTACCCGTAAGTTGGTATACGTTGATGTACGTCGGCTGAAAATATATAGCTATCTAGCATTGATAAAAACCAAAATATTGCAATTCGTTGGGAAGTTGGACGTTCTTGGACTCTGACAATTTTCGAGCTATTCTTTGTATACGTCGGCATACGTTCAGGCGATACGCTGGCCCTGTCACACCATGGCGTATCGCCTGAACGTATGACAACGTATGCGAAATATCGAAAATTACGTTGGTGTACGTTGGTGTACGCTGATACAAGTTAGGGGTAAGTTGGGGATACGTCGTTTGAGCACGCTGTGATACGTTGTGAAAATTTGGAACACGTCGAGCCCGCGAAAAATTATTGAGCATGTTCAAAATTTCTCGACGTACTCAACGTGTGCTTAACTTACGTTCTGCATAAGTTCCCGATAGGTTCGTGGTACGTTATACATACGTTTACAAACGCTGACATACGTTAGACATACATTGACATACGTTGACATACGTTAGCGGTATGTTACTCGTCGTAAGTTATAGGTTGGACCTATTGATTTACCTTTCTAGATATTTTAATAGTTATCATCTAGGCTGCGTTTACTTGAACTGGCAACACTTGTCCCGCCGTGTACAAAACTCAGTTTCTGCAGCGGCATAAGTCACGTGTTCGTTGTACGCCGAGGATACGCTGAGGATACGTCGAACACGGCAGACATACGCTACGAATACGTTAAGCATACGTTGGTCATACGCTCGCCGATCGCATACGCTGTGATACGCTGTCATAAGTTTGTTAGGGAGCACATCAAAACTCGACCGCGCGGCAACCGCCGGTTCCGCCCGGTTGGACCGCATATCATTGTTTATAACAATAGAAACCGGCTACAACCGCAGGGAACCCCACGGAACCGGCGGTTGCCGGGCGGTCGAGTTTTGATGTGCTCCCTTATAAGTTAGTGATACGCTATCAATACGGTAGTCATACGCTATGTATACATTCAATACGCTATGGATACGCTATGGATACGTCCATTCTATCACCGATGTCGACTTTTCCTACGCAATTCGTTTGGGAAGTTGGACGTTCTTGGACTCTGACAATTTTCGAGCTATTTTTTGAATACGTCGGCATACCTTCAGGCCACGTTCAGGCCATACGCTATGGTGTGACAGGGCCTTAATGTTCAATACTTTGTGTCATCATCTTTTGTAAAATGTCACCTTCAAAAACTTACTTAAGTCACTTTTCTTATTAACCTTATAATGTTAATCTATTGAAATATGTATCTTTTTGGCCTATTTTCATGATTTCTTGTTTTGTAGTTTTTATGACATCACAATCATCATTCACTCGTAACCTTTTTTGTAGTGATCGTAGAAAAATGATCAAAACAGTTCTGTAATCAGCACATTTTCAGCTTTCCTATGATATAAATATCTCCAATATGAAAAATCCCACCATGTGGCGGGTTTTTACAGATCACATCACTTTTGTTAAAGCCCCTCGGAAAATTAAGATTCCACGACATTCGGTTAAGCAACGTGTTCCATTTAAATGCCTCTTTTTTTTGTTCTACATCTTTTAAGATGGCAGGTAATATTACATCTTTTGCTAAAGCCCCCCTGAGGGAAAATTCAGATTCCACGATGTGTGACATTCGATTTAGTAACGTGTTCCATTTAAATGACTCTTTTTTGTTTGTTCTGCATTTTTTGCTTTAGCAAAAGATGTAGTGATGTAGTAATGTAGTATTGTAGTAATGTTTGTAATGTATGTAATATTACCTGCCCTGGGTTTAGCAACGTGTTCCATTTAAGAGCATCTTTTTGTTCAACGTGTATAACATAACTGTTTGTTTATAGCACCAATTTATTGTTTACACCCATTCTTTGGATGTGTACAACTCCAGGCAATAAATCAACATGTCCAATTCATTTCACCTTTTTCAGGTTTAACACTACCCTTGTTGTAGAATCTAATTTAATTTAAAAACCTTTCCTCCTTTTCAACTCCCACTTAACCTATTTACGGTGCAGCTCTCTACTGTCATTATACCACTATTGTGCACTTCTTGATGGAATAATAACACATCTTTATATCATTGTAAAAAAATTCTCCAAGCTCGTATTTGCTTCTACATATTTCGTTTAGAAAATGGTACAGGATTGAGTAAATTACCTCTTAAATGTTTTGGATTTATATCTTGGTGTAAGTTTGGATGTATCTTTGCAATTATGTATGCAATATTCTTTTTCTATATGCATATGTGATGAACAATAATCACATTCTGATATTCGGTTCTCAAGGCGAAACCAAAATGGGCTTATCAATATTTAATATTCGTTTTACTAGTCTCATAAGGGGTCATCCATAATTTTCGCCATTTTCAGTTACGTACAAAGCGTACGTCAGAGGGGGGAGGGGGTCGAAATATACCCCAACCGTACGTAACTTAAATGGCGATCTTGAGAGGCGGGATTTTTGTTTTTAAAGTACAAAATAAAATAAAATTTCGCCATTTATTGCGTACGTAACTCGAGGGGGGTAGGGGGTAAAAAGTTACGTACGATCTGTACGTAAGTGAAAATGGCGATAATTTTGGACGACCCCTAAGTCTAAATAGGTGAGTGGGCCACTCTGGGCATGGGACAATTAGCCTATTCATCATCATCCCTTAAATTGTCCTTGAAAGTGTAATTTCACTGTGGAATTGGGTTTTTTTTATTATGGAAATAATGAATGAATTAAGAATAAAAAATTAAGCATTACAACCTTTTTTATACAGGGTGTATCAAAAAAAAACGCAACACTTTTTGTCGCGAGCTCTCCGATTACGGCAAATCACAAATCACTCTGAAATTTATATATTCTGTTGGCTATCACATAGTCAAATTACAGCGATATCGATTATTGATTCGCTGAGATATCAACGATACACGTAGACAAGTGCAAAACACGTTTTACATCGCTTATCCTGTATGCCTGATTTTCTTGTCAGGTGAATATTAGCAAGACACTTTAATAACTCATTGTACTTAAATAATTGGAATCAAACTCATCATTCTGAGAAGAAAATGTCATGTTAAAGGTATCAAATGTCTGGCTATTACAGTATCATATCAATATTAATTAAATCTGGCAATAAATTAGTTGATAGTTAATGACACAACTTGAAAATCCAGATTACAAAGTCTGTTTACAAATCCTCTCTCTTTTTCTCTCGTTAATGTCATAAATAAAACAACATGGCACATTATTCAAAGGATAAACAAATGGAATGAAGGTAGTAATTGAATCAGTCATTGTTAGTCTGTTGTGAATGGGAATGGGACATTATGGTGCTGCTCGACCCTCAAAATGCTGTCCTTGTTTTAAGATGCATCAATTATGAACTTTAATTTATGAAAGAACGTACCATAGACATTATGTGGCGATCATAGCAATCGGTGGTTCAGAACTTAAAGGAAGGGTCCCGCAAGCACAACATTGAGCATTATTTGTTAGAAAAATAATTATCGAGCCGAAATTACGTAATTATATAGAACAAAACATCATACTAGTCACAAAAATGAATAAAAACTGCCATCACTCAACATGCAATTTTTAAAATTCGCGGCGATCGAAAGTCCCGGTGTCGATGACGTCACGGGTATCGGTGCTCAAATTTGCGCATGTGCATTGTATAACTATGACTTCACCGACACCGGGACTTTGGATCGCCGCGAATTTTAAAAATTGCATGTTGAGAGATGGCGGTTATTATTTGTTTTTGTCATAAGTGTGGTGTTTTGTTCAATATAATTACAAAAGTTGTGCTCGATAGTTATTTTTCTAACATATAATGCACAATTTTATGCTTGCGGGACACCTTCTTTAAAAAGGGTGATTGACGTTCAAATGGTCGAACGATTATCAGATTACACGATTCAATGATTTTATGTACCACCTTACTCAAACAAAGGAAATTAAGATAAACCATTCCAGACATTAAGGTTACATAGTTATTAAACTGTTAACCCATAACACTAAATCGGACAGGAAAATCCAAGTTTTTAGAAGGAACGATTTAAAACGTGTTTTGCACTTCTCTACTTATACCTTTAATATCTCAGCGAATAAATAATCGATATCGTTGTAATTTGACTATGTGATAGCCAATAAGTGAACCTAACAGAATATATAAGTTTTAGAGTGATTTGTCTTTTACTGTGACCGTACAGCTCTCGACAAAAAGTGTTGCTTTCTTTTTGATACACGCTGTACAGTCAGTCATTCAGACAACCATATCAAATAAATAACAACTGAAAGAACATTTGTCAGAACCTTCTTAACACTTTCCACGCGGCTATTGGTTTTGTGGCATAGGCCTACACAATAGATTTTTCAAAAACCTTTCTCAACTTTCAAGGTCTATCTCAAGGATTACTGAACCGATATTAGGCATGTTTGTACTTATTTTAATGCATATCTCATGATGATTCCAAATTATGGTAATGAAATTCAATAGTTTTGACATGTTTGAAACATTTTGTGAAATTCTGAAATGTCGTCTGCAGACGCCTGCCGCGTGGAAAGTGTTAAAAGATTTGTGATAAAATTGTTTTTTCAAACACTGTCAAATCGAAGTCATTTTATCCTCCTATAATACGATTCAACGCGTACTGCGTCGATATGTTATTCACTTACGTAATATTTTGGCGGGCATGTGTATACCTTCTGAAACGGTCCGAGGCATTGTAATTCGAACGATAATTATTTGATTTCTATATAATTGTTTGATTTCTTTTATATATTTCCATTGTGTATGTGTTGATTCTATATAAAAACGCGCGTCATACAAAATCCCATTCCCCGATTTTGATTCAATTACTCCTATTGCACTTCTGTAGTTTGAGCTACATGTGTGTGAGGCGCACCATAAAAATTGACCTTGGTTTACTAAATTGCGAACTCCGTTAAGAGTACCGCTTTCTTTATGGAGACTTGAACAATAATTATGAATGGTTTGTTTATGACAATTTTCAAAAATTGGTCGTTATATAAAATACGGCATCTTAGTTGTGTGTTTTTTTTAATTGAGATTATTACCCGAGAAGGCACCGTATGTTGGGCTTATAGTTTAATCAGTTACAAATTTGCGAGAAATATTCGGTTTGTATCTCTCCCCGCGCAAAAGTAATCCAAGCGTACCTCGTGTGATTATGGTCACGTGCACGCGATTTTGACCGAACGCATGCGGCATGCATATGACTGCACAGTGCGCATGTTGCCTTCACCATGTTCACGCGCTCGCGTCTGTCTGTATATTATATTCATTCACTGCTGCAAGGAGGCTTCGCCAATTTGGAGGTGAACAAACTATACAGACACATGTAAGGTTGTTTCACACCCTCATTTTAGCCTCGCTCTCACGCAATGGCCCCATATTTCTTAAGATGTTTGCATCCGCATTTTAGAAAAAAACAATCAAATTTCTCACATAAGTCTTATGTAATAGGCCTACTTGCAAATTTCTCAAAACCCGATGGTCTTCTTCTTTTCCTTTTTTGTTGTTGTAACTTTCAAACTGCAATTAGGCCTAGGCCTATACGAAATTGGTAGGTTTTTGCTTCGAATGGTCATAGTAGTTAGTAGGCCTATACGGTAGGCCTACGGGTTATTGATACAAATAATGAGAATTTACCGTGGTTTAATATAAAGTCGATCTAGTGATATTTCCACCAGTAACCTTGATTCTATCTCTTAATAACAGACTGTTGCTGGAGCCGTGTTTGAAAAAGCTCTGGATTTCCCCTTTTTGCTTATATCATGGTCAACTCTGTATGGTTTTCCGCCATTTATAGCTTATACGACGTAACCCGTCCCGGACCATCATTATTTTCAGTACAACGTTCACGGCTATTGAAAAATGAGAGAGCCTTTCAATGATACCCACACATCAAAATTAAACAACACGTGAGTGTTGAAAAAAATTATACTTTATAGGTGGTGATAACCACATTACTTACTCAAAACCATCTCCCGTCATTAGCCCTCCCGTGGATTATGATATTACTTGATTAAACACCATATCCCCAGCTATATCCCATGGTTTAATCTTATAAGAAACCACATTATTTCATTACCTCTCATGGCCCCTCCTCCCATGGGTTATACCCATAGATGTATAAATCTATGAATATATACCACATTACTTTATTAACCCACTATACCTCCCAAACATTTTTCAGTAAATGCCGCTGAATTGGGAAGTATTAATTTCATCACCTAATTTTCAGTCCTCAGGATGCACAAATGGCGGTCAATCGGCGGATAAAATTATAATAAAGCTCAAATCATCTCGTTTCTTTTACAAACTTCACGTACATATGCCACACAACACATACATGCAACATTCGAAAGGACAGTACCAGCTAATGTGTCGATTTCTCACACTTTTTGTGCTTGATAGGAACTATTGCTGTACTCAATTTTGAATCACTCAAAACTTCACTTTATACTTTACAAAAATTACTCAAAACTCAATTGCTGCCCATAATATCGCGATCGTGTAATTATTCTAGTGACATTTATGAGCCAAATTTGACGATTTCTTTGATGATTTTTCGATAAATACGTGACGGTTTTCAGCCATTTATAGCATCAGTACCGCACAACGTTCAAGGCGTTTAGATGGAGAAAAAGGGAAAAGGCATCTCAGCTGGTATAAGACATTATGCAAAAACATCAGGGAGCCATGTACATGTACACTGCCTATTATAATAGTTGCAAGACGATTTTGATGTCTCATTTCTATCCATCATATTTACTCTGTTTGCATTTTTCTCTCTTTTGTTTTTGTTTAATTTTTTTTGTTTCATGGCGCATTGATCTTTCTGGAAAGGCGCCTTATAAATGTTGTTGAATATAAAACAGTGCGTGATTGTTTTGGACCATCCAGTGGAGACTAAAATTAGTGAGTGAAATCAGACGATGGCGGTCACGCGAAATCATAGTGGCAAGACCCCTGGTATCATAAGAACACACTGGCAACACCGTGGATTGAACGATTGAACGATCCGCCGTGTTTCTTCTTGAAACAGTGGTATAATCTCTTTTATATTGCTATATATACAGGGTGTATCAACAAAAATAGGACTCTCTTTCAGCATGGAATGGATCCTTATTAAAACCTTTGAACCATGACCAATTTGATTTAATTGTAAAGTCATGAAAGTACAACTATTACTATTAGTTGTCAACTTGTTTACATTTCATTACTTTGCATTCATAAACATTGTAAATCATCTATTAATAACAATAGCAAAGATTAGTTTGGTATTCCTATTCCTCTTTTATGGCACAAATCATTGATAGTTACACAATCCACAAATTTGATGAATGGATATTACTGTGCAATGTTCAATGTTGCTCAGTGTTCTCATGAGAAAGCCTCAGCATGTAGGAAAGTAGTCGACTATGTATACCTTGTATAATGTCACTGTCACACAATCGAACAACACCGTCTGATACTTCCCATTATTGGTCGGTTCTCGAATGTGAGCGGTTTTCGCAAGGCGAAGTATCAGAGGGTGTTGTTCGATTGTGTGACAGTGAAATACACGGTATACGAAGCAGACTAGTAGGAAAGTTGTATTAGGACAAGCACCAATCATATCAATAGTGCGTATATTCCAATCATTGACAGAGAAAGACATAGACTTGTAAGTCAACTTTAATTTCTGCCATACGCATGATAAGAATAGAAATAATTTGGCATGATAAGAATAGAAATAATTTGGCATGATAAGAATAGAAATAATTTGGCATGATAAGAATAGAAATAATTTGGCATGATAAGAATAGAAATAATTTGGCATGATAAGAATAGAAATAATTTGGCATGATAAGAATACAAATAATTTGGCATGATAAGAATACAAATAATTTGGCATGATAAGAATACAAATAATTTCCCTTTTCTGTCAAAACTTTAAACTATTTATTGCTGTTTTGGGAATAACACAATCTGAGGCAATCTGAGAATCTATCAATGGTGGTCAATCTGAGGATCTCTACAATGGCGGTCTGTGGACAGGTAATAAATAGTAGGGAAAATGTGTAACTTTGCACAGGGACTTAGTAAAGATGTCTGAAGGATCATATATCAAAATAAAGTTTCTGGCTCCTTCACTTCTGGGTGTTTTCTAAAACTTTTTGATACCCCTTCGTATGTACATGTATATAAAATAAATTAATATAAAAGTATGGTGCACATTTTATCATATTTTAGATCACTTGACTTATTCATATTTCTAAATGATAAATTAAGGTGATGGTCTACCATAAAAACTGTTTTTGTTATTTTAAGTCCTACAAAGTTCATTTTTGGATATGTTGATACTTATGACCATACTAGAGGATTGCCGGAGATTTTTTTTTCAAAATTCATCTCATTTGCATAATAATGGCGGCCATCTTGGATTTTATCGGCTATTTTATCCCGGGGTACTCCTGAGAATACGCAAACATTTGTCGTTGATTTTTTCAACGAAAAATATGCTTATACACATAAATGTTGGGATGACATAGCCATTTTTTCAAATTTGTGTCCCAATTTTCAAATTTGCATTTTTTTTGACCAAAAATCAAAAATGAGCATTTTTGAAAATTAAAATGGCTATAATTTTTTTTAAAAGACTAAATATGCAAAAAAGGCTATGTCATCCCTTGTTGAACTATTTATTCTAGTTGCATTCGAAATTTCAGCTTCATACATGCTTCCGTTTTTGAAAAATAACCCCGGGATTGATCGAAACGACCATTTCGAGAAAACAGCGTTTGAAGTCTAGAAACACTGTTTTTAATTATTATGCAAATTAGGTAAAGCATTTACATTTTTGAAACCATATTCAAAAATACTATTTGAATTATCACAATTTTTGGTGGTATTTTCATGGCAAAATCTCCTATATTTCTAAAGTTATGGAATTTATAAGGAATATAACGTTAAATATCACTGGTTGAAAAACAAAGAAATACATAAGATATTAAAAAATATATTTACGAGAAATGCGTTGGATTTTCGACTTTGATTTGACGTAACTTTGGAACCACTGCTCCGATTTTGATGAAATCAAAAGTAATCAAAAGTAAAACATCAACTGCGTCTTATAGGCATAATATCTTAATAACCTCTTTTTAGCCACTGTATGGTAGACCATTACCTTAAGGTTTCTTAATCTTAAGAAATGGGGTCATATGAATACTGTTAACCACTTAATTTCGCGAGGGATTTAATTTTGCGAATTTAGTGAGGTATGTAGATTCCTGAAATTATAAATACCCGCAGTAGCAGTATCATTTCCAGATTCGCAAAATTATGTGCCCGCCAAAATAGCAGTAATTTCAAATTCGCGAAATAAAGTATCCGAGAAATATTAGTGTCGTGATATACTTTTAAATCAAATTTGAACAAATGTATACACTGTTTGTTGAAGTACTGTCCAATAGCTTTTTTATTATTAGGCACATATACCTAAATTAGAATAGATAGACACCCATAAACATGATAAGAATTATAATATTATTGAAAATGAAAGTCTTTACAATTTTGTTTAGTTGGACATACATGTACTCGCAGGAAATTTGAGTCATGGTCATTAATGGACAAATATCATCATGATCATGGAGGCAGTAAGGAGTATGAGGTGTGTTGATGTTTGAATCAAACTTTGAGATGCAGTTTTGCAATTTTGTTATGTCATGGTTATGCATGGGGGTTGGATTAAATCTAATATATTAACCAAGATCTCAGCTTTTTAAATATTTACAAAAAGTTATATAAAAAAATATTAAAGAAAAAATAATATTGCAGAATTCCTGAACGGATGCGCGAGAGGACGATAAACTACTTTATTAATTTACTTAGCCTAATGCATGCCTCTATAAGGACCTAACCCTGACGTAGTAGAACATAGAATAGAAATATCTAATTGTTGGTATTTCATGCTTTGGAACATGCATGCATCGCATAATTTAAAACTAAACTTAATGACGGGGAAATGCCACTTTGCATCCAGTCAGTGGGAAAGGTGCATACCTTACGCATATTAATAATGATTTGTACATGCAATATTTCAAGACATTAAATATTATTCTGAAACACCCTTCCCGTGATGGGTATTAGAGAATATCATTCAAAATAGTTTATTTAAGTGTAACATTTTTTTAGCACTTCAAAATATCGAATTAGTTTTCTTGTAATTGTTTTAGTCAAACTGAGCATAAGGGAGCTCTCGTTGCCTGGAGTCCCAAATATCCTAGGGGTCATAGTTTGTTATACACTGAAAATGGGGGGGGGGGGGTTCATACAATGAATATCATTAGTAGTACTAAGCAAAATTCTAGTGACTGAAAATGTGTGTGCGTTGCGACGCTTTATCTACATGTTCCATCATTGTAAAACAAAGGTTCAGCTCGATCATCGGCCACCCTTTTTGCTTAGCTAGTCCATATCAACTGTTTCCCCAATGATCTTAATAACTAGATGGACCTTTTAAGTATATAGATTTGTTTGTGTATCGGTGGGAATACATGATGAACATCGTATTTCCTAAGTGACATAATGGTCCATTATTGAGATTTTATATAGTTATTCATGAAGTGTCATTGTATCAGTCTTGAATTTGCAATTAATCATTGTAATCAAATCATTAAATTTGTTAAATTAACAAAATTAAATTGAACACAAAAATGTTCCTCCTGCAAATGAATGTCAATTACCACATTATTACATCATTTACCCAAGACCATATATTCCCAACATTTGGATGTGTCATCCCAATGAATAAAATGCGCCACAAAAACAACATTGGAATGTGCACGGTGCATGTTGCGATTATATTTATTTAATAGATCAACATCTCCGAAATATATTAGACCTACCGATTCATTAGGTACATGTATATGTTTTCTTGAATTTGTGTTTCACTCAAAGAGTAAACTCCTTTATGGAAAACTTTGCAAAATTTGTCACATAAATTTGATGTCAGTAAATGTTGAAATCAACAGCACAGCCTAGATATTCCATACACAGTACAGAGTATTACTTCTCTGAGATTGTTCCCTATTGGTTTTCCACTGGATGATAATAGGCTGACTTGCCTAGTTGGTCACACTTTCTTTAATCGATCATGGATTTTTCTCATCTTTTCAGGATTTTAACTCTATTAGTTGTACTTTACAATGAATTCAAATTGGTCATGGTTCAGCGGTTTTGAAATCAAAATTCCAATGTTTAACTGATAAAACAACGTAATTTGTGACAAAAATGAAAACAAAAAAGTGACCGGGGTGAGTTTGACCACGGTGAGTTTCGAACTCACGCGTAAAAAAAAAAAGAAGTTTTGTAATCAGTATTTGTTTAACAAACCTATGCCGTAACCGCTCCGCCACGGTGATAGATAGAATGATGACTTTATAACGTGGCGAAGAATTTTAAAATCATCGGAACTTAAACTAAAGTGCCATACTCTTCATCTTGGTTGCGAACCATAGATAAGTTGTAGTGTGGCAAGGGTTAGGGGCTGACTATTCGCCCTTAGTAATCCAAATGTGACTTGATATTTGATTTGACGGTGTTGATTGTGGGCGCGCTTTACAGCTAATGCAGGCAGATTGTTCCAGTCTTTGATGACTCTTTGGCTGAAAGTGTATTTTTGGCGTCTACCCTCATATTAGGGGTCACACCACTAAATAGAGCTCCATAGGGATATGTACAAAAACACTGATATAAAACTCTGTTTTACACCACTAAATTGCGAAATTGGGCCCCGTAGAGTTTTCTTTTTTAAAGATGATTACATTTCCCCACCAAAAAGTTTTAAAAAATAGGTAGGTGAACCAGCTCGATTTTCCAAAATATACCCATGGAGTTACTGAATGAAAATTGGGTCAAGTTGCCACTATTACGAAGTGATCTGACATGACACTCCAGGCTGGTAGGAGGGAGGAGAGATTTTGTCCTCTCATTTTTAGGAAGCCCTTCAGCAAATTTGTATGCAGATGTGGATGACTGCCGGCCCTTCCTCTACTGCGTGTGCCCACTAGGGACCCCAGAAAGGAGCTGAAAAATGCGTTTGATCGATTATTGGAGGTACCATCTCAAAACCTCTTTTAAAATTAACAGGTACAATACACAGTTTATGGAATGGCCCCTGCCAGACAGATTATCTGTTGTAAGGGATCACACCACTAAATAGAGCTCCATAGGGATATGTACAAAAACACTGATATAAAACTCTGTTTTAGACCACTAAATTGCGAAATTGGACCCCGTAGTGTCATTTTTTCTTAAAGACGATCACATTTCCCCACCAAAAAGTGAAAAAAATAGGTAGGTGAACCTGCTCGATTTTCCAAAATATGCCCATGGAGTTGACTACCTCTCTGACGAGCTTGGAAATGTCGCCGTAATCGCCAATGTTTCCAGTAAAAAGCACACAAATTAATTTGAAAGATCTCTCATAATTTGCCTAGATGATATTCACAGTTTATAGTCAGGGTGCATTTATCATAATTAATAAAAAATGCATAGGCATGTACGCAATGGTATTACTGTCAAGAGGATTTTGTGATGCATACTTTCCGATTTTAGTTTTAAACACCGTCCTTAAGGGTAGGGGATACCTCCATTTAGTGTAGTGCACCCATTATGTTGTTTTTGGAATTTGTATGAATGGCCTCTGGTCAGGGGCGGACTGGCCACTGTGGCCACTGTGGCCACTGTGGCGTTGTGGCGATCGCCACATGTGCCGCTTGGTTCTGGGCCTCTCAGGGCCGGTTACTCACTTGTGTAAAGCATTTTTTCGGGCCGTTTTGGACTCAAATTTCTCCCGTGAATCACTATATCCTTGAGTGCCTCAGGACCACGTTGTCTGCGCGGGTTTTAAAAAAAGCATTCGTGCCCTTGCAATAATCTAGGTACAATGATAATGACAATGGAATTCTTACCCTGGTGTCACTCCAACTCATTCTCAGGTCATATCCAGGAAGAACGTCCACTTGTTCGTTGATATGATCCAACGCCATCTCCACGGCGGGCAAAATACCACTGCCATCCCAGTTTCCACCGAGTGTAAAGTATCCGCTGAGGTAAAGTGGAATTTTATCCTTATCCGATAGACTATTATTTGATGAAGTAGTTGAATCGTTTTTATTCCCGATAGAAACACCAGTATCTTGTGTCGTTGTTACCACCGGTAGCCGGGTGAAATTTTGCGCTTTAGTAATAACTGCAATCACACACAATATTAGAAATGTTGAGTTCAACATGGTATCTCTGCTGCACATCATTATATCGATCGTACGTAAAACCTTGATTGTTCATGTACAAAATGTAATGATGTGTTTTGACATCTTTCAGCACAATGACAACTATTATTAAAGCTTTCGCATCAAATCAAATAACAAACTCTTTTATGAAGGCTAGGTGACGAGCAGTTAGTTTAATACTCTAATGGATGTACGTAGTATTTATGTCTCCCTATAGTTCAATGCTGATATGCTTTGCTCTAATGACCAGGCCACGCTATTGGTGCATCGTTTGTTGCGCGTTATTGATCAGAGTACTATTTTCCACGTCGTCTGCTCATCCTAGGGAGGGCAGATTGATGAATTCTCTCTATCCACGCTGTCAATTGCCCGAACACTGCTCTACACACAATATTGTATTGCCCATTAGGCATCAGAGTCTCTATACTTATATTAAAACATTTTTTGTGTGGCTCGTTTTCAAGGGTGTAGTAACAATATGCGTTATAATATATAAGTCCTAAATCTATGTCATGCTCTATAGGCCTAAACATGATAAACCGCTACAGCTTAACATTCATTGATACTTCATAATTGATACTTAGGCGAAACCATCAATTGTAAGTCAACAGGCGCGTGCCCAGGGGGGGGGGGGGGGGGGGGGGGCGCTTTGGGGGGGCGCTTTGGGGGCTCAAGCCCCCCGGGTCCCCAGAGGGTAAAAAAAAAAAGAGGGGGAAAAGGGAGGGGAGGGGAGAGGAGGAGGGGGAGGGGAGGGGAGGAGATGAGGAGGGAAGGGGAGGGGAGAGGAGGAAGGGAGGGGAAGGAGGAGCCGGGGGCACTGACATTGTAAAAAGGTTATAGATATAATAAGGTATGTGCCGCGCTGAAGACCCCCTTTTTCCCTCTCTGCTGCTAGTTCTTATGACACCCCTTTTGAGCCTGCATCAGTTCTTAAGACTCCAATTTGATTGAAAATTCAAAAATCGCGAAATGTTGCGTTCCAAACCCCAATTCTTTGAACATTTTGCGTTCTTAAGCCCCAAAAAATCGCAAATTTGCGTTCTTGCTAAAATTGAACCATAGGCCAGTTCTCAAGACCTACTTTTGTGAAGAAAAAAATCAGTGCCTAAGACCCTATTTTTTGTCATAAAATCCACTCAGTTCAGTTCTGTAGCCCCCCCTAATTGAGACCCTGGGTGGCACACCTACCCACAAAAAAAAGTTGAGTGCCCGGGAGGAGGAGGGGAGGGAAAATGAGAGGCCGGGAGCTTTTATTAGTGATAGCAAGGAGAGTTTTAGGTCATCCAGGCAAGTTAAAATCCAACAACTCGGCCCTCTGAATCACCAGTGGCGTAACCAGGGAGACAGCCCCCCCCCCCCCCCCCCCCCACATTTGCAAAAGAGTAAAAATTAAAAAGGAAGATAAGGAGGAAGGGTAACGAGCATATAGACAGTGCAAGCGGGGAGTGCTCCCCCCCCCCCCCCCCCCCCCCCATCATTGTCACGGTGGGGATGATGCCCCCAAAAAAGAAATCAATTTTTATGATTCCCCCATCATTGTCACGGTGGGGACGATGCCCCGCCCCCCAAAAAAACCAATTTTTTTGCGCGAATTAGTTTCAATATTTAACTATTCAACAGTGGCGTCGCCAGGGGGGGTGAGGGGGAACGATCGCCCCCCCCCCCCCCCACCCCCAGTATTGACGTCAGTTCATGGAATTATGATGGTCAAAAGCAAGGACGCTCTAATTATATATCCTGGGTCAAAAGTACACAGATAAAAAAAATTCGCGCGCTACGCTCGCATAATGTGTCCCCAAAGTGCAACATTCTTTGCTACTACTACAAGCTTGTTTAAGAGCCAAAAAGTGCCAAAAATGAGTTTTTTGAGAAAAAAACATTTTTTTGGCACTTTTTGGTCAATATTTTCAAAACAAACAAATTTTAAGCCAAAAAAAAAATTCGCTCCTAGATAATTGACTTTAGATGATTTTGTTGAAATTTTGGAATTTTTAATCAAAAACGGTTATTGTTAGGTTGTCTGAAAAATTTTGGCGCCAAAAAGGTGATTTTTGGGCAAAAATGTAAAAATCACTAATTTTAATAAAATTTGATACCAAAAATGGATTCTCTGACTCATTTCATTACAAATAATGTATACTTTTATGTACATCACATTTATAATTTAAAAGTTACAGTGCTTGATAAATTTGGCGCCAAACAGGGTTGACACCAGCCTTAACAAGATAGCTTCAGAAAAGTTTTTCTAAACCTTTATTTTTACAATAGCCAATTTTTTGCGCGGGAATTATTTTTTATTTTGTGTTATTCAATTTCAACAAGATGGCTTCATAAACGTTTTCTGAAACTTTTTAGTGTTATAATAGAATTTTTTTGCGCGCTACGCGGGTATTAGTTTCACTGATTATTTATTATTCAAGCTTAACGAGATGGCTTCAAGAACATTTTTCTAAACCATTATTTTTACATATAGCAAATATTTGCGCGTTCCGCGCCAATTATTTTCATACCACTTTGTTATTCAATTGGAACAAGATGGCTTCAGAAACGTTTTCTGGACCTTTTAGTGTTAAAATAGACATTTTTGGCGCGCTTCGCGCAAATTAGTTTCATATTATAAGTCAAACTTAACAACATGGCTTCAGGAACGGTTTGTTAAACTCCCGGTTAAACCTTTCTTTTGACAATAGCCAATATTCCAAAAAATCCAATCCAAGCCAAAAATCCAATCCAAGGGGGCACATCCCCCTCAGACTCGTTACCGCGGATAGCGGTGCGAACCAATGAAATTTATTTTTAAGCCCCCCGAGTAAAAAAATCCTGCGCACGCCTATGGTCAAGTGCTCAACTACAATGTAGGAGCAGAATGGCCGAAACTATATACAAGACTGTCGTGTAGCTTAATTGCGCAGACTATATACACGACAGTCGTTAACGCATGCGCAGATGCAAATTAAGTATAAAAGACTGTCGTGTGGCGAAATTGCACAGACTATGTACACGACGGTCTTCAACCTGAACGCTAAATCGAGTTATACATGACGACAGACAGTCGTGTAGCGAAATCGAAGCTCAAGGGGGGCCGTGTGGAGTGTGGGGTACAATTTGACAAATACAAATAAAGAACATGTTTAGCGTAGAGACTTTCTAAAAAAATAGGAGGCCTTTCAAAAACTTTTAGTACAAAATCGCCCTT
This sequence comes from Ophiura sarsii, assembly GCA_035610835.1. Classification (NCBI taxonomy): domain Eukaryota; kingdom Metazoa; phylum Echinodermata; class Ophiuroidea; order Amphilepidida; family Ophiuridae; genus Ophiura; species Ophiura sarsii. Next base: position 85,646,787 of record CM069441.1, on the reverse strand, counting down.
GTATTTATATAGCGATTTCAATCAACCTGGGCGAACGCCTCTATTAAATATGTTGTGGTTCAAAGGGGTTGGTCACAACACAACTTGTTTTAAAATGCTTACAAAAAACGGGGCTGTTTTATTTTCTTATTTTCTTATTTTCTTAACGCCCCGCCCCCCCCCCCGCCCCCCCCCCCCTCTTCTTACACACACTGATCTTACACACACTGACACATCCCCCCACTTTCAAAATGGGGGCGACATAATAGCAGATGTTCCCCCAATTTTTTGAATAACCCTGAGGCTGAAAAGTGTCTAATTATGATGATGATGATGATGATGATGATGATGATGAGTGATGATGAGTGAAGATAATAGTGAATTAGGATGATAATGGAAGATGCTAGATTTCGATGATGCCCGACCCTTGATGGGGATGATCATAGTCATGAGATCGCACGTATATAGAAGGCCCTCAGGTGACAGGTCTACTACTAGTTGATGATCACCTATACGAGCTGTTACAGAGTGTTACAATCTTACAATAGCAAGGGCCTATGGCCCCTACGGCCTGTTTCTCACCATGATAGCAACGTGAACGCAGTGTTACTTTTGTGCGCCCCGGTTGTTAATCGGTTTACAAACACCCATGAGCCGCCACTCGTGCCCCCGCCCCCCACCCATATGGCAGGTAAAGCGTGTGTGCCGTATTGATCAACCGTAACAATGCCACCGGCGACTATCCACAACCAGGCCATCGACGAGTGACTTGACACTACCACTACCAGTAATCAATAATTTGCCGGTCTTATTCCCCGTGTTGAAGATGAAAATGTGAAAATGAAAATCAGACTTGACAGTACATTTGGGATTGTAACTTCCTTAATAATCAGCCATTCTTATCGTGTAATATTTCAAATTCAAGAAGGCAAATTTCTCAACATGTTTATAATTTAATATGTTTATGTACAAGTTATACACTGCTAAAACTCGGTGTTTAAACTGCAACACTGAGCGGTGTTACGCTCCTGGTGTTAATGTTGGTGTTAGGTCAACACCATAGGAATAACTGATGTAACACTTCTCATGGTGTTAAATTTCTTGTGTTAAACTTGGTGTAAGAATAACTCCCATGGGTGTCACTATTCCACACATGCGCACGGGGGTGGGTTATATTGGTTTTTTAACACTTTGGATTGTATATTTATACATTTGATCTAGTGATTCGATCTGCAACATGCACCATTCCATAATTAAATGGCAAGTAAGAACATTAATTCACAAAAACGTTCAAGTTTTAATAAATTTGAACTGTTGAACAGTGAAATAATTATGTTATTTGCTAGTATTTTATTGTTAAAGTACTTCAACTTATCTAACATTAATATTTTAACACCAGAAGGTGTAAAAAAAAAAATATTTCAACACCAGAAGGTGTAAAGTTTTTAATGTTTTAACATAGAGAAATTAACTGGTTTTAACACCAGAAAGTGTAAAATTGTTACTGGTGTTGTCATATTGTAACACCCATTGGTGTTATATTTAACACCAACGTTGTAACACTAGTGATGGTGTCATTTTAACACCAGGTGGTGTGGTCCTATAGTGAATCCGTACTGGTGTTAAATTTAACACCACAGTTTTTGCAGTGTACTTTTAGAGTTATCAGCACATTTATTACCTGGTCAGTTACTTATTGTGATGACTGTAGTTCAAGCGTGTGCAACCTGCGGCCCGCGAAGCAATCCAAAATGTCCATTGATGCGGCCCGTTTTAAACCGGAACTCCCTAGGTTACACTATGGCGAATTGATTTAGCGGTGTCCTCTCTTATAATTAGTAGCCTGACGCAGTGGCGTGGCCAGAGGGGGGGGGGGGGGGGGGGGCGATGGGCCAATTTCCCCAATATTGACTGTCGTGTCGGTTAAGATTGGCACTGTCGGTTAATTTGACAAGAGGAATCATGGAATTATGATGATCAAAAGTGCACAGACCTAATTGTTTCGCGCGCTACGCGCGCATGTGTACCCCGAATGGATTATATTTTGTAGAAAATGTGTTTAAAGCAGAAATGTACCTCAATATCATAGCAAAAATAAGTGTAAAGTCGAAATTTTTTGCGCTCTATGCGCGCATTTCTTTCATCAAAACAAACTTGTGATTGTGTGTTAAAATCCCTGGTTAAAATGGCGAAGAGAAGCGGGTATCCTGATATGTTTTGATGTTTGACATTCACTGCGGCCCGTGAATGGATGGATCTCAAAGTCACAATGAGGCCCGCGTGGTAGAAAAGGTTGCACATGCTTGCTGTAGTTAGTGCAAATAGCGCTCAAACCAGAAATTGTTTAACGAACTGGCTATTAGCAGTACGATACTGCGAATTATTACAGTTTGTCTACTATTCGCAGTACGGTTCATAGCCACAAATCACAAATCAGGTACCTGAAAATTACCCCGATGTCGTTTGGTCGTGGAGCTGAAGTATCGAGGAGCCAAATCGATAGAACATTTAAGAGGGGTCTTAGTATAGTTTACCCCCCCCCCCCCTCTTAACCACTAAGGTTAGAGGATCTCTCTCAACTTCTAACTAAAGACCCGGGAGGGGGGTCTCACGTCAACTTTTTTTGAGTAGGGTTGTGCCGCCCGCGATTTTTTTTTTACTAGTAAACATTTGAATGGGCTCACATGTAAAATCAGTTGACTTTTTTTTTTTTTTTTGAAAAATCATTTTATTCAGTGAGTTTTGCTTTATTCCGTGTTAAAACGAAATAAATAAATTTTACAAATGTTTACTAGTAAAAAAAAAATCGCGTGCCGCCCAGGGTCTCAAAAGGCGGGCTACGGAACTGAACTGAGTGCATTTTATGATGAAAAATAGGGTCTTAGGAACTGATTTTTCAAAAAGTAGTCTTGAAAACTGGCCTATACTGAGTTCAATTTTGATTAGCAATAACGCAAATTCTCGATTTTTTTTGGTTTTAGAACGCAAAATTTTCGAAGAATTGGGGCTTTGGAACGCAAAATGTCGCGCTTTTTGAATTTTCAATCAAATTGGGGTCTTAAGAACTGATGCAGGCTCAAAAGGGGGGTCATAAGAGCTAGCAGCAGAGGGTGAAAAGAGAGTCTTCAGCACGGCGCGGCACATACCTATACCCTTCCAATGTCAGCCCCCCCCCCCGCTTTTTTTGCAATGATTGAGTATAGCGAGCGATGAGGTGGGGTGTTTTCATCACAGACCAAAACGCCAATTGGCATACATTGGGTAGGCCTATATTTTGAGGATTTTTTGGTAAATAAAAAGCATCCAATTTGTGCAATCCGGGGTGCTTTTCTAACAAAATTGGTATATGCGTGGAAATTGGCCCGAAAAGCCTAGTGATAGAGAAAGTCAAATTTTCGAAGTCCGGCAGGCGCATCCACGTATACGATTTTGGCGAAAGTAACCCCCCACCCCGGGGTTAAAGACCCTGGCTTTTGGCGCCAAAATAGATTCTAACATTGACATAAGACGGTCTAATAGGTCTTTGTTAGTTTACCCCCACCCCCCCCCCCCCCCCCCTCTAAAACTACTATATAGGCTACCCACCCTGGCTTTTTGGTGCTAAATCGATTCTATTGGCATTTAAGAGGATAGTTTAACCCCTCTCAATTACTATACTAACCTAAAGAACCTCACTTATTTGGTGCCAAAATAGACTCATTTCATTACAAAAAAATATACTTTTATCTTTTATGTACGTAACATTTATAGTTTAAAAGTTTAACTAATGCTTGATAAATTTGGCGCCAAAAATGGTTGACACTTCCCTTAAAAGGGGACATAAAAACGGTAAAAAATCATTTAAACTGTTTCACCATCGTACTGCGAATAAACTGGCAAACCTTCTTATCCGCAGTATCGTACTGCGAATAAGCTAGCAACCCCTCTTATCCGCAGTATCGTACTGCGAATAAGCTGGACAAACCTTCTTATCCGCAGTATCGTATTGCGAATAAGCTTGCAACCCCTTCTTATCCGCAGTATCGTACTGCGAATAGACCCTTCCATTGTTTAAAGGGTTCAAATCTGGTTTGGCTAGCTTCTCGTTGGTGATTTGTACGCGCTAACGAAACAGACCGTTTTGTTTGTATTGTGACATACTATGAGACATAAACAGTGGGTATGCTGACTAGTTTTATAAAGGTCAAAACTCAACCATGATATAGTATAGAGGCGAGCGCCGTCGTGACTCGCCAAAAAGAGTCAATATATACACATGGAAAAAAGTATCGCACCACTTTATTGTTGTTGAAAAGTGCAAATGTGGCCTCGAATTTTGCCACCATGGTGTGATATTAAGGATCATTTGTTTGCGTAAGCTGTCCAACAAAATGTTGTGCAACAAAAGGGCCACATTTAGTTTGTGACGTAATCGATGTAATGTTTTTTCAAGGCCAAGGGGAAAATGCATGATTTTGTCCAAAAACATTCATGAAACAAGTTTGGGTATAACGCGATATAAAATTCGAGGCCACATTTGCACTTTTCAAAAAAAAGAAGCAGTGGTGCGATACTTTTTTCCATGTGTAGGCCTATATATATCTGGTACTGCACATAACTCATAATACAGTCCTAAAAACCTTTTAAAGCTTTTAAATCTCTCTTACAATAATTCGCAATATATTAACTAAAAACATAATTGGATAAAAAAGACCTGTGCAATTATTTTAATACTATAAAACTTAACTACTTTCTGACGCCTCCAAATATAAAAGACACGCTGAAAGGTTTGTGTACATAAGTCACAATAAATACAATTGTTCAACTTATAGGGCGCAATGTGCAAGATGTATACTTCGCTGTAATCACGATCTGCATGTTCCTTCCTCATATTCCATTCGTATGGAAATTTGCAAAAAGACTTTTTGGAACACCCTATAATCATGTAATTGTCATTGTCAATTCATAAATAAGTGAATACTATTTGTAATTAATATACTCCATGCCAATTTTTGCTCGAGATTATCTTTCATTGTTATAGTAGTTATCCGGGTAGTTATCAAATTTTATATCATGATAGGCCTAATTTCAACCATGTGATAGTTTTTACTATCATTATGGCTGGACAAGAATGATGTGATATCATGATATAAAACAAATATTGAATGCCTTTTGTTTGTGCAATAGTAAACTATATCACTCGGTCCAATTTGGATTATTCCATTACACTCGGCTTCGCCTCGTGCAATGGAAAAATCCAAATTTGACCTTGTGATATAGTTTTTACTATTACACGCTCAGGCATTCATATTTGTATAATATTATCTAACGTAATACGTTTGATGTGATTATGTACAGCATTTATTATGTTCAATTTAATCCCAAAAAATTACTGGCGCATAATATTCTATTTTTACACATCGCTAGGGAAGGGCAGTGGCGTAATTAGGGTCTTCAATTTGGGGTGGGACATGAGGGGGCATGCATGTGAACAGGGAGGGGGGGGGGGAATAATCGGGGGGAATGTCTCCATTCTCCGAATGACTTTCACACCATTTTGCACGATTTATTATCTATTCTTGAAACACATCACTGAAAATAAAAGCGAGTCGTCATCGTAAAACTGAGTCAATTTGTCTCCACAGTGACACTTTATTGATCAAAATGAGTCATTTTGTCTCCCACAGTAACCCCATTTATGAAAAGTGAGTCACTTGACTCAGAAAATATTTTGTATGATGCGCGAAGCGCGCCTTTTTTGGCTATTTAAATGAATTGAGTTTGACCATACTTTCTTTTTTAATGGACTTCCACATGATATTCCTGGACGCGATTTTTTTTTACTAGTAAACATTTGTATGGGCTCACAGGTAAAATCAGTTGACTTTTTTTTGTAAATTAAAAAAATCATTTTATTCAGTGAGTTTTGCTTTATTCCGTATTAAAACGAAATAAATAAAATTTTACAATGTTTACTAGTAAAAAAAAATCGCTTCCTGGACATAGGCCTAATAATAGTTTTGGTAAAATGGAATGTTCAAACTGTTTTGACCCCCCCCCCCCCTCTCTCTCTCTCTCTTTGGGGGTTTTCGACACTTGTTGACCCCCCCCCCCCCCCCCCCCCCCCCCTCTCCTCTGTGGAGCTTCAACACTTTTTAGAACCCGACCCTTCAAATTTGAAGCCCGCACACCAAAGTATGTATGAACACTCCATAAAACACGTTATCTTAGATTCACTATTTTTATGTTCGTTCGGTCCGGCTACGGTATCTGGTATTAATACCCTCGGATTCATCCAATTTATTTCGTGCATTGTTGAACCATGATAATTCCATGGTTAATTACCTCATTTGTGTCATTAGTTAGACTGGTTAATTAATTCTTCTAATCATATTGTGTATTACACGCCCTATAGAAATTTCATTGGGTTCCTTTTAGAACCAAAAAAGGTTCTAAAAGGGTTCTTTAGCCAAGAAAATGGTTCCTCAAGCTTCAAGAACCTTTTGGGGAAAATTATGGAGAACCCTCAATGGTTCTTGGTAAAACGGTAAAAAATGTTTTTAGCCAAGAAGAAATGATTTTACTAACAGTTGAAAAGGACTAAATATGTTTACATTTCTCTTGAATTTGCATATTACATAAAAACAAAAAAGTAAATATACCTTTATGTCTTATTTAAAATTTGAAAGTTCTTCAAAGAACCATTCTAAGGTTCTTTTTAGAACCTTTTAGGCCAAAGGTGCTCCCGCGGGACAAAAAAGGGTTCTTAAACGAACCATTTTTTTCTAAGAGTGTAATGTTGAAAACTGTAGATAAAATGCGCACGAAGCGCGCAAAAAATTGTCAGTAGTGTTGAATTAAAATGGCCAAAATAGCGTTTCTGAAGCCATCTTGAATAATGAAACATTGCATTTTTACAACAAAAAAGGTCCAGGTTTGAATGTCCTCCATATACTTTTTTGAATATTTGGGTGTGGTTCGAGACCCATTATTATGTTGAAACCTGTCGGGAAAAAATGCGCGTAAAACGCGCAAGAAATTGCAGTTTTTGAACAAAATGGTCCAGAAAAATGTTCCTGAAGCCATCTTGTTAAGCTTGAATAATGAAACATTGGCCGTTTTAACACTAAAGTAAAAGGGGTACGAACCCTCAGGTACAGCCTCCGTAAAACTGCCGTAACTTCTTCATTATTCATTTAATCTATTATTAAACTATACATTTTCTTGTAGAAAAGGGTACCATGAATCCAACCATGAACATGAAATTGACCATTTTAGAGAAAATTATAAAAATCACGGTTTTTGACCCATTTTAGGTTTTGTCAAGATAGGCCTAACTAAAAATATATTTTGTCAAATTTTGTCGTTCTTGTTTTATTATAATCCTAATTAAATTCTCTAGGAACTTCTTTTTTGTTCTTGAATATCTTATTTGAAATCTAGACCAAAAAGTGCCAACAAATGTGATGTTTTACTTCCAAAATCATGAAAATAACATTTTTGGCACTTTTTGGTCAATAATTCAAAAAATAATCAGACATTTAAACGAACAAAAATACCTCCTAGAAAATTGTATTAAGATGAATTTGGTGCAATTTCAGCATTTTTTTACCAAAAACTGAATTTCCTATGAATGCAGCAAATTTTCAGGCAATTTTATTTTAAAAATACTCAGACTCATTTCCAAAATGTATACTTTTATACACATCATATTAATACTTCAAAAGCTTACAGCGCTTGATAAATTTCACGTTTGTGAGGGTTGACAACATGAAATGTATGTATACGCCGGCCCCTCAAAAGGTCCAGTATTACGTTTTTAATGTCCCCCATATAATATTTAGAATATTTGTTGTTGTTCGAGACCCATTATAATATTGAAACCTGTAGAAAAAAATGCGCCGCATATGACCGTTCTCTTCCTCCTTCTTCTCCTCTTCTCCGCTTCCTCCTTTTTTTGTTAACTCTTTGTCAATGGGGGGGGGGGGGGGCAGCAGCTCTCTGATACGCCACTGCTAATACGTAGGCCTACGTTAATTTCGGACACATTCAAGATGATGTCTTTAATGTTAAAGATGACAGATCACATTAATGCATGTTAGGTGACTTGCACTATTTCCCCACGATTATTTTTTTTTACTGCTATTGTTTCTTAACACTTTCAACGCGGCTATAGTATTAGTTTTACCATACTATACAAAACACATTTTCCGAAACCTTTTCCAACTTTCAAGTAGCCTATATCTCAAGAATTACTGAACCAATATTAAACTTGTTTGTACTTATTTTAATGCATTTCTAATGATGATTCCAAAATGATGAATTCAATAATGTTGACATTTAATTTTTAAACATTACGTGAAATTTTGGAACAGTCGTCAGCAGACGACTGCCGCGTGTAAAGTGTTAAATATAAATGTTTGATAAAGGGCATAACGTATGCAGAGAAATGAGCACTGTTTACAGACTGCGTGATGCCAGGCCTTTCAAATTAATTCATGTCTGCTTTAAACATAATAAAGTATCTCAAAATTCATTTCTTAAAATGAAAAACACAAAACGAGTGTCAGTGTTGACGTGTATTTTTGTTTTGTTTTGACGTAGGCTATTCATAATACAATCATATATTCAAGTAAAGGGAGGCAACCACAGGCGCGTACGTCCGAACACACGTCATCTGTACCAAAATATCACTTTTTTGCCTCTAGAGGGCGGTACATTGCGCAAAATTGTTAATAAACATTTGTATCAAAGTCACGTCCTAAACCCTCACGATGACATAAAAACCCGGATGAAAATCATTTCCAATACTTGACAGCCAATAATGTGATTTGTGATTGTCTGATTGTTGACGACTTACGGAATTGCCCAACATTATACAAGACCTTGGATTTGTTTGAGTTGTCTTTCTGTTGGGGTACTGGGGTAGGGGTTTTTTTCTAGTCATTTGCTAGTTGATTCCACTCTAAGTCCAAAAATTAGAATTGGTCACAGACAAAAATTCAGTATCACAATCACAATGTTTTGTATTTGTTTACTATAAAAGCATTTACTTTTCCCTATTATTTTGGAGTGATAACGCGTGTTTCCAAGGCAATAAACAACACTTTTTGAAATGAATGTAATTCCTAACCAATTTGGTTTCACTTATAATGTTCCTCCTTCTTGTAAGTCCTTTTGTTAAAATAGTAAAAAATCAGAAACAAATCTGAAAAGTACCACTTCATAATGAGCCATCAAAATTTGTAACGCGTGTTACCATAATGTGCTGTCAGTAAAAGTGCTAAAACATAAATCATGTTGGGTTGATCACTTTTCGTGGTAAATATATTCATCACGGTTTTCAGTGGATTTGAGCCCTCTTGTGACCAGTTTTCAGTATCGTGAATACCGAGAATTGACTACCGTATTTCAACGTTTTTATGAAGAATTAGAAATTAAGTAATTTAGCGTCGCACAAAGTGTAACGCGTGTTACCGTTACTTGTGTTGCTGTTAACGACTATTATGTAGTTTGTAAGAGGTATGCAATGGTGGCACTACGGGGGGTGCGGGGGGGGGGGGGGGGGTTGGACATGGGTCCCCAAATCAAGATCCCCCGTCCGTGTCACCTCTAGTCTCATCAGGTTTTGTCCCACAAACAGGAAAATGTTGACTTTTATATCAAAATTACTTAACATTTATTGTTTAATTTCAGACAAAACAAAGCTAATTTAGGCAATTATTACATACCAAACCAAAATTTACCCGCGATTCGCTCGCCGCATCCCACATGGTTTCTCCCCCAATATTCTTGCCCCCCCCCCCCCCCCCTCCCCCCCATGATGCTGATGCCGCGCCGCCACTGGATGTATCACTTGAATTATTTTAGCTTTTTTAACCTTAGTCTATAATTATAGACCTACTCTCTTAAGTCAAAAGATTGACAAGTCAATCTTAAAGATTAAAGATTAAAAATGTTCAATCTAATAGAGTGAAGTTTCAATCCGATATATTGAAATTCACTCTATTGGATTGAATATTTTGAATCTTTTAAGATCTTTCCCTAAGCACAATCTTTAAGATTGACTTGTCAAATTGATTTAAGAGAGTATAGTATATATATTTTTGTTGCGCGCGTCTCAGAGAGTAACGTGTGTTACCGAAATTCGCAGTGGTCTCTAATTTGTTTGTAAAAGTTTTATGTTTGTATTTGCATGTGGGATCTAGCCTCGAGTCTTATTCAAATACAAAATTTAAAACTTAATTTCAATTACTCTTCCAGCTGAATGTAATATAAACTAGAGCGGTTCTCGGTTTTCGCGGTTCTCGGGTTTGGCGGTTGGTGGATTTGAATGGTCAAATGATTTTGGACAAAACCTAGCTGGGTCTTGTGGGTTGTTGTATTATATAGTTGTTTATGTTGAAGTCAACTGCCTGTTGATTTATTTTTTGGAAGATATATATATACGATTATATACGGCACTACAATTAGGCTTCATAAATGTGAAATTTTGACAAATTCAAACTATGCACCACCTACTCATTTCCCCCAGCCCCCCCCCCCCCCCTCCCTCACCCGAATTGAATACATTTGGTCCAAATGCACCACTTCTTGCCTCTTCTACAAATGACGGTCGAGAACGCCAACATCAAAGGTGTATACCGACGTCTCACTCTGTCAGTGTCAATTGATAGAGCCGACTTTTTGAAGGAGTCATATTTTAACAACACAAGTGGGCAATTTGAAGAAAATTACCTGAAGTTAATCGATATTCTCACGCAACTCATGAATGGTGAACAAGCCACTATTGTTTTCAAATGTTATTGGTTTAAGGTAGCTTACATTCCTTCGATATCGCAATTTTAAAGGGTTTTGAAAAATTTAAATGTTTAAAAATTTACGTTGAACATTAAAAATTGCCATTATTGTTGGTTCTACTAACAAAAACACAGCAAAACTTGATTAAATCATATCATCGCTATCTATGCAAATATGGTTCACGTTTTATGTATCACGCGTAGGCCTACTGCGGCTCTACGAGCATCAATCGACGTTTCGTTGTACAAAAAGGGCTGATTTTTCTTAATCCTTATAATTTGACTCAGATTTTACCCATTTTCGATGAATTTGAAGGATATTAAAGCTGTTTGCCATGGCATGCGGACACCATTGACTTTTGAAATGTGTTGTAATGTAAAGTTCATCTATAAACCAACATTATAACATGGTTTATCAATTCATAATGAGTCAAAATATTTTTTGAATGATGATAACATGTCATTTTTGTGCCAATTTTGCGAAAATATGACCAAAATGGTCTATTTTGGCCAACTTGTCTTTTTCAAAAGGTCACAGTTCAAAAACTATTGATCTACGATCAAAGTTGTGATTGACTTTTTTGTTTAAAACACTTATCCCAACAATACAATATACTTTATATAGTCAATAGCTCATTTTTTAGTTTTTTACCATGTTAAATTTAGTTTTTGACTTCACATTGAAACACATGTGACCTTTGACCCTAAATCGAGGTCTAGGTTCATAACGTGCAACCTACGAACGTGGGATCAGGTGAATTTGTGTTAAGGGATATATTTGCCACCTTTTGGTAATGATTTCATGTTCTGCCCAGAGGTGGACTACGAAAATCAATAACTAAGCACATTTTCTACTTTTTCCATAGTCTACTTGGGTTTATAGCCAATGAGCGTCCGATGAATCAACAAGCCATTCACGCCAGTCACTGTTCACACGTGGTCAAGAAAATAAATAAAAGCAGCGAGCCAAACTGGCGTTGACCACAGTGCGTTGACCCGGAGACTAACTGATTCATTCATCCCTCATTTAACTGCATCAACGCAAAGTTCATAAGTAGCCTGTTTGTACCCATATGTTGAGGCTATTGCATTCGTGATTAAGTAATAGCTGTCAAAATGTTGATCAAGAATACCCGTGTGTAAACATAGGCAAACTTATACTATGCAGCGAGCCAGCACCAAAGTGCGTTGACCCGGAGATTGGCTGATCCATTAATCCCTCATTTAACTGAAACAACGCAAAGTTCATACGTACCCTGTTTGTACCCATTATGTTGAGGCCATTGCATTCGTGATTAAGTAATAGCTGTCAAAATCTTGATCAAGAGCGCCGTGTGTAAACAAAGGCAAACTTAAACCTGTGTCTGAGACCCAGCAAAAATGATGCGTTAAAATGTAACGCGTGTTACCGTGGAATCACCCATATTAATGTTCTGTTTATTGACTAAATCTTGTAATATCACTACTATTTATATATTGTAGACGATCAAATTGATAATTCTTTTACAAGTTTATTTCTATTAGGATAGGCATGTTAATTACATTAGGCGACGAGCCCGACCGACCCACTTTTGCGTTTTTCAAGATTTGTCTTCTTTTTTTAAAGATTTTTATTTTCCTCTCATCAAATCATGTAGAATCAGCCGTTTTTTGGCGAAAAATCTGTCGATTTTATTTTTCACACATTTTTACTCACCCTGCATCATATGGCAGAACACATAGCTCGTTCAATTGGATACAATTTGATATAATAAATTCATACGATTAAATATGAATACGACACATCGCTCAGTGGTTTCAGATTCAATTAGACTAATTAGCTTTCAAGACAATAATAACGTAATAGATGCATCTTCCTCTTCCTTAATCGACTCAGTTGTTAATTATTCTGACTGAGCGCTCTGCCCCACATAATTCAAATCAATTTAATATTTATTTTCCACTATAACCGTTCTAAATGTCAGATATCTCTCTAACAGACTATAAACAATAAAGTTAGCTGATTACTTGCGGGTGAAATATGCTCTCTGATTAGCCGGAACCAGATCAGGAGAACCGTGGGAGAACCATTAAGTTTACCCCTCCCCTAGAGAACCCTACAAAAGCCATATTTGATTTTCATAAGAACTAAAAGATATTTAAAATAAAGGACTATTATTCAAACAAATACAAAATTAAAAACTTAATTTCAATTACTCTTCTAGCTGAATGTTAAAATAAATGATGCGTTAAAATGTAACGCGTGTTACCGTGGAATCACCCATATTAATGTTCTGCTTATTGACTAAATCTATATATGGAGGGATTACAAGTCTCGAGAGATAACTTTCTATCATTGACTACCAGATTGACTATTCTGAAGGTTGCACATAAGGTGGATAATATGTTAAAGATTTAACATACGAGGGCATTTATAATAAGCCATTCATATCAGTCACCAAAGGAAGAGGCATGGTATCAGGGCGCTCTAACATCTGTGTTTGTACATTTTCAATTCGTCGGTCTCATCGCATACAGATCTATTCGACGCAACACGCTTTTCGAGAAAATCAAGATTGAAGTGAGATTCGAACCAGGAATTGTCATCTGGAACCTGCGATCACAATTGCCCTAGCCCAAACTGTCGGCTTTACCAATTGATCTAAACGGGAGTGCTATGTCAGATACTGTTTTATAACTACATGTATGATTGATGGGTCGGTATAAATGGACGGCCCTCTATCTTATTGAAAATAAATTGATTTAATAGCCATTCAATTATAATCCTGTGAGACCAGGATTATAGTGGTTTGCATAGTTACTTTCATTTTGTTGCTTAACTTGATCTACCAACCTAATATGCATCATCATAATTTGCCCTTAAATCATGATGAAGGAAACGTTTAAGATTACTGTGTGAAACATTTAAAATAAGCCAATGAATACATTTTGCTGTGGTTAATTTGTAGTATAAATGTGTTTTAGCTTATAAAAAGGTTGGACTATTAAGATCATTACTTTATACAATCAAATTAATTATGCGCTTGTTTTTTGAAAAATAACAATAAAGCTAGTATAATTGAGTAATAATTTTACATTCAAGTTTGCATTAATTTCTATATCACTTGGATTTCAAAAGAAATTGCAAAAGGTGTAGTTGAGAATTGATCCACCAACCTCGTGATACTGAAGTTGACGCTTTTCCGGGCGCTTTACCAACTGAGCAATTCGTCTGTCCATGAAATTATTTAGATAGTAATACAACTTTATAGTATTGAATATCGAATACACTAAACAAATTCGTGCTAATTTCTCTAGATCAAAAGAGGGCGCTCATACCTTTTTATCTATTCTCTGCTTATTAACTATTAGTCAATGGGTGCTTATAGATGAAGTTTAACGGTAGTTTACGATGATTTATCGTATAGAGCGCATATAGATCTCTATGTAAAACGCGTTGAATTTGCGATGTTCAAATAGCTCATGGAATAGTATACAAATATGGACTGCTCATGAGGGAAATGGGGTGAAATATTGCCCCGAGGTGATCTGGAGACCGTAAGCCTACTATTTTCCCGAAGCCGGAGGCTGAGGGAAAATAGTAGGCTTACGGTCTCCAGATCACCGAGGGACAATATTTCACCCCATTTCACGAATAAAGAGCAGTCCATTATATCCATATTTGTTTTATATAACGCATGAAAATATTCACACTTGAACACATCTTTCTTAGTGAATATGCTAGTCGATTCTCGACAAAATCAAAAATAAGCTTATTTTTTAAAGTTAGTTTACTCCGAGCAAGTCGCCGAGGAATAATGGCAATATCATGTTATACGTACCCGAGCTCTGGCGTGACGTCATCATACGTCATCAGACTCCCTAGCTTACTAAAAACTAATTACGCCCTCATGTGCCGTAATAATAACGTATCGTATAAAATAGCAACAAACTATTGATGGCGCGCTATCATCTTACTGGCGCAGTTTCTCAGATATAACCGGAGATGGATTGTCGATGTTATTTTATTAGATTTGTTGAAATGTTGAAATAATGTTGAAATAAATGAAGTATTCAATGATAAATTGACAATATGTAACTTGTATGATTTCTTGTTGTTCTTGTAGTCCAATCTGTGTGTATGTATATATAATCATGTTTGGTGACCCGTCCCCATGTTAATTGTACTAATTTTCCATAGAACGGGGCGCGAAACATGATTATATATCGTCAGCCTGCTTCGATAATTGCCTAACTCATTTTTTCTAGTTCTTAGAAAACAACAAAAGTATGAAACCTGTTACCTTTGTACCTGTTACTCATTTTGCATTATTGATGGATGGATATTCATTATGTGGAATGATGCTTGTATTGTTGATGTGACTTGGATTAGTGCATCCATGCACGCCAATTGAGGATTACGCCAATTGAGGATTGGCGTGCATGGATGCACTAATCCAAGTCATATAGAAACGGATGAACACAGCCATACAATAATTTGATTAATTCCATGGATTTGTCAATGCAAATTCAATAATGCAAAATGAGTAACATGTTAGAGTGGTTTGGTGGCCTTTTTGCAACAAATCTCTTCATTTATCAAAACTTTTGATTGGTCAATGACTTAGGTATTATAACAGCATGTGCATAATGTAATGAAGTCACGATTTATGCAAAAAACTCAATTTTGCTGAAAAGTGAGTTAGGCAATTATCGAAGCAGGCTGACGATATATAATCATGTTTCGCGCCCCGTTCTATGGAAAATTAACACATTTAACATGGGGACGGGTCACCAAACATGATTATATATAAGGGGTTTAAATATCAACTGTCCTTAATGTTCTACCGGCCCGGTACGGGCGAGAAAAGGGGATTTCTTTTGGGGGCAAATTTGCGTCAGCAAAAGCGGGGATTTGTATTTTTTGGGGGAAGAAGAAGGAACATTTTTTAATGTTGATATTTGATATTATTTTTCGTGCCCCGTTCCTATGTTAAATGTATTCATTTCTCATAGAACGGGGCACGAAATTTTGTGCCCCGTCCTATGTAAAATTAGTACAATTATTGGGGACGGGGCACCAAATAGTCTGATTATTTTGACGGAGTAAAGCTAAGATTTTTCTATGATGCGGTTTATTCCGTTTTGAAGATGATTCCTATCATTTTAAAAGCTACTTTGTGAATACTATGACGGAGTAAAGCTAGTGTTGTTTTATGATAGTGTTTATTCCGCTTTTAAGATGATTCCTAAAATTATAAAAGCTACTTTGTGAATATTTTTACGGAGTAAAGCTAATAATGTTCTATGATGCGGTTTATTCCGTTTTAAAGATCATTCCTAAAATTATAAAAGCTACTTTCTGATTATTTTGACGGAGTAAAGCTAAGAGTTTTCTATGATGCGGTTTATTCCGTTTTAAAAATCATTATGCTGAAGAGTTTTATGAGAAACATTTACTCCGTCATAGTATTCACAAAGTACCTTTTAAAATGTTAGGAATCATCTTCAAAACGGAATAAACCGCATCATAGAAATACCTGAGCTTTACTCCGTAAAAATAATGACAAACCAGCTTGCGATCCGCAGGCGCTAGTAAATTAGTACAATTAACATGAGAACGGGCATGTAACAGCCAAGAGAGAAGTAGCAAAGAGAGAAGATGCCTATAAACACGCCTATTAGCGGATGTTGTGGCATTTTGGTCCATTTTTATGTGACAAATCCAAAATGTAATAATGATCACCAAGGAGTTAGGATTTGGGTTAAAGTTAGCTTGCCCTTTTATGGCATGTTTTCCCGTGATGCGTGTCGCAGCTATACAACTGGTTAGGGTTAGGATTACACATACAGGTAACGGGTTTATTAATGAGATAAAACCCAACAAAAAGAATAACAAGGCAAGACCCAACCTACGTTTCACTACTTTGTTAATATTTTTACGGAGTAAAGCTAAGATTGTTCTATGATGCGGTTAGGGTTAGGGTTAGGGTGTTAGGGTTAGGGGTTGGGGTTAGGATTAGCCCTACCTAACATCTTAACCCTAACCCTAATACTCTAACCCTAACCCTAACATCTTAACCCTAACCCTAACGGTTAAAATATCAACTGTCCTCAATGTTGTACCGGCCCGGAGGGCGAGAAAAGGGCATTTCTTCTGGGGGGAAATTTGCGCTAGCAAAAGCGGGGATTTGTATTTTTTTGGGGTGAAGAAGAAGGAACATTTTTTAATGTTGATATTTGACTGTATAAATGATCATAGGAATCATCTTCAAAACGGAATAAACATAGCTTTACTCCGTAAAAATAATCAGAAAGTTGATGAGTTTTAGTACAGCAGACGATGTTAATAATTTCGTCTATTAAAATGGGGAAAAGGCGCGCGCTCTGTTTTCACAATTTCGGCTGTCAGTCAAAAAGGTAAACGAGTTTGGAGTTTCATTCTCAAGTATCAATTGCAACATCCATTGTGTTATCATTTAGTTAGGTATGCCGATACAATAGCCGGTATGCAACTACACACATATGCCACGCGACAGAAAGCCTTGATTACCTGCCAATCAAACCCATCATAAGATGTTGCGGTTAAAGTGTGATACCTGATGCATACTGGCCACGCGACACCAATTAGCGGTGACGTGACACGTCAATCATTGTAAAAAATGTCAATATCATTGTTGCACTAAACCGCACCGTTTAACTGAAGAGTGATTTCTTTTGTTGGGATTGTTGCACTAAACCGCACCGTTTAACTGAAGAGTGATTTCTTTTGTTGGGAATGTGACGTAATTCTACAACTAAACCCAAAAAGCGCCCACCACCTGTTGAATTGTCTTCAAGCTTTTAAAAATGGCCTGATATAATATAGGTAAGTTGACTGAAATCAGGGATACTATTAACTTTGGGATAGGAAAGTCGTATACTAACGTACGTAGCGAAAACGGACCCTTTTGCATATTTGAATAAATTATGGTTATCGTCCGGAATGTGTCGGTGACCGGCGTTTAACGCGTTTAACAATGTTTAACCAGGTTTAACGGCAGGTTAAACGGCATGTTAGTCAGCATAGGTTTGGGGGCGCTGTAGATTTAAACAGACGACGGTGGCCACGCGAAACCTAAATTTTGAATTCGTAGTGAATAACACGTAATCGCGAATTTTAAACTATCATTTTGACAAATACATCATAATTAAAAGGATTTTTATCGTTAACCGGGCGATGACTGTTAAAAATAATTCAAAATGGTGCACTCCCGTTGCCAAATTGGGTCGTCTGAGAGACGCGTGGCCAGCGTTGCGTCGTCTGCTTACAATCATCACGCCTGATCGGTATAGCGCCCCCAATTCTATGCTGACTAAGTTCAATTTAAAAGTGGACCCGATCGGCAAGCTCAGTGACATACCCCTGCTGAAATCCTCATTCTGTTTTTTGTGTTTGATTTATAAATATCTTTCCGCAAAATCGGTTTTGAGCGATGGGTGATGAGAGAAATGAGGATGGCGGGCGCGACCGCGAGAGAACGCGACACGGTGGCGGGTGGTTTGGCAAGCGTCATGCCCCGGATTCGGATTTTGCCTGGACGAATTTTGCCGACCTCAATAACCCGTTCACCTTTTATGCCCTGTTGATGGCACCCGGTATTATCCTGATACGGTGGCTGATGAGTAAAGGCCTACTAGCGAGTAATGTCATCTGTGACAAGTGCGGAACGCCGTGCCGCCTTGTCGAGCGGAAAGAACGCCTGGATGGCTACGGGTGGCGATGCCGGAAACAAGGCCACAACTTTGAGCGCACGGTGAGGCTGTATAGCTATTTCTACGGCTTTAGACTGCCACTGCCAGATGTTTTAAATTTCATGAAAAACTACCTGGATGGACACACGTTGCTAAAATGTACCATGTTCAGCAACGTTACTTACAAGTCGACGGCTGTCCACTGGGCAAGTTTCATACGCGATTTATTCGTGCAGTATGTGTGGGATGAGGTCATCAATGGCAAGATGCAACTGAGCCCCCTGAGCGGGGAAGTTGAAGTTGATGAAAGCCTCTTTGGAAAAAAATGCAAGTACCACCGCGGTAACCCTCACACGGGACAGAAAGTGTGGATAGTTGGGTTGATAGAAAGAGCATCGGGGCGCATGATATTATACCCAGTCGACAAACGTGACAAGGCTACACTGACGGCAATAATCGTGCGGCACGTTGCCCCCGGGTCCATGATCTACACGGACGGGTGGGGCGCGTACTCGGATTTGAATTCGCTCGGGCGCGGATATCAACACTTCACGGTGATCCATAAATATCAGTACGTGAAGTATTACTGTAATGTTCAGACCCGTGAGCGTCTCAAAGTGCACACTAATCGTATGGAGGGCGCGTGGAAGCATGCCAAGGCCCACTTCCAGAGAATGTCCGGTACGAGCATCCATAATTTTGAGGGGCACCTCGCCGAGGTTATGTGGCGCAACCACCATAAAGGCCAAAACGTGTACCAGTGCTTTTTCACGTATTTAACTACCATTTACGCCGGCGATGCCGCGCCAGCTGTCATGACCGCTCCCAACCCGCTATTTGATACGTGGACAACGCCTGGTGAAGTTGGAGGATGGGAAATCATGGCTGACATCAGTGGTAGGCCTACACCTACAATTTATTTTGATGGAATTTAAATGAACATTGAAATTAACTTTCAATATTTATTTTCATTCTTCTTAATATGGCAAATACATTCAATTCAATCAAATTTATTTAGCAAAAATAAATACAAATTTAATATGGGGAGCAATCAAATAATATTATTATCCAATGTTCTACTTCTAGAACATTGGATAATAATATTATTTGATTGCTCCCCATATTAAATTTGATCACAACCAGAAAACAAGTCAAATCAAAGAGACGAAAATGTTAACATTAGAAAAATATTCAAGTGAAGCAGATGATGACGATGCAGCCCGCGATGCAGAAGATCCCATGGTAGAAGTGGAGTATATTCCTAGTGACATGAGTGAAGAAGATGATGACGATGCAGCTCGCGAGGCAGAAGATCCCATGATAGAAGTGGAATATTGTCCTAGTGCAGGAGAGGAAGAAACATCGCCGGCGACCGATAATACTCTTGAAACTCTTCAACAGTTGGAGGAGGAAGGGCGAATAGGCTTTTATAGCCACGGTACGTTATATAATTTTCTACCGTTATTAAAGCAAAATCTCATCAGCCAGATTGATAGGCCCTATATCTATTTAATTGTTGGCGATGACATACAACAGACTATAATATCGGAGTTTTTCATTAGCAAAACAAATTACTGCAAATGATGTAACTTCTGGGTCAAATTCAACGGGGAATTCAACATGCTATCGTTGGTTAACAAACGAAGTTTCAAAGTTTTAAAATCATTTTTATAATTACTATTTTCTACTTACTCATTTTACAATATAATTCCATTATTCACTTCACAGACGATGCAGCCCGCGATGCAGAAGATCCCCTGATAGAAATGGAGTATATTCCTAGTGAAGAAGATGATGACGATGCAGCCGGATCCCGCGATGCAGAAGATCCCGTAGAATCTGGAGATGAAGCGGCCCCAGACAGCCAAATGTGTAGGGTGTATCCTCTATCGCCTCGGATAAACATTGTACGCGTAAATCAACCAGACATGTCCGCAGGGTGTTTTGATGAACTAAGCAGTTCAACCCACGCCATCGCCGATCTGGAACCGTCCGTGTCTGCCGCAGCATTTGCCGTGATCGCCAAACCCGCCCCGAGACCGGCCCGCACCAGCCACACCACCGTGGCCTGCCCACGTGAATGGCAGCCAGAGAGTGCCAGTGATGATTTGGTGGAGAATTCCCGTAAGAGCCGAATGAAGTGCAAGCTGCGTAAGACACCAGCGCCCAAGAGGAAGAGAGCCCAAAGAGCCAGTTTCTACTTGTCGCCGCCGCCATACCGTAAAGCTGCTACATGGAGTGGTAGTAGCGCGGATGACTTCAATTAGACATGTAAGTATTAGTTTCTTTTATTTTCATCAATTTAAGTAAGTAAGAGTAAAGCTAAGATTTTTCTATGATTAATCAAGAACGAAAGTTTGAGTAATAATTATTGGATTTTAACATTTTGATTGGGATCTCTCGATCGGATCACACATTCATACATTCACATAAATTGTTTCAAGGCTAGTTCAAACATTTGGATTTAGATTGGCCCCGCAGGGCTATCAACCCAGTCATAGATACTCCCGCCGTTTGCCCGCGCATCGTCTGATCGCCTTCGAACCTCTAACTTTCGTTCTTGATTAATCATAGAAAAATCTTAGCTTTACTCCGTCAAAATAATCAGAAAGTAGCTTTTATAATTTTAGGAATGATCTTTAAAACGGAATAAACCGCATCATAGAACATTATTAGCTTTACTCCGTAAAATATTCACAAAGTAGCTTTTATAATTTTAGGAATCATCTTCAAAACGGAATAAACACCATCATAAAACAACACTAGCTTTACTCCGTCATAGTATTCACAAAGTAGCTTTTAAAATGATAGGAATCATCTTCAAAACGGAATAAACCGCATCATAGAAAAATCTTAGCTTTACTCCGTCAAAATAATCAGACTATTTGGTGCCCCGTCCCCAATAATTGTACTAATTTTACATAGGACGGGGCACAAAATTTCGTGCCCCGTTCTATGAGAAATGAATACATTTAACATAGGAACGGGGCACGAAAAATAATATCAAATATCAACATTAAAAAATGTTCCTTCTTCTTCCCCCAAAAAATACAAATCCCCGCTTTTGCTGATGCAAATTTGCCCCCAAAAGAAATCCCCTTTTCTCGCCCGTACCGGGCCGGTAGAACATTAAGGACAGTTGATATTTAAGTGTCAATAAAGATAAGGACCAGCAGGTTGGCGGAAGAAGGGGGTCGGCAAAATGCACTCATATTGGGTATGTGGCATCCCTATGATAGTCTCATTCTTCCAGTGCGCTAAAAAAATCACAGTGTTTCTAATTTTAGAAAAAAACTTATCACAAAAATTGCGTAATTTCACCTTTTTTTCCTTACTTCAAAATACATGTTATTTGATAAATGGCATTGCCATTGCTTACAAGTTAAAGTTTTCAAAGTGATTTTCCAATGATAAGTTATTGATAGAGTCCTCTTTATAAATACAGTATAAACTAAGCATCAGTGTTTCTATTCTTAGAGAAAATTATGATAGTTTTTCCAATTTACGAGGTATTTTTCACCAAAAAGATGATTTTTTTGATGTTCAGTTTTTCAGTTGGACAGCGGTTTCAAAATAAATTTGCATTGCAATCACAACTAACACCCCTTGGCCCCATGTAAGCAAAAATAAAACCATTGAGTTCTAGCTTCTGTAAAATAAAAACACTCCAACAATGTTAATGTTGTTTGGGGCATATTCTCCTATTTTAGCATTTCTAGATAAGGCCCATATTATGCTCGATAGAATTCGGGGCCATCAAAATTCACCAATATTGGGTCTGTGACATTTCTATTATAAACTGTTTCTTCTCCTGGTGTGCTAAACAAATTACAGTGTTTCTACTTTAAGAAAAAAAATCATAAAGAATCTTATAAATTCCCCATTTTCTCCAATTTGCATATGAACGTTTTTGAATTAATTGTTTTGCCATTCCTAACTACTTGCAGATTTCAAACTATTATTTTGAAAAAGAGTGTCAATAAAGTCATCTTCTTAATACTTTAAATAAGGTATGGGTGGTTCTATTTGTTTGGAGAAAGAAAAGTTCAAAAAAAGAAAGAAAGTATTTTAATGCTTATAAGAACTAGTTCCCCTGTCTACACGCCTTAAAAGCTCTCCATGGAATGGAATAGAACTTTTCACGAACTTCAATAAAACTTTCCGAAGTTATCATTTTATACATAGTTAAAGCATTATTATAATGTCACACTCCTTTACAGTGTTTCTAGGTAATTTCAGAATTATACAAAAAGATGATTTTACAACACATGCTGTTGTTCATCAAAACATACCAAACCCAATCTTAATCGATCATTTTACGATATATTCTAAAACCTAACTCATCATAGCAAAGGTGATTTACAGCAGCAGTTCAACTGTAGGCCTATAATTTTCATAACTGCACTTTTTTCTCTTCATGGGATAGGTACTTCATATTGATTCATTGTTTTATAGATGGTTGTGACGGATTTCACACTACACATACCTTACACATTGGTATCGAAATATTCAATACTTCACTAATATGTGAAGCTCATCCGAGGTATATACCTTTCCAATTTTTCTGAAATTACATTATGCTATGTCACTTGCCTTTACCGATGTATTAGTGGATACATTATGTTTACCATACACAAGTTCTTTTTACACTCTCTTTTGCTCAAATAGAATGTAGATGTCTCTCGTCACTTATAAAAATCAAATGACTTTTACCAGGAGCAAAAAAAAAAAATCAACTGCAACTCATGACTATCATAATAACAACTGTTTTGGTTTCCTTCCTATGTACATTTGCATGCCAAAATGAGGTCTAGAAGTGGATTTATAAAGAAATCCTTCCTTATCTTTGAACCAATAACATCTATGTTAAACTGCTCACAAATGTCTTTAAGTTGTTTAAGCTTCCGACGCTGTTTTTCTTTGTCAACAAGCATAGATTCTATGTCTTTAAACATCAATGGGTGCTGGTACTATAGTCAATATCTTTGTAAACAGCTGTTCGGATTTTATGCCTCGCAGATATGAAATTAACTCAAAACTCACCATTCCTTCCTATCATATTTTTTGACACTGACCTTAAAACAGTGTCAAAATATTAGATGCAGTACGGTCTGAATTAGTTTATTTAGTATGGCAAGTACCCCTTCAATCTAGAAACACTGTAATTGTAATAATCAAAACACATTGACTTATATTTTTGTTTGTAAATTTGACTTTTTATTTAAATGGATTTTAACACAACCCATATATCTTTTCCAGTTTAGGCCATTTTGAATGTCATACACAAAATATTTTTTTCATTGAAAGTACCATTAGACTAGAAACACTGATAAAAACTTGTTGAAAACAATTTAATGTTACCATTGGATAGTTTTGAATGAATTGAATCATCATTCATGAAAACTTAAAAAGGGTTTTTGACAAAAATACGGAAGATACTGTGAAAATTGGAATTTGATACTATGAAATTAGTCTATGTTATGACCCAGTGTTTCTATAACATATAATTGAAACACAATAATTGTATTTCACACCTGTGAACGGCCATGGCTCCTCTTTATAACCAACATACAAACTAACACCTGAACCACTTTTTATTTAAATGGATTTTAACACAACCCACATATCTTTTCAAGTTTAGGCCATTTTGAATGTCATACCCGTAATTATTTTTCATTGAAATGTACCATTAGACTAGAAACACTGATAAATAAACTTGTTGAAAATAATTTAGTGTTACCATTGGATAGTTTTGAATGAATTCAATCATCACTCATGAAAATAATACGGAGAATACTGTAAAAATTAGAATTTGATACTTTAAAGTTTGTCTATGTTATGATTATGACCCAGTGTTTCTATAACATAATAATTAAAAGACAATGATTTAATTTCACACCTGTGAATGGCCATGGCTCCTCTTTATAACCAACATATAAACTAACACCTGAACCACTTTGTAATTAAATGTATTTTAACAGAACCCACATATCT
Source organism: Ophiura sarsii (assembly GCA_035610835.1). Taxonomy (NCBI): domain Eukaryota; kingdom Metazoa; phylum Echinodermata; class Ophiuroidea; order Amphilepidida; family Ophiuridae; genus Ophiura; species Ophiura sarsii. Next base: position 85,622,323 of record CM069441.1, on the reverse strand, counting down.
TTTCCAGTTTAGGCCATTTTGAATGTCATACCCGTTATTATTTTTCATTGAAAAATACCATAATACTAGAAACACTGATAAATAAACTTGTTGAAAATAATTTAGGGTTACCATTGGATAGTTTTGAATGAATTCAATCATCATTCATGAAAACTTAAAAGGGTTTTTGACAAAAATACGGAAGATACTGTGAAAATTGGAATTTAATACTCCGAAATTTGTCTATGTTATGGACCCAGTGTTTCTATACCATTATAACTAAAGCACAATGATTTTATTTCACACCTGTAAGGGGCCATGGCTCCTCTTTATGACCAACACTAATACCTGAACCACTTTGTTTTAAATGGGTTTTAACACAACCCACATATCTTTTCCAGTTTAGGCCATTTTGAATGTCATACCCGTAATTATTTTTCATTGAAAAGTACCATTAGACTAGTAACACTGATAAATAAACTTGTTGAAAATAATTTAGGGTTACTATTGAATAGTTTTGAATGAATTTAATCATCATTCATGAAAACTTAAAAGGATTTTTTACAAAAATGCGGAAGATACTGTGAAAATTGGAATTTGATACTTTGAAATTTGTCTATGTTTTGACCCAGTGTTTCTATAACATAAAAGTTAAAACACAATGATTTTATTTCATACCTGTGAGGGGCCATGGCTCCTCTTTATAACCAACATACAAACTAACACCTGAACCACTGTCCAACTGAGAACAGGAGACATTTGAAACATCACTTTTTGACATAAAAACATGGAAAATTGAGGAAATAAGAACTCTCATTGTTAAAAACTAGAAACACTGCAGGTCTATTATTTGATAAAATATAACAAGAAATATGTTTGCTATATGCCAATAAAAAATGGATGTGGAAGTATTTACATGCACATGATGGGAGTGCCATTTGTCTTTGCTCATGATTTGAAAAGTTCATTTCCCAGGTGTCAAATTTGTGAAAATTGAATCGCATGTATAATATAATCTAGAAACACTGAGATTTTTTTATGCCCACCATGAATGATGGTTTGTCTAAAGGTATTCATAGACTTAATATGAAACAAATTTGCCGACCCCCTTCTTCCGAAAATGTCCCATATCTGCTGGTGGTTAGCTTTATTTACACTTAAACCCCTTAGGCCTATATATAATCATGTTTGGTGACCCGTCCCCATGTTAAATGTGTTAATTTTCCATAGAACGGGGCGCGAAACATGATTATATATATAATCATGTTTCGCGCCCCGTTCTATGGAAAATTAGTACAATTAACATGGGGACGGGTCACCAAACATGATTATATATACATACACACGGATTGGACTACAAGAACAACAAGACATTGTCAATTTATCATTGATTACTTTATTTATTTCAACATTTATTTTAACATTTCAATAAATCTAGTAAAATAACATCGACAATCCATCTCCGGTTATATCTGAGAAACTGCGCCAGTAAGATGATAGCGCGCCATCAATAGTTTGTTGCTATTTTATACGATACGATACGTAATATTATTACGCCACATGAGGGCGTAATATTTTTTAGTAAGCTAGGGAGTCTGGTGACGTATGATGACGTCACGCCAGAGCTCGGGTACGTATAACATGATATTGCCCAGGTGAATTGACAACAAATATTTATGATTCATGACTAAGATTCAATGAAATGTTTATTCAGCCGATAAAAGATCTGTGCCAAATAATAATAATGCAATGCAGACGACTTGTTTACTTGTTTTGAAGCGATTCCTCTTTTGCTGTGCACTGAGCGGAGTCCGTACGTACACGCAGATGGTGGTGGAATCGATTTATTGTTTATACCGAGTAGGGCCTTCTAGCGGGCCTTCTAGATTTGTAGAAATTAGAGAAAACTTTATGTAGAATGACGATCACATTCAGGTTTTATACAAGGTCTCTCGAGACGCTCCATGCCGGGATCGCACGAGCCTACGAGGGAGGGTATTTTTGGTCTATTCAAAAAGTACTATTGACCGCCCGGTCAATAGTATACAAATATTGAATGCCGGAGAGTGTGATAGTATACAAATATTGAATGCCGGAGAGTGTGATAGTAAAAACTATATCACGAGGTCAAATTTGGATTTTTCCATTACACGAGGCGCAGCCGAGTGTGATGGAACAATCAAAATTGGACAGAGTGATATAGTTTTACTATTGCACGAGCAAAAGGCATTCAATATTTGTTTTATATAATGATATCACAAATTTAATACCTAGCCATAATGATAGTAAAAACTATCACATGGCTGAAATCAGGCCTATCATTATATAATAAAAACTATATCACGAGGTCAAATTTGGATTTTTCCATTACACGAGGCGCAGCCGAGTGTGATGGAACAATCCAAATTGGACAGAGTGATATAGTTTTACTATTGCACGAGCAAAAGGCATTCAATATTTGTTTTATATAATGATATCACAAATTTAATACCTAGCCATAATGATAGTAAAAACTATCACATGGCTGAAATCAGGCCTATCATTATATAATAAAAACTATATCACGAGGTCAAATTTGGATTTTTCCATTACACGAGGCGCAGCCGAGTGTGATGGAACAATCCAAATTGGACAGAGTGATATAGTTTTACTATTGCACGAGCAAAAGGCATTCAATATTTGTTTTATATAATGATATCACAAATTTAATATCTAGCCATAATGATAGTAAAAACTATCACATGGCTGAAATCAGGCCTATCATTATATAATACTTTTTGAAAGACACAAAAATGACCGGGAATGACGTCAAGCATGAAATAGGCCAAAATATTTTGTGTTGTGTAATGTATTATCCACCAATCAGATGTCTAGAATATTTTCATGGGTTATATAAATCGGTATGTGAAACGCGTAGAATTTGCGATGTTCAAATAGCTCATGGAATAGATCTGTATGTGAAACGCGTAGAATTTGCGATGTTCAAATAGCTCATGGAATAGATCTGTATGTGAAACGCGTAGAATTTGCGATGTTCAAATAGCGTGATGTGTCGTCCACGTTATATCCTATTATATATGGAATAGCGCTATATGTGAAACGCTGAAATGTAAAAAACAGCAAATACACCAAATTCAAGGACTTATATAATTAATTAAACAGAATTGAGGTCTGTAACTTGGGATATTGAAAGAGCACGATACAATATTACTAAAAACCGATTTTCTCCAAAATTCATAATCTCTGGAATAGATCAGTATGTGATGAGACCGACGAATTACACGGTTACTGTAATGGGTAGTTCTATGCTGAATATTGATCCAAAATTCCTCTGATCTAACCTTTTTTACCAAACACAAGTTATTTCGGAGAATAAACACCTTGCTGAGAAAACATGCACACAGCTCACATATGCCGCACGTATGACCATGGGTGGTTTATTGTTAAATTGGTAAAAAAGGGTTCTGACCACGCTCTATTGAAAGCTGTGCATTTCCATTCGGTTGGTCTCATAATTTCACCAGTTAAGGTCAGGATATATCTAAATACGAAGCAGCTACATTTCCTACTTATGAAGTTATGAGCTCTGCATTTTTGGACCCAGTTTTTTGGGACACGTTGTAGATATTAAATCATTCATGAACTACCAGTAGAGCAACGTTGACAAATGCTATCAGCAGTAGATAGTAAAGTTGTAATTAGCTACCAAGCACTATAAATAGGCTATTATAAACAATGTTCACAAAATACCGTATATGAAAAAGCTATAACACACAAAGTAAACACTTAAAAATCTAATTTGTAAAACAACATTCATTTATTAAACATTTTACATTGTATAATACGAATCAATCCAGTTAAGTGTATCGAGAAATGAACATTGCTAGCATGTTGTCACAAATACATACCATGAATTTCCCCTGATTCCAACCCATGATTTGAAAACTCCTCTATCCTCTCACTAGACCCACGCAACCCGCCCCCTCCATGAATTTCCCAATTACAAGATTTGAATGAATCGTATGTATATAATAAGTAGCCTATATACAATATTTTATAAAAAGGCTATAGCCTTTTACTAATAGCAATTAAGTGGCGTTTGTCTCGACATTTTAAAGTAAGGCATCTTTTCTTGCTCATTTTGTCACATCTCATTTTTTGTTTGGTTTCAATGAAGGACTTGATGCAAGTAATTACTTCCGGGCTATTGCTGATGGCTGACTTGAACTCGGTGATAGCAATAGCCCGGTTGAATCTTGATTGGGGGATCTTTGAATGTGGAACGTGAACAACCATGGAATATAGTCGAAAACAACACAAATTTGAAGAAGGCACTGGAGGAGGTGCAGAGGGTCGTGGTGGTTGGATTAATATTGCAGATTTGGGACAAAATGGTCGAATTGGGCGGGGTCTGATGATTTCAGATTGGAAAACAGGTGCATCGGTAAATTCTGTTAATTTAATACAAGTATCAGATTTCAAGCAGCGAGGCCCAATCCACCGTGATAGCTTCTCGGGCGCTTGAGGCTTGGTGCTCGACGTCTGGCCTATCTGGGGTTCTGTGTTCTCATGCTTTGGCGTCTGGTGTTTGGTGTTTTCGGGCTTTGACGTCTGGGGTTCGAGAATGCTTGCTGAAACTACAACTATAGTCTTTGTTGGTTGTTGGGTTGTTGCGCATTCCACACCTAGTTGAACTTTCGGTTTGCATTGTAAGCTTACAACACGTATCGACTCTTTCGCGAGTGCGTCCACCTGTGACAAAGTGTTGGCTGAATCTACTGATGTAGTGACTTTGTGTGTCAGTTTGGTGACTGCCGATTTTCCCCCCGGAATTAGTGGCTTCTGGTCTGTGTAAACATCCAGAGTCTTCGAAGAGGCACCATCGCCATGCAATTTAACCGTTGGTTTCGTTGTCAGGGTAATCAATTCGTCCAGCAGAGATGCTTTTTTAACGTGACGTTGTTGCGTTTGGGATGGTCTAGATTTCTTCTTATGTACCCTGACTTTTCCTGTAATTGGTAATTGAAAAGAAAACGAAAAAGTGTTACTAGCTCAAATTGTACATTGCATCATGTGGTTTCGTTAGTCAGAATGAGTAAGCGTCGTTAGTCAGAATGATTAAGCGACCAACGCTAATGGTGCTAAGTACTAAAATTCTACCCATCTTAATTGACATGATTGATAAATTGAACTTAAGTATAGCTGTCCAAGTAGCACAAGTTTGTTTAAAGCTTGTCGGTGATGGTTTACCCCATAACCCTAACCCCGAGGCACTTTTTCCAAAGATTTTTTTTTTCGCGGCCAAAGAGTGATGGGGAAAAGGGCCCCACGCCCCGGGGCTCGAACCACGGACCTCTGGGTTCAGAGATAGACGATCTACCGCTAGGCGCTAGGCCACGGGGGTCAACCATACTTGGCTCAGTATACATCGCCAAGTATATACCCTGGGGCCATTATTTCATCGAAAAACTGCCGAACCGGGTGACACAAGCACCACCGCATTGTAGTAGTTCGTATAGTTAGGGTTAAGAGACCACATTTGGAGACGACTACAACGGTATGGTAAGCATAACATGATGGAAGACTTCTGACGGCTGGTGTGAATTACCGGGGATCCATACTATCATGATAGACAGGTACAACCATGTATTGTGTCATTTTAGCTCTACAGCGACAAGATGGTAGAATTGGGAACGGCAGCCAGTATGCAATAATTTCTCTCATGCCCTGACCCTGTATTCGTTAGAACACCTTTTTTAAGGTTTGAATATTGAAAGTAATTTGATATGATCTTACCACCAGTCGATACGTCGTCCACGTGTAGGATGGGGTTAGACTCTCCCTGTCCAAGATGTCGAAAGGCTTGCAATCCATTTTGAAATAGAGCACACATCTTGCTTTTGTTGTCAACGTTGTGATGTTGAACAATCGGAGGGTTAACCGTCGCAGTCGCTGAGGGGACAACTGGGCAGGTTTTGGGCACTGGCCGATTTTGGAGGTCTTTGGTGTGTTTCAATGCTGCCGCTGTGGCTTTCATCATTCGCTCCTTCATCGCCGTAACTTCTGGTCTCTCGACGACCTCTTGTTGGGACTTACACGGCGCTGACTTACATCGAGTCGTCTTAGCTGTGGTGAAGGAAAAAGCATAACATAAATACCGAATTATGATGATGCGGGCAATGAAAAAGCATGTATCATCACCCTTCATCTATTGTCATAATGTTTACTCAATCACTTAACATTAAGCATTTAGACTGATTTAGTAAGCACATGACTCGCAATGTACTATCTACTGAAGATAGTAATGACAAATACTAACAATGTGATAACACGTGACTCGCACTATGCTATCTACTGAAGATAGTAATGACAAATACTATGTGCTATCTACTGAAGAAAGTAATGACAAATGTTAACAATGTGATAACACGTGAGTTGCAATGTACTATCTCTGAAGATAGTAATGATATATACTAACAATGTGATAACAAGTGACTAGCAATGTGCTATCTACTGAAGATAGTAATGTGATAACAAGTGACTCGGAATGTGCTATCTACTGAAGATAATAATGACAAATACTAACTATGCGATAACAAGTGACTCACAATGTGCTATCTACTGAAGATATTTCATATCAAATGCTAAAATTTTGATAACAAGTGACTCGCAATGTGCTATAGATAGTAATGACAAATACTAACAATGTGATAACACGTGACGCAATGTGCTATATACTAAAGATAGTAATGAAAAATACTATGTGCTATCTACTGAAGATAGTAATGACAAATGTTAACAATGTGATAACACGTGAGTCGCAATGTACTATCTACTGAAGATAGTAATGATATATACTAACAATGTGATAACAAGTGACTCGCAATGTGCTATCTATACTGAAGATTGAATGTCAAATACTAACAATGTGATAACAAGTGACTCGCAATGTGCTATCTACTGAAGATAGTAATGATAAATACTAACATTTTGATAACAAGCGACTCGCAACGTGCTATCTACTGAAGATAGTAATGACAAATACTAACAATGTGATAACACGTGACTCGAAATGTGCTATCTATACTGAAGATTGAATGTCAAATACTAACAATGTGATAACAAGTGACTTGCAATGTGCTATCTACTGGAGATAGTAATGATAAATACTAACATTTTGATAACAAGCGACTCGCAATGTGCTATCTACTGAAGATAGTAATGACAAATACTAACAATGTGATAACACGTGACTCGAAATGTGCTATCTACTGAAGTTAGTAATGTCAAATACTAATAATGTAATAACAAGTAATGTGCTATCTACTGAAATTAGTAATGTCAAATGCTAACAATGTGATAACGAGTGACTCGCAATGTGCTAGCTACTGAAGATAGTAATGACAAATACTAACATTGTGATATCAAAGTGACTCGCAATGTGCTTTACTGAAGATAAATAATGCAGTGTGTTATACTCACAATGTTTCCCTATCGGCTCTGAAACCATATTCTAATAGTAGCTTTTTACAAGTTTTAAATTGAACTCGATTTAGACTTGTGTGTATAGAATAACGATAGATTAAAAAACCTACAGAATGCATTGGTACCTACCAAGTCGTTGCCTCTTTTTGGGAAACCGTTTTTCAAACGGACAGTACGTCTCCATATCGTTGTCACCCTCGCAATCCGGGTTGGCGTGATTTAGGTATTTGGCGGACGCCTTTGCGGCTTTCATCATCCGAGCTCTCATCTCATCAATCTCTGGTCGATCCGAGCGGTCTCTACGACGTTTGGGTCGAGGTCTCCTTCCTATTAGTTAAAGTAAAGAATATGGAAAATCAAACTTGATAGCATACGCATGCACCAGATTTGCGGGAGATTAAACATTATTTTGCATCTGTAAATATCGGTTTCTTTTATCCTACTAATATTTCGATTTTATTTTCAGGCGGTCTTTTATTGTGTCACAAGACAAGAAATGGAATAAAATCCGGCTGGATGAAAAGTTTGACTTCAAAAACTCTAGGGGAAGGTGGGGTAATGGCGGACGCGGGGTAATCGCGGACAGGGCTGTATCTAAAGGCAGGTGAAAGAAGGTGGTATTTTGCCACCCTATGATGTTAGGTGCCGCTCCATTGAAATCACACAAAACCTAAATGGGATGGTTGTCTCGCAAATTCTCGCGAGAATTACAAAAATCACTTTTTGGGCAAGTTGATATTTTGGTGCATTACTTTCTCTTTGAAACTGGTATTTCTACATCAAGGA
>CM069441.1:85449572-85613973 GCA_035610835.1 Ophiura sarsii | reverse complement strand
CCCCCCCCCCCCTGGATCAGCCCTTGATGGGAGCTAACAATATTCCATGTCCATGAGTGCCAAAATCAATGTCAATGATAATTATTATGAAAGTGGAATATGACACATTTTGAACATGACAAATAACTTACTGAATGCCTACGGCCATTTGTGACACATGACCAGTGATTAAAATAAAGTTATCACTGCACTGACGAATTCAGCATCATTGATCAGTGTATCAAGACTGCAGTCTGCATCAGCTGCATGCATGCTTTTCATGTCGTGTCAAAAATGGCCACACCAGCCTCAAACAGGCCCGGCATACAGGTCCATTAGCATGATGATAGACAGTGCTTCGTGAATATCCCCACCCGAATTCCATTTATTTTACGTTAGCCTACCTTTGAATGTTGGAATTAGGTGACTTAAGCCACAAGTAGAGAGAAATTGCTCGACTTCCATCTTTGCGACTCGAACGATGCGCGATCAGTGCCGAAAATGCGTCAGAATGACGATTTTTACCATGCACTTGTGGGAATTGTTTACCGCAGAATGACGAATTTTACCCCGCATAATAGGAATCGTTGCGCAACAGATATCGTAGCACGCATTTTAGCTCCACAAAGGGTATGTTTTACTATGGGTTCTGCTATTTTTACATCGCACCAGGGTACTTTTTTTACACGTCACACACATGCAAACTTTACCAATGTGTCATCTGTTAAGATTTTCTAAGTTTGCTCAAATTGCGCGTAAAAATTTACCAAACTTTTTACCATTTTCGCCTTACCACTAACATTTTACCCAGTGTTGTGTAAAAATAATTAAGAGTGTAGGGGCCTGTGCGATGTAATGACTGTGTTTTCTTTGACCGTACGAATTTCATTTGATCTCACCCCCCCCCCCCCCCCCCCCCCGATTCGCTTTACTTCAATTAGGCCTATATTAACTTTAAGCGAAATATTGACATAGAAACATTCAATGTCAGTCATACATTCTTCACTAAACTGATGAGTCTATTTAACTGTTTTTGTGCATTAGATATAAACTGATTGATATTAGAGTTACTCTTCTGAATCGTTTGATTCATATTATTATGTAAACCCTAGCGGGTACCCTCGCTTCGCTCGGGTCCTCGCTAGCTGATGTATTTTAATCTCGAACCCAATTTCATTACCCACATTTTTGGGGAAACAATGTTGTATAGTTACCCCATACACCCCCAAAATGCTGTATCTACCAGATACCCTGGGATGCCGGCAGCCCGTTTCTAGATTACCAAGTAAGGAAGCGTGGATATGCTACACCTGGGACAAACGCATAGCGCATGCGCGGATTATTTTTTTTACTTTTCATTTCTTGAACTGAATCGGAGGTAAACAATGGAGCGGAGTAATGACGGACTAGTCCGAAAATCATTAATAAAACTTTTTTCTGTGTAAGATCGAAAGAAACGAATAGTGCGGTCGTGAAAACATTAATGTTAGTCATATATAACTAGTTCGTTTTCATGAAATGGTATTTTTTTACAACGATAGCACGATTTTTGTAATACTTCGTGACGTCGAAAAAAACACGAAAATTGAGACGTAATTTTAATAAAAATAATAGAGCTAGAAAACCTCCTTATGCATGGCCGGTTTTGAAATGTACAGCCTGAAAACTGCTAGAGAGTACTGTATATGTGTTTTATTCACAGAATCGGCTGCCTTGGATGCACGGATAAACCAAAAAAAAGTTACCGACCAAAATGTAGAACCGTATTTTCGACCATTTTCGATGAATGGCGATGATGATGGGTGACGAATTCTGATCGTTTTACACACACGGAACGGATTTTTCAGAAGAGACTATTTATAAAATTGGATAAAAATTCACAATACATGATTTACAAGGCTTGAATTGAATAAGCTTAGAATCCCGGGTAACGGGCTGCGAGGTAAAGCAAGTTACCAATCGCGCGATTTTTAAATGTAATTGTAAGCTTTCATAATTGATTGGTACTTCCCTTACTTATAGAGCCTAGAGGGTTTAAAGGAGCTCTCCAGTTAGACTAGCCTGCACACAGCCTACCAATCAGTGCAAGAGTCTTCAAATCTGAAGTTGGCACTATAATACTGGATGAAGATGATGATGAATAGGGAAATTCCCTTAGAGAATCTTGTCACTCAACTGTGGGATGGATTACCGTATTATCCCTTAAGGCTAATGAAATATGATTCCCAGTTTCCCGTTTCCCTACCGACCCACTTTTCAGTTTTACCAAAACTTTCATATTTTGTGCAAAATTACATTTTTCTGACAAACTTGAATAAAAATCAAAACTTTTAGTGGCTCAAAATACCAGGCATATCTTCCTGTTGATTTTAAGGGATTTTTTTTATGGCAGTGGTGTCATGGTATATGGGTTGATAATGAAATTGTTTGCATTACCTACTCAGATTTCAGACGTAATTGACGTTGCAATATTTCAGACAGATTGTTGACATTTTCAATAACACATCTACAAATGCTTCCTTAATTGTTTTTCAAAGCGTTAAAGTGTTAATTAAGGTGTAAGATATACAAATCAATAGGTAGTTAGTAGTTAACACCCCTTTCAGATGCAACAATGCAATTGAGTGAAATAATGAATAATGAATAATGAAATAGACACCTACCCACTCTTTTAAAAATATGAAACGGGAAACTGGGAATCATATTTCATTAGCCTAAGCGCCCAGTACTTTATAAGCGCCCACCCCTGTTTTTCTCAATGACTACCAACAAACAATCCCTTATTTATAAGCGCCCACCTTTCAAATGGTCAGCCTCCTCAAATGACCAATTGTACATTTTCGTTAGTACGTCAAGTGGTCAGCCTTCTCAAATTACCACTTGTATATTGTATTTAGTACATCAAATGGTCAGTATCTTCAAATGACCATCAAATGGTCAGCATCTTCAAATGACAACTTGTACATTTTATTTAGTACGATAAATGAGTTTTAAAAAAAAGGTAACATAATAAGCGCCCACCCAAAATGACTTTGCTAACCGCCCTGGGCTCGTAATAGGATAATACGGTAGCCACTATTATACACGTAGGCTATGTGGGCCCCTCCACGTCATTCACTGATCGCCAGTGGAGGCCACCTCCTCCCCCACCTCACGTAACCACTGATCGCAAGTAGTAGACTAGTAGTAGTAAAAAGTGGAGGGGTGCCCCCCCCCCCCCCCCCCCACCCCACCCACTGGTCATTGGTTGTGGTTTTGCCATATGGGTGTTTGTGTTGGGGGGGGGGGGGGGGGTATTAATTAGGTTGAAATTTTGCAAGATGCCCAATCATATGATACTGGCTTCCTCTCAAATGTATAGGCCAGCGCCTTGAGTAAGCGCGCGCGTTACATTGTTACATGTATGTGATGCAATTAGTAGAATACGCAGTTACGTCACTGTCTCGTGACGCGCGTACATCGTTACATGTATGTGATGCAATTAGTAGAATATGCAGCTCGTGATGGCCAATACACTAGACCTGAGGAGCAGTGCTCAAATTAATCGTTAATTAAAGGCAATTGCCTTCGATACCTTACCTGGTTGCTTTGATGCCCTCACTTTTTGGCTGTTTTCACCCTATTCAAAAGTACATAATTGCCTTGGAGAAAGTTGATGGGCCTTTCAAATTTCTTTAAATTGCATCCCTCTTCATTTCTTATTTTGAGGCCTGCTCTGAGGAGCCCTTGGAAAAAAAGCAAGGACGGCAGCTGGGAGACAGCTAAAGTGTGACTGATGTATGCTGCACAGGTGCATAGGCCTAGGCCTACATGGTGTTTCGTGTTTTGGTTAAAACATGGTTAAAAGGAAAGCATCCCAGGGTCGGAAATTGTAAAAGTTAAGATTGGTCTTAAGGGAACATAAGAAAAATTCTTCCTACAAGGTTATATATTGTGATCTTTTCCATGAGACCGATTATCTATGAGGACACGCTCTCATCCTAGATTTATTTTTGGAAGCAGATTTTCTTGCAGATATATATTTCTTATCATACATCATAATATTCCGAGTTACAGAGCGATACGATTCCTAATTACCTCAAAATCACGGTGTTAGAGTGTAAAAATAATCGGGGGAAAATAAACTGTCGGGTTATAAAATTAACTGTCGGGTTAACATGTCAGTTAGCAGACAGTTTATTTCCACTAGTCTAAAACCATGAGTTTGAAGTAGGCCTAATATGAATCGTATCACCCTGTAACTGGAATGTATTTACGATTTATGATTAGAAATGTAAATCTGCAAGAAAATCTACTTTCTAAAAAAATCATGAATAGAGGGTGCTCCCTGGAAAGATCACATTGATACTGATGAATCACAAACTTACTCACAAATTACAAAGGACCTGGTAGGAACTGGTATGCTTTTTCTTCTTCTGCAAAACAAGTAGACTAGGCAGTTACACCAGGGTCACTCTTGTCAGGGGGACAAAGGGTATTTTTTCCAGGTGAATACCAGGTCGACCCGTTGGCGTAGCCAGGTTTTTCATGTAACCTTATACACCTATCAGTTGTAAAACGCACTATACGACCCCCGGGGGAGGTGCGTCGTGTACCAATAATTCTTGACGGAGGGTACGTCACTGGCAGCCTTTGGTCCGTCAAAAAAATGACGGAGGGTGCGTAAAGGTCCGTCACTTTACATGGGTGCGAATGGGCTGATAGTTGACTGAGGGTGCATATTGGATGGCAATGGTCCGTCGTTTTTTTGACACAGGCTGCGTCATGGTACATGAGAAGTTGACGCACCTCGGTAAAGTGACGCACACTCCCGGGGGTCGTATAGTGCGTCTTACAACTGATAGGTGTATATGATAGGCTAAGTATTTGTTTTGATTATAGGTCAAAGGGTATGTTAACATTTACATGTAATTAATGTGTTGTAAAATGGGTTTATTTAAAAAACAAGGAAGTACAATGGGAATGTAAGGTTGTTTTCATTTCCAATATTTTATTTTAAGATTTGAGATAGAATCATAAACCAACTTCAAATTATTTACATTCAATGTTAACATTTACATGCAATAAATGTGTTGTAAAATGGGTTTGTGCACACAAAAACAAGGAACTACAATGGACAAGTATTCAAGGTTGTTTTCATTTCCAATATTCTATTTTAAGATTTGAGATAGAATCATAAACCAACTTCAAATTATTTACATCAATGTATATAGAAAAATGAATACTGTGTACACATTTTCCACCTCAACAAACATGCATCTCAGAAAAACGCACAACGACATCACACTCTAGTGTGCACATGATTTGGTGTATCGCATTCAACGTTCATGCCTTGTACACGCAAATCACACGTTAGTCGGGGATCTAACGGAGGGTTAGTGTGCACCCCCCCCCCCCCCCCCCCCCAGGACTCCCCCAAACCAACTTTTTTTACTTCCTATTATGATCCTAAGACATAATCAGGATGTTACCAAAAATATTTTCATTTGCTAAGGGGTTATGCAAGATGGCGTCCAAAATGGCGCCATAACTGGTCAAATCTCATAAAATGACATATAGCATCAAATTGTATGGTGAAAGTATAGTTTTAATAGCGGGATGTATGTATTAGACCACTAGACACTCATATCCAGAGTTTTGCTCTGTTAACACACCTAAATCCAAGATGGCCGCCAAAATGGCCGCCAAAATTGGTAAAATTCCATATATTGGCATATATAAACCAACATGTATGAGCAGAGTATAGTTTTAACAATGGGATGTATGTGTTAGACCACTAGAAACTCAAATCTAGTATTTTTGCTTTGTAAACATACCTTAAAACCAAAATGGCCGCCAAATTAATGGTCAAAAATGGTCAAAAGTGGTCAAAATTCCATAAAATAGCATAATATTAACCGAAATGTATGATAACAATATAATTGTAATGATGGGATGTATGTGTTAGACCACAAGTAACTCATATCCAGTATCTGTGCTCTGTTATCATAGTTCAAAATCCAAAATGGCCCCCAAAATGGTTCCTAAAGTGGTTGCAAAATTGTCAAATTCCATGAAATGGGATAATATCAACCTAAATGTATGATGAAAATATAGTTTTAATGATGGGATGTATGTATTAGACCACTAGTAACTCATATCTAGTATTTTTGCTTTGTTAACATACTTACAAATCCAAATTGGCCCCCAAAATGGGTCCCGAAATGACTGAACAAATTGTCGAAATTCCATAAAATGGTATAATATCAACCAAACTGTATGATAAAAGTATAGTTTTAACATTAGGATGTATGTATTAGACCACTAGTAACCCATATCCAGTATATTAGCATTGTAATAATATACTTTAAATCCAAGATGGCCACCAAAATGGCCGCTGTAAATATACAAATAGTCTACATGAGTGTATGATAATCCACAATAGATATTGTAAGAGTGTATTACATCACATTCACCAAATAGTAGTATGTTTGAAACTGCTAAGCTATTGCTTTTAGATATAAGGCCCACCTCTGTGACAATTTTGACTCTGTATCACTTTCTAAAATGGCTTCCAGAGTGGTTAAGTTGATGTTAAATGACCTAAAACAATTGTTTTGTATTGTAAATGACCATACTATGTAATACCAATACCCCCAAATATAATAAGACAGCATTCAATATATGACTGTCTATGATAAAGCCTAGGGGCTGTAGATCTAGTTTGAGTATTTTGAAATATCCAAGATGGGTTAAAATAACTGAAACACAGTATTAGATTTATTGTTAGTGTTACATTAGATATGAACAATGTTGGGGTATTGCCCAACACTAATATTATATAGTAATAAAGTATCGCCCAAGACGAGGGGTCGAAATGGCGGGTACACAAGAAGATCTATGTGTCTTGACTGCTAATTAATGTCTATAAAGACACACTTTATACTATTGTAACAAACAAAAGATTATATCTGTAGATTTTAATCCACCAGTAAACGTATCTGTATGTGACAAGGTATGGTTGAATGGTATATACTCCATATTTTGATCAATTGGTGGCTTCCTGTGGTAATTATTTAGACCATTTGGAGGTTATCATACACTCATGTAGACTATTTTTACATTTACAGCGGCCATTTTGGTGGCCATCTTGGTTTTAAAGTATGTTATTACAATGCAAATATACTGGATATGAGTTACTAGTCGTCTAATACATACACCTAAATGTTAAATCTATACTTTCAACATACATTTTGTTTGATATTATCCCATTTTATGGAATTCCAACAATTTGTTCAGTCATTTTGGGACCCATTTTGGGGGCCATTTTGGATTTCTAAGTATGTTAACAAAGCACAAATACTAGATGAGAGTTACTAGTGGTCTAATACATACATCCCATCATTTAAACTATATTTTCATCATACATTTAGGTTGATATTATCCCATTTTATGGAATTTGACAATTTTTGCAGCCACTTCGGGAACCATTTTGGGGGCCATTTTGGCAACAATTTTGGATTTTAAACTATGTTAACAGAGCAAAAATACTGGATATGAGTTACTAATGGTCTAACACATACATTTCATCATTAAAACTATATTTTTATCATACATTTCGGTTGATATTATGCTATTTTATGGAATTTTGACCACTTTTGACCCTTTTTGGCCATTAATTTGGCGGCCATTTTGGTTTTAAAGTATGTTAACAAAGCAAAAATACTAGATATGAGTTTCTATTGTTCTAACACATACATCCCATTGTTAAAACTATACTCTGATCATACAAGTTGGTTTATATATGCCAATATATAGAATTTTACCAATTTTGGCGGCCATTTTGGCGGCCATCTTGGATTTAGGTGTGTTAACAAAGCAAAAGTTCTGGATATGAGTGTCTAGTGGTCTAATACATACATCCCACTATTAAAACTATACTTTCACTATACAATTTTATTGCTATATGTCATTTTATGAGATTTGACCAGTTATGGCGGCCATTTTGGACGCCATCTTGCATAACCCCTTAGCAATATGAAAATATTTTTGGTAACATCCTGATTATGTCTTAGGATCATAATAGGAAGTAAAAAAAGTTGGTTTGGGGGAGTCCTGGGGGGGTGCACACTAACCCTCCGTAGATCCCCGACTACGTGTATGTACTAAATTGATCGAGGATTGTTTGCATCTATTATATTAGGCCGATGCATGCATGCACAGGTCATTGCAAATTCCATCAATAATCTGGCCATATGATTTATATCATTACATAACACATGTAAAAATGTGTTATTTGTGGAGCATTATAAATTGTCCATAATATTTTGATTTCGAAAGTCATTTAATACAGATTTTGTTTTATATTATTATGTTTACACAACCCTTGTTTGTCTTATGGATGTATTTTAAATGGAAAATTCTTTTTGTAAGATGTTACCAAATACCATGATTTACCAAGACAGAGCAGCTGTGCTTATGTCTTATAATATATCCCACACTTTGATTAATTGCGTAATCATTAATCATGGTAGGCTACGGACTACTTGTGTAGCAGTTGTCTCTTCCACATGATTCCAGCTAAGGTTTCATCTCTGTCAATGTAATTTTTTGATGCCACTTTTCTTGGAAAGATTGATTTCTCCTCACTTCTGGTGTGGTACCACACATTTTATGTGGTACCACACATTTTAGGATAATTCACAATTTCCCCGGGTCTAAATTTTGCGGAGTTGAATAATTGAGACAATCTAATTTCTTCTGATGGCAAAATTTTAATTTTGATGAAAAAAGCATTGTTTAAGTGCCCAATTTATTGTAAGGTTGGCATTTTAAGGTGTCAGCCGAGGGATCAAAACTAAATGAATATAAAAATAGTCAATGTTTACACGTTAATACCCATTTTGCCCAGCACAACCCAGCATTACCCAGCTGGGCCCCAGCTGGGCAAGCCCAGCAAAAACCCGTCATAGCACAACACAAATTGTGCCCAGCACCACCCAGCTGGGCCCCAGCTGGGCAAGCCCAGCAAAAACCCGTCATACACAACACAAATTTTGCCCAGCACAACCCAGCTGGGCCCCAGCTGGGCAAGCCCAGCAAAAACCCGTCATAGCACAACACAAATTTTGCCCAGCACAACCCAGCATTACCCAGCTGGGCCCCAGCTGGGCAAGCCCAGCAAAAACCCGTCATAGCACAACACAAATTTTGCCCAGCACAACCCAGCCGGGCCCCAGCTGGGCAAGCCCAGCAAAAACCCGTCATAGCACAACACAAATTTTGCCCAGCACAACCCAGCATTACCCAGCTGGGCCCCAGCTGGGCAAGCCCAGCAAAAACCCGTGCCCAGCACAACCCAGCAACGCCCAGCAACGCCCAGCATCGCCCACGTGGGCCCCAGCTGGGCGATGCTGGGCATGTTGGCTAGGGAACCATGGGCAATATCTGGCTGGAATCACACAACTAGATGGATAAATAATTCCGTACTTCTGAACCTTAAAAAAACCCAGAAACTGTAGTTGTTGGCAATTGTATGTGCAGGGCTAGTATGTACATGACTGCTTGCCAAGTAGATTTTCCAAGTCAAAGATTATTAAAGGTCTTAATTCAACGCCATCTTTTCATTTTTTGCCCAGGAGGCCAGTTTGCACCCAGTCCCGGGATAAGGGCGAGAAAAAAATTGTGTTTCCCTCAGTGACCGACCCTAAAATCTTAAAAACTATGCTTGCATTTTTTTTAATTTGAAGTCTAAATGTTACTATTTCTTGCTTGAAATGAATATGTAAGCTTTAAAAATACATGTTTTTTAGACTATTATCACACTAGAAACATTAGTTAAATTGACTTAGAGCCTACACCAATTTTAACCATTTATTTTTCAGCCAATAAAAAAAAAATCCGACCGACCGACTCAATTTTAATTTTTCAGCACTTGATGGCAACACAATTCTTTTTTTTTGTTGGCCTAAGCATACTGAGACAGCAATGCCAAACTAATACAGATCATAGTGTAGTGTGTTCAGCGTAATATTCAAGACTCTGCATGAACTATAAACCCGTCATCTGCTGTATCAGCTTTTGCAAGAATTATCAAGATCAAGTTACTTCTTCCTGGAAAACTTGAATCATGGAGCTTCATTTTCTAAAAAAAATGTCACACATTTAAAATTAGGCTTAAATTAAGTATTGTTTTTCAATTATTCTCGGAGAGACATGTTTTAATCAAATGATGCATTTTCTGCATAGAATATGCTGACAAAAATGCAATGCTCTGTGTGTACTGCATCAATGCTATCGCCAGCTACATGCATTTGTTATATGAGGAACTTGCTTTGAGCTATATTTCATATTCTTCAACTCCATCCTCCCTCAGTCAGTCGAAGGGTCCTTAAGGGGGGTGTGGACTCTCAGGTACAGCCTCCGTAAAACTGCCGTAACTTCTTCAATATTCATTTAAAGGTAGATGTTCCGGTTGCTGACCCGATTTTCAACTTGATGTTTTCTATTTTACATGAACGGTCATCCTTAAAATTGTTGCATTCCAAAGTTTGAGTTGCATAACTCCAATGGTTCTATAGAAGCGCAAGGTCAAAAGACATGTGTGCCCATCGAGTAGTACACAGACTGGTTGGTGGTTAACCACCTTTGGCAGTAATTCACCACATTTTAACTAGTTTTATGATAATCCTGATAACATTCCCCAGGGTGCTTTTTTTGTTTTTGAAAATCTTATTAATTTTTGAGTTATAGACCAAAAAGTACCAAAAAATGTGATTTTCTACCTACAAAATCATGAAAATCACATTTTGGGGGGAAAAAAATCAACATTTTTTGGCACTTTTTGGTGTATAATTCTTTAAAAATAAAAAATATGTAGCTGAGCCGGTTCATCTCAGCCTATGTTGGGCTGGCCTGACAATACAATGGATTTGTATATTTGTATTCGGGATAAAAACCGGTTGAAATGTATTTATAAAGCCTAGGGGTCTGTCATTTTTTTGGTAGGGGGTCCCAAATATCCTAGGGGTCATAAGTATTTTACACAGAAAATAGGGGGTCATGCAATTAATACCATTGTATTAATATGGGGGTGGGCGGTGGTCAAAGCAAAATTGTAGTTGAAATATTGCATTTTGTTGCCTGCTTTTCCACATAATAACATACTGAAAATGTTTGTGCATTTCATGCACATGTTTCAACATTGTGAAACAAAAGTTTGACTCAGCCACCCTCATTTGCAGTGGCGGTGCTACGGGGGTGAAAGTATTTGCCCTCCCAAAATATTGTTTTGCCCCTCCCACCCCCCCCCCCCCCCCCTCCCAAAAAGAAATCAAGATTAGATCAAAATTTGACAATTTTAGCGTAAAATGGCACAAAAAAACCGTTTTTTCATGCCCCCTATATAAAGGAATGTTTACCCCCAAAAAATGATGAGGCTGGCAAACTAAATTAGTTAATATTAGACCAAATGTTGACAGTTTTAGCGTAAAATGGCACAAAAGATGTGCACGTTTTCTTGCCCCCTAAAATAAAAAGTGCACCACCCCTAAAATTGCTCATTTGTTTAGTTTCGCTTTATAAAACTGTTTCCTCATAATTCCAACTACTGTATGCATGCATACATATGTGCATTGCCTAAACCCAGAACTGCGAACCGAGCCTGTCACTTATGAAACACCTGCTGCTGCATATGGAGCTGAGGCAGCGGCCGCGAATAACAAAACACACTCGTGTGAAATAGTTTGAATTCCATTCATTATTCATAATATGCACTCATCAATTGCATCCCTGGGATTAGGGCCGGGACGTACACATTGCCGATGTGACATCCTGGGTACAATCCTGTACGGTCCCCTCAGGGTGGGGCACCATTGTGTGTACGTCCCCGCTACAGTGCTGGCCCCCTGTGGCCGGGACAGAGTGTACAGCCCCGGCAACCCTTATGCCTGGCTACAGTTTGCGGGTCCCTTTTGCTTTCTGCAACCAAAATGGTATACATTCCTATGCGTTCACATTGTGTTATTAAGCTTATTCCGTCGAGCTCATCCCATCTTACAGTATGAGTATATACCCGTACATTTGTGTAGGCCTAGCGTACGTCCCCGCTACACACCCCGACACAGTTTGTACGTCCCTGTACACTCCCCTGCATAGCCGGGCACCGTTTTTTGTACATTTGTGTACAGTCCCTGCCATGACCCGGGTCGGGCTTGCAATTGATAAGTGCATTATGACCTTATATAAAGGGAGCACGCAACTAATTAGCTCCCCATAGGCTTTACACACAAATGTCGGCCTATTAAAATCTCTCTATTTCAAAAATTCCACGGTCAATGTTTGTGAACATTTGCAATCTTATGCAATCAATGCTTATTTATAACATATCAGAATATAAAGAAAAGTTATCCGTCACATTTGTCAGTAAATGCCGCTGAATTTTGAGGTATTAATTTCATCACGTAATTTTCAGTCTTCAGGCTGGGATGCACAGGGGCGGTAAATCGGCGGATAAAATTATAATAAAGCTCAAATCATCCCGTTTCTTTTACAAACTTCACATACATATTCCACACAACACATACATGCAACATTCGAGAGGACAGCACCAGCTAATGTATCGATTTCGCACACTTTTTGTGATTGATAGGAACTATTGCTGTACTCAATTTTTTGCCGGAAGTGGATTTCTAGACTGAATTAGTTGTGTGCGCCCTAAAGTAGAGATTTATTTGTGTGTGGGGGTACAAAATAATCACCATCTCATAGTGATTTTGTTAATGAAATTATTCGCTTTCATTTAAGGGCGTCATCCCCTGCCAAAAATGACCGCCCCCTTAGGCTTCCCTTAGGTAGGTATTTCCAATCTTAGACTGGCGCCTTTTTATACATACAGGGTGAGTCAAAAAGACTGCAATAGTGGAAAGAAGCCATTTTGTTTTCAAAACCAAAATGAATTTTAAAACTTTTTAAACGTTGCAAGAATGATGTATTTAATCCTAACTGTGTGTGAAAAAATGAAGTCAATATCATTTTCCGTTTGCCTTTGGTGAACCTTTTGACCAGTGCACCCATTTCACACGTTTGTCCACGAGATACCCAAAATATGCATCAGATCGCAAAATGTGCCTCTCATTCAAATTTGGAAACTTGAGTTCATTTGTGGTGTTATTGGAATTTGATGCATCCTTTCTTGTTTACATGTGAGTTAGCATAATCAATTATAATCATACCCATGCTATGAAAGCGTATAATGTTCTAAATTTTAATTAAAAAAACTTAAATTTTCCATTTTTTTGTTGGCGGGATATTCAAATATGAAAATGCAATGTGTGCCATTTCAAATGAAAATCACTGTGCTCGTGGACAAACAGGTAAATTTGGTTGTGCAGCAAAGAGGGTCACCAAAGACAAACGAAAAATGTGATCGACTTCATTTTTTCACACAAGGTTAGGATTAAATACATCATTCTTGCAACGTTTAAAAAGTTTTAAAATTCATTTTGGTTTTGAAAACAAAATGGCTTCTTTCCACTATTGCAGTCTTTTTGACTCACCCTGTATGTCAAGAAAATTAATATTAAATTAAAACACCCAAGTTTTTTTAAATTCTAATAATATAAAAAAAGTCTTATATAAATTTTATTCTAAACCGATTCTTTTCTAACTAATAAATAATGCACTAATCAATTGCATCCCCGGCCCCGGGGCATGGCGGGGACCGTATGCAATCATACAAAAAATGTTGCCTGGCTATGCGGGGGCGTGTACCGGGACGTACATCACTGAGAAATAAGCCGGACAGTGTAGAAGCGGTGCGGACACTATGGTACACACAATTTTTACACCGGCTATCGGGGGCCAGGATTGTACGCCACCGAACACTTTGTCCCGGCTATGGGTGGCCGGGACCGTACACCGCCGTACACTTTGTCCCAGCTAAGGGTGGCCGGGACGCGATTTTTTTTTTACTAGTAAACATTTGAAAAATTTATTTATTTCGTTTTAATACGGAATAAAGCTAAACTCACTGAATAAAATGATTTTTAAAAAAAATTAAAAAAATTCTAACTGATTTTACATGTGAGCCCATACAAATGTTTACTAGTAAAAAAAAAATCGCGGCCGGGACCGTACAGCGACGTACACTTTGTCCCGGCCGTGAGGAGCTGGGACTGTATAACGGGGACATACACAAAATGGTTCCCCGCCCTGTGGGGACCGTACACGACCTGTACCCGGGACATCACATCGGCAATTTGTACTTCCCGGCCCTAATCCCGGGGGGTGTCAGGACAACTCGGCCTTCGAGACAACTCGGCCTTCGAGACAACTCGGCCTCCGAGATTCTACCTCCCACACAACTCGGCCAATAAAACAACTCGGCAACATTGAAAACGAAACATCTCGCACACATTAATTTTTGTTAATTGTTAACTTAATATTGTACTCGCAAATATTATTAATATGAATAATATTACAAAGAACATAGGAAAATGTATTGATCCCGCATTAGTGGTGGGTGTGAATCATAGCCCATTAGATAATTAGCCCATATCGGCCACAGTATTTGCACGGCAATTTTAAATGCCACCAAACAAAACGAAACATACACAATTAGTATATTTTAAATCAATCTTTTAATGAAAATAAAGACTAGTTAGAGTGAATGTGGCAACATCACAGTGGCAAGATCTCATAAAAAGAATTCATACAAATCATGTAATAATGTCATTAATGTGATCAGTGATAGGAACTGCAAAAAAAAAAGAATCAAATATATTCTGAAGTTTGACATGTTAACTTAAAATTAATTCATAAGCTTATCATGCTTATGGATTGTCGAATGGCAGAGTTGTGTGGGAGGCAGAATATTGGTGGCCGAGTTGTCTCGTAAGCCGAGTTGTCTTTTGGTCGAGTTGTCTCAAAGGCCGAGTTGTCTTGGCCGAGTTGTCTCGAAGGCCGAGTTGTCCGACATTCTCCCGGGGCACTCAGGGGGCCGGTGATGCAATTGATAAGTGCATAATATCCCGGGGATTTAAGCTTCAACTTGGCCTGTGGGTCCCTTAATTTTACATTAAAGACATTTACGATAAAATTTCCAGCGGGAATCGGAAAATAATAGTGTTAAAGTCCCGGTTAAAGTAAAACTATCCCGGGGAAAATCCGTTCCGTGTGCGTAAAATGATCAGAATTCGTCACCCATCATCATCGCCATTCATCGAAAATGGTCGAAAATACGGTTCTACATTTTGGTCGGTAACTTTTTTTGGTTTATCCGTGCATCCAAGGCAGCCGATTCTGTGAATAAAACACATATATACCAGTACTCTCTAGCAGTTTCAGGCTGTACATTTCAAAACCGGCCATGCATAAGGAGGTTTTCTAGCTCTATTATTTTTATTAAAATTACGTCTCAATTTTCGTGTTTTTTTCGACGTCACGAAGTGTTACAAAAATCGTGCTATCGTTGTAAAAAAATACCATTTCATGAAAACGAACTAGTTATATATGACTAACATTAATGTTTTCACTACCGCACTATTCGTTTCTTTCGATCTTACACAGAAAAAGTTGTATTAATGATTTTTCGGACTAGTCCGTCATTACTCCGCTCCATTGTTTACCTCCGATTCAGTTCAAGAAATGAAAAGTAAAAAAAATAATCCGCGCATGCGCTATGCGTTTGTCCCAGGTGTAGGATATGCCCGCTAGAAGATAGTGTGCAGTTAGGGACCGTTCATTATTTATGCTGGAGGGCGGTTTGGTAAACTATAGGCGGAGTCATGTAAGGGAGCGGTCACTATTTACGCCAGGGGGGGGAATGGAGGATTTCCATCTATTTTCCCCACATTTTTTCATGTTCCCCCTTTTGTCTTCCAAAAAAATTTCAGGTTCCCCCCATCCATCAGGTAAAAAAGTTGATGTTCCCCCCTCCCTATTAAAACAAATCCTTTACACGTGTAAAAAAAAAAATTCGCGTTCCCCCCTCAGTTGATTTTTAAATATTCGCGTTCCCCCCTGTCTGTATAGATTTTTTTTCGCGTTCCCCCCTTAACTCCTCCATTCCCCCCCCTGGCGTAAATAATGCCCGCTCCCTAACTTTCATATGTTGAAATAGGGGGGTTGTAACTTTTTATTCTTAAACAGGGGGGTTGTGTAACTTTTTTAACCTATAGATGGTTGGGGTGATTTTAGAGGCTATTTTGGATTGTAAATGCCATTTTTCCTGCGCTTTTCGCAAAGTCTCTTAAAACCTATCAACTTCAAAACATTTACTATGAGACGACTTCCGGACAGCAAATCTTTTCTGTGCCTCGGACGATGTGTTGGAAAAACCTCTATATAATCATCAACGGTCGAGAAATTAGAGCCACGGTGTGTATAAAAACATAAAGGGACACAATGTCACGTTGAATTCTTTTAATTTTAATAAATTTACTTCCAAAATTCAAGATGAACATAAAAAATTGCCATTATTGTTGTTTCTACTAAAAAAAAACACCAGCAAAACTTGATTAAAACAATGTTCTAAATTTTGAGATACGAGTCTCGAGTTTGTCCCAACCCGCCCCTCCCCGCCCCCCCCCCCCCCCCCCATAAATAATGAACGGTCCCTTAGTCATCAAAGCGTATGCTATTGTGATAATAGCAAGATTGTGATACTCCAGCTGCCCCTTAATCAGGCGCGTGCCCAGGGGGGGGGGGGGGGGGGGGGGGGGGCTTTGGGGGCTCAAGCCCCCCGGGTCCCCAGAGGGTAAAAAAAAAAAGAGGGGGAAAAGGGAGGGGAGGGGAGAGGAGGAGGAGGGGAGGGGAGAGGAGGAGGAGGGGAGGGGAGGAGAGGAGGAGGGGAGGGGAGGAGAGGAGGGGAGGAGAGGAGAGGAGGAGGGGAGAGGAGGAAGTGAGGGGGAGGAGGAGCCGGGGGGCACTGACATTGTAAAAAGGGTATAGATATAATAAGGTATGTGCCGCGCTGAAGACCCCCTTTTTCACCCTCTGCTGCTAGTTCTTATGACACCCCTTTTGAGCCTGCATCAGTCCAATTTGATTGAAAATTCAAAAATCGCAAGCATTTCTTGGCTCACAAAAGTCTTGTCGGTTAATTTTCATTTCTCGCCGCCCCCCAATATAAATAATCTACCTATACGCCATTGCTATTCAAGCTTAATAACATGGTTTCAGTAAGGTTTTTTTGCGCGCTTCGCGCGAATTGCTTTCAATGTTTATTCCAGCTTTATAACAACGTTGCAACATGTTTCAAGAACGTTTTCTGGACCATTTTAGTTAGTAAACTAGACATTATTGCTCGTTTCGAGCCAATTGGTGTCATTTTTTTTTATTGTTCAAGCTTAAACAAAATGGCTTTATGAACGTTTTTCAGGACCATTTTAGTGTTAAAATAACCAGTTTTTGCACAAATTATTATTTACAATGTTTTATTATTCAAGCTTAACAAGGACCATTTCAGTGTAAAAATAACCAATTTTTGCGCGCTACGCGCGAATTAGTTGGAATGTTTTATTATTCAAGCTTAACAAGATAGTTTCAGGAACGGTTTTTTTAACCTTTCTTTTTACAATAGCCATTTTTTAAAAATATTTTGTTAATCAATTTGAACAAGATGGCTTCAGAAACGTTTTCTGGACCTTTTTATTGTTAAAATAGACATTTTTTTGCGCGCTACGCGCGTATTAGTTTCACTGATTATTTATTATTCAAGCTTAACAAGAGCTTCAGAAAAGTTTTTCTAAACTTTTATTTTTACAATAGCCAATTTTTTCGCGCTCCGCGGGAATTATTTTTATATTTATATTTATATTTATATTTTGTGTTATTCAATTTCAACAACATGGCTTCATAAACGTTTTCTAAAAACTTTTAAGTGTTAAAATAGACATTTTTTGCGCGCTACGCGCGTATTAGTTTCACTGATTATTTATTATTCAAGCTTAACAAGATAGCTTCAGAAAAGTTTTTCTAAACCTTTATTTTTACAATAGCCAATTTTTTCGCGCTCCGCGGGAATTATTTTTATATTTATATTTATATTTATATTTTGTGTTATTCAATTTCAACAAGATGGCTTCATAAACGTTTTCTAAAAACTTTTAAGTGTTAAAATAGACATTTTTTGCGCGCTACGCGCGTATTAGTTTCACTGATTATTTATTATTCAAGCTTAACAAGATAGCTTCAGAAAAGTTTTTCTAAACTTTATTTTTACAATAGCCAATTTTTTCGCGCTCCGCGGGAATTATTTTCATATTTATATTTATATTTTGTGTTATTCAATTTCAACAAGATGGCTTCATAAACGTTTTCTGAAACGTTTAAGTGTTAAAATAGACATTTTTGGCGCGCTACGAGCGTATTAGTTTCACTGATTATTTATTATTCAAGCTTAACGAGATGGCTTCAAGAACGTTTTTCTAAACCTTTATTTTTACATATAGCAAATTTTTGCGCGTTCCGCGCCAATTATTTTCATACTACTTTGTTATTCAATTGGAACAAGATGGCTTCAGAAACTTTTTCTGTACCTTTTTAGTGTAAAAATAGACATTTTTGGCGCGCTACGCGCAAATTAGTTTCATATTATAAGTCAAACTTAACAACATGGCTTTAGGAACGGTTTGTTAAACTCCCGGTTAAACCTTTCTTTTGACAATAGCCAATATTCCAAACAATCCAATCCAAACCAAAAATCCAATCCAAGGGGGCACATCCCCCTCAGACTCGTTACCGCGGATAGCGGTGCGAACCAATGACATTTATTTTTAAGCCCCCCGGGTAAAAAAATCCTGCGCACGCCTATGTTAATACTAATATCAGTGCCACGGTGCCCGTAATAATCCAGAGATCTTAATAAGGCCTACCCGGATACGCTTAATAAGTAACCCAAATGAGACATGAAATAACCACTCACATGACTCAGGTAGGTGTCTTACTCTTTGATCAGGTAGGTCCTACCCCATACATCCTTAAAATCAAGTTATCACACGTGCCCTCCACCCCATGTACCCTATAATAATCCAGACAGGTCTACCAATGTGTATGTGTTCATAATATGTAGGCCTATGATTTGAGTTTTATAATGGGGTTAGTTAGTGAGGCGGCGGAAGAGGGGTGGGGGGGGGGCGGGTCGCGGGGTCGTGACCCCTAGATTTCACAAATAATTGTCAAGTCTTCCATAAATAGAATGTATTAAATAGGTCCGCGACGCCTTTGGTTTTATTTAGTGGGGTTTTATAGCCTGAGTCTTTTATAGTTGGCGGGAGGCGAGGTCTCACCATCGGCCTATACCACTTAACACTTCTATTGCTATATTTACGAGGGTCATTTGATAAGTTCTACCTCCTTACTCATAACATCGCTATTATGAATGTCAGCCCCATGAAATTTGTCAGGATTATTATAGCTCTGAATCATAACTACACATCTCTACAGTAAACTATGATATCTGTTTCACTTTTGTTATGATGCGATCAAAGCCAGAGAGATATTTTGGACAACGGACGCGGAAAACTGGCCTAAAGATATAGATAAATACATGTTTTTTCTCGTTTTCTCTCCGTATTGTATGATTAGATATAACAGCCCGATTTAAATACTGAAAATAGACAACAATAGTTGATTTCTGAATATAATACATGTATAAATCAGATTGTAGGCAATATCAACCTTTGTAGGCTTGCAAATGGTATCAACTCGAACGTATTACTACACGTCTTTAGCATACCGGAATACTGCTATTCAGTCAAATTTTCGTTGTAACAAGTCAAGAAGCCACAGTGATCCCGCGAGTGTGATAGTCACTTTATGAGTTTTCCTTATATGTAACCTTTAGAATAGTCAAAGTAGTCAATGTTGGCCAATTATCTCTTCGAGAGACTTGAAATATATCCATTCAGTTCTGTGTATTGAAGATTTCTTATTTCTTATGAAAAACAAATATGAATTTTTGCAGCGGTTCTCTATGGGGTATAGGGTTAAAATGAATGGCTGTCCTGGGGCCGATTTCACTAAGCTTTGTTTGCGATCATCGCTAAATTGATCGCATTCATAACGCACGCAGCAAAATCCAACGCAGTTGCGACGGCGTTCATTTTTTGATTTCACTAACGTAGTTTTGCGTCTGATTTTATTTGCGACGCTAAAATAAATAAAACGTCCACGCGAACGAGGTCATCGCAAAATAAAGGTCTTTGACCTTTGACCTATCAGTTTTCACACTTCTGCTTCGTAAAATTTTAATAGCGGATTGGCGGTGAATTTGACATTCTGAATTGTCTTTTTATCGAAATAAGTCCGTAGATCGTATATAATTTCCCTCATAATGTGCCCGTAAGCGGCTCTGTGTGCGTATCTCACTTTTCCTGGTTAAAGTACACTACTACAATAGGGTTTCCAATTCACTTTAAATCCTTTTAATTTAATTTAATCTATATTATTTATCTAAAAGTGCTAGTCAACAGGTAAATTTTAAGCCCAGAATCAGTTCTAACCGGTAATCGGTCGCGGAGATACGTCCATTTAAAGATGCGAAGAGAAAAAAAAAGTTTATTTTTTTTAATACAAAATTCACACTGTTGACTGTTGTCAGACAGACTATCGTAGTCGTAGTGTTCTACATACTATTTAAGGTAAGATCTAAAAACCAAACAAGAGATAGACACCCTTGACAGAGACTTTACGATAAATCTCTGAATCCTAGCTCTCTGTGGGAGAGCTGGAATGAAAGCATGAGTCGACATCGCGGATGTTCAAATATTGTCATCAATATTTTTCAACTTTTCTGAACCAAGTTAGTCAAACCTTTGCTTCAGATATCATGGTTAATGCTAAAGTAATATTTATACATTATTTTGTAGCTAAGTTCTATAAATATATTAGTCCTCTACAAAATGAAAGCATAATGACCCGATGTGGGTTTTTTTAAACTGGAATTAGTCTTTAAACGCCAGCATTTAAACGCCACGGCAATTGAACGCCATAGCATTTGTACGTATGCTTTTTGGACAGTGTGCGATTTCTTGACCGTGCGAATTTTTTTGGGACCCCCCCCCCCCCCACCACTTACGTGAAATTCATTTTGGGCAACCTTTACCGAACATTTAAGAAATCTCCCCCCCCCCCCCCCCCCCCCCCCGCCCGCCCTGACAAAAATCAATAGACTTTTTATATTTGAACCAACAATAACAAGAAACAACACTTATATCAAATAACGTTTGTTATGTTTCAGTCACAGACGACACAGGATGAAGTACAACCGGTGATGCATAAGAAGGACAAAAAGAAGAGACAGAAGAAGAAGAAGCAGAAGAGTGTGGCCGGAGCTAAAGAAGTTGAGCTTTTGACACTCAACAAAGAGCTTTTAAACATAGAGAGGGAGAAGTTGGAGTTGGCTAAGAAAGCTCTTGAACAGCAGGTTCAAATTTCGTCCCTCAAGAGGATCCCCCAACCCAATTCCTCATCTCCTAAATCGGCCGTGGATATTTTTAATACTATGTTTTCAGAGCAATAATTTGCACACAAAAATCAAATAAACACATCTTTTCACTCTATAAAATTTAATTTGAACTTAGGCCTAATTTTATTCCACTTTTAACCTTATTTTAGATTCTACATTATTCTGCTGTTCAAGAGTTTTTTCGTTAACTCTTTACTTCTCCCGGGTTATTTTGGATAATATACTATATATAGAATACTGTAAAAGTGGAATTTTTCGCGCATGAATTATCTTTGCGCTTTCTCATTAAAACCAGCAAGCGCTACAATAAAAATGCGTGAATATCTAGTATTCCTTTTGTTTGTAGGTCTATGTAATTAAGGAAGTTCAAAAACGCCGCTGTTAACAAGCAAACATGTTCAAAATGCACGAAGCACGAAAATGTACGCGCGAAATTTTTTCACTTTTACAGTATTGAATTTATTTTATACGTAGGCCTTTTAATCATACTTTTAACCATATATTTAAAGTCATGTTATGTGATCTTTTCCAGGAGTCGCCCTCTATTTTTTTAGAAAGTGAAAATAGAGTGAAAATAGATAGTTCGCTAGCGAATCTATTTTCAACCCTTAAAGACCATGATTTTGAAGTAATAGGAATCGTATCTAAGAACATTTTTATGATTTATGATCACAATGTAAATCTGCAGGAAAATCTACTTTCCTCCAAAAAAAATCAAGAATAGAGATAGAGGGCACCCACCACCTCTGGAAAAGATCACACAATATGCCTTTAATAGATTTGTTTTGCCAATTGTAATACAAATAATTATTTCATATATTCCATGTGCATAACCAACAAAATTCTACTCATAAGTAAGGGGTCACATTACTGCAAGAAATTAGGTCATTTTGTCACTTCTGCATTACGCTATATCCAAAAGAACAAAAGTTTGGCCCAAAAAGAGTAGGGCCTACTTTGAAATCTTCCTTTGACCCCTATTAACATGATAAAATGGCAATAATTGACTTTGTTTTGGTTCATTGTTTTAATGGTTTATATAATGTACACAATACTAATCCCACATCTGACACCATGTAACGAGCCTTGGTCTTGTGTCAAGCACGTTAAATAAAGAGGACTCTAGGAGACCGTACTTTTAGGTTAGATGACATGTTATTAACTCAATGCCAGTATTTAGTACTGCGCATGCGTTATGTAAAGCGCTAGATCTGGTGATCTAATAATACATTATAATATATGGGGTTTACTCCCTATAACAATTATGACTTATAAAATACATAAGAATTGTATCATTTCTGATAAAAGAACATCATATTATATAAGACAGTATTTGGTCAGGTTTAGATGCATAAAATCCAGAACTATATAGCTATAAAATTGTAACAAAAATGTCTTCTCTTTAATTGGAGATTTGAAGAGATTGACAATTGACATAATAAATTTACATACCTAGCTATGTTTTCAAAACCAAGTAAGTTTTTCATTTTGGCATTTCATTCTTCATAACATGGCCTCTATGTATATCGATTTTTAGATTTTAAGTAGTTAACACGCAATGCTGTATGAAAGAAATGAAAATAAAATATTCTTTATCTTCATTGTTGACATTTATAATTAATATTTGTCCACTTCTTACAAAACGGTTTGATTTTCCTCCACTAACATACCTAATTGAGCATTTGATAAGTAGAGAGGGAGTTAAGTGGGATATCAAACATTTTGACAGTTTTGAGAGAATGATGTTTAAAATGTCACCAGTCAATGTAGGGAACAGCCATGTGAAATAGGAAAGATCGCATAACTTGTTGTATGATAACATATCTGCATTGACAGTCTTAACTTAAGCGATATTTATCCATATCTTGAACACCGGGGTTTGTTTTTGTTGGTGGCATTTGATAATGAGCAATTAGAGAGTTAAGGTGATTTTGAACTAGCATTTTATTAGCAGCTCCTTGGTATAGTTACTGGAAGAAGGTGGCCACCATGCGAGCTCTTGCAGCGTTTCCTTGGTTTACAGCGGGTCCGTGATCATCGTTGTCTGGCATGTCTATGATATCAAGCTGTCTCTGTCGTCCGAGATACGGCTCGTTCAGGTTCTTGGAAATGTTGAAAAGGACGACACAAGCAACGATTACCTTGCAAGCTTTGTCGGGTGCCATACAAATGCCCTTCCTCAAACACGGGAATTTCATTTTCACCTGTCCATTCGTCTGCTCGATGACGACTCTGCCATGACGATGAGCACTGTATGACGTAAAACAAAATGTAATTTGAAAGCTGTAATGAGCATATTTTATTGTTCAATCTATAGACTCAAGTCTAACGCCTTTCCTAAAAAAGACAAGTATTGGTATACCCTTTACTATACAGTTTACAGGATGTCCCAAAAGTTTCACAAACTTTTTAGAGCTTTGTATCCTTCTTTAGAATTCGCAATACCAAATTGAAAACATAATTATGGAGAAGACTGTAGACATTTTTTGATATAAGCACGAGTCTCTTTTCGAGGTCCCTGTAATATAAAAAAACACTCGCGAAAAGATTTGGTGACATAGGCCTAACAACATCATACATTTGTTCAACTTCATTGTGACATATTTTATATTCATGATTGTTTCCCGAAAGTGCTGGTTTAAAGTTTCAGACACTTTATTACCTGTAATATGGCAACAAAGTCTGTTATTATATGGTGTTTAACTATTTCTACAGTTCTTCTCCATCCAAATATGAATCAGACTTATACTGCGAATAATTTTGACCAGAGATATATATATAACTCTATAAAGGTTTCAAAACTTTTGGGACAACCTGTGCATACGGAGATTGAAAAAGAACACGGTGACGGTGGCTGATTTGTCCCGGGGAGGGGGCACAAAAGTGGTAAGCAATCGTGTAAAATTTGAATCCACCTAGAAAAAAAGTTACCCTAAAAAGGATTTTGCTCGGCGAATCATTCCTTATTTTATATTCATAATATTATTAATAATGCCCGACCGACTTCTTGAGGTTGAAGTTAAATATTGAACGTGCCAACTGGCTTCATCTACTATAGTATCATGCTTTATGCTTAGCCCGGTTTCAAGTTAATGCACACACGACATACTTCCACCATAAAAACCACATTTTCTTTCTCACCGATGCTTACAACTTTATTTTCGAGTGTCACCCCACCTCCATTCCAATATAGAATTTGGAATCCAACTGCCCCTGACGTAACGGATACCACCGTCAATAAATTCTACTGAAAATGGTTAACACGAAAAACACCTTTGATTTCATATATTAAATTTAATATTGATAAAGAAACTAATGTCAAAAAATAAAAAAAAAGTGTTTTGACAAAACTGCCTATCGTCCAAAATTATCGCCATTTCCACTTGCGTACAGAACGTACGACACTTTTTACCCCCGCTCGAGTTACGTACGCAATAAATGACGAAATGTCATGGCTTGATTTACCCTCATGTTTGATTGAAAACCATTGTATTAAAGACGAATTTGATAAATAATTATAAAAAATTATCAAAAGATATTTTGAAACAAATGGCACATAATTAAATGCTTTAAAATACAGAAATGATAAACAACAACACTAGGAACTTCAGCCATGGATTGTTTTAAAAACACAGAAGCAAAATTGCTTCGTGTACATGAAACATTTTTTGTCAGAGGCGTAGCTAGGTATTTCATATAAGGGGGGGGGGGGGCAGAAATGACAGTGAACCGACAAGATTGTTATGGCAAAAGAGATCGCGTAGCGTGCGAAAATGTTCGACATTCCCAATTTTTGCTATGATTGAGGTAGGCCTACATTTTGGGGGGGGGGGGGGGGAGTGGCACACACTGAAAGTTTTCTATAGTCAAAATATGAATGGACTATTCAAAATGAAAAGAATCGCTTCATATATGTGAATAGATTATCCTTTTCAAATATTCTATTCAAAATGAATAGAATCGTTTAATTTTTCATGCATACTACTACTATCTACTAAGGGGGCTGGCATTTTCTTCGGAAGGGGGGGGGTCCCAAAAATGTGGATAGACCCAGACAATTTTTTCATGACCCCCCCTATCCAAGAGCTGCATATTTTTATGACCCCCCCCCTACCAATACAGTCCATTATTTTGTGACCCCCCCTCCCCCAACACACATTTCAGAAATGCTTTGATAAATTTGTGACCCCCCCCCATTTTCAATGAAATAATTTTATGACCCCCCCTGTTTTCATGTCAAAAAAACTATGACCCCCCCCGGTATATTTGGGACCCCCCCCCTTCTGAAGAAAATGCCAGCCCCCTAATTTCGATTAAATATCTTCTTTTTGTCAGATAATTGGGCAATCTTTCATCACGATGGGTCTATATTTTCAATATCAAACATCATCATTGTAATGAATCAGTTTTTCGTATTATACATTGTAAACAGCTATAAATTCGCAAGGAAACATTTTATTTACTAAAAAACACCATGGACTGCATATTTGTATTGAAAATACTATCACATTTTCGGCACTAAATATGATTAAGATCGTACATCTATCAGAATACTGAATAGGTACGTGTCAACATGCTATCAAATACAATTGGATGGCTGTCTGATACCACGATGACGAATCGTAGTTTCCCCACGTGGGACGATTCATTAGATTTTGATGTGGGAATATTTTCGCGTGGCCACTGTGAGGAGCAATTTAAAAAAAAGATCGTTCTTTCACAGTTGAGAGGAATAGAGTTAGTTGGTGTTGTATCCATCAGGGGAGAATTACTCTATTTGGGTCTGCGTAAGGGGCGATTTGTTCAAAAACTTCCCACCCTCTGGAAATCTAATGGTGCGTCCTTTATATGGGAGTTGGAGGAAAGGAACACATTTCATACTTTCTTCCTGAATAGGAAAAACTTCGATTTTGCTGTCATATGTATTAAACAAGATGATGAAACCGATTCTATTCATTCTTGGAAGGGAATAATTTAGATTTTATATTTAACAAGATGATGAAACAGATTCTATTCACTTTGAATAGGATTCTATTTATTGTTTCATAGGAAAAAACTATTTGAATAGGGTACATGTTATTCATTTATTTGAATAGATATTCCTCTTTATTTGGAAGAGAACCATCGGAAGAGATCTGAATAGATTCTATTCAAAAATGAAGAGGTAATTCTAAGTGTGATGCATGGCCTCTGACTGTGGGGAAAATGACCGCGCCCCCCCCCCCCCCCCCCCCCCCCCCCCTCTCTGGTTACGCCACATGTCAATGAGATAAAGTAAGATAAGAAAACACGAATCTTTTGAGACACCCTTGGGATTCATACTGACAGAATGATTGATTGATCAATAGTCATTAATTATTTATATAGCATTAATTAATTGATGTGTGAATTTATCTTATGAAAAACAAGATTATTCGAGTATTCTTCCGACACTTAATCGGGCACTTAATCATGTTAAATAGGCTACTATAATAAATTGGATAATATCTTACTCATTATATGCTCTTTCATTGTTGGTGGTGGGTTGCCTGAAGGGAGTCATGAGCCAATCTAACTGGGATAACCGGAGTCTCCTAGGAGAACACCCTGAAGCTCTCTTCTTCTAAATAGCTGGGCGATTTCACTCTGCGTCAAAATCCGACTGTCATGTACTGAGCCGGGCCAATTTGCGACTACATTTGTGATGTTAAACTCAGAGTCACAAATTAATTGCACGTTGATGCTGTGGATTCCTTTCCTATTGACGTACACGTATTCATTGTCACCTAGAGGGGAACAGTCCAGTGGAACGTGGGTGCAGTCCACAGCACCAACAGCACCTGGAAATCCAGACAGGTCAAAGAACCCCCATTGGTTTTTGGCAACCTCTGCTGCGGTGGTCGGCCACTTGATAAATTGGTCCTTCAGACCAATGAGGACATTTGTCACGCGATGAACAATTCTACAAACGCTGGCTTCTGATATGCCATGATGTGCCGCTGTCGTGGAATAAAAGCAACCAGTTGCATAATACCTCAGTGCAATAAACACCTGAATATTCCCTGGGATTGCATGGCTCCGCTTCGTGTCAGGCTCTAAATGTGGCGCCAATAGATCGATTACCCGCATTGCTCCATTCCTAGTAAACCTATAATATTTATGCATTCTTTTATCTGAATATGAATCTAAAGGATTCATCCTGTCCCTGAAAACCCGCTCTCGTTGCAGAGCACGGGCGTTATTCAGGTACAGGAGCTGCAACGCCATTTTGAATCCAGTGGCTTTTACGTTTGGATACAAAAACTAACAAAAATTAGGGGTTTTTTGGCGGGAATTACACTAGTTTGCGATGGATTTTGAACTTTTACGGGTCTTTGCGACTACTCAAGAGCACTCGCAAAAATCGATCGCAATTTCACGCGACTTGCGACGGGCTTGCGACGGGCTTGAGAATTTGCGATTGATTATCCAGCGCAAGATTTTAGTGAAATCAATATTTCAAATCGGACGCAAACTTGCGACGGATATGACGATTTGCGATGGGTATGGCCCGTTAGCGATGGATTTCATGCTTAGTGAAATCGGCCCCTGGTCTGGTTCTGGCTAATTAGAGGGCATTTTCCCCCAAGATGTCAGTCACTTGTATTGTTTATAGTCTGTTCAAGATATATCTGTAATTTTAAAACGGTTTTAATTGACCGATATAGAATTAGCCAAATAAATAGCACTTAGGAGATATTATGCTGTTTTTCAACCGGTTTCCGTCGCACTAAATGGATGTTTGGTTTTTACTGCATCTCCAGAAAAGCAAAACCAGTACTCAGACCAATTTACTATGGATTTGTAGCTGAGATTCAAAGCAACAATTGTAGAATATTTCACACGACTGGCTTACAGTGAAGTTTTATGAGGTGCATGTAGAGGAGGTAGAACTTATTGAATGACCATCGTGATATATATATAGTTAACATCCAGGGCCGTCAGACACTTTTGCCCAAGGGGGGTGCGTTTTCACGATTTTTTACCGGAAAGGGGTACGTTTTCACGATTTTTTTACCGGAAAGGGGGGTGCGTTTTCACGATTATTTACCGGAAGTAGTTGTATGACGTCAGAGTGTTAGTGCTGCAGCACGCTGACGATGCGAGCGCCTCTGGCGCGAAGCCAATAACGGGTGGGGTCCAGGGGCCCGCCTTAGGGCCCCTGGTGGTGGTCAAGGGGGCGAAGCCCCCGGAAGCTCTGAGCATTACAGCGAATTAAGGACACAATTTTCATGTAGGCCTATCTTGCCATCGTTGACCCCATTTTCCATTCATAAAACAACATGTTACCCTAAAAAAAAAATTTAAAAAAAAGAAGAGATTTTTCGTCCGCACCCAACGCACCCCCCCCCCCCCCCCCCTTCTGACGGCCCTGTAACAAACAGCACATTAAAAGTATGGCGCATGATCTGAACAAGTCGCATACGCTGCGTGCAGCAACTACATTATGTCACGTGCGGAAATGACCTGCAAAGTATTTTCCGCCATTGCTATTGCGTGATATTCGATATTGGGTATTTCCATTTTCGTATTTGCGGTGTTGCCACTACACTCGGATTTGTACACGAATCATTTCAATCATCAAACTTGTACCACGTTAGTTCTGTAGTTACGGACGGACACGAGGTAAGGAATTATTATATATATTCGATAATATTTGTGACGATTTTGAGTAGTTGTGGACTAGACTATGTAACACTGACACAAATCGCCTGCCGCGCTGGCTATCTCGGCACAATCGAACGATCGCGACAAGTCGCTCAAGAATTGAATATACGGTAGGCCTACTAGTATGGAAGGTCGCATCTGTTCATGAATCTGTTTGAGCGGTCTACCCTAATCATGGAGGCTAGAAGCCTAATCACGCTAGACTGACTGTCGTGTCGGTTGATATTGTTTATGGCGGTTCATTTGACAAGGGCCCGAATCACCCGGGAATCTTTTCTTCCTTCTATGGGGGAATCAAGGAATGACCGCAAAATCGAAAATGTTGACTTTTAACGTCAAAATTAGCTTAAAACAAATTAAAGGCATATTATGCGATTGTTTCAAGGGGACGCCCTCTATCCTTGATTTTCTTGCAGATTTACATTTCTTATCATAAATCATTAATATAT
Source organism: Ophiura sarsii (assembly GCA_035610835.1). NCBI lineage: Eukaryota > Metazoa > Echinodermata > Ophiuroidea > Amphilepidida > Ophiuridae > Ophiura > Ophiura sarsii. The sequence goes on along the minus strand of CM069441.1, from coordinate 85,584,411 downwards.
TCTGAATACAGACCGATACGATTCCTACTTCAAAATTATGGGTTAAATTGTCCTGCTACAGGACAGGTTATTTTCACTCTAACTTCCGCTCTAAAACCATGATTTGGAGGTAACTAGAAATCGTATCGCTCTGTATAACTCGGAATTCATGATATGATCAGAAATGTAAATGTGCAATAAAATGTGCTTTCGGGCCGGGGCGTCCCCTGAAAAAGATCGCATATATGCCTTTAAGCTAATTTCAGACAATGTTTACAATAAGAACCAGCATTTTCGTTCATTTCTATTTCAGAGGTACGGGACACGTTAACCGGTTATGGGCGGGTTCAAGAAAATGGCACCAAAGTGGGACATTTTGTCGAAAATTTCAACACGATATCTGTTCATTTTTTTGCTGTTTTTGTGATGTTAGGATGTCAAAGTTTATAAATAACTTGAGGGCATTCCAAAATAACCAATTAACTTCTTTTTTGCATCTACCACACAGAAAATGCATTTTTTGAGAACAAACTACTTTCCGTATGTGCTTTGGTTATCTTTAAGTAATTGTCTTTATAAACACTACTTTTAAGGTTCAAATGTAAGTAAGAAGATTGTTCATTAAAAAAAACCACCTTAACAATGTATTTACAACACAAAAAGTGAAATAAATTCATTTTTTGTATATAAATCAACACTATTTTTTCATTTGAGGGCAAAAAGTTGTTTCCCCTTCAAAAACAAGTAACAATAAGATTTAACAATAGCTTTATATCAAACACCTTGCTGATACAAAACTACACAGAAAGTTTCAAATTCCTACTACAATCTATGGCAACATAGTATCACTTAGTGTGTCAGTAAAAATGCATATATAATGTTACACTCCTGACAGAACAATTCTAGTTAAGGTATCACATATTTTGAGAATCATGAAATGATTGCCAATATTTTTAAACTGATATTGAAGATTGCCCAATACATATTCCAACGGTTATCCGTCAACCACCATAAAAGTGGACAGTTTTTTATTTTTACCAAGAAGTTTTGAATTACTCTGAAAGATTTCCACTTTACACTGCCAAAAGTACATAGATTTAATAAACAAAGAAATTGAAAATCAGTTTTCTGCAATTTAGTTTAAATATCTTGTTCATACAAAACCATGCTGAAAGAATTGAGTTTCTATTACTATCCACTGTGCGACAGTGCAGCATTAAAGAAGCACATACATTTGTACAATTTGGTGTTACACTCGTGACTTGGCAATATTGTTGATAATATATGTCACTATGAAGATTATGAATAGTGGTTCCCAATTGTTTACAGTACCTTGAGAGGCATTAAGGTGTACATTGGAAGTATCTCAAAATATTCATGATCAAAATAGGATCACATTAAACTCCAAAATCACTTCCCATTCTCATTTCAAAAACATTTGGACTTGAACCCATATTCATGAGTAATCATATTGTCCAATTTAATTAAAAAAAACAATAATAGTAAATGATTTCCCATTTACTAACACACTAACAATTCCAGAGAACAATAACAAATCAAAACTGACATTATAAGTATGAGTATATCTGCAGTAAAGCATTGACACATCTAACGTGAAATAGTGTTACACTCCTGACAAACACTTATTTGCTCTCTGTAAAAGACACAAGTGACACAACATATTTTCTTTTGTTACATTTAGTTTGTTTCATCAAGGTTCAACAACAAAACAATATTATTGCTTAAGTTCATCTGCTTCATAGTTAAAAAAAATAAGATGAATGTCAATGTTACACTCCTGACATTCCTGGGTCATCACAATAAAATGCGTAACCGCAGATACTGAAATGCAATTATTACAAGTCAATTGGCCATTTAGTGAAAGGCAATAGAATACCAATTGAAAATATGCAAAAATGAATAGCAAGCTTTTTGTTCATCTTGCTTACTTTGACCAATTTGTTCAAAGATTTGGATTTGACCTGATTTGTCAGAAAACCAAACTATAATGATGTATTCATAATGTTGATAGACATATAGCATCTAATGTTCTAAGTGATTTGTTCTGAATAAAAGTTAACACTTCAAATATTAAAAACATCCATGTTATGGGTCAGTAGGAACATAGAATTTTTTGTTCTGGCCTACTGAAATTACATGTCCAATTTTAATGTCCCACATAAACGTTACACTCGTGACACTTTTTGGGGTCATAAATGGCAACAACAAAAAATCTGAAGTAGCTTCAGTTAACATTTTTGGCACAAATAAGAGACAATAGTAGCACACATTTTAGAACAATTACCTATTCTGTTAATCACTTTGTATTAGTGATAGCAGGTAAAATGTGAATGGTGCCATTTTTTTTTAACCCGCCCATATGCGAATTCTGAATATGGAAGGGGCACTAAGAGTAAGATATGTGTTGGAGGCTGCGCCCTAAAATTATGATAAAAAAACCTGGGATTTGTATATTTTTACAATTATATTACATGTACGAACTTTATACAGGATTAAGAAAAATCAGCCCTCTTTGCACAACAAAACGTCGATTCAAAAATGCTGATCTGATCAGATCAGCATTTTACGTCAGACAGTGTCCCCTGCAGTATGCGTGATACATAACGCGAACTATATTTACATGTTTACTGTGTCATATTATTATTTTAATCAAGTTTTACTGATTTTTTGTGAGTAGAAACAACAATAAGGGTAATTTTTAATGTTCATCTTGAATTCTGAAGTAAATTAATTTTAAAAACAAAATGTCAACACCACATTGTGCATACATGGTATATCGAACATGTGTGTTGTAGGCTACATTGCACAGTGGTTGTAGAGTGCTAATTTCTTTGGGTCCACCAGTCCAACTGATAATAGGGCCATTCAATAATTAGTTCTACCTCCTCTCTCATAAAATCGCTAATATGAATGTCAGCCTTATGACATTTGCCATGATCATGATGATTATATCACAATATCACAGATGGTTCCACCTGTCCACCATCCGGGATTATATTAACGCTGAATCATCTACTGTAGGCCTACTCTGTACACACACTCGATAGTAAATGATTGATACCTGTTTCACTTTAGTGTTAATATGATGCATGCTATCAAAGCCGGATAGAGATTGTGGACAACGCAAACGAAAAATAACCCTAAAGATAACGCATGTTTTTATTAGATTAAATTAGAATAAATTAATAAGGCCAAACAAAAAAAAAAGTTTGTCTCAAAGCTTGCGAAGGCTTCAAAATCGGGCGACGCGCGCTGTTTTTTGTCTTCCATTTTTTTTTTTTTTACATTTTTTTTATTTGTGTTGCAATTTTTACTCTTACTATTTGCAACCGTTGACACTTTCTGATATTTGTTTTTTCTATTTGAAATGAATATTGTGATGTAGTTGTGTATACGAACAATTGTGCAGCGTTTTTTGAAGAACTGAGTCATGTAAAAGTTTGAGAAGAGGAAAATCTGCCGATATTTTTAATAAAAACTCGAAATAAAAATTTGCATGGAAAAAAAAAAATGATTTTACAATTTTCTGCATTTCAGACGCGGTATTTTGGCATTTTAAAACCAATGCGCGCGCAAGCTTTGAGACGAACCATTTATTTTGTTTGGCCTAAGAACACGATTTTTAAATACTGATAATAGAAAACAATGGACGATATATCTGAATCGTAATTGTTATAGTATTAGCATGTATAAATAAGAATATAGGCAATATTTTAAACCCGTGTAGGCTTGCAAATAGTATAATATCATTTGAAAGTATTGCTACGCCTTTAACATACTGGAATACTGCTATTCAGACGAACAGTGATGCCTAGCCACGTATGAGGTTTCTTTAATGCAACCTTCAGAAAAGTTAATCAGGTAAGTAAATGGTAGAAAAAAGTAAAAACTACCATTTCTTGAACCTTTGTGATCTGACGAACAATTTGAGATATAGTTTGTCAAAGTCTGAGCATGTTGCTCAATATCTCAGTAACCACACATTGGAAGTAGGGCAAACTATACATTTTTAGAATCCTTGTGCTCCGACAAACAATTTGGTATGCTTCTCAGCTTAATTGAGGCAGAAGACTCACATTTTGGCATCCATCAAAAATCAAAAAGAGTATGGTATGAGCAACATATGGGCCAAATGTGGTGCTTTTAGAAGAATGTGAACCAAACCTTCCCTGTGATGCCCTAACAGCCCCAACTATAAGTAGTTGAGTTTGAAGGCAAGCAGAAATTATTAAATGAAGTCGCACAATAGAACTTAGTCAAGAATTTATGGTTAAATGCGTTGTTTTGATTTATTTTAGATAAAATGAAGATCTTTATCCAATCAGCTTGTACCATCATACTCATGACGTTCATCACGTCGTGCTTTGGGGATGAAGACATCGGTACCGTTATAGGAATCGATCTGGGCACAACATATTCATGGTAAGCTATTGATATTGTCCCCAAGTATTGCATAAACGAGAGCTGTATTCATAATTTGTATCATGCGTTATAAATGATAGTAGAATACAGAGGGTATTGTGCCCATTTCGAAATCGGCGAATTATTTCTATATTAAAACTGAAAGTGAATTGCCATGTTTTAAAGGTAGATGACCCGATCACATTTTCGTAACACAGAATTATTTCAAACATACGGAGATTTTCATATCATATGAAAGCTCGTATTTTTCTCATCATCATACTGAAATTTGACGGCCTAAATCGGTATAATTACGGAGAAATCGATGAAATAACGTCGAATTACCGCGAATGGTGGTAACCACCGATATAGTTTGTGTACTACTCAATGGGTACAGTTCACAGCATCTTGTGCGTCTAAAATAAGAACCATTAGAGCTATGCAACTCAAACTTTGGAACACGACTTTTTTAAGGATGACCTTTCATGTAGAATAGAAAACTTCAAGTTGAAAATCGGAATGTGATCGGGTCATCTACCTTTAAGAAGTGAATTATATAATTTAAGTCATACCTAACCATGACGTTTTAGCCTACTAGGCCTACTGTAAGATAACCGAAAAGGTCACGAAATACGACCAATGGTATTTAAGGTAATGAAATGTCATCATAAACAGGCAAGTTTAACCCTTTTTCAAATGTCTTGTTGGTAGTTTCTATATCTGATTAATCTGTATACAGGGGTTAAACATAGATAAGTGCGATTTCTTTGTATGCATTTTCTCAATATAAAGTGTTGGAATATTCAAGAACGGTCGAGTTGAAATCATTGCAAACGACCAAGGAAATCGAATCACCCCATCGTATGTTGCGTTTACTAAGGAGGGTGAACGACTTGCCGGAGATAGTGCCAAGAACCAAATCACAAGAAATCCCGAAAACACAATATATGATGTAAAACGTCTCATTGGACGAACGTGGGACGATTCTTCACTTCAGAGTGATCTGCGAAATTTCCCTTTCAAGGTATGTTTTTTATCCGGGGGATAATGTGGCGCAGTCAAATACATGCATGGGGTGTGGTTTGATATGGTAATTATTTATTTTTATTCAATCATTTTAATTGGACCTCGCAATATTTCTGACATCCATCAGGCCCCAAGGGATGATTATGACGTCATCGGGCGGTTTTTTTTCTTCAAAAAGGGGTGTTCAATTTGCTATTAAAATATTACGATCAATCTCACCAGTTTTTAAAACTATTATTATTTACAGGTGAGATTGTCCATATTTTTTGTATTTAAGGAAATGCTTGGTAGATGGTATGGTACAAGCACCAATCTGAATAAAGAACATTCTGGAAGACTAAGATATGAAAAGTGGCAGGACACAGTAACACATTGATAACTTCAGAGGGATCCCAGAATAACTGCTCGTAGAAATCCCTTAACACATATTCCAAGGACATCATTATTATTCCTCGGCCTCTTTTAAACAATTCTGGTCAAATGCCCACCTCAATGTTTCAAGACGATTGATACCCATGGATAGACCAATGTTAGTATCGTTTTGACGCTCATAATCATTTATTCTGTAAAAGTGGCACAACGTCGATTTTGGGTAGCGTTGATAAACTGGGTATATCTCAGGATTGATAAATCCAAATCAGATAAAATAAACGGCATCTGAAAGCTGGGTGTTAACTCCTTTCCGTGTGTATGAACATATTACACCAAACTTTAGGACTTCATGGTCAACAAGTTGCGCAAATATGTGTACAATTTTTTTAGTTTTTTAGGGGCATATTAATTACCTGTTCAGTTGAACTTACTGAACTTACTGAAGTGCCACACTCTTCATCTTGGTTGCCTGTGCAAACCATAGATTAGTTGTGTGTGGCAAGGGTGAGGGGGCTATTCGCCCTTAGTAACCCAAATGTGACATGATATTTGATTTAAAGGTGTTAATTGTGGGTGCGCTCACAGCTGACTCTGGCAGGTGGTTCCAGTCTTGGATGACCCTTTGGCTGAAAGTGTATTTTCTGGCGTCTACCCTCATGTGTTGTTTTTGGAGCTTGTAGGAATGACCTCTGGCTGTTGTTTTATCAGCTAGCTGAAATAGATCTGATGAGTTGATGTTATCGATGCCATTGAAGATTCTGTAAACTTGTATTAGGTCTGCTCTCCTTGCTCTGTCCTCTAGGGTCATGAGGTTAAGTTTCTTCAGTCTTTCATCATATGGCATGTGTTTCAGTTCTGGAATAATCTTTGATGTCCTTCGTTGAACTCCCTCTAGCAGTTTTATGTCCTTGGATAGATGTGGTCTCCATACTTGAATACAGTAGTCTACATGGGGTCTGATGAGAGATTTGTAGAGTACCCGGTAGAGTAGCATGACAATATCCCGGCTTTTGTATTTGAATGTACGCTTGATCATCCCTAGGGTTTGGTTTGCCTTTTTTGTTGCTTCTGCACATTGTTTGGAAACTTTCAGGTCATCTTGTATCCAGACTCCAAGATCTTTTTCCTCTTTGGTGCTGTTCAATGCTTTTCTGTCCATCTGGTAAACATGGCGAGGGTTGTTGTGACCTATGTGCATGACTGAGCATTTAGTGACGTTGAAAGTCATTTTCCATTTTTTGGACCAGTCGGTCAGTTTGTTGAGGTCGTCTTGAAGTGTTTGTATGTCTAGTTAGTTGCTTATTTTGAGGGCTGTACATCCGAGATAGGTGAAACTATACTTTTCTTAATCCTTATCATACAAGGGGTGGTTCCCGCCAATATTTGGAAGTTTTTGGAATTTAACCCCTGTAAGTGTGTAGCCCCTCATAGCTTCAACCCACATTTTCGTGAGGGACAACCTCGCTTACATTTTAATTAAACCTTTTAAATCCAATGACAAACGACTTTTGCTCTCTATTTGACCCAACTTGAATCTTTTAACAATTAAATATTATTGTCAGGTTCAATGCGATTGGATACAGTGGCGTACCCAGCTTTTGGAAACAGGGGTGGGGGGGGGGGGGGGGGGCCGACCATAGTTGTACCGACGAAAGGCATGATGTACCGACAATTTTTTTTACAGACTCCAAAAAAAAATCGTAAAACTTGCACAATTTTTTCCCCGTGACCAGCTGAAATCTTGATAAGTGGGTGGGGGGGGGGTAGGGATGAAATTGTCAGCATAAACGGCCGAAAAAAATCGCATGGTCAAAATCGCAAATCTACCGACGGAGGGTCGTTTTTACCGACGGGGTTATTTCAGGGGGGCCAGGGCCCCCCTGGACCCCCCCCCCCCCCCCCGCGGGTACGCCACTGATTGGATACTTGGAATGCAGAGAGAGATACAGTTATCACATTTGCGCCATTGATCTGAGCACAGAGATTGTAAAATATACATTTTAAATTAGTTTTCCCGATATCATCGTATGCAGCTACAATTTCATAAGCATAATTGCGGCATCATTGTTGTTATCAATGGTTATAGGTATTGGAGAAAAACAATAAACCTCACATTGAAGTCAGTGTTGGTAATACAAAGAAGCTTTTTGCACCTGAAGAAGTGAGCGCAATGATTATCAGCAGCATGAAGGTAAAAAGCTGGTTTACAATGTTTACTTTTTAGTGCATAATGTTCATCTTCAAAACCAAATAGTAATGAAAGGTCTGAAACCTTTATTGGTGTGTGAACCTACTGTTTTCCAATTACTACATGTTTTATTCACTATATTTTCAACTACATGTTTATTACTGATTTGCAAATAATGATTTCCATTAGCATTTATACATATCTCAAAATAAGATTCAGGTAGACTGGTTATATCTGGTTATAGGTTGTTATAATAATAAATATAAAACTACGGTGTCCAGGATTTACATTTTATAGTGTATCAAATATTATTTGTGCTGAATGAAACAGCACTAACTATTTGGTTGACAAATCTTTGAAAGATTCCGTAGTTCTGCAATTTTGTAGCGTATGTTTAAATATGAAATACGTACAAGTGTGGCGCAACAAACAATTACACAAAACAAATTGAGTAATTATTTGTGAAAATGAACATCTCCAATTCACTACAATATTTGGTGGGTGTTCTACTTTGCAGGAAACCGCAGAAGCCTACCTTGGCAAGAAGGTTACACATGCTGTTGTAACTGTACCCGCTTACTTCAATGATGCGCAACGAAGGGCAACCAAAGACGCTGGAACCGTTGCTGGATTAACAGTCATGCGAATTATCAACGAACCGTGAGTTCTCTCTTGTTGCTTTTAATTAATTGGCAATTTGTGCTGTAATTAATTACTGGATCTTCAAGACCTATAGTTATAGTTTCAGCTCTATTTGTTCACCCATTTTAGACCGGGAAAACGCCCGATATTACTTGCTCACGAATGCAATGGCTGTTTATTTACTATGGGTACTTAACGGTCCACGTGTGAACTGTGCGGTTAAATTCGAGAGTGTTGTGACCCTCAAGCTTCTAGGGTCAATGAACAGATGAATGGATCACAGCACATTATCGAAATAGATGACCACGTGACTCGTCATTATTAAAACAGCAGTCACGCAAGACGGACGTGTGTCGCGGCATACTTGGGGGGGGGGGGGGGGGGGGGGTGACCAGGTTTAATTTGGGCCTAAATTAAGACAAAAATAAGGCTTTCAAAGTATCAAAATGTTAATATCAGTACTCTGGGCAATTCCCTAGAGGATATAACCCAAAACAAATTACATTGCGAGTTTACCTGACATACGATACATTATGCGTGACAGATAAAAAGACAATTAAGGCCTATTATTATTTCAAAATTGAAACGTTTTTCACCCATATCCCTAAAATTCGATATGGTACCACACCAATCAGTCGTAGCATGGTTAGCGCACCATGCACATAACCCATTCACTGTATAAAGTAATATATACATGTATGCGTAGAATTTCATGAGGGTCAAATAGTGGGATAGTTTGGTCGGTCGTGCATATTATATTAGCTGAACGATAGCCATTTTAAATTCATTGTCATGTTGTTATTTTGTAATGTATCGGACTGAAATTCAGAGTAGATGGATATACCTATGAATTTGATAATATCCTTACAATGATATAAGATATAAAATGATGATACATTTTTAGTAAATTTACCGTACTTCCGTACGAAACCGGTACCTTTAACGGATATTTCCATCGTGTTTGAAACCAAATTTCTCACACGGAACACATTTCAGTAAATCCAAAAGTATAAAGGTTATTTAGTTCTCTGCACGAAAATGTGAAATATTCTGTCCAAAACGCAGTAAGATGGCTTGGAGATAGACGATTATGTCCGTGGGTCAAAATTGTCCAAGAGAGAAAAAGTTCGCTATTTTCCAAATCTACCGCTAATGCCTTTTGACTATGTTATTGTTTTGCCAGTGTTTTGCTCCGTTCGCCGATTCTGATCACGTGGTACGCCTTTATATAGAAATTGATAACCAAATACGGAGATCGACTCCAAATATCATTTAAAGCACACACTCACAACCAGATTTTGTTTTGATTTTTTTGGAAGGGCGTGGGGTATCGTGGTGTTAAAAGAGATAGGTACAGGACAGGGGTACCCAAATATTTAATAAAATAATTATAATACATGTACTCATTTTCGTGTGATTACATTTTCGTGTGATTACATTTTCGTGTGATTACATTTTCGCAGGATTAAAATTTTCGGGCAATTACATTTTCGCGTGATAACATGTTCGCGTGATGAAACAACATTTGTCAGATTTTATGAGAGGGGATATCGGTGGGGGGGGGGGGGGGGGGGGGGTGTAATAAGAGATAGGTACCGGGCAGGGGTACCAAAATATTTAATAATATTTTTCGTGTGATTTAATTTACGGGAAATTCAATTTTAAGAGATAGGTACTGGGCAGTAGGCCTACCGGGCAGGGTTACCAAAATATTTAATAACATTTTTCGTGTGAATTAATTTTCGGGCAATTCAATTTTCGCGCAATTACATTTTTGCACGATTAAATCTTCGCGTGATGAAACAATAAGAAGGTTTTATGAGGGGGGTTGTGAATCGGGGGTGTTAAAAGAGATGGGTACAGGGCAGGGGAACCACAATATCTAATAGAATATTATACATGAACTGTAAAAATAAATGTTGTTATTTTCGTGTGATTAATTTTTTTTCGGGCAATTCAATTTTAAGAGATAGTTACCGGGCAGGGGTACCAAAATATTTAATAACATTTTTCGTGTGATTTAATTTACGGGCAATTCCATTTTCGCGCAATTAAATCTTTGTGTGATGAAACAATTAGCAGGTTTTATGGGGGTATCGGGGTGTTAAAAGAGATAGGTACTGGACAGGGGTACCAACATATTTAATAAAATATAATATACGTACTTCATGTACGACATGTAAAATAAATGTTGTAATTTTTAGTGTGATTGAATTTTCGCAGGATTAAAAAAATTCGTGCAATTACATTTTCGCGCGATTACATGTTCGCGTGATGAAACAATTGGTAGATTTTATGAGGAGGAATATCGGGGGTGTTATAAGAGATACCGGGCAGGGGTACCAACATATTTGATAACATTTTTCGTGTGATAATTTTCGGGCAATTCAATTTTAAGAGATAGGTAACGGGCAGGGGTACCAAAATATTTAATAACATTTTTCGTGTGATTTAATTTTCGGGCAATGCAATTTTCGCGCAATTAAACAATCTTCGCGTGATAAAACAATTAGCAGGTTTTATGGGGGTAGGGTGGGTATCGGGGGTAAAAGAGATAGGTACAGGGCAGGGGTACCAAAATATTTTATAAAATATAATACATTTCGCATGATTAAATTTTCGGGCAATTACATGTTCGCGCGGTGAAACAATTGGCAGGTTTTATGGGGTATCGGGGGTGTTAAAGAGATAGGTACAGGGCAGGGGTACATAATATTATTATTAAAAGGCAGGGTACCAACATATTTAATAAAATATACTGTTAAAATAAAAGTTGTAACTTTTGTGTGATTACATTTTCGCATGATTGAAATTTTCGGTCAATTAAATTTTCACGCGATGAAAATGTTATGGGGGGGGGGGGGGGTGGGGGATTATAATATCGGGGGTGTTGAAAGAGGTACCGGGCGGGGTACCAAAATATTAAATCAAATATAATACATGGACTGTAAAAATAACAGTTGTAATTTTCGTGTGAATCAATTTTCGGGCAATTACATTTTTGCAAGATTAAATCTTCGCGTGATGAAACCATTAGCAGGTTTATGAGGGGGGAATCGGGCGTGTTAAAAGAGATAGGTACAGGGCATGGGAACCAAAATATTTAATAAAATATAATACTGACCAAAATAGCCCCTTTTCGCAAGAAATCGGGCTTAATCTGTCGAATCGTTAGTCATGTTAGTTAGGAGATGAATGCACTATATAATATCTAAATAATATATGAAGCCATTAACGGTCATCAGTAGATAGAAGAGATGAAGGTGTAGACTACACAACAGATGAAGCCACGAACTGTCATCAGTAGATGGAAGATGTAGGAGTGCACTCCTTCATCTCCTATCTACTGATGACTGTTCATGGTTTCATCTGTTATGTAGATCACTCCTTCATTGCCCATGTAATATTGATAGTTCATTATTTCATCTGTTCTGTAATCCACTCCTTCATCTTTTATCTACTAATGACTGTTCACGGCCACATCTATTATGTTGTCACTTTATGTAGTCACTTATCTACTGATGACTGTTCATGACTCCATCTGTTTTGTAATCCACTCATTTATCTCTTATCTATGACAGTGTATTTCTTCATCTGTACTTTTGGACAAACAAAAAGTAAACTAAAAAGTAAATGCATTCTAAACACAAAAGTAAAAGTAAACGCAAAACTAAACGGTTCTTGCATTTCCCACATAATTGACCTCAAAGCACGCTCAAAGTGAGTGAATATAATCACAGATAATCACAGATGTTTCAAAAATCTGTGATATAATGGGACAGTTATTGATTAGAGTCTGGGTGGAAAACAGCTTAGTTGTTGGGCTCACATAAGAGTTTGGTATTGCGTTTACCTTTGAGTTGACTTTTGTCCATAAGTTTGTCCAAAAGTAAACGCTCATAATTTGCAGTGTTTTATAATCACATGTATCTTCTAAATAATATGTCAACAGGCGGCAATTAACAAATAAGTCAACGTAGTCATAAACAAAAATAAATGATAATATACCAACAAACTAGACCTAGTTAGGTTTTGTCCAAAATCATACAAACATTCAAATCCAACAACCGCAGAAGCCGAGAACCGCGAAAGCCGAGATCCGCTCTAGTTTCGTTTTGAAATTCACAGTTGTTAAAGGAAGGGTCCCGCAAGCACAACATTGAGCATTATTTGTTAGAAAAATAATTATCAAGCCGAAATTACGTAATTGTATAGAACAAAACATTATACTAGTCACAAAAACGAATAAAAACTGCCATCACTCAACATGCAATGTTTAAAGTTCGCGGCGATCGAAAGTCCCGGTGTCGATAACGTCATTGGTATTGGTGCTCAAATTTGCGCATGTGCATTGTATAACTATGACTTCATCGACACCGGGACTTTGAATCGCCGCGAATTTTAAAAATTGCATGATGAGAGATGGCGGTTTTTATTTGTTTTTGTCATAAGTGTGGTGTTTTGTTCTAAATTACAAAAGTTGGACTCGATAGTTATTTGTCTATATATAATGCACAATTTTATGCTTGCGGGACACCTCCTTTAAATCATTTAAAAGTCTTATTTCTTTTTCATGTCTTTTCATATCAAGAACGGCTGCTGCAATTGCTTATGGCTTAAATAAGCAGAATGAAGTAAAGAACGTCTTGATGTTTGATCTTGGAGGTGGAACGTTCGATGTATCATTGCTTACGATCCAGAACGGGGTGTTCAAAGTCAGAGCTATTGATGGCGATACACATTTAGGTAAAATTCTTTGATTTATTATTAAAATGAGTACATTTCGAAAAAAGGATAGTCCTGTTCTGGTTAAGGAAAATACAAGGGTTTGGGTTGGGGTATATAATATTGATACCCATAGTTGTTTTGAAGTTTTGATTGTTTCAATAACCACAACTACCACAAAAACAATGGTAAATTTGGGTTTCTATGGGATACATTGCTTATTGTGTGATTACGCAGTGAAAATGGGTGTGTACAGACTCGTGTCACGTCGATGCCTGTTACCCATTCATCCAGATACCTGACTGGTTCAGAGAGCACACAGTGGACAATACAAATCAATGATATCCCATAGGAAAATAATTCTAGTGCAACTTTGTTGTCGTTAGTCGTGATTATTGAAATCGTCATCTTTAAAAGAATCCATTCGATTTTTATGAATGAGGTATCAAACTACAGAGAAGAAATTTGCTCATTTAATGTATCTCAGATTTTTACCAACTATTTATTTTGGACAAGCCAACATCAAAGCGCCTGGTCCGGTACTTTTTGTGTTAGGTGTAGGTATAGAAACAGTGACGAATAGGGCCCTACAATTGGATAGGGCCCTTCAATAAAGGCTGCTTGGGGGATTTAAGAGTAAGCAGACAATGTTGTCATTGAATACTAAGCAAAATGGCAGCTATGCGACCTTTTATGGTTGTCTGGTTTAGGCCTAAGATTAATTCAAATAGTTGGTCACGTGTAACAATATTGACATCGGTGATTTTTTACCTACCACTGAGAATTGGCTCTAGAATTAACTCCACTATACTTGCCACTGATCTGATCTGGTAATGAACGATTTAGTGTTAACTTGGTACACTGAAAAATAATTTGGTGTCATTTTGACACTAAAACAAGCGTCAAAAAATGGGTCCTCAGTTGGCCACCTAAAGGTGTCAAATTGACACCATTATGGGTGTAAAATATGACACCTTTGGGTGTCATATTCATTTTGACACCTTTGGGTGGTTACCTGAGGACCCATTTTCGAAAATGCCATTACACCCCAAATGGGGTGTAATATTGACTCTCTAGAGTGTCATATTGAGTTTGACACCCTAAAGGTGTCAAATTGACACCATTATTGGTGTCAAATTGACACCATTATGGGTGTCAAATATGACACCTTTGGGTGTCATATTCATTTTGACACCTTTGGGTGGTGACCTGAGGACCCATTTTCGAAAAATGTCATTACACCCCAAATGGGGTGTAATATTGACTCTCTTAAGAGTCATATTGAGATAGCACATGTTTAGGAGCCGTTTTCTCGTTGCCATTTTGTTTGCATGTTACGAGCCGGTAAGACTGGTAAGTACCGATCTGCTCCATTTCCAGACATTTTTGATAATAATTATGATACAAAATAATAGCGTAATGTAAGACGTCCGTATGAAAAAGATGACCACTGAGCCAGATAAATCGGGCTACAATGTATGTAATGTTGCACATATCATCGTATGCATGCATGACGAACACACACATAGTACTAGTAGGTCCATTCACTGACACACAGTCCAACAAAATGCTAGTCTCTGACTATGAAATTGTAATTCATTTCATCAGTTAGTTGGCGCAATATTAAACAACATGAACAAGGCTTACATTACGCTAATTGTATCATAATTATTATCAAAAATGTCTGGAAATGGAGCAAATCGGTACTTACCAGTCTTACCGGCTCGTAACATGCAAACAAAATGGCGACGAGAAAACGCATGCGTTGATATGTTGATAGACGCCCAATTTGGTGTCAGAATTACACCAATTGGTGTCAGAATTACACCAATTTGGTGTCAGAATTACACCAATTTGGTGTCAGAATTACACCAATTGGTGTCAGAATTACACCAATTGGTGTCAGAATTACACCAGTTGGTGTCAGAATTACACCAATTGGTGTCAGAATTACACCAATTGGTGTCAGAATTACACCAATTGGTGTCAGAATTACACCAATTGGTGTCAGAATTACACCAATTGGTGTCATGCTGCTTCGACGCCTCTAAAAACCGTGAGCTTTCCCGCCAACTATTGACGCCCTTGGAGTTATTTCAATTAATCTGACACCAGTTTTGGTGTAAATCACTAAATGATCACTGAAAGGTGTCCGTCGGACACTTAACGGTGTCACCGTAAATTATGTGCAAACCCATATCATTGACGATTACACCAATTTTGAAGTCAAAATAACGCCTTTGTAAATGTCATTTACAGTTGACTCCAAGAAGGCGTCGCTGTGACACCAATTTATTTTTCAGTGTAGTCTACCATAATAGCCCTTATGGCACCAAGAATAATTATTGTGTATCTGATACTTTAAAATTGTATGTAACAGGTGGAGAGGATTTCGATCACCGTGTTATGAAACACTTTACCGAACGTTTCCAGAAGAAAAGCGGTCTCGATATAAGTAAGGACAACCGTGCAGTACAGCGACTACGACGAGAAGTGGAGAAGGCGAAAAGAATTCTTAGTTATCAACACCAAGCGCGTATAGAGATCGATATGTTGTACGGCGGTCTGGATTTTTCAGAAACTTTAACGCGTGCTAAATTTGAAAAACTGAACATGGTAAGGATATCAGAATCTGTTTTCTATTGATAATTGTGAAACTAATGCAATCACAATGTATAACAAATTGTTTATTGTTTGAGAGGGTATTTTGTAATTGAAAACAAATCTTGAAGGAGAGACCTCCATCACGGACCAAGTTGAACACGTTGAATATATATATAAGAATAAGTGCATCATCATGACCATTAGGTCAAACAGCACAGGCACTGAATGTTTCCGAGTGTAATTAAAGCATAATATGTGGGCCTTTAGATGACACCTTATCCATATCCATATGTTTCACACTCTTTCTCCTCAGGGAGCCCCTCCCCTCGACCAATCCAAGAACATAAATAAAGTGATCTCTACAAGGGCCCTTTACGCTGCGGCAACAAGCCCTCGTTCTTTGTTTTTTGCATACTATCGCACAGATAATAAACCCTGCAAAAATGAATCGTAAAAAGCTATTTATCAATAGTTTACTATGAGATTCATGTTGTTATTTGTACTTTTGTAGGATTTGTTTCGTTCAACATTAAAACCACTTGAACAAGTGTTAAAGGATTCAGGTATCTCGAAAGATAACATTGGTGACATAGTACTTGTTGGAGGCTCTTCACGTATACCGAAAGTCCAGCAGCTTGTCAAAGACTTCTTCAACGGCAAGGAGCCATCGAAAGGAATCAATCCAGATGAGGCGGTGGCATGTGGTGCAGCTATTCAGGCTGGTGTGTTAAGTGGAGAAGATCAAATTGGTATTGACATTTTTATATTTTAATGTAATAAATTATGTATTAACTTGAATTGTTATTCAAACCTAATTATACGCGCTATAAGGAATTAATAGCACTCATCGACAGTGACCATTTTAGTGATGATTTATATGGCAGAGCTCCACCCTACACACCAGATACACACCACTTTCACAGTAGGACACCTCTCACTCACCCAGACTTAGACAATCATCTACTATTAAACACACACACACCAAGTTGGGTAATAATTACAGCGCTGTAATTAATCAGGTTATTTACGATGTCAAATTTACAGCATTCTGAAGCTGTACAATAAGTGAAATTTGTGGAATTCTGGATTGGCTGTGTATGTGCTATTATGACCATTATGATTGCAATGAAATTCACTGTTGTTTAATAATACCAAATTAAGTAGGCATATCGTTATACAGAATCAAGATAACACAGCTACACAACGTCGTATACGTGTTCCGTCATATTTGTATTATCGGGTAGTGTCCTGTCTACGGGTTCCATGCCGAAGGTCGGTTTAATTTAATTCAGAGAGAATGGACGAATCATATATTTTAAGGTTTTTTACAAATATTGATTAACCAATTGTATTCTTTTGTACTGTGATCTTATAGGGTCTTTTGTTCTTCAAGATGTAACTCCGCTTACATTAGGTATCGAAACAGTGGGAAGAGTTATGACCGATGTGGTTCCAAGAAATACAGAGATACCTTGCACAAAGTGGGGCATGTTCACCACTAATGTTTACGGTCAGATTAACGTGGAAATTCCCGTATTTGAAGGTAACGTCTGTAAAAATAGATCATGCTGAATGAGACTTCGATTGAATGAGGCTTTTTTCAACCGGATAATCATTGAGGTGCACCCCCTGCTCCACCCCACCTCATTCAAAAGGTGACGCAAAACACTAAATATGCAAAATGTTGTTAAACAGGTCGATCTAAGTCTTATATAAAAATAGGGGCAACTTTATCTAAGCACACTTGTTTTGCATGGAAAAGCCAATCGTTGTAATTTGGTGGTTTTTAAAAAAAATATATGAATATGGTCGTGTAACCGATATTCTTGCAGCTTGACATCTGGCGGCGCACTGTCAGGAATAATTAAAATTATTAATATTTGTTCCTTTACATGTTTACATGACAACTAAAAATTGGTGAAAGGAATTTGTTTGAAACCTGGTTTCATTTTTAAGTGTCAAAAATCTACTCGCCGACTCGCTAGACTTGGCCGTTAATGTTGTGAAGGAGATGTTAAAAATATTTGCTTTACATTTCATTCAAACAGGGGAACGACCTTTCACCAACGAAAACCATCTTCTTGGTAGATTCACGCTACACGGTATATCCCCGGCCCCCGCTGGATTCGCTCAAATAAACGTCACATTTGCAATTGATGTAAATGGTATTCTTAAGGTGTCAGCTCTTGATCAAGAATCAGGAAGCACAGCAGATATAACTATAACGAATGACCAGAGTAGCTTGACCTTAGAAGAGATAGAACGAATGTTGAGCGACGCACATATATTTGCTAAAGAAGATCGAGAGGTAAAGGAGAATATACTAGCCAGAAATGATTTGGAGACATTTTCGTATTTGGTAAAGAGCCGCGTAGACACAATGAGTGGAAAGCTCTCTGCAAAAGACTTTAAAATGATCGGGAATGCAGCATCAAATGAACTGGAATGGATTGAAGATAACCGTGGTGAGACCAAGAACGTATATGGAACACGGTTATCCAAACTACGCAATATCGTTTTGCCAATCATCAAATATATTCGAGACGAACTGTAACGATCGCGTTGAATGATAACATTAACTTTAGTCAAAAACATCTTTAACAAAACACTAATACGGTTGTTCTAATATTACTTTGAATCACTCTCAGGTGTTGACAGATGATTTGCATATACCGGTATACCGTATTCGACAAATAAGGTTGAATCCAATGAAACCTTCCGATCTTTTCTAGAGTTTTACTTACCACATATTGTATCGAAATATCCCTTTCTTTCCAATGCTGGGTGGTTTAGTTTTAAATTTTGATTCTGTCGGCTCTCGATCACCGGACGAGCGCTCTAACCACTGACATGACTGAGCTACAACAGCTTTCGTGGTTTTGGAATAAATTTCTACCAAAAGCTTCTTTAAATATGTTCACGTTTATTTGGTATACTCGAATGACTACAAACAACTCAATATAGTCTACCCAGATGGTGGAAAAGTGATAATTAGTAATGCTTTAAACATTGTTTTGAGATCTGTAATTGGAAAAGTGATAATTAGTAATGCTTTATACATTGTTTTGAGATCTGTAATTATTCTAGAAACGAGAATAAATAGAGCATTGTTCAAATTACATTTGTTGATACAAGTGGTAAGTAGTGTTTTGATCTAATTTGATTTTTTGGCACTTTCACAGAAAGATAAAATTGGAACAAAACCACAGGATGCTTAAACGAAAACAAGATTCGGACAAGGTCATGTGTTATAAGCTCGCCTCCTTTCGCGTTACACACGGATTTTGGCTTTCACGACATGAATTTAACTTTACACATTTATATTTGCTTGTATACCCCCCCTGAGGTAGTAAAAGTATACATTTTCTGAAGGGAAATTGCATGAGGAAACCAAATATGCCATTGGAATTATAGTACGACCATGAACTAAAATGTTATGATCGGAAATGTTCGGAAAAATATCAGAGTTTTTAATTTTTAATTCGAGATCCATATCTTTTTTATACCTACCCCTATCATTATTTACTATACATATTTGAATTCCTCATGAAATTACCCATTAGATGATATATAATTGTCAAAGTTACTACGTCGGTATGGTAATTATACCGGCTAGTGAATATCTCCAATTTTTATTTTATATATTTTTAGAATTTTTAAAAATATTTGTTTAAGGATGAACCCTTCCCTGATATAAACTGCATTTCTGAATTCCTCTAGTTAACAGCTTTCCAAAAATGTATACTTTTGCTATCATAGCTTGAAAACTTTTTCTGTTATAGTCATTTTTATAAATCCGGTAAATTGAGGCTGATTATTCATGTTTACTGTGTAGCGAATAGGAAGAAAGCTGATGTTCATGGTCTTATCCATAATTAATTAGTTGTTACAAATAGTTGACAAGTCTGTTGAACCACATACTTAAAGACTACTAATTATCCTTTAAAATGGGACCAGAATGGTGTTTGTAACATTAGGAGATGACTAGTTATTGTAAAAAGAACAAAACATGGGATTATCCCCATTGAGTTTGTACAGGCGGCACCCCTTCCAGACACACCCCTTCCAGCACCACCCCTGGTCCCCAAACATCAAACAGCTGTATCTTCCATTCTGTATTAGCTATACCAATGCCATTTTGCAGGCAGATAGCTTGTTATTAGGGCTTTAAAATGATACCAAATTTGTTGAGATAGCTTTTGTGGTTTTAAAAATATTTGAGGAAAATGACAGCATGAAACTAAAAAATGTAACGGCACCACCCTATTGGGAGGCGAGTTCATAACGCGTGACCACAAGTGTAATAAAATCCACCTGTCATTAACCTCAGTCACTGTTAATTATGGGAGGGCCTAACAGAGATTTCTAGAATGTTCAGCAATTGTATGTACTAGCGGGCAGATGTGGTTTATCTTGAATCGAATATTAAGGGCACCCATGATAACTGTGTATATGGTTATTAGGGCCTACGTGGATTAATAAATAATAAGGACACCTGAACGGTTATTCAGGTGTTATTCAGGTGTATGGAATACTTAGAATATTAAGAGTATCTGGATTGCCTTAATAATAATATAATTATAGAACACATATGGGTGGGTACCCCCTGTGACCTTTAATCCAGCAGGTAGACCTTCCCCATGTGCAGTGGCGGCACTACGGTGTGGCGGGAGATGGTGGAAACGCTCGAGGGGAATCCCCCAGTCGTGACCCCAATTACCCCATTCAGCTTAAGTTCCTACCCATTTTGTACCCCAAATAATAATAAAAAAGTTGAATTTCAATGTTAAAGCACAAAGTTACTTAAAATTAGCTGTTAATTTCCCCTCCCCCTCCCGGTTTTTTTAATTATTTGGGCATACGTTCTGAGCGTTATAGTGGGTGTTATAATCGGTCGTTTAGTTTTATGGTCGGCGGAGTCTATCATCAAGATCACTTGTACCATTCCATGCTTGTACTTGAGTACTGTGTGCCATCCGAGGTTGTTTTTTTGGCCTATTTACATTAAATACATTATTATCCCACATATAACTTTATAATCACTACATGTATTCACCTACCTGAAAAAAATATATAAAAAAACTTTTGGCCTATAAATTTAACATTCATGAGTCTTTCCAGCAAGACAGATTTCTAAAATTTGTCCTTTTGACGGCCATTTTGAATTGGCAATTTTACCAACCTAACCGTTTGTCGGAGACATTTTTTTGGTCATATTATTTTTACTCACACAATTTGGCCATAGAAAAACTGGGTTTTGAAAAATTGATACATATTTTTCTACCCTACCAATAGGCATAGGGCCTAAACGTATGTAGTCCCTTTGTCATGTTTGTCATGTTTGTTGTGTTCTAAATAAGACCTCCCGAGATCTGGAGATACTACCCGGGAATACTACCTAATAAAATCCAGTTGTCACAGGTGGCCCACCTGCGCATATTATCCACCCCATATAATTTGAGACTGCGTTTTATAGTGAATCCCCGTAATCCAGATACCACGGGTGCCCTTAATACTAATCCAGTCTCCAGATACCCTATAATAATCATGATATATACCGCACGTTCCATTTATATAGATACCCCATGTGCCCTTACTATATATCCATATTATTAAGTAGGGGAGAGCGGGGAGTATTCGCCCCATTTTCATTTGAAATGGCCTATAGACGTCAATTTTATCATGTTTATAGATTGAATGAACCTATTGAAATTACTTAAAAGATTGATATTTTGGCTACATACGACCACAATTTCAGTACCCTAGGCCTTACTGTAAAGGAATGAGTAAAGGATAAAAACAGGTGTCATGGTGAACTTGCCCCGACCCAGGGGCAGGTTCGTCCATAGGCCGAGGCAATTTCGATTCATATAAGTAGTATGTATCAAATAGATTACACATTTGGTATGCAATGTGATTTTCTTCCAAATTAGAATTAAGAGAGTCCACAATTTAAGGGTGGGGTCATGTTTACAGAATAACTCGTTTAGAATTTTAGAATTATAATAAATACCACATTTAAGAATATTAACTTCTAATTTTAGTGCTACTCCATTCCAGATAGCTATTTGTATAATTACAAATAGGCTACAGGGGGTAATTTACAATTACAATAAATCTCCATTGGCGAACATGCCCCATCATATGTGCCCTGTATATTGATTCGATAACCACGCATAACCACGCATGTCCCATGTATATAATGACGGGTTTATATTACATCAAATCCATAAACTATCACATACATACCTACCTAATGATGATTTACATTAAAATCTTCTGTACGAATATCTTTAGAAAAAAATCAATATTAAAAATGTAAGAAAATCCACTTCTGTGATGTAAAATTGGGTTTTTTTAATGATAATTTGACAAACATTATTCCGGGATCAGCCATCGATATCATACCATGGGAAGATCGCAACAAACAGCGGAAGAGTGTTTTCGTCAAATTCAACCAGTTGCCGCAATGATGAGAACTTCACGTGGTGGGCGAACCTGCCCCTAGGGTATAACACTCCCGCTCTCCCCTAAGGGAAGTGCGGGGAGGAGGAGGTGGCTATTAGGCATAGGGTATGATGGGGAAATACCGCACGTCCCGTTTATCCAGATACCCCATGTGTCTTACTATATCCATGTTATCAAGTAAGGGAAGTGCGGTGAGGGGTGGCTTAGGCCTATAATAAGGGTATGATTGCATGGGTGACTCTATCAAATAAGTATTTTCCTTCAGCCACTTCCGTCACTTTAATACATGTACCCTGGATACGGTTTGCGCCTTGCTCCCAGTTTCTTTATTAAAATAATGGTCTTGTATTATAATACATGTATTATAATTATATCCTGGCTTTATGATTAATGTTTTGTTTGTGCATTGCTCTCATTACCGCGGAGTACAGTTTGCGTATAGATTTAAAGGACTTTTTCAGATTGATTTTTTTTTTGCCCCCCACCCCCCACACACTTTGTCTGCGTCACTACGTGTGCGCCATGTTAAACGCGGTCGCGCAGCAACAACATAGGAACGGTTGGTATGGTATTGCCAGTTTCTTCATCGTTAACAAACTCCGCGGTCATCAATGTTACTAATGTGAAAGTGTCACTTTAAGATCTGTGTAAGAGTTTTTGTTTACATTTAGAAAATGTCGTAAAATATTTTTATTTGTCGGACGTATAGTCCCGTATAAATGCTTGTTACTCATGCGATCTTTAAGAATAACAAACGGCCGCACATACAGGGAGCACAACACCAAGACGCTCTCCATTGACTTTACTGTTAGGAAAGGCTTACTTAAATGGCTCTAGTTTCTATATTAGTGCGTTTGGTTCAATGAAATTTTGATATGTTTTTCTCACAAGGGTTTTCTACAACATATCTGAATATGAAGGTGACATTACCGCGCACTTTTTTTTGATATAAGCCGCCGCATAACAACGTAGTGATATGCCTACCTAAATTCGGTCTCCGGTCTGGATATTACCGCATGTGTAAATCGGTCCGTGAAATTAAAATTGACCTCAAACCACCTAGTTTAAATGTCAGAACATCAACTACACATTTCAAACACAACATATTAGTGAAAAATTATATCATAAACCGTCAAAAAATAACTCTCTATCCCGCCAAATAGGAACTATTGTCGTACTCAACTTTGATTGATCGCGTCGATAGCGTGTCGCGATACCTATTTGGTTGTGTGCTCCCTACAGAAATGTAGCTATATTCCTAATGAAAATATTTTGGGTGAAGACCATATTATGTCATCACTCACTCCGAAAACCACAATTTTTGTCCAAACAGTAGCTACCCGAGTAAAAGAAATTCAACATTTCGGATTATCATCTGTGATCCTTTCTGCGCATGTCTGAAAACGGGAAAGTACTGGTATTGAACTATCTAATTAGCTCGTGTATTAGAGGCGCAATTACCACGCTTTTTCAGTTGAAGAGGGACGCGAGTGTAAAATTATTATTGAACTATCTTATCAGGTGAGGGACCGAAAATTAGTATATAGATTATTCTAATATGCAAATACTGATGACATGATGTAGTTGATTTGCATATACCTTTGTCATTGCAAGTGGAAAGAGGATGATCTGGGCTTTTTGTAATGGATCTCAAACTGAAAGGACGTGCTTGTCTCGCACATAAATATTGTCAGTGACGTAGCTAGGTTATTCATATGGGGGGGGGGGAGAAAAATGAAAATGACCCGACAAGATTTGTGTAAGTAATGAAATGCGCGCGGAGCGCGCGAAAATTTTCGACTTTACACCTATTTTTTGCACGATTGAGCTATATTTTGGCTGTAAAGAAGCTTGTACCAAAGAATATTGCATTTTGGGGGATTTTGGGAAGACATATTTGCGCAAATTTTTCATCTGTGTACTTTTGACAATGATAATTCCATGATTCCTTTGGTCAAATGAACCGACAGTGACAATCTCAAACGACACGACGTCAATATTGGGGGGGGGGGGGGCGATCAATATTTAATAACATAAATACATGTACTTCACTAAATAAATGTTGTAATTTTCGTGTGATTAAATTTTAGCAGTATTAAATTTTCGCAGGATTAACATTTTCGGGCAATTCAATTTTCAAGCGATTACTTGTTCGCGCGATGAAACAATTGGCAGATTTTATGAGGGGAAATATCGGGTACCGAAATATTTAATAAGATTTTTCGTGTGATTTAATTTTCGGGCAATTGAATTTTCGCCCGATTAAATTTTCGTGTGATGAAACAATTAGCAGGTTTGTTTGGGAGGGGGGTATCGGGGTGTTAAACGAGATAGGTACAGGGCAGAAGTGCCAACATATTTAATAACATATAATACACACGTACTTTTTTTCGTGTGATTACATTTTTGTGTGATTAAATTTTCGCAGGATTAACATTTTCGGGCAATTACATGTTCGCATGATGGAACAATTGGCAGATTTTATGAGGGGGGGGGGGGATATCGGGGGTAATATAATTTTAAGAGATAGGTACCGGGCAGGAGTACCAAAATATTTAATAGCATTTTTCGTGTGATTTAATTTTCGGGCAATTAAATGTTCGCGTGATGAAACAATTAGCAGGTTTTATTGGGGGGGGGGGGGGGGTAATATAATAGATAGGTACCGGGCAGGGGTACCACAATATTTAATAACATTTTTCGTGTGATTTCATTTTCGGGCAATTCAATTTTAAGAGATAGTACCAGGCAGGGGTACCAAAACATTAAATAACATTTTTTCGTGTGATTTAATTTTCGGGCAATTCAATTTCCACGTGATGAAACAATAAGCAGGTTTTCTGGGGGATGGTATCGGGGGTGTTTAAAGAGATAGGTACAGGGCAGGGGTACCAACATATTTAATAAAATATAATACATGTACTTCGACAAATAAATGTTGTAATTTTCGGGCAATTAAATCTTTGGGCAATTAAATCTTCGCGTGATGAAACAATTAGCAGATTGTATGGGGTATAAGGGGCAATATAAGAGATAGGTACCGGGCAGGGGTACCAAAATATTTAATAACATTTTTCGTGTGATTTAATTTTCGGCCAATTCAATTTTAAGATATAGGTACCGGGCAGCGAATTTATTAACCGTAAAAAGCATTTGGCCAAACACTGTATACATATTATCAGTCTCATCATGTATGCTATACGCTTTATTCCGTCAAGGTATCAAATGTTGTTTACAGTAAATAATATCGCTACCGGGCAGAGGTACCAAAACATTTAATAACATTTTTTGTGTGATTTAATTTTCGGGCAATTAAATTTTCGTGTGATGAAACAATTAGCAGGTTTTATTGGGGAGGGGGGGGGGGGGGGTAATATGAGAGATAGGTACCGGGTAGGGGTACCAAAATATTTAATAACATTTTTCGTGTGATTTAATTTTCGGGCAATTCAATTTTCACGTGATGAAACAATGAGCAGGTTTTATGGGGGGATGGTATCGGGGTGTTTAAAGAGATAGGTACAGGGCAGGGGTACCAAAATATTTAATAAAATATAGTACATGTACTTCAACAAATAAATGTTGTAATTTTCGTGTGATTTAATTTCCGGGCAATCAAATCTTCCCGCAATTAAATCTTGAAGATTTCGCAAGCAATCTTGCGAATGGTCAAATTGAAATGTGCGCGCGTCTCGCAGTTCATGCAGTCGTGAATTTAACGCACGCAAACACCTTAAGCGAAATATTGAAATAGAAACATTCAATGTCGGTCATACCATTAGGATGTTTTCCTGATGAGTCTATTTTAGGTATGTTACACCATAGATCCTGCTGCTTCTCAAGGATCTATGGTTACACCGAATGAAGAGACTATAATTAAAAGGCTCCGTCTATTAACTGGTTTTTTTTGCATCAGATATTGACTGATTGATATTAGAGTTACTCTTCTGAATCGTTTGATTCATAATTATGTAAACATATTACCAAACTTCTTTTCCTTGTACATATGTATTCTGATTACCGTAATACAATGTTCATCTCTTTATTTTCGTAGCTACAGGGTGAGTCCAAAAAAAGGTGTACTCAACTTTCGGAATTTGTATCTGAAAATCCGTGCAAAAATTGCATAGATTTTTTTATTGAGACATACGGGTTATCTCAATAGCTTTCTATTTTTTTTTAGTTGGTTGAAATTGGTTGTGGTAAACATAGTTTATGCTCATTTGCGTAAAAATCAACATTTTATAAACCGAACAAGATTTGCGATATTTTCTTTTATAAGATCTATTGAATTCCACTATTGAAAACGGTCCACATTCTAGTCCGAGATGAGTCCGACTATCACAAAAGCCAAATTTGTTGTTGTTGTTGCTAAATTCGTGTAATAATGACATTGTTATGTCATTATTTCGCATTTAATGTTTGAAAAAATAACTGAGAATGTTTCAATTGTCTTTATTAGTTAACTATAATTGTGTACCATACATAAATCCACTTGTTCATTAATATCAAGCATTATTGAGTAAAATATTCAATATTGTGTTCGGTTTCAAAATGCAGTAACCTTACCAAAATAGTCATGAAATGTCATTATTCTTTATGTTGATGATAGTGTATAAATGCATCTATTGCCACATACATTCGTTGCCTTCATATTCTGATAATAAATATTTTTAATAATTATTTTACTTTGATTACACTTTTTGACTCCCCCTCTATTTCGTAAACGAAGCAGCATTATGTGCAGCACCATTCTTGATGGACACCAGCGCTCGAAAAGTTTTGGAAGAGCAAAAACCAAACCAAAACAACATCCCTCTGCATAGCAACAAAAAGGTTTGATCTGCAGCGAACTCTTTCAACCATTTAGACGTATCATCAAAAATGAATGACCAAAACAGTTGCACAACACATTTTGAAATGAAGGGACAGTGAGGGCAGACTTGTTTGGAGTTGAAAAACCACGAATTCTCTCATTGACACTGGAGTGACAGGCGACTTTTGGCGAGGCTCAAGCTCCACCCCATTTTGTCCCCCAAACAATCGAAAATGTTGACTTTTGGGTCTGAAATACCTAATTTAAAACAAATTAAGCTCATTTCAGGCACCGCATTTCCCCCTTAAGTTTTTTCTTGTCCCGGGATTTGATATAACGCTGCAAAATATCATAACATATTTTGATACATTGACAAATTGTAACATGCCTACTAAAATCAGATTCGGTTTTACTTCAATAAGGCCTATATTAACTTTAAGCGAAAAATTGACATAGAAACATTCAATGTCGGTAGTATCAGGATGTTTTCCTGATGAGTCTATTTAAGGGGGCTGTCAAGTGTCATTTCGTATTTTCCAGGAATTTCACTTTTCTTCATTTTTCAAAACTTCAGAGTGTTATCTATCAGTACATGCAAAGAAATTTTCAATTTTGAAATTCCAAAAGCCTATTTAGGGAAGGATTTAAATCCCTTATTGTGATCATTGACAAAGTAGAATGGAAAAGTCTGCCCGCAGGGGGGATCAGCGAAACTCCCATGCGCCGCGTATCCCGTGTTTTGTTTTTCACGCAAATTGGCACGCGCCAGTTCGCTTAAAATACGCGACGCTGTTATTTCGAAAGCCGTCAGTGCGTGCTGCGTTACCCGCTATGTTTTTGCCGCGTTTGAGGGCTTGTTCATACGCATTGTTTACGCATCGGAGGCCCGACTTATCAAACCGTCATTTTTGCCGGGGTGTGGCTGAGCCTGAAAGCAAGTAGGCCTATTAGTAAAACAAGGCTTTAGCACAAGCGTTAGTGTCAAGGAGTTTGGAAAGAGAGAAGGAAAAAAGATAAAAAATAAAGGACAGAGAAAGATTTTGAATCCATGATCGGAGTGAAACATTGTAAGGAGATCAAAAAGACTTACACCGGGTTTTATCCGAAGACGTTAATGTTTTGTTTTTGTTTGGCCTTTCGATGTTGTACAAGTCCGTTCCACCCGCCCGTCCATCCAATAGGCCTACCTGTTTATCTATTTATTGTCATTACTGAATATGGTAGGCCTATTACTTCGTATCGTTGTTAAGTTAGCTAGTTCTCAGTTAGTTCAACTCGGTGTACTAATTTGTCATTCAGTTATATCAAACATAATATCAATTATAAGTGCCGTTTTACCTAGGCCTACATGGGCATGATCGGAGAAGCATCCTCGGGCCGATGAGCCGATGCTATCAAATGGTTCACATGGTTATCTCATAATAGTCTAACTTTGTATAGTACATGTATTTGCACACGCGGCAATCAAACACACGACATGTGGAGTTGGGGGGTGTATAGGGCCATGGAGAGCAGGGATGGACAGCCTCTCCCCCGCCTCTCCTGGCCAGGGGCGGACTGGGACCTGAAAGCGGCCGTGGCAAAATGCTTAAAGCGGCCCATGCGCGTACCGCGGCATGTGAGCCAGGGGGCAAAAGTATGTCGTCCCGGTAGTAAATTTTCGTAAAAGGTTGCCCCAAATTTTTTCCCAGTCAGTCACCTCGTGAATTTCACGTAAGTGGGGGGGGGGGGGGGGGGGGGGGGGGGGGAGGGTCAAAAAATTCGCACGGTCACAAAATTTCGCACAGTCAAAAATTTCGCACGCTCACAAAATTTCGCACACACACAAATTTCGCACGGTCACAAAATTTCGCACACACACAAATTTCGCGCGGTCACAAAATTTCTTACGGTCACACAATTTCGCGTAACCAGCCCTCAGAGGCCCAACCGGCCATGAGAGGCCCAGAACCAAGCGGCCCATGTGGCAATCGCCAAAACGCCACAGTGGCCAGTCCGCCCTTGCTCCTGGCATGTATTTTAATATACTATCCATTATAAGCTCATTTATTCAGTTGCGTTCGGGTCTAAGGCCCCGCTGTTAGGCCTACGGTTTGGTTGGTGACATGCCATATAAGACAAAATAAGTTCCAAGATAACCAGAAGTAGGCCTATACGGCCAAACAAGTCATGTTTCTATAAAATCCTCCTAAAATGTCATAGTTAAATTGAATAATATAAAATTCTGGAACATTCCAAATGAAATTCGGACTGAACAAAGAACAGAGATCTTCCCATTTCGATCGCTAAATGCCCATCATTCATATTTTGAATCAATGAAACGTCCGAATGTTCTAGACTGAAAGCAAAGGTGGAAGGGATGGGATTATGGTGGGAGAGGATGCTCTATATTTCTGCCCCTCGGACCCACCCCAATAAAAAAATAGGGTAACATCGGTTTGGTTTATCACGAAGTTATGAGATGTAAACAATAGGCCTGATTAATTAAATGTGTGGTTGCACCTTTGATATCCTTGTACTTTTGTGTCCTCTCAATAAAAAAAAAATCAATCTAGGTATAGGTGACAAGGCAATTCATAGGGATAGCCAATAAATAATAAAACCATGCAGTAATGGAAATACCGAATACTGTATGTATAGGCCTAGCACTAGAGCTAATTGTTAAATAATGACCGTGTTTTCAACGTTATCATTGTTATCTTCAGTAGATAGCAAACTACTTTTATAAGAGATCCAACCGAAATGCTTAATAGAGCTATTGTTATAACACTGAACAATCACTATTTAATAATTATCTTTGGTAGATAGCAATTCAAATCAATTTTAAAAGGATCCAAGTCCATTCTAATGGAAAATACTCATCATTTAACTACTGTGAAATGTGCTCCATTACCCGCCAGTGGCGTATCTGATGAGATCGCTTGTCAGAGGGGGAAATGGTATCTTCCCGGTAGGCTTTAACTTTACAGGCTGAGGATTGCCGCCGCCGCCGAGTCCGACATTTGAAAACGGGGAGGGTGGGGGTGTTCTCAAAATCCACCCCATCCGATTCAAATTGGGGCCCTTGCTCCCCCAACCCACTGTATTACAGAAAATAAAACCTTTTAGCCCGGTAGTTTGAGCTGTTCTACCCGGTCAAATCCGTCGAGGGGGGACACTCTGCTGATACGCTACTGTTACTCGTTCGCTTGACAGTTTACCCATAGACAATTCATATAGTCATTTTACAAACCGTTAAATTTATTTTCCTGCTTCATTAAACATTAGACCTATCGGACATATATTTCAGTTTCTTTTTCGGTGGCGCTGGCATAACGAGGATCAAGTTCAGGTGGCATGTTGTGGCCTTTTACTATTTATGGTGAAATTACAATTCGTGACGTGACTCATATTAATCATGTTAATCATAAGCTTACCCGATTCCGTCTCTTTAAATATCTGAGGTAGAAGAAGAGAAAACATGTAGGCCTAGAGCCTACCAAACGACAGGTCTTAAATTAAATCTTCATCCCATTTCTTGCTTTCTCTCTGTTTCCAATTTTTCTCTCTCCTTTACTAAGTCCTTTATCTAGGATAGGTGTTGATTTTTACACCCAGACTACTCACTAATCCCGCCACGGTGCATTTTTAAATGATCACATTGATAAAGACTCGACTACACTGGCCTATAATGATAAACTCTGATGATTAGCCGCAGAGTGTTGCGCACAGAAATTAATACACGAGCGTCTAAATCTTTGTCAACCGGTTCAACGCGCACGCGTCACCATTTATTTTGCCAACTCAAAACATTCCGCGCGCGTCTGCGCTCATTGTCGATTAACGCACGCGCTTGAATGCGTTACGCTTCCCGGAAATTGTGAACGCACTTCAGATTTCACACCACTAAATAACGTCTGGCCCTACCCCCTTTGAGGCAAAAGTCCAAAACCGGGCCGTTTCTATGCCGAAACGGGAGACCTATTGTAAATTACAGTTTAAAATTAGGGTATTTACTACAAGTTATGGCGAAATTAATATAGTGTGAATTTTGACAGACACATCAGCGTTCTTCAGGTCCAAAAAAATTGGTGCAATGATGATTTTTTAATATTTTAACAGAGACATTTGTGTTCAGGTCATTTCCGGTATCTGACGCAATAATCTTAATCAACAATTGCGTGTGACCAGGAAAACTCAACTCGTACTTTTTGAAAAGGCTCTAGCTCAAAATTATGCCGGTTACCCCCCATATATGAGTTGTTGAGTTAGTAGTCATGGCTTTCATCTTCAAGTTGAAACCAAATTTCAAGTTACCAGTTTCTTATAACGTCGAGAAATATCCATTTTAAAAGTGTGCATTTCACGTGTAACCCTATGGGAGATGTATTTAGTGGTGTGCAACCTTCGAATGCGCATAAAATGGTATGGCTTCTTTTTCAAACTCGACATCATGAAAAAGGTGTTTTTAACACACATTTGAGGTTATTTTGATACCAAGAAAAGAACGGTTTGTAATGAAACTTTGCACGAAGTTGGGGATTTATATGTTTCCCACAATATCTAAAGAACAGGATTTGAAATACGTGTATTTCCCCGTAAACCATGATCAAACGGCGGTATTGTCACTTTTCACATTCATCGGTTGATTTCTTTATGTTCATTTTTGAGTAAAAATACGATTTACAGACACGATAACTCAATACAAACTGCATCTGATGGACAGCAAGTAAGTTTAACGCAACAACCATGATCTTCCCCAGGTTCCATTTTTTTTGTTTTTTGTTTTAGGCCTATTTCCCGATTTTTCGGATCATTTTGTGGAAATTCACGTTTGTTGTATTTAAAAATCCCATTTTGTTGCCTTATTTGGTCAATAAATAAAAAAATATCTCAGATATCAAAAAACAAAAAAATGGAACCCGGGTAATTTTCTTAAGATTACAAAAATCGTAAAAGGACAGATTTTCAGAAAATATTTTTTTGGTTACCTTGTCCGAATTGAAGACTGGTCAAAATTCTCGTTTTTTATGATTTTCTCCAAAATGCTTCTTTTTAGAGCAATTTTATGTTCATGGTTAGATTTATTGAACCCTTTCCTTCAAAAAAATGTATACTTGTATATGGAATATATGAATAATTACGTAGTTACGGCAGTTTTACGGAAGCTATTTCTGACACTTGACAGCCCCCTTAAGGTATGTTACACCTAATAAAGAGACTGTATACATAACTTAAGGCTCCGACTATGGGGGCTGTGGACTCTCAGGTACAGCCTCCGTAAAACTGCCGTAACTTCCTTCAATATTCATTTAATTTTTATAAACTTATACAGTTTTTTGCAGAAAAGGGTTCAATGAATCCAACCATGAAAATGAAATTGACCATTTTGGAAACAATTATAAAAAACACGTTTTTGACCTATTTTAGGTTTGGAAAAGATAACTCAAAATATATTTTGTTAAATTTTGTCATACTAGTTTTATGATAATCCTGATAACATTCCCCAGGAGCGGGTTTTTGTTTTTTTGAATATCTTTTTATTTTTTGAGTTACAGACCAAAAAGTGCCAAAATTTAAAAAAATTGCAAAAAACTGTATACGTTTATAAAGATTAAATGAATATTGAAGAAGTTACGGCAGTTTTACGGAGGCTGTACCTGAGAGTCCACACCCTCCTTAACTGTTTTTGAGCATCAGATATTGACTGATTGATATTAGAGTTACACTTCTGAATAGTTTGGTTCATAATTATGTAAACATAATTTAGTGCCAAACTTCTTTGCCTCGTATCTTGATTAATACAATGTTCAACACTTTATGTTCGTAGCTATGTCGTAAACGAAGGCAGTATTATGAGCAGCACCATTCTTAATGAACACCAGCGCTCGAAAAGTTTTGGTAGAGCAAAAACCAAACTCAAAACAACGTCCCTCTGCATAGCAACCAAAAGGTTTGATCTGCAGTGAACTCTTTCAACGATTTAGACGTTCGCAATCATCACTAAAATGAATGACCAAAAACAGTTGCGCAACACATGAAGGGACATAAAGGGCAGACTTGTTTGGAGTTGAATGACAGGCGACTTTTGGCGAGGCTCAAACTCCACCCCAAATGTCTCCCCCCCCCCCCCAAAAAAACAAAAAACAAACAAAAAACCAATCGAAAATGTTGACTTTTAATGTCACAATTACTTAAAATTAGCTTAAAATTGGTCTGAAATACAATAATTTAGAACAAATTAAGCTCATTTCTGGCACCGCGTTTTGCCCCCTTAAGTTTTTTCTTGTCACCGAGATGTTTTTCGGCTATATAACAATGCAAAATATCATAACATTTTTTGATACATTGACAAATTGTAAAGACCAACGAAGTTGTACTTTTTATTATAGCGATAAATTGATAGGGAGATTTATGGAACCAAATGAAACCGGAATCAGTAACCCAATGACAAGCTTTCCTATTGATCTTGTTTTTATAAATGAAGAGGTATTTTGCAAAAGGGCTATGGTGCATTTTTTCAAAAAATGAGTTTGATATAGAAATGTATAGGGAAAAATCATGTTTCAAGGGAACAAAGTCATTTTTTTCAAAAAGACCTACATCTCATTGTAAACAGCCATTGAAATTGTTGTTTTGTTGCAAAAGGGCCTGTATCCAGAATTATATCGGGATACAGGCCCTTTTGCAACAAAACAACAACTTCAATGGCTGTTTACAATGAGATGTAGGTATTTTTGAAAAAAATGACTTTATTTCCTTGAAACATATGATTGTGACCTATACATTTCAATATCAAACTTATTTATTTTCAATGATTAAAATAAATGATTTTTTGTGTGTGGTATTTTTTCTTTATGTACAAACAGATGGAGTTTTGTTGCAAAAGGGCCTACATCCAAATTTTCAAAAAATGTCAACATGATTTTAAAAAAAATTAAAACTAGCACATTTAAAATTTATATCAATTTCAATTAGTATGTAGTGTACCTCTTTCATAATCCATTCAGTTTTTCAATTGCTCAACTTGAATATTTAGAAACAGTTTTTTGACTTTTTCTCAATAAGAGCCAAAGTGGATGTAGGCCCTTTTGCAAAATACCTCTTCAAATACAGGGT
Organism: Ophiura sarsii; assembly: GCA_035610835.1. Lineage (NCBI taxonomy): Eukaryota > Metazoa > Echinodermata > Ophiuroidea > Amphilepidida > Ophiuridae > Ophiura > Ophiura sarsii. Next base: position 85,550,071 of record CM069441.1, on the reverse strand, counting down.
GTATGTATCAGAATGAACTGTATCGAGGCAATATGATTTATTACGATATGAATTCGATCGATCTTGTTCAAACCGTTTTCACATAAAATTATATCTTGCGCAAACGCCTAGCTTTCATAAGAATTTTAGGTCTTGAAAATCGGACATTTCTTATGGAAAATACAGATTTTCTGGTAAAGATGGTAGATTTCAGTTTTGGTCGAAATGATCGATTTAAAAAATGTGTGAAATTACTAACACGCTTTCAAATAGTAAATTATATCTGACGTATAATAGGTTAATTATTATAACTATAATTATAATTATAATTATTGCGCCCTTTTCTTAATGACACTAACATGTTGATACCAATCGACTGTTGTGTGGTCTGCTTGAGTGGTTTCAACGTTCCTTTCTTTGGCGGGAGTTTTGAATATTGCTTAGGTGGCGTGGGCTACATTGTTTGAAATGTTAGGGGTAGTGGTAGAGAGGATTGATTCAAAATGGATCCTCCGTTTTTCGATTAAGTCTTGCCACACGAGAACCAAAAGAGATATATCAATGAAATTAACGTATAATGTAGGAAACATGTTCACCTTTATATTGCAGGTGTTTATATTTAAAACAATAATCAATTTGTATTTTTTATGTATTTTAGAAACTCAGTACATTCATTCTGATACACCCTGTACCCCTATGTCACCTCAGTTGGCAGATGTTGCCAGCATGTACACTGTACACTGCATCAATGACTAGATTATGCACTGATGTCATCTCGTAACTGGAGGTGACACTAGCTCTGCTGCAGAGCCAATATCCCCTCCAGCCATACACTACATGTAGCCTCAGCCAATCACGTACATTGATTATTATAATCAATGTACGTGATTGGCTGAGGCTACATGTAATAGGTAAATGCGTATGTGTTGTTCAGAGAGAAATTAGACAAATTAATGCATACACACTGATGTTGATGTGTGAACAATGGCACAACCCGCAGGGGGGGGGGGTGCTATTGTGAGCATATCAACATTTGCTTAAGTGCATTGATTTTTCTAGTTTTTTGAGAATGGATTGCTATATTATGTCGTTGCCATGTTTTAGTCTGTATTTCAATTATCTCCTATTTGGAATTCTTGTAGCATTGTTTGGCATCTGTACAGTGGCAATTATCCAGAGGCAACAATTGTACATTTTAAACAACGCCTTTATATTAAACATGAGTATTTATGTCTAGTGTTCGGGAGGGCCGGGGTTCGAGTTCCTGTTGGTGAACGTCCTTGATTATATTTCGAGTTGGGACATTCGCCGGTGTTTGTTTATTATATGCTGTTATATTGTCTATATTGTTAGGTTGGTTGGTAAACTGCATTATATTATGTCTGTCTCACATACCCCGCGCCCACAAATATGTGGAGTCACTTTTGCCGCATAACCCTACGCGATGAGCCCAATTTTTTTTATTTTAATTTAGTTATCCTAGGCAGAAACAAATTAGAATAGTGGGCCAAAAACACAATAAATTTTTTTTAAATCCGCATTTAGCATAGCTATTTTTGGTTAAAAAAAAGAAAAAAGCATCTCGCATAGCTGTTTTCCCAAATGTATGCAAGACAGACCTTTTTTTGCCTTATATGTGCCATTTGTCCATGCCTCAAACAACATGCATCCAAATTTGTTACGTTTAAATGATTTATTAAGGGTGGCCAAAATATTTTTGCGAGCTCTACTGCTCTGATTTTGGTCCAGGTAAGCATCTCCTTCGAAGTATCTTGGTCAAATTAGATTTTGATGTAAAATGTTACTAGTCATGTAAACTTGTATTGTCACATAAAGAGGTTTTAATTTGAAAAACACTTTTGAAATGGGAGGTTTTGATAACAGTGGTGAAACAAATGCCAATTATTATGATGTTTTGCATGCCCACCAAACGATATTAACAAAACTAATACCTAATACACAATCAAACACCTTGTACAGTAAATAACACTCTGCTCTCCATCGTTGTAAGACACGTGATAAGACCACTATAAGTAGCAGTGATTTATTTGTTTACAGCAATATATAATAGTAATTAATAACTGCCGGATAGCAAAGCCACTGGTTATAAACAACAACAATAACAACAACAAATGTGTTACCAAAATACAAATATGACATTATCTGACTGATGAGGGGGGTATGGTATTTTTACACTTGTAATAAAACTATCATCATAATACATGGTATAAAGCACCTACTTTTAGTTCATCTATTAAAGTACACATTCAAGTATGCACCACAGTGAGTATTCAAGTATGCATTAAAGTCTTGCATTGAGAACCGGCAGGCCTTTTAACTCACTTTTTACTGAGAGAATTTTCCATTTTTAAGATACTAACCACGCCTTCGTAAAGTTGTGTTATAAGGAGCATGTGCTAAAGGCTGTTGAGTTTGGTCGATATCTTATATGGTAAGCTATCTCATTTCATTGTTTTGGTTCGAAAACTAAATGTGTCCAAAAAGTAAGTTAAAATGCCTTCTTGTTGTCATCCCTCAAAGTGTGCATAAAAGCCTGTAGCCAAGTTTTCAAGCAAATATACACTTATAAATGAAAGTATTCACTGTGCCGACCAAAAGTACATGTGCTTAATTTTATCAAATTTCTAAAAATCCGATTCAAATATTTCTTTAAATCAGTACCACATATGCAACAATATTGTTCTTAAAATCAGAATGTTTTTCTTTGTCAATTATGTCAGTAAAAAAACCCTAATTTTTAAATCTATGTTTAGCTTGGACCTTTAAATTGTGCTGTTGAATTTGATACAATAATCTTCATCCCATTTTAGGCCACAAAAAAAAGAGTTGACTTGCCCTTTCCGACCGACCCGAATTTTCGGAAATCTAAGGTCGCTATTTTTTTATTTATTTTTTTCAAAAAAAAATTAAAATTAAAATTAAAAAAAAAAAAAAATTGAAAGAAGCACATAACAATAAAGAAAGATGAAAACGTGTTTTTGAGTAGTATCTGCTTGTTTAAAATAAAAAAATAAAAAAATAAAAAAATAAAAATAATAATAATTTTTAAAAAATCGTTAAAACGTGTTTTTGTGCAGTAAATTTTCAAAAAATTTCAAAAAAAGAAAGAAAAATCCGACCGTCCGACCCTGACTTTGACCCTGTCAACTTCTTCTTTTTTTTGGCCTTACTCTGCTTCAAATCACACTGTCATGCACAATTTGCGCCCAAATCAACTTGCACACTTGTGGGTGCAAATCCTGTCCAAGGTTAGGGGAAAAAACCATCCACTTTTAAAAAAAATAAAAAATTGAAACATTCATAATTATTAAGTATTATAATCTAATACTGGGAATGCCTAAGTCAATGTCTAAGTTAGGGACAGATGTGGAGGGATAATATAGTGCTCTTTTAACTGTTAACACAAATATTTCCAGCATTTACAATATAAATATAATATAATTTATCTATCATTCATTAGGTATAAAGAATTACTTAAAAGCTGTATATACACACACAATATAAAACCAATATAATCTTAAATGATTTAGAATGCCACAAACTGTACTCGCATTTGGTCATTTTCAGTTGCTTCATGAGGGGACAGATAGGTCTCTAAATTCTAATCTCTAAAATCACACCACAGAGAAATGATTTTCCATTGAGCATTGTCTGTGATGTTTTACTCAGACTTGACTTTCCTTCCGACAAAACTGAAAAAAGAAATGTATTAGCTTCCCGTAAGCACAAGTATAAACTAAATCAACATTTTAGCACTCACATAACTTTCTAATAAAATATTTTCACAAGTTTTATTTTTTTATTTAAAAAAAACAAAACAATAAACTACATTAAAGCCCCCAAACAATATATCAAACTTTATATTGATTTAACCTACAGAAGCTAAAGTAAACTGTTATATATTTATTTTGGGCCCACATTTTTGATCACCCTACACAATTTCTTGACTGTCTAAATTTTATTGGATTTTTTATTTCTGGCTTCTATGCTCCAGTTTTCTTCTATGCAACAATGTCAGTGATCAGCAGGGCACAGGTGCCAGCACAACCACAATTACAATACTGTAATTTACAAATAAATACAGTGATGTCACTGCCCTTGGTCACTGCACAGTGTTACAGAGGAAGATAAACTTGGTCACTGCACAGTAGCAGAGGAAGATAAATGGATCACAGAATGATCTTGATAATCTCATCACACATTCCAGTCTTTTCATGACTGTTTGCCTTTTGATATCACAATAATAGTTCTTGAATTGAGTTTCTAGTGCAGGTTTTCAAAATCAAGACAACAAAACATAATTGTTAGTTGTTTTTAAGTTGGGGGACGGTATGGGGTTAGACCAGGGATACTGTTAATCTTGGGATAGGAAACTTCTATACTGTGCTTATGTAAATTACAGGTCGCGTTTTCTGATTTGATTATGTCAATGAGCTCATCCGAGAACTATCTTGAGCTGAAATCTTGATGGCGCTGTAGTGCCGTTTGTCGTCTGCTTAGGTATGGACTTTACACAGAATTGTTGGGAAAATCCTCAAACTATTTTGCAGTTTTGATAATTATGATCAACCTCACGTGCTGCAATATGAATAATTCACGTTTAATTGTTTGTTTTATACATTTTTAACAATCTTTTCACTTTACTTAAAATATACACCATACCGTTGTTGTTTGTGTCTAACAGACTTGATGCAAGTCTAATACCTAAGCAGACGACAAACAGCGCTACAGTGCCATCAAGATATCAGCCCGAAAAGTTCCCGGATGATGTGGCTTCCGATCGACAGGTTATGATTCACACAGGGATGCCCTCATTCCTTGAAAAAAAATTGGAAGCAGATTTACATTTCTGATCATAAATCATGAATATATTCCAAATTACAGAGCGATACGATTCCTAATTACCTCAAAATCATGATTTTAGAGTGAATTTAAGAGTAAAATTTGAAAAATAGATAGTCCCGGTACAGGGACAATCTATTCTTCAACCTCTTAAAACCATGATTTTGAAGTAATTAGGAATTGTATCGATCTGTAACTTAGAAGATCTTTATGATCAAAAATGTAAATCTGCAAGAAAATCTGCTTTCATAGTAGAAATCAATGATAGAGGGCGCTACTTGGAAAAGATCACATAATATGCCTTTAAGGTTGTTCTGTTGACTTTAAGGTAATGCACACAGTTCAACCTGGTCTAAAGTAAGACCGGGCTTAAATGGATGTTAGTCTTACGAATAGAACCATTTTATTAAATTATTCTTGACCTGAATTTAAAACGAAGCTGAAAAGGTACTGTGAAAGTGGAAATGTTTGCGCTACATTTATTTTCGCGCTTTTCGCGCCAAAATCAGCAAGTGCAAAAACGCGCGAATTTATTCATTTTGTATGTAGGTCTATGTAGGCACAGGAAGAAACCGCATACATAACCAAAAACGTGATATACCGCGATTTCACTATGCACGTCAAAATCTCCAGAAAAGCCCCTGAAAACTGTTGATAGCGTGATCACACCGCAAACTTCAAACCAATTTTCTGTACCTGCCATTGTAAAAATTACAAGCACAGAAATGTCATCTTTTACAGTAACCCGCTTCGAAATCATAACTTGCATGCTGAATACAACCTTTGTCCATATTATGATTTTTAACAGTACTTGACTTGAGGTGTGTGAATACACAAAAAAGTTCCCCGAGAATGCAATTCTCCATTTCAACCCTGTTTTTAATTTAGACCTCACAATCCTCACCTATCTTGTTTTGTGCATAAGGGTTCTTCTGACAACCCTCAGTCATCTATCACAAGGCTTGTCACCCCATATTTTACAAATATTTATATTTCGCTCCCAAACTAAATGCTAAATAATCAGCTGCAAGTCCATGAAAGAACCGCTTTTAATTTAAATCATCCCCAAATCATATCAGCTGCAGATTTTGTTAATAGTTTTTTCGAAAAAGATAAAACAAATATGTAATTTTACGTTATCACTAACTAGTCTAATGTATTCCTACTATACCTACCAAAGCTCATAACACTCAATCATTCCATGTTTACCAGCATAAAATGGAACTTCTTTTATCAGGATTACATAAAGATACCAAATTAAGCCTATTTTATAATAAAACTCCCCAATGGTTTTGGGTCTTCAATTCAGTTTTGGTAAACCCTTTTTTAAATTGGTGAACTACGAAATCCAATTATGGTAAAGATGGCATCAACTTTCATTGTTGAATAATTTTACCCTTATTACCCAAAGCCTCACGGCACAATCCCTATTCATGTGATACCCATAGCATAACTGACTAGTGCATCGATTACATAATTATATGATTACATTTCAATAACAATAAATGGTATATATATATACGCAGCGACGGAAATACTCACATGACTTTCCACCCGGGGTTGACTAGGAACTACACACTTTGTGAACTTAGAATATTTCTAACTATAAACGGTTACCGTCTATGTTCTATTAATAGAGCTGCGACACACATGATTGTCAACCCCGGGTGGAAAGTCATGTGGGTATTTCCACTACTGCATATATATCTATATATAAAAAAATACACATTGTACACACAATATTATACCGGGTGGTTCAAAAAAAAGTTGACCTAAGTTCAAAATAATTTTTCAACCACATTAATAGTTTCAGAGAATTTGTGTTTACTTGGTCTTGATTAGCAGTAAGTTTTGAAATTATCCTGAATAAATGGGGCGTTTAGCTTGTTTGGTTCTTCAGATATGGTTCATTACAGAAAGCATGCACAAAACTGACTTGTCCACGGGAGCGTCATTTAGTTTTTGTCTTCAACAAAACAGCATGCTCTAGATTTAGAATTGAAAAGCCCACCCAGACAAAGTATCCCAATCTCTATGCTTATGTGCCATTCACATTCAACAAAGAAACGTAGGTACGTATGCAGGTATGTCATGCACCGGACAGATGTTTCAGATGTCTCCTTTTTTTCTTTTTCTGCTTTTTTCACAATTTGTGACCAATCGTGTGTAAGTCCACTTTGTGCATTCTATCTCTACTAAAGGATGCTCCCGTGGGGAAGGCAGTTTTGTGCATGCTTTCTATAATGAACCATATCTGAAGAACCAACCAAGCTAAATTTACCATTTGTTCAGGATAATTTCAAAACTTACTGCTGATCAAGACTAAGTAAACACAAATTCTCTGAAACTATAAAATGTAGTTGAAAAGTTACCTTGAACTTGGGTCAACTTTTTTTTGAACCACCCGGTATTAAACATACTTGGGATGAGGTATACCATGAGTATTTTTATGGTTGTATACTTGTATATTGCATCCCAACTGAAGTATGATGTCAGTGCATCATCCATGTGCTACATCCGGGATTCATCTTTGACTCTGCTCTATAGTTTGATCAGTTCCAAATTGACGAAGCCGCCTTACAGTAGCGAATGAATACAGAAGGACGCAGAGGCAATTGAACACACACACTGTGCATCATATGCAAGACACATGCATGTGACGAAAAATGGTGTGCGTGTGGCCATAATAGTGCGTACAAATTGGATTATATTTTCTTGCGGAAAGATAAAAACCGAAAATCTCGCCAATTTGGAACCGATCAAACTATAGATCATTTACCCCACCTTATATTAATCTATTAAGTTGGTGCACGTAAAGATAAAATAATTTAAAGTGTAAAGTTTAATGCCTAGTATGTAGCACAGGAGTCGACAAATACCTTTACCACGAATGGGAAACAAATATGTGATTCAAAATAGGTAAAGTTCTCTAAGAGGAACAGTTGATTTAAAATACATAAATGTAGGTAGGTTTATACACTGTTAAGTATGATTTTGAATGCAGAAAATCATGTAAATCTCAAAATTTTCCCACTCAATTTCCATTAAAAGTTCATTTTTAATTTGCAAAAACGTAGGTAAATCTTTTGCAATTTGCAGAAATTCAATGCCCCCTTAACAACATGCTTCATAGTGGCATATACGTAGTGTGAAATTAAAAACCCCAAAACATTTATGACAATTATGATTGATACGGAATGGGAGCATACTTTATTATAATACTGTGTTAAGCAATGCCTGATAGAGCATGGGTCAATTTATAAGGCAATATATACATAGTGTAATAAGCAGATGCTTTGAGCATATTCCACAGCTCAATAAAACTGACAAAATATCAATATAATAACATAATATAATCATCAAAGCTTTATATGGTACATAAAATTGCGCAGATATGATGCATACATCAACACATAAATTGATAATAATGTTTCCGACTTGACAAACTTCAAGTAGGTTAGGTTGGCATTGAAGTTTTTTCAAATACATTCTGAAAAAAAATTATGCTAAAAATGTGCGTAGCTTAATTGCACCCATTAAAGGTCTCATTACAATAATACTGCATTTATTCTAATTAACACTCCAGGGGCTACGATTTTCCAAAAGTGGGCGGGGTAGTTGAGGGTATTTTAAAGTTAAAAATACACATTTTTGGTAAATAATTGCTAGGTAGGTCTATCATATTATAACACATGGTCATTTACTACAAAAATGCTAGGGCTTTCATTAAAGGGCTGTAAAAATACAGCTTTTTCATTCTTCACCATCAACTTGTTTCAAACATTGGTAAAAGGTAAAAATGCAATCATGTTATCTGTTTATATTAAAGTTTTTGTTAGTATTCAAAGAGATGTGTACAATGCCCATTAATTGATGGTACAATAATTACTCTCATTGTTATGAAAGATACACAGAACAAAATCTGTATTATTGTCAAAAGTGAAATTTATCTGACGAACTCATAAAAAGTTTCAAAATTTCACAAAATGTCAACATTATTGAATTTCATCACCATATTTGGAATGACCATGATAAATGCTTTACAATAAGTACAAACATGCCTAATATTGGTTCAGTAATCCTTGAGATAGTTGGCAAAGGTTTCTGACAAATCTGTTTGGCATGGTAAAACTAATAGCCGCCATGTGGGTGGGAAGTGTTAAAATCGTTATCACACACATAGTCAACGAATAATACAATCGATAAGAAAGGTGATCTAGAATCAGTGCCATCTATTGAAGAAATATGTGATGCGATCTGTGAAAACCCGCCACATGGTGGCATTTTTCATATTTGAAATATTTATATCAAAAGAAAGCTATAACTGTTCTGATTACAAAACTGTTTCGATCATTTTTCTACGATCAATACAAAAAAAGTTATGAGTGAATGATGATTGTGATGTCATCAAAAGCTACAAAACAAGAAATCATTAAAACAGACCAAAAAGATACATAATTCAATATAATAACATTATAAGGGTAATAATAAAAGTGACTAAAGTAAGTTTTTGAAGGTGAAATTAAATGAAAGATGATGACACAAAGTATTGGAAACTAATTTTCTATTAAAAAATCTAAAAATAAAAAAAGGGTTTTTAATTTTTAAATTTTTTATTTTACCCATAATCCCTAGTTCACATTTTGCGACATCCGGCGGGTTTTCACAGATCGCATCACATACCAATTATGTTCTTTTTATTCATTCTATCCCCTTCTTCCCTTAGTATACTGTGCATAGGATTTAACCATTGCCCAATTTTTGTCCAATTGTGATGGAACATGTCACAAATTTGTTTAGACTATTTCTTCACAAACTCAGCTAAGTTTTAAAATTTTAATCATGCACTTTGGTTGAACTTTCACTTGCAAGTGTGAGGCTGAGGGGGTGTTTTGAGGTTTTTAAACACTCTCCCCTAGATCAGATTTGTCATGAAGTTCATTGCATAAACTGATAAATGTCTGCATGACAATGATCTGGTTATAAGAGAATGTCCATCAATTAAATAAAAAAGCACACACAAATCACCATAATACTGTTGCCTATTTATGCATAATTTAGCGTCAGACCTTTTGGATGGGAGCAAAGTGCATAGGAGGGCACTCTTGAAATGATAACAACAATTTTGAAAATCAAAATCAAACCAATACTTAAGGGGTTTGGTTCAAACTATAGCTTGTTAATTACAAGTTGGAATGTGATCCCTATATTTGCTGCTTATATTGTAAACAACCGTACTCTGAATTTTTCCAATCATCACTATTTATACAACGCCCCCGTGAGGTAGGGCGTCAAATGTGAAGAATAAACAAATACACTGATCAGCTTCCTAGAATTAAACATGATCTAATTCATGCACCATCACACCACACTGGTTGTTTCACACGACTGTGTACATTGCATAACGGTGCAGCAGCGTGATGATCGAATGACAAACTGCAGTTTGGATACGACCAAATAGTGTGGGTTTCTCTTGTTGTTGGGCACAAAATGCAAATGTGTAGTATTCATGTAATTCAAAGAAGAGCCGCACACTTTTTTTACCTTGTTTTTTCCCCAGTCCCTTGATTTGTCTGCAATATTTACACTAGCAGGGCAGAGAAAAAAATATTTTCTTTCTGGGAACTTATTTGATTTGTGATAAATATCCTGCGAGATTACAGTTACAGCAAGTTGCCTTTTCGGAGCTGATTTAACCGAGTGAAATGTTTCCATGTTGGGTCCATAGGGAAAGTCTTTTTTTTTTGGTTCCAATTATTCTCACAACAAATTTTGGTCATGGGGTGGTTTTTTTTCTGCAACCCACAATTTCTTTCTTGGAACGGCATTCCCGTGTTCCTGTGGATTAGGTAGCCCTGATTTACAGATGGCGGCCTTAACACTTTCCACGCGGCAGGCGTCTGCAGACGACATTACAAAATGTCACAAAATGTTTAAAAAAATGTCAACATTATTGAATTTAAATACCATCTTTGGAATCACCATGTCAAATGCATTAACATAAGTACAAACATGCCTAGTATTATAGGTTCAGTAATTCTTGAGATAAACTTTGAAAGTCGGGAAGGTTTCTAAAAAAATATCTGTTTTGTATATGGTAAAAGTAATAGCCGCGTGGAAAGTGTTAGTATAGAGGGGTGTGAGAAAACATAATCCTTACATGTAGGGGAGAAATGCCAAGGTGTGTAAATTCTTCAGTATCAAATAGGCAATCCAAAATACATAGTGAACTCAATACACCTGTCCAGGGATCACATTCCTCCTTAAGGTGACACTAAACATATAGAATACCACATACAGAGCAAACATACAGCAAATATTAATGGCAGGATTTTACAATAAACATATGCTGTTATTTCGTTTTTTCTTGTAAAAGGCACAACATTACATTTGGATATATATATATATGACAAATACAACATATATCTTCATGTTGAATACATGGTTAGAATATATATACATACACAGAATGTATATATTTATACACAGTGTCCATGTGGTGTCCACCCCTGACTGAATGAATGAAGCTTCTTTTCGGGATAGTTACTAAAACTTTGTTTGGTATGAACATTTACAATTTGGTTAACCATACAAAATACACATTAATCATAAGTGTATTCAATTCAATTGGTAGTCGTAAATGTAAACGTTAGTGACAACAAATTCATTTCGGAAATGTCAATGTACAATAAAATGATTTTAAAAAACCTATTTCATTTGTATAATTTTCCGGTTTTTGTGCTCCATTACAATTTCTCATAGAAAAACTTTTAAAAGTGCACTACAAATATACAGTTAAAGAGAGAAATTATGACTTTCATATGGCGGCACCAATAATAAAACATACAGAATAAAAAGCCGTAAAAACTGTGTCCAATGGAAGCAGCAGTCATATTGTATGCAATGTCCTACATATGAAGTGTACCGTTTACAAATATAACAATTTAGGTATTTGACTGTTTTTGAACATAAAAATATATACTGTTTAAGTTGAACCATGCTATCAAACATGGAACTATATAATACCCCACCACCTGTTAATGTGTTGCTGTCAGCCTTGTATTTCCATGTTTATAATATTATAGAACTACCCTGCCCACCCACTACTTGCTTACGCTGTTGCGTGTTATTTACGCATCAAGGCAACCCGTCCAAGATTACTTAGAATCCAACAAACATTTAAAAATGTACGAAGGTTTGTTTATTGTGAGTAAATACACAGTAGGCGGCAGACATTATCGAAGAATTTCCCAGAAACATCTTATTATGATATGTGACATACGGGGCGAGTCAATATATTCAGGTGCCGATTTCATTGATTTGTTTTCAACCAATCTTTAAACAGAAATGAATAGATCTAACAAGATGCATAAAATGTATATACTGTAAGCTATAAACTAATTTGTATTTTGTTCCAATTGATCAATCCAAATGGAAGATATGTGCATTTCCCCAAAATTCAACTTGTGAAATTGTTATCTGTATCTTTTCATTAAGAACACACGGCGTGTTAATTGGTATTAAACATGATTACAGGGTGTATAATATAAATAGTTTCAACTTGGTTAATATGAATATGTTTGATGTGCATTAGTGTGCTTTATGAGTTTATATTGAGAAAGCAATATTGTTTCAATAAATGATAGATGAAAAAAATGACATTGTTATATCAGATTTCTGAAATATCACCAACCTGGCTATATTATAACCATGGATTCTGTGGAGCACTTTAGATGTCATGCTTTTTCGTACATATGTTATAACTCTGGTTTGTACCTGTGTGTTGTCATGAAAAGTTCACCAAGTATGAAACCGTGTTTACACATTTAAACTCTATCTAACAAATTAACAGAAAGTATATTTTACTAGTTTTTTGAAACCGGGACCTGAATGTTTTGACTGACCCTGGTATAAATAAACACAAGATGCCTCAATGGTTAAAAGATGAATAACATCTGCAAGTTTTTTTTCCCCAGCTTATTTTGTCCATAGAGGAACACGGTAAGGCCAAAAACAAACAAAAAGTTGACTTGCCCTTTCCGAGTGACTCAAATTTTCAGAAATCTAGGGTCGCTATTTTTTTTTTTTTTCAGAGTAAAAAAATAAATTGAAAAAACAAACAAACATGTTTTTGTGTAGTATCTCCCTATTTAAATTTTAAAAAAGAAAAAAAGAAGAAAAAAAAGAAAATCTGACCGTCCGACCCAGACTCTGGCCCTGAAAGGGCAAGTCAACTCTTCTTTCTTTTTTGGCCTAAAGGGGTGTTGATGAGAGGGGTATATAAAAATATCACAAGTATAAAATCCTTCCTCCAATAATGGAGTGGTAATGGATCATCTCCGAAGTATTTCATGTCATGAATAGTCAATAAATATATTAAAAAACAAGTACTCCGTATGAAAATTGAGGTAAAATACAAAAACAATATTTGATTGGGTTGTTATTCCATTCCAATCTGTACCGTGAGAGGGGTGTACTGTGCCTCTACTCATGTAGGAAGGTGATGTCAATGCCCAGCAAGGAAAGGGGGCGGGGGTGGGGGTGGGGTGTCAACTAGTACACTGTATATAAGCATGTGTAATGAGTGGTGGTTTTTTAGATTGGGTGCGTTAAAAGGGGTCTCAAAGAAAAAGGGTACTTTTTCAAATCCTGTCAATTTGTACGCATTTAGGGGAAGCAAAACACATGTAATAACCTCATTTTTATCGAAAAACTTTCGGAGGCAAATAATTGTTGGTCACATGTTTGACGCCCCCTCCCCCACCCCGGTGTCAGTATATATTAAAGGGATTGTCCAAGGGATGAGACCATGCAACAGAGTAGACTGACTGTATACTTGCAAAAAGGAACCTTCAGAATCCCTGATCGGTTGACGCTTTCCACGCGGCACAGGCGTCTGCAGACAACATTCCAACATTTCACAAAATGTTTCAAAAATGTCAAAATTATTGAATTGCATTACAATATTTGGAATCAATATGAGAGATGCATTGGGATAATTACAAGCATGCCTAGTATTGGATCAGTAATCCTTGAGATAGACCTTGAAAAATGGGAAAGTTTTCTGAAAAATCTGTTTTGTATAATTGTAAAACCAATAGCCGCGTGGAAAGTGTTAAAGGGGCACGTGGAGCACCCAACTGTATCCAAGTGCGTATTTGATGAGGATGTGTGAACAAAGCCCACTAACTTGGCATAGATAAACACGCACTTATGATAACCACGTCAGTATTCTGAAGTGGAGTGCAGCATGTATTTGGTGTCACCCCAACTTTTAAGTGGTCAACAAAATGTAAGTGAAATGTGGATTTTAAAACCAATTTTGAAACTATACATTAGTGTAGTTCATGTTAAACTCTGAACTTGGACAATATTATTATGCAAGCATATACTCAATATTGTGATTCCCCAAATATTCATTGATTCTAAGAATGCCCTATATGGTCAATTGCACTAAAATCATTGATCTTTCAAATGAAATTGAAAAAAGAAGAAAAAACACAACAAAAACAATTATTTAAATACATAAAAATGAAGAGGGTGGGAATAAAAATGAAAAAAATAAAATAAGATAAAATGGAGGGGCGGTAGGGGAATAAGTGAATAACAAATGGGCAAAATAAGTAAAGAGGTATCTTAAAAATGGATAACCAACTTTTAAAAAAAAGGTGTAAATTACCATTGTATCAGATTGAATCCGTTTGAGTGTTAACACTTATAATACATTACTGTAGATAACTTTTGGAATTCACTACCATTTCTTGTAGTATAGTAAGGCAGTGTAAATGTACTCCAGGACATAGTGTGCTTGAAATCCCACCCATGCATCAAGTCTCTGACGGAATAAAGTACATGGTGTAAATACAACATGGTGCTTTATTCCACCGTGTGATTGATGCACGGCTGGGACATACAATAAACTTTTATCCATACTGCAAGATAGTGTTACAAATACACCCCACACAGGGAAGATAGGCAGTGAGTCTTACTATTATATATTTATATATATACATACAAAACCATATACAATAACCATGAGATATATATATATATATGACGTGATCAAACGAAATGAGTCACATGTCGGCAGTTTTGAATTTTGATATTTGTCCATCATTCAGAAGCAAGTGAATGGTCCAAGCCCCACTAAAATCGAACTTCTAGTTTTTTTAAGTTACCATGAATTGTTTATGTCATCAAGTTAAAATATATAATTTAATCAATATTCAATAATCAAATTGGTTATTATCAACTGGAACCACACTAATATAATAGCTAATATACAATATGATCAATACACATTTGTTGATAAGAATAATTAATATAGCAATATACACAATATATATATTTACTTTGGTTTTCTGTGTTTTTTTTTTATACAAAATATCTGATTATGTCTGGTCATGCACACACATTAACACATACTTATAAAAAGGTCAAACCTTCTCAATAATGTACACCCTACTTAGTTTACATAACAAGTAGTATGACCTTATCCCAACTCTATCAATGCAAACTAAAGGTCGATCAATCGCATTATGAATGCGCTATAGGTGTTATAACACAAACACTACTCCTCCGTTACTCAATGTCAAACATTTTTCCTTTCCAAATAATGTGAAGAGGGGTACAAATTGCGTATTTTACCTCTAAACATTAAAAACAAGTTTTACCTCCATACATTAATAAATTAATTTTTACCTTCATACAGGGCGAGTAAACAAACCTGCAATAGTGGAAAAAACCCTGATGTTTGAAAGTCTTTAAACGTTGTGAGAATAACATATTTGCTACTATATAATTTCATGTGAAAAAATGAAGTCAATCACATTTTTCGTTTGCCTTTGGTGAACCTTTTTACCCATACATCAATTTCACATGTTTGTCTACAAGATACCTAAAACAATGCATAAGATTGCAAAATACGTCTCTTATTCAAATTTTAAAATGTGAGTAAATTTGAGACGTAATTGGAATTCAATGCATCCTTTCTTGTTCACATGGAAGATAACATAATTAATTTACCTCACCCATGCTATGAATTGCTTTTAATGTTTAAATTTGAATACAAAATGAAATTATTCCAAATTTGTGACCACCCACCACAAATGGGATGTAAAGTCGGCCAGAATTTTTTTTGAGATATTGAACAGGGGAATTCTTTTTAAAATCAGCTTTACAATGATGTATTACATGTCCATATTGCATGTTAAATAGGCAGTACAAATTAATAAATCCATTGAGAATTCCTTTGCTTCCTATTCTTTATTGAAAAGTTCATTGAGCCATATCTCAGTACATGCTCTGCCGACTTCACGGCCCCTTTGCGCTGGATAGTCACATTTGTGATTGAACATGAAATGCGTGCGATTTCAATTGAAAGTCGCTTTGCTCGTGGACAAACACGTTACTGGGTTGTGCAGCAAAAAGGTTCACCAAAGACAAACAAAGTGAGGAACAAATATATCATTCTTGCAACTTTTAAACAGTTTTAAAATTCAGCTTGGTTCTGTACACTAAAAAACTTATCTTAAAAAACAAAATGGCCTCTTCAGACACAGACATACAAATACCAAAAGAAATGTCATACCAGTTTTCACAAAAACTTAACTATTCCGTACTACGCCAGAGTTGATCATGTGCAGAAAATAACATATTAAGGAAAGGCTGTCAAGTACCACACTCCCTTGAACATGCACATGTAGCTCATCAATAAGACAAGCTTTGTTTAACACTTTTAAGTGTTTAACACTTAAAAGTGCCCAAGGTGTGAAACAGTACTTCCAGTGATTCTGAAGTGATTTCGGTGGAGTTTCAGCACTACGATTCCCCACATAAACATGTTGTGAATTTGATTTTAATAACACCAGCAGGAAAGTAGTTGCTCGTAAAGTTTCACCGATCCCATGGCACACAAATATTGACTGTGTATACGAGGCTAGTAGGCACTGAAATTCACACAAAGTAACAAAAAGTCTACACATCAAGGTTTATGTGCTATACTCAGTTTGTACTAAGAAACTGGCTATGAGCAAAAGGAATAATTTTAAAGAGGTACATAACCTTTGACCTCTGTCATTCCACCTTTGACCTCTGGCAAGCATTGCGTATGCGGTACATACATACCCTCATCATTCAGTTTTGTCTTCTCTGGTGGAATGGCATGCGTAGTAGGGATGATTTGTCCATGTGGTAGATAGCCAGAATCTTCTGACGGGGCACTCTGTTGAAACATGGCCACTTGCCCGTGAGGTAAATAGACAGAGTTATTGTTAGTTGAAATGCTTTCTAATTTATCGGATTTTTCCGTGATGTTGTTGCTACGCACAGGATCTTCTCTGTCTTGTTTGCACCGACTCATCGGCGGTGCTGCTTTAACTAGATCATTGGAATTGTCTCGGGATGACTGAGGATGAGATGCGCCGTTCTGGTTATGGGAGTCGACAATACTTGCTAGGACACCATACTCGGGATTATCATAGGAACTCTTCTTCTCCAGTGGTGGAGGAGTGGCTTCCCGGGAACACTCCTTTGCCTCTTTGGTCATCATCGGTCCCATCGCATGGGCTTGTGGCACATATCCTTCGGTGTTTGTGGTTGGATTGGTGGCACATATTGGTGGAAGCATCTCTACTTGTCTTACTGGACCGCTCCGTTCAGGCACTGCTACTGCAACTGTGTCTTCTGCAGTACCATTAACCGGTACTCTTGTCTGAACATTTCCATCTTTGTGAGTTTTAGCAGACACATCTGCTATATCAATAGCTACATAGGGTAACATTGGACATTGTTCCTGTTGCAAACCTTCATTCTGTTCTGAAGTATTGGTAGGGGCATTTAAAAACTGCCCTTGTCCATGTGTACAATACCCTTCTATAGCATCATCATCCATATCACTCAAATCATAATCAGTCGACACAGCATCTCTGCTTGTTTCTGGATCATGCTTTGTACTTTCTAATGTGGCAATGTTGTCTGGCATATCTCCCCCACTGCCGTCGGAGGGGAAGTCTATGGCTACCCCAGGAAGCATGGCATTCCGAGAGTAGTCCGGATTGGACATGGGTGAAGAGGGCGGTGTAGCATCACGACTAGATGCTGAGTTTGTCAGCTTGCCCGCTTGCACATACTGCAAGTCTGCATCCTCCATGCTAATCATGGAATCCGAGTCGTCGTCAGGGGGACAATGTGGGGTGTATGCTGGTGTTCTATCAAGGGCTCCGCCACTGGCAGATCGCACACGAAGAGTGGGACGACTCCTATCTGTACCAGTATTTGTCTTACCAGTATTTGTCTTAATAGGTGAAGCATTGGAGGCACCTGTTACTTTTGAATTCTGAAATGGCGATTGTGACATCGCATCTGTAGTAGGAGAAATAGGCACTCCACTGGCACCTGTAAGTACATAAGACTCAAGGGCATCACTTCCCTCGGAGTCCATGGATGATTTCCTATCATCTTCCCTCACTTCTGCAGACTGGTTCTGAATGGATTGTGGGCTGGCAAATGCTTCTCCATTCCTGGCTTGATGGCAAGAACTGTCTGCTTTCTTTTCTTTACTGTTTTGCATTTGTGCAGGCAAGTTCCTCCGAGGCACTGGGACTAGCAATCCCATTGATGATGCCTGAGTCTGTTGAACGTAAGATGATATAGTGTTGTTCTCTTCTTCCTCTTCACTAGAGCAGATGGAGCCCTCTTCCTGTGGGTAGGCTGCAGAGCCAAGTATGGAGGCTTGCATGGAGTACAATGCCATAGGGGACGTAGGAGATGTAGGACTTTTAGGCATGTCCACACTGCTGGCATCATTGTGTGAGGCCGATCTCTGCGCTGTGGCATTCTTCTCCGGCAACGCGCTATGATTTGACATCGCAGAAATGTCACTATTTGGACTCGATGGTACAACTGTGGCACCTGCTCCTCCCACTGAGCTGGTCCTGCAACTAGCACTTTCCAACTGATCCTCTGTTTCACACAGAGCTAGTCCTTTAGGAGACATGCGGTGATAGCTGACTGATTCATTCTCATCACCACCTGTAGTCCAGTAGCTTCCACCGCTCGCGACGCTGAGTGGACTCCCCGTCTGATTATAACCCATTTCGTTATA
Source organism: Ophiura sarsii (assembly GCA_035610835.1). NCBI lineage: Eukaryota > Metazoa > Echinodermata > Ophiuroidea > Amphilepidida > Ophiuridae > Ophiura > Ophiura sarsii. The sequence continues at coordinate 85,531,125 of CM069441.1, read as the reverse complement.
CGGGTGTCCATCCAGCAGTGCTTTGTTCTCACCGCAATCTACCGTGAGCATCTTGCTAGCGCCTTGTTGAGACTCGTTGTTGGTGTGGTTACTATCCATCCTATGACCGGATAACAGCGGGAAATTTTCAGAGCTTGGAAGTCCTGGTGTACACAGATCCTCGCTATAATCATCACCCACAGGACATGCACCATTGCCATAAGAACATACGCCATTTGACGGAAGACTTACATGCAGGTCACTTGAGGGTGGCGCTTTTAACTCATCGAAACACTCGGTCTCCTGCAGGCGGAAGTTCACTGTGCTAACATACAGATTGTCATTCTGAAAAAAAGAAGGAAAAAAGAAGAACAAAAGTTTAAAAATGACTAAGTCAGGTCCAAAGGATAAGGTTTTGCTCACTGATAGATATATTCTGCTCTGTGTCTTGGTTGCTATCGGCTCAAGTATGAATAACTTAATTCCTGTATTTGTTTCACATTTCATCTGGCTCTGGGTAAGTCTGCGTCTCAATGTTGCCCAGTTTCTATTACAGTTAACGCTTTCCATGCGACAGGCGGCTGCAGACGACATTCCAAAAGTTTACAATATGTTTCAAAAATGTCAAAATTATTGAACTTCAATACCATATTTGGAATCACCATGAGAAGAAATGCATTGAAATAAGTACAAACATGCCTAGTATTGGTTCAGTAATCCTTGAGGTAGACCATGAAAGTTGGGAAAGGATTTTGAAAAATATATTTTTGTATAATGGTTAAACTAATAGCCTGGAAAGTGTTAAAATAGCCATGTCAAAATTATTGAACTTCAATACCATATTTGGAATCACCATGAGAAGAAATGCATTGAAATAAGTACAAACATGCCTAGTATTGGTTCAGTAATCCTTGAGGTAGACCATGAAAGTTGGGAAAGGATTTTGAAAAATATATTTTTGTATAATGGTTAAACTAATAGCCTGGAAAGTGTTAAAATAGCCAGGTGATCTGAGCTTTTGACAAATACATTGACTTTCATCAGAGTTGTGAACTCAAGCTTGGAGACGAGGACAGGGGCGGCATTGCTTAACTGTAATAACAGTGGTGGTGCATTTTTGCCTGAAGTATACGCCTACTTGCACACTAAGATGGCAACACATTGAAAACGAGGCTATCCCCTCACGCACTATCACTCCACACTGCGTCGGTGGTTTCACGCAGGTTTGTGCATCGCATGATGCGGTTGGGCGCGCTGATAAGAGGGCAAATGGCGATTGCGTGCAAGTAGCATAGTTATGTGCACAAAGTGAGACTTCTCATGGCATATAGAAAAATTCTAACCTCACATTGTCCTCGTATTTAGCACTGAACAAGCTATAGTGATGTTGCTGTTGTCTTCATCCAAATTCAGGCGTTATAGCATGCCCAGGTCCATTATTTACCGAGTCTCTGTCCCAAAACGAGATTTAGCCTTAATCATTCCCAGGTCAAATTATTTATTATTTATTTAGCTTCGTCCCAGGCCAGAAGTGTTTTTCTCACTCAGTGCAAGATTTATTCAGTTCCAGGTCTCAGTATGTTTGGCTTGAGTCTGGTAGTCTTTGTCTCTCAATATGGCCCAGATTCACATCTCAATCTTGGCTCAGTTCTGTAAATCTTTTCCTGATCTCACACCTTAATCTGGAGTTCCACATATGGATAGTTTATTCAAATTGTTCAAAATTGTGAGGCTAGTGATTATTCACACGTGCTACTTGGTGCACTCATCAATTGATGCAAATGTGTGTTACATATGTGTCATATGCATATGCCCTTTGCATTTGTGTTGTGGTCATCCTGTATTAAATTACGCCTACGCTTGTTAAATACATAAATTTGCAATGCAATAAGGCTCATTTTCTTGTTATTTAAGAAGGTTTGTTATCCATTACTCATTTACTACATGTCAAGGGTTGAGTGCCAGAAGGCCGTAACTTAATTTTTTGGGCAAATTGATATTTTGGTACAAAAATAATCCATATAACCTAGATTTTCAGAATCTTAAAGAGATAACTCATAAACACTCTTAATTTGACTAAAATTAGAGTTATAAGTTGGGTGCTACAGTGTATTGTAATGAGTCCCAAATATTTAAACGTTGATTATCTCAAAATAGCATTTCTTGAGTTAAGGCCTTCTGGCGCTCAACACTCGATGTTCATACACAAAAATACCTATGGTTGGCACGCACTAATCCATGATAGGGGATAACTGTAGTTTAATCAGTTCCAAATTGTCAAAAATATGCAGTTCATATCTCTCCGCAAAAATAATCCGAGCGTACATGCAAGATTTTGGCCATACATACATGATTTTGGCCGAACACACACGCATAACACATTTGATGTACAATGCGCTTAGTGCATTCATTCCACCTACACCCTTCTGTATTTTATTACAGAAGGGTGTAGGTGGAATGAAAAATCGAACTTTGCTGCTGTAACGAGGCTCACCAATTTGGAACTGATCAAACTTATAATAATATTTGATATAACCTGATCAATACTCACCCTAGCACTTTGAGGTAACTGTATGTCGTACGTAGGTTTTAATATTTTCTTGCCGCGATGCCATACACAGTAGAACACAGCAGCCAGACACACAACAAGGATAGGGACTATCACAGCCGCTGCCACTGGAGACTGCTCATTTTCTGTATAAGGGCCAGTTTGATCAGGAAACATTATATAAATGTTTTATTCAGAAAATTGTAATGTTACAGAGTCAATAAGGCTAAATTAAAAAGACCATTTGTCTCAAAGCTCCCGCGGGCATTAGTTTATTGATGCACATTAGAAAAACAAAAATCTTAAAAAATCTTTTGTTTTTTTACTTCTTTTTTTACTTCTTTTTTAATTTCACCGATTTTTCAGATTTTTCATTGATCACATCATTTTAAATACAAAAGGTCACTTTATCAAGGATTTAAATTTTTTATATTTAAAAAAAAAAAACTTAAAAAAAAACGCATTCCGTATTAGGTTTTGAAAAACTGAAGAGCTTTGAGACAAACGATCTTTTTAATATAGCCTAACAGAAACAATGCTAGGAAGTAATTGACATACACACAGGCCTGCACATTTTCCGTATAGCAATTTGTACCTTAAAAATCCATCAACTGCGATACAACTTTTAAAGGCTGGTGCAAAATTGTGCAAGTATTTGCAGCCCGAAATCAAGTTGCTAATGCGATTCACCTAAAATTGCACCTTGCCTTCATTCATTCATTCATTCATAACTGGTTTATTAAAATTAAAATGCCTTGAAGGAATTGCACCTTGACCTTAAAAGTAAGGTGCACCTCAAGAAAAATTTATGGAAATTATGGACACCCATGTTCAGTGTTATACATCAGTATGGAAACACAAAACTTGATTTGTATAGTTGAAACTTGGGACATTTCCTAGATACCAAACCTGATTTCTTTAATTAATTTTTCTTGTTACAGATATGGAAATCCAAATAAAATGATATTTTTCTGCATAACTATACCGACTTTTAAATAGTATTTATTTTCATGTAGTGCAGATGACGCAGGGGTTTTAGCCCTTCTTTTAAATCTAATTGCCCATATCTTAACATGAACTGGTCTTTTGTCAGTGGTATTTTAGATTGTATGAGTCCACAAATAAACATTTGAAAATATTCAAATTCTGACTTTCTCACTATTCTTCAAGCCAAGTCAAGCCAATCCACAAGCGTAAAGTAAAGTCACTGGTAAAGCCAATGCAAGTCAAGTTATTGATTATGTTCAATTTGCACCAAACTATATCGAACATGAAACTACTCACTTCATGTACCTTATTATCCCTATGAAGCGGCCAAGGCGGTTAGCAAAGTCATTTTGGGTGGGCGCTTATTATGTTATCTTTTTAAAACTCATTTTTCGTACTAAATAAAATGTACAATTGGTCATTTGAGGAGGATGACCATTTAATGTACTAAATGAAATATATGTACAAGTGGTCATTTGAGGATGCTGACCATTTGAAAAGGTGGGCGCTTATAAGGGATTGTTTGTTGGTAGTCATTGAGAAAAACAGGGGGGGGGGGGCACTTATAAGGTCCTGGGCGCTTAATAGGGATAATACGGTATTCAAATTACTTGTCAATTCATATTCAGGTTGTTTTCATAAATGGTAATGGTATAAGGATATTCATTTTAACAGTCAAAAATGTGTTTGGACTCAAGCTAATTTAGCAAGAGAGGCAAGTTAGACAAGTGTTTTTGAATATGTGTGGTGGTATGGGAAAACCCGTCGGAAGTCGCTAGTGTTAATATTGAGATATCTGGGTCATACCAAAATATTCCTAACAATTGAGTTCCAAGTCAATTTTCCAACTTTGGTCTCAAGATAGAGATTATACCTTGAACTTTAGTCTCCAGGAGTTTTGTATGTAAAATTCCAGACGTTAAATTTATTATAGTACTTTTCTGAACCTTGTATATCAAATTTTATGTGTAAAATGCTATATGTAAAATGCTACGTAAAATGACATTGTTACCATGGTAACCACTTGTGAATTCCGACAATGCATTGTAAAGATTTTGAAACTTGAAGAACTTACAATTGTTAACAATATCGCAAAAAACTAGGTTCATATCAAAAGTCCTTTTCATATGACAAGCTATTCTGTGTGACATAACAATGTAGTTTTATTATTATTAGAGCATTTAAAAGATTTTGTGTACACCTTTTAACTATCAGTTTCAATTTGTAGTGTTGCGTTTAAACTTGCCGACTTTAAAATACTATTACTGTAGTTCTAGATGGAATTTCTGAAAAATTTAAACAGTCCAATACTCAGTAGATTATGAAGCTCTCCACCAAAGAAAAAAACCAAGTTGCTAGAAAATGACTATGTGAAGGGTTTTCCCATGCCACCACACATATGTGACTCGTGATGTGAACAGTTTTGCAAGTCAAAGCCGAGTCAAGTGTTCAAAATGGTGACATATAAGTCCAAGTCAAGTCACTGACTCAAGTCTTCACCATCACTGATATATCATCAGTGATGATGATATAAAGGGGTCAATAAAAAGAAACGCTTGGCTACCAATAGAAAGTTTTGCATTGTTGATATCATGTTTACTTTTCCCAAAACAGTCACATTTCCCCAAAATGATGTTTTCAGAAATATGGCACTTGGTCCCATACCAGTAAATTTAAAAACTCTCTCTCATGATTTTTTTTGTATGCAAATAAGACCAAGTTTGTTTGCATTAATCGTTTTGAGAAATGTAATGACTTGTGAAAAGAAAAAGTGCTTGGCTTCTCACAGAAAGTTTCTCCTGTTCAATATCATGTTTACTTTTCCCAAAATTGTCTCATTTCCCCAAAACGATGTTCTCAGAAACAGTGGCAATTTTCAAAATCCTATACAATTTTGTTTGCGTACCACCCCCACACAATTAGACCTTTTAAAAAATTGAAACTTTTCTGAAAAGGAAAAACACTTAGCTATCCGTACAAAGTTTCCCCTTTTCAATACCATGTTCACTTTTTCCAAAAAAGTCAAATATCCCCAACATGATGTTTCTGTTAACATGAAATTTGCCAAAATCCAATACAAGTAAGTGCCACTTTTTCTGAAAACATCATTGTGAGGAAATGTGACTGTTTTTGGACAAGTAAACATGATATCAAAAATAGAAAACTTTCTATTGGTATAGCTAAGCGATTTCTCTTTTTATTATAGTTTCAATTTTTCAAAAAGTCTAATTGTTTGTAAAGTTATGTAAACAAAAGTAATCTAATTTTAGGGGGGGGGGCTTACTTTTTTGACCCCTTTATCAGGCTTACCTGTATATGGATTTAGACATCCCCTGACCAGCCTAAGAAATGGCTTATATTATCCATCCAAGACATTGCATTCTCATACTGTACTAGTACTACTAGTACACCACGTTGTGTTATTGCATCATGAACATGCATAGGGCCTACAGTTAGTTGGTCACTGCCTCGGATGGACAGTGGATTGGGGGTAGTCCAAGATTAGGGTAAAACAGAGGATCTACATTGAGATATAGCTTACCTGATGATATATCTGCAGAAATAGGTCCATCTGGGCTTGCTTTCTTCCATGACATTCCAGCACTATTGAATGCTTGAACACTGATATGGTAGGTCCTATAATTATCTAAGCCTGGAGGAGATACAAAATCACATATTAGGAGCTAGGCCATTTTACAAAACAACAATTATGAATTTACTTCTTGTCTTGGAATATGGATGATAGAATAATAAGAAGAAAACAATTGTTTTGGAATAAGGAAGAGAGGACTTTTATAATGCTAAATTTAGACAAAACAAGAGTCCACTTAGATGTGGAAAACATGCTAGAAGGAATACAATGGCCATTGCTGTCATGCATGATAAGATTTAGAAAATATGCTTTTGTGGTTTCTGAAAAATTATATTGGATTTCCACTGATATTCCTAACTCAGTAAAAATGGTAAATGCATGCTTAAAAGCATGTATTTTAAGCATGTATTTATTTTTCACTTGGGCACTTGAAAAATGATCAAACAGTTTTATGACTTCTGAATATAATTATTTAAATCAATCAACATTTAACATTTTCATACCGCCCCGATGATCTATTTTTGGATGATCAATCAAATTTTTCTTTGAGACAATCCAGTCGTTCAAAAACAATGCTCAAAATATTACCGATCGACTGTGAAACCCATTCACACCGAGAATTGCCACTTTCTCCGACGATCGATCTTTAATGATCGTCTTTCAATGCTAACCCCCCAGGACCTATCAACATTATCGACCTGCTGAAAAATCGGTCGATTGCAAGCAGGGAAACGACTGATCACCTCTGAAAAAATAAATCAAAACAATGATACGTAGCCTATGACAATTGGTCGAAATACGACTGATCATCGGTCAGAGTGACCCTATCATCGGTCAGAGTGAGAAGGTTTAATGATATCATGGAAACACTCACCAGTTACTGTTAGGTTAGTCACATCGCCTGACACGTTATATTCTAAGCGTGAGATGTTGTTAGTCTGCATATAATGTTCGCCAAACAGAACTATGCGATAACCGAGTATTATACCATTGCGATTTTCTGGCGACACAGGCTGCGAAGGTTAAATGGATAGAAATACAAGATAATATGATAATTGTTAAAAGGTATGTTATTTTATGCTTTCTTTATTGAGGGTTGAGGGTAATATGCTTTCCAAGCAGGCCCTCATGATAGTATACATATATATACAAATGTTACAGTGCGTGGCATAACATAATACATGTCTATATAATATTCAATATGTCATTCAATTATTACCAGTGGAAATATAGGATTTGAATTGACTGAGTGACATATCCTCTAAATGGATACGGATAGATAGTAATAAACTGTTCCATAGATGGCCAGATCTGAAGAGAAAAGTGCGCATACCAGAATTACAGTTGACCTTTTTTTTTTTAATTCTTTTTTTTAAAAGTTTTAAAAAGTTCTCCGTAAGCTTGGATAGGCAAAAAAAAAAAAAAAAAAAAAAAATCGCATACCTCATAGCCTATTTTCTAAAAAAAAAAAAAAATTGCACAATGTTTCTGAGACAGACCTTCTTCTTTGTTTGGGCTTAGGAATGATTAAAGTATTATTTGTATGATTTCTGGTAGTATGACTGCGATAGTTATGTACATGTACAAATTCCAATTGGATGATAAATAAGTTGGACTTATATCTTTTAAACATTTGAATACAATAATAGCAATTGAATCACTTAATAGTATTGTCCATTGAAGTAAGTTCATCATATCATTTATTGGTGTTCTGATATCAGCAGATAATATATGAACAGCATGATGATATTAGGCCACTAACAACAATTTTGATTGGCTGCTAATAGGGCTAGATCATGCTAAGCTATCAATAATCATATGGGGAGATGATTTTGGTTGAAAAAGAACTCTTTAAAGCTCTAAAAGCTTTATTATCATCATCAGTCATTGACATGATTTAACTAATCAGTAAACTAATCAAAAGCATTTTTCGCTCTCAATTATTTTGGTGGCAAGATGTTACCTACCAACCCACAGACAAAGCCACATTAAATTACATCACACATCAATAGTGTAGCCACATATTGTTGTCTAATTTAATACACAATGAATTATTAACATTTACACCAATCACCAAAATCAGTCACAGTCAGGCAATTGAGAATTTGGCTACTAAATTCAGTCAACTGTTTCAATATTTGTGACCAGTTACATCAAAAGCGAGCTTATGTCGGCAAAATGCATTTTAAGAAATTGACAAAATTGAGCGTTATAAAACAAAGAAAACCAAAAAAAGAAATTTGTACCAATTTCTCGACAGTGACCATTTCTCGCCACGGAGGTCTCATATCACAACTTTTACTCAACTTTTACTTTGGACAACATATGCCCTCTTTTGATGTATCTGGTCACCATGAGTGTGGTCATTTGTGATGCGATCTGTGAAAACCCGCCACATGGTGGCATTTTTCATATTGGAAATATTTATATCATAAGAAAGCTAAAACTGTGCTGATTACAGAACTGTTTCGATCATTTTTCTACGATCACTACAAAAAAAGTTATGAGTGAATGATGATTGTGATGTCACCAAAAGCTACAAAACAAGAAATCATGAAAACAGGCCAAAGAAGATACATAATTCAATATAATAACATTATAAGGTTAATAATGAAAGTGACTTAAGTAAGTTTTTGAAGGTGAAATTTCATGAAAGATGATGACACAAAGTATTGGAAACTAATTTTCTTTAAAAAAATCTTTAAACAAAAGAAGTTTTTTATTTTTTTTTTATTTTTTATTTTACCCATAATCCCTAGTTCACATTTTGCGACATCCGACGGGTTTTCACAGATCGCATCACATTTAAGGCCAAGTAAAATATTAAAAAAACATGTTTCTTGTCCGGGTATTGGAAAAATAGGAGGGGAATTTTTATTTTTGTATTGAAAAATTGACCTAAATTCTGCTGTTTAACAGCGTTTTAGCCCATATTTGGCATACAGAATGGTGTGTGCAAAAAGAAGGAAGCCCTTTTTATTTTGCAATTGTGAGAGCTAGACCCCTCTAGCGATCACAAAACTCTCCACAAATGCTTCTGATACAATTTGCAAAGCTATGGATATAGGTTTAAACATTCGAAACATCTGTTTTTAAAGTTATGACTGAAAGTTTGCAAAATAAAAATAAAATGGTAAAACCTTCACAAAAGGAAGCAGGAGGGGATGTGAAACATGTTAATTTTTTTATTTGGCCATACATAAACAAGCCAACTTATAGGGGCACAGCACTAAATAACCCCCCCCCCCCCCCCCCATCGGATTACGTGGTGAAAATAGAGCTAAAAGAGTCACAATTTTGGGTCCTTTTTTAGTAACTCTTTTTGGAATGTCTTGAATGCTTTATTCGACAAACAAAAAATTAAAATTTCATAAAATCGTCAAGAACAGATACCCCTTCCAATTAGATTTAATGATATGATCATTTAAACAGCACCACCCCTATTTTCAGCCCAGACGCTTGCCTTCTGACCCCCTCCGAGCATGTGTGTTCATCCACGTGATAAATTGATGGTACAATCGAAAAATCATTATTTTGCAATACCCTGAGCAAAGTACAAGAGATTATCTTTCATTTTAATTATAAAATGCTACCCTCACGCCAAACTTATTCCCAAAGGACCCCAATTTATCACAACATCGGTTTTTGTTTTTGCCGGAATTTACTACCATTACACAAAACAAGGAGTGATTTTTTTTAGGGCTGTGCGCCCACCCTTAGGCCTAAAAAAAAAAAAAGTTTGATTGGCGTAACATGACCAAAACAAATAGGGTAGGTCGGTCGGGATTTTTTTTTTTTTTATTATTTTTTTTTTTATTATTTTTTTTAAATCTACTTTTGAACACTTAAAAGACAGCAGTACACACAAATGAAGAGACGGCAAAAATTCCCTTTTCTTTAAACATTTTTCTTTTTATTTATAGAAACCAACAGACTCTATGAGTACAAGTTTCTGAAGTTTTAAACAATAACAAACTTCAGATTTCAGTTTTTTGTTTTTTGTTGTTGTTTTTTGTGTTTTTTCCCCCTCAAAATAATAAAAAATATTCAGGGTCGGCGATGTATTTAGGGTCGGTCGGGTTACGCCAATCAAACTTTTTTTTTTTTTTAGGCCTTATGTACTCACCATCCATGTGATACGTGCTGATCTTGTTTCTTTATCGGTGCTTGGTGTTACCATAACCTTCACATCAAATGGTGAACCAGGAGCTACAAATAATAACACGAGAATATTTAATAAATAGGGAGTACCAACAGGACATTGTCAGACAATCTTCAACAATTTAATGACATTTTCTCCCTTTTCCAGATGCAAATGGGGGTTTTTTTTGCATGTTTTCTATCATCTTGAAGAAACCACCAGTACAATAATATCATTATTTGCCAATAATCATTTTACACTTGTAATCACTTACAACACACAGTATATAAATGCGTATCAAGTTCGATCACCGAAACAATTCGCGTAATGCCACCAACGCATGGCGTATTTGCACAACGCAGTAGTTACATGACATGTGATTAGTTACACGCCGCTATTGAGTCCATCACCGCCTGATGGCGATGATGATGAGACTCAATAGCCTAACCGCCAACAGCGCCCCCACGTGTTATTGGGGCTGACGTAAGGCAAGCGAATTGCTGCCAGAAAGCTATCCCAGAGGTAAGCTTATTTACTGTTGTGAGAAACGATAATCTCAAAAATATGTGATTAGTTCGCTTGCACTATTTTGAGTCAGATTGGTCGATTTGGTGAAGCTTTGTTAAATTGCTGTATGTGACTTTTTTAATGAATAATTAATAGTACAAGTAACGTCCGTGTCATTAATTACGCTTTTAATCGATGGTTTTGAATCGGGATTATGACTTTCATCAGTTGTTTTTTCAGTAACTGTGAAGAATCAAAACATTTTACCTTGAGACCAATTGAATTTCCCTCAGGGCGTATTTCAGGCCCCTCGTGTAATGTCTCGGTTCCAAAGTGAAAATGTTTGATTCTTCAGTTACACAGTCATTATTCTTTATTCTTAAACAGCTAAGAGAGTTTAAGCAATATCATTGGTTCGGCGACATTTAGATGAGACAATTGAACACGGGAAGGTGGGGCTTACGTTTTAACAGTGCGCCCGATATTCACAATGCGTGATTTGCTCCATAACGCGCACTTCTGCAGTGCGTCTTTGGCGCCTTTGCTGCGCTTATGCCAGGGCCGCGACACTTACGCATGGTGTACTCATCGCATGGGATTGGATGGAATGTTTGTGGGTTATTCAATCCTAGCAGGGGTAAAAGTTGTCAAATGTGGACAATAAAATGTACTTATTTCTTTGATAAATGTCTAAAGTATGATTGTTTAAGAATGAGAATAAAGGTATTGTTTTTAGACCATACCTGTGTTATATTGTCTGACATAAATGCGTTCGGTAGTATTATTTTTTGCGTAGAACAACTCCGCCTGCAGCGTCGTTGTTCTACTTAAAATAATACCGTCCGCATTTATGTCAGACAAAATAATACGGGTACGGTCTAAAAACAATATGCTTTATTCTCTAAATAATACGATACATACCATCCTCCATGGTTTGTTCACATACACTCTGAGAGGGCTCGCTGAAATTGTCACTATAAGCAAATGCCTTCTTAGAGCTGATCTGTATACAGTAGCGTGTGTAATACTCCAATCCCACAAGGGGTATTGTTTTGCACAACTTTTCTCCAGTTCGGGTCAAGCTTTTATATTCCTGTTCAAGAAAACATTATGAAGAGAAAATTAGCATAAATGTGAGTAATAAGCAGTATTATGAGAGTAGGTAATAAGATAATTATCATCTTAGACTATAATTTGTTCACTATTAAGGGGGCTGTTACCCTTCAGATAAGCCTCCATAAAACTGCAGTAACTTCTTCAAAATAATTGAATGGTTTATAATTCAACATTTTTACTATAAGCTCTCAATAACATTTTTAAGAGACCTCATCACTATAACGTGACCATGTTAAAATAAAGATGAAATAATTTTGCCTTCAAATTGCAATATCAATGTTTTATTTGCATGTGCATGTCATTTTAAAATCAATTTGCCAAGTGTCAACCTCTTTAAGGGGGCTGTTAACCCTCAGCATAGCCTCAGTATAACTGCTGTAACTCCTTTATTATTCATTTAATCTTTATAAAAGTATACATTTTTGTGCATAAAAGGGTTCAATGAATCCAACCATGATCATGAAATTGGACCATTCGATTATTTGCATTGGAATGATGCGTCCATTAATTCAAGACATGAATTTTATGATCTAATTCATACAGGATGTCCTAGACTGATTAATACCATGTTTGAAAAAATAACACAACACATGAAGTCCAAATATAATGCCTGCAATTTAATGGGGACATGTGTCCTACTCACTCTTGTCAATTTCATCAATATATCTTTATCCTTTCCAAAATACACCCAACAAAATATGTAAGTTCCCCCTAGCATATACTAGAATATTTCCAAAAATATTTAATGGATTTAAATAATTTTCAGCTAGACAGATGCACCCAATTGTTGGGCACATTTGATACCAAATTTGTAGGCCTTGAGACAATGCAACGATAAGAAATTGTCCCATTTACAGGCACGAAAACTGGGCTTTATAAAAAAAACACTGACAATTATGGCCGGGGTCCAGGGCCCTGACTTAGGGGCCCGGCGGGAGTCAAGGGGGCAGCGCTCCCTTTAATTTTTTTTGGTTTTTATGGTTTAAAAACCATTTGGAAGCCCTCCTGAAACACCAATTGTACAAGAAATAAGACTATCTTTACAATCACTTCTAGTTAATTCAAGTAAAAAGAAGAAGGGAAAAAAAAAAAAAATCTGCGGAAACGCTGAAAATTGTCATGCCTGCATTTATCAATTTTTATACAGAAAAAAAGTGGCACTAAATCTGACAGGATATGGCTGGTCTTTTCCATAAATTAACAGACATTTTCTTGATGGATTTTCGTGCACAGACATGGGAATCTACCAAGCAATTATGTGTGGCATCATTTCAAGAAAATCAATAAGCAGATCCTAATCTCGTGCACCAAGACACGGTAGTATTTATTGTCTAAAATAAATGTTAATTTTATGGACAAAACCAGCCATAGCCAGTGAGATTAAGTACCACTTTTTTCTGTATAAAAATAAATGGCACAATTTCTTATCGTTGCATTGTCTCAAGGCCAACACATTTGGTATCAAAATGTGCCTAACAATTGGGTGCATCTGTCTAGCTGGAAAATATCTAAATCCATCAAATATTTTTGGAACTATTCTAGTATATGCTAGGGGGGAACTTACATATTTTGTTGGGTGTAGCATGACATTACTAAAAGTTAGGTGAGAATTTGTTTTCACTTTCAGTTGATAAAACTCACACCAAACTTCAAAACTGCCACTAATGAAAGTATTGTGTATGAATCGCTGAAGCTGAACAATTACCTCACACCATTCAAATATTGCACCAAATGACCTGCACATCATTTAAATTGAACTTGGTTTTGGTCTATCTATGAGATTCAAAGGAGGTTATTTTGGTCAAACTTGGAGTCTACCATTTCTACAATAGAGGCTATTATTTCTATTTATTGTTCCCCCTATAAATCATTCTGGGACACCCTGTATATTGACCTTTTGCTTCATCCACCATATTCTAAGGGTCAAGTGTAGTAAGAATCATACAGCAGTAGATTATAAATACATACACAAAATAACAGAAGAAAACTTACATCTTTTTTGATCCAATTATCACTTGCTTCCTTTTTGTAGTCCACCTTGAATATCAACGACCCTATTTGTGAAACCGGCCATGAACTCGGTGCACACCACATTACTGAGAGCGATGTGGAACTGGCCGCCTGTACAGTTATGTCGTCAGGGGGGTATGGCAAGGCTTTAAGGTCAAGAAATGTGCAGGATATATATAAAGTAAATGATAATAAAACCAAAGAAAACATTTATGTTATACAAAACAACCCTCAGCTGTTCTACGGGGAAATGGACCTCCCAGGTAGGGTCGGTCGGGCATTTTTTTTTGTTTATTTTTTTTTTCAAATCGTTTGTGAACATTTTGGTGAATTTCAACAATTTTTGAAATTTTAACCATTTTAAAAAAAATGCGACAAATTTCAGAGAGAAAAAAAAATTAACAAATTAAAAATTAATTTAAAAAAGAGGGTATCCCACCCCTCAAAAAAAAAAAAAAAAACAACCACTCAACAACATCGGGCCTGTAGAACAGGTTTTTTTTGGGCAGCTTATGGTAGACTGTAGACTTGTATAGGATTCTATGAAGACATCACAAGCTTCATACTCAACAATTGGCAACAATTTTGACTCCCAAAAAGTTATACTTATGCTTGTCAGAGACTTTGAATCTTTTGGTAACCATCTTTTTGTATCACTTTGTATGCATATCTATGCAGAACCCTTCATTTGGTTGGAGGAAAATGTTTAGATATATCATTTAAAGTCAGGAAAGAGGTAAATTATGGACTGAATTGAATTTGACCCTTTAACACTAACAGCTCTAAATGCCAATTCATAACATTACAACTATGCTTACTAGGAACCTGCCAATTTAAAGCGTGCATTCTTTGAATCAACGTACGTGTGCATAGATGTTGGTATGGATCCAAGCTGAGCCCTTATTTGGCATCAATACTTGCAAATGTCAACATTGTATGGGCGGTATCCAAAGAAGATGTCTTGAGCAACACCAGCATGCATCATTTTCATCACATGACCACTGATTTCTGCCACTAGTGTCTACTGGTTCCCATTAACATTACAGTTCAATGAAAGGCTTATAATGTGGTCAAACGAGGGTCTTTAAGAAAATCCTTCTGCAAGTAGTACACTTGATGTGACCTCAATTCAGTCCTCTCTTGTTTTTCTTAAAGACCCTTTATTTTTGGAATAACACGTATGTATGTGTTATTTGGGATTCAACTTCTTTTTCAAATATTAGCCAAGTTATGCCTATCTCTACCATGTATTAGAAGGTGAAAGTCCAGACGACCTCGAGCTGGTAATTACTTCAGCACATGTTTGGCACTGTTTGTTTTGGTTAAAAGCCCTTTTTGTACTGTAGTGGCGCTAAGCATGCTGGGGTAGGTCAAGAAATCTTCTTTGGGCTGTATCAGTGACTTTCACCTAGGTTATATCTTGTCATATAGCTCCTACATTTGATTACATACATGCATTGCCAATTCATCCATAAAACCACTCGTGATTGGTATATGCAAGTACAGTATCCCTTGTGGATGTTGAAAAGCAATATTATGTGACATTTCAAAGTGAAAACACATGTTTGCAAACACAGATTCACTCTACTGGGGGGATACCAAAATAACATTGCAAGCTCTGGGGCTTCAAAACAATTATTCAATAAAAGGTACCAAATTCTTGCAAACACTTGGAAGTGAAGTTTTACTGACTGTTTTACTGATTTTTTGATTTATCAACTGACATCACGGACTTCCCTCGATCACAAAGCAAAACTATGGAAAAAAACTGTAAAAAACTGTCCATTGATAGCAGCGAGCCTATTATTAGAATTCTGGCCTTTTCCTTAAGGCCACCATTTGCTTACTATATACATACAGGAGCCTGCTGGCTCCTTACTTCCATTGCCTACCATTTGTTCAGACTGCCCCCCAGGGAGTCAGATTTAATTTGATGACATATATTGACTAAATTTATCACTGTGCCGTGTCCCCTATCAAAATGTAAAAAAGGAGTTGAATTTTATTAATCACAATCAGCCTGTGTGGCAAATGAGATTGGATCAAGACTATTCTTTTCTCATGTCCGAAGGCTGACAGCAAATTTGTTAAACTTTATTTGTTGGGAGTGGCTCTTTTTACTTCATTCATTTCTTCCATCTTTTCTAACTTTCATTTCATTCAGCCAGCATGATTATATAGGCTTATTAAGCCTGGCCCGAGCCTGGTCACTTCAGGACCCAATCGTGTGTCCGGACGGACCGACTGTGTAAACAAAAAAGAAGAAAAAATGTCATTACCGCCAAAAGACTTGTGGAAGTCTTTCTGCTCTGATTGCATCACCGCAAACTCATTTTTAGCCAGCACCTGGTAACTGTAACGTGACTTTGTGTAACGAAACATGAACGGGTTGAAGACGCAGTAGTGGCGGTCGTCACGAGGTGAAGGGTTACTTTTATTACACCGAACCGTTATCCATCCTTGCCTATGAATTATAAGAAAAAGTTTAAAAAACGTTTACATTATAAAATTATTAACATTTTTCGGGTTAAAACTACAACCACGGTGTGAACTTAACACTTTCCAAGCGGCTATTAGTTTTTACCATGTATACAAAACAGATATGTCAAAAACCTTTCCCAACTTTCAAAGTCTATCTCAAGGATTACTGAACCAATACTAGGCATATTTGTACTTATTTCAATGCTTTTCTCATGGTGATTCCAAACATGGTATGGAAATTCAATAATGTTGACATTTTTGAAACATTTTGTGCAATTTTGGAATGTCGTCTACAGACACATGCCGTACGGATAGTGTTAAAAGTGACCTGATCAAATTCAATTTTCCCCATCAAAACTGATTTTTGGTATTAGAACAAAGCACATATATGTGATGCAGCACATCAAAGAGGAGGGGGGGGGGGATTTGCGGATGTGTGCTTTTTAAGATATAGATGAAAACAGACAGAAATAAGTAAAGAAAATAAAAAGAATTTAGGAGTCTCTTTCACTTGTAAAAATCCGAATGCCTCGATCAATTTGGATAAACGTGGTACCATTTTAAAGCTTGAAAAAAGCTCTAAGAGCATAAATAATAAACTCATAATTGACCCGTAAAACTCCCCCCCCCCCTTTCTATGTGCTGCATCACATATTGTTCTCATTACCCCTGCAAAAATTTATAGGTCAGAGATATTTCCTTCATAAGTTATAAGTGAAGAAGTATCGAATAACATCAATAGTGGAATTCCATCCTAGACGTTTGTGTACTGTTATAGGAGAGTCATTTCCATGAGATCCGTGACCAGTTTTAGGATACCCTCTTTTCTTGATGGATTTGTCAAGATGGACTAATTCTAAGAAAAATGAGCTCCTATATACCTCCCAGAAGTGCTGGCAATAGTTTTTATAGCGTAAAATCCAAAATGGCCGCCATACAGGGGCCCGAAAATTCAAATGGCTTCAATTAAGCTATAAGTTAAAGTATAGTTTGCTATACTTCCGATGTTTGGTTAACGAGTTATCGGGTAAAACGTAAAAAGGTCGTTGACCTTTTCTGGAATCCTTGTGCTCAGGCGAACAATTTGGTATGCTTTTTAGCTTAATTGAAGCCATTTGAATTTCCGAGCCCCTGTATGGCGGCCATTTTGGATTTTACGCTATAAAAACTATTGCCAGCACTTCTGGGAGGTATATAGGAGCTCATTTTTCTTAGAATTAGTCCATCTTGACAAATCCATCAAGAAAAGAAGATATCCAAAAACTGGTCACGGATCTCATGGAAATGACTCTACTATTATATGGGCAAATTTGAAGTGAATTTTTACTTTTATTACAACACCACTGGAGAGCAATTAATACAACTTCATACAATTTGGAATATGACTGCATTTATTATGTGTTTACCTGTACAATAATTCACACAACACAATGTAAACAAGATGGGCTGAAAATTGAGTCACCCAGCCGCTTTCATAAGCCTATAACAACATCTACGTGCAATCATAGATCTTTTTTGGGGTTTGTTGATTGGACTTCATTTTATAACGTAGGGCTAAGTCTTTTTCAGCTCTTCGATTCAACACCTTCAAACAAGATTTGTCTTTCCCCCCCACCACCATCATTCAATGTTGGAACACTCTGGCAAGTTGCTGAAGCCGTTGGCATTCCTCAACATTGCACTGGAGGAGTGGGGGTGACAGTTTTCTGTCAATCAATCACACGAAAATGTTCAGAGACTTTTTTTCCAGGATTGTAGGAGATGATTGGGATACTTAACCCTTTGAACCCGAAAGGCCGATAAATCGGCCTTATTTAGAACGCACGTATACCCGAAAGGCCGATTTATCGGCCTTTGATCAGGTGACACATTGATCACATGATTTTGAGTGGTCATATGACTTTCAAGTCATGTGATGTTTCCTCGATGTTAGATGCTTTGTTTCTGCATGTTTATGTTCGTGTTTTGATGTCATTTGCTGATGAAAACTGTCAAAAATAGCACGAAATGAGATGAATACGCATGCGCAGATAATTCTCAGGTAGACAGTAATGCATTGTAGTAC
The DNA here is from genome assembly GCA_035610835.1 of Ophiura sarsii. NCBI lineage: Eukaryota > Metazoa > Echinodermata > Ophiuroidea > Amphilepidida > Ophiuridae > Ophiura > Ophiura sarsii. The sequence continues at coordinate 85,512,698 of CM069441.1, read as the reverse complement.
GGTTATGAATAGTCATTTTGGCGATAAAAAACAGAATAAAGCTGACAAAAAGCAGATGTTTTATTACGAATATCATATTAGTACGATGATAGAGGGCAGTATATCACATATAACGATCAATCAGAGGGTATACGATAGGAAATCACTACACATAGATTTATCCATTTTTCGCGAATATAACTCAGGGTGGCGCTACCCTCCCCCGCTAATAACTCAGGGTTCAAAGGGTTAAGGAATCCTTATTGCTAAAAAGTTTGGTGTCTGAGCCAAAGGAAAAAATTATATCAATGTTACTCAATCACTTATAAATGCCTTACTGAAAGTGTGTGTATACAGTGAGTGATACCTACAAAGACATCAGGTATAAACTTATTGATAAACAACCTACACCTAAAATAGGCAATCAAAGCCTCGAGCAAGTGAAATAGACTCTTGTTCATGAATCTGCTAATTTACAGGTGGTTTATTTTACCATGTATATTCTTTTTGCACTTATTAAAATTAAAATTTGTCTTTTCGTGGTTATACATCTTCTTTTCCTTAGTCTTACATACTAAACATATTCACTCAATCTTTGGTGCACCTCATAAAAAAAGGAATACAGTAGACGGCAAATCTGAGTAATTTATAGTATATACCAAGCATGGGCAACCTTTCTACCACCCTGGCCTCATTGTGATTTTGAGATCCATTCGCGGGCCACAGTGATGTCAAACATTCCCAAAAAAGTCCGGAGGAGGGGTAAATAGGTGGAGGGGAAGCTTAGGAATCGCAATGCCGCATCATGATTGTACTCTTTGAAGCAGGAAATAGAGACACACTGTTTTGTTTTCAATGAAGAAATAATCCTCAGCCAATTGCTCATCGGAATACCCGCTTCTCTTTGTATAATTTCCTCTTTTTACTCGCTGTTGCTGCTGCAAGCGCCATTTTAAACAGGGATTTTAACACGCAATCACGCCTCGAGTTATACTTACTAAATTCAGCGCGTCACCATACTAATTGTAAGGGAGCACACCACTCTAAATCAATCCGCCATTTGTGTGACCTAGGGAGTTCCGGTTAAAACGGGCCGCATCAATGGGCATTTTGGGATTGCTTCGCGGGCCGCAGATTAGAGGCCGGCAGGCCGCATGTGGCCCGCGGGCCACAGGTTGCACACGCTTGGTATATACAATTCAAAATATCTATACAGGAAGTTTGGGTGGAAACTGCCTGCCCTACCTTAATTTTCAATGGCATTTTACGCTAATACAACAACAAAACAATTGTTGGTCTTATGTTATACTGTAAAACCATTACATTTTGTGAGGGAGGTGGATTTGCGAAATTAAATTCTCTGAGAAACTGACAATTTTGCATTGAAAGTAATGGTAAATTGTCAGATTCACAAAATTAAATGCCCGCTTAAATAGCAGTGAAATACGGCTATATTAAAAAAAAATTGTCTCAAAGCTCTTCAGTTTTTCAAAACCTAATGCGGAATGCGATTTTTTAAAGTTTTTATTATTATTTTTGTTTATAAATTAAAAATAATATTAAAATCCTTGTAAAAGTGAACTTTTGTATTTAAAATGATGTGATCAAAGAAAATCTGAAAAATCGGTGAAATTTTGAGATTTTTTCTTCTTTTTTTTTCTCTCTTTTTTAAATTATATATATATTTTTTCATTATTTTTTTTCCTAACGCGCATCAATTAACTAACGCACACGGGAGCTTTGAGAGAAATGATTTTTTTAATATAGCCTAAAGTAGTAAAGTATCTGCGAAATTACACCAAAAGTGTTGTACAGTATATCTTTTATGAATAACTGATTCAGACTCACATTAATTCATAATCCATGATCTGCAGGGACACATTGGCGCCGGCATCACCTTCTTCACTCAAAGCCCACGAACAATTGATGTTGATGAAATCACGACACTCGCAGCGCAAATTGTACGGCTGTCTGGGGGGATCTGGAACAGGAAGCGTGTCCCGAATTCATATAAACATATTATAACGTGGTTCAACAAAGGGCTCTAATTAGCAAAACAAAATTGGTTAGAAATGGATCGTTATTTTTGTAAAAATGTTAAACAGTGGAAAAGCACTTCCTGTTTTAAATCCGGAAATGACAATTGTTTTGTAGAATTTTATACAAACATTTCTTAAATTCAACAGAAAAATAGAAAAATAGAAATATTGAAAAACAAAGGCTTTCTACAGTATTGACCACCATACTTGTTATAACGAAGTTTAAGCGTAAAAATATGATCAAACCATGAATTATTTTAATGTTTTAATGTTTCCAAGATGGCAGCCAACATGTGTTGCAAAGACCACATTTGAGACGTGATCAATCAAAATGAGTCACATGTCGACCCTTTTGAATGTTGATATTTGTCCATCAATTAAAAGCAGGTGAAAAATGCTCCAGTATGGTACAAATCCCACTAAAATCAAACTTCTAGTTGTTAAAGTTACAAATAATTGACAAACTGAGAAAACAAAGTAAAACATTAAGAATTTGTCATTCCGCTTGATCACATCACATTTACATGTACTTGATGTTGTTGATCTCAATTCATTTCTTTTTGAATTGTTTCTTCTTTATTTGCATCTGAACTCTTCAAAGATAAGCCTATAAGGCAACGAAAAAACAACAACCTATTTTAGGGCGGACGGACCTGTCAAGTAGGGTCGGTCGTCTGGTTTTTTTAAATCTATTTTTTACCTAAAATGTCACAAAAATCTGCAAAAAATTGGGAATTTTCTTTAACAAAATGTTCCGACAGATTTTCGGCCAAATAAACCGCTCATAAAAAATTCTAAAAAAATTCTTGAAAAACGCAAACATTTGTTGGTCGGGCCAGTAAAACAGGGTTGTTGTTTTTTCTCGCCCAAGATGAAATACTTACACCCAACAGTTACGGTTGCCACAGCAGTGTTCCCCGAACCGCAGTCCACTGAGCAGCATTTGTATATACCGCCCTCGGTTATGGCTACGTCTCGTAAGATTAACTGCTGTGCATTGACTTGCAGGGGGGCGTCGTTGCGATACCATCTTACCGAGCCATTAGGCGGTACGGTGCAGTTCAGTGAGACGGTGCTTCCCACGGTTGCAGAAATGGCAGCGGGTACGATAGTGACTGCGTGAAAAGAAATATGTGAGAAATATGAAGCCATATGAAATTACAAGTTTTCTCTGGATTGTCCTTACTTATCAATTCTTGGGGTTATCATTATCAAATTCATCATCAATATGTTTTATCAAAGAAGATTTTAAAGACAGCCCATGCACAATGCATTACATTTTTGACAGAAAGCAACGATATCGATATCGGCCATGATGGGTTTGAAGCGATATATTGATCGTATTGATACAAGTATCAAAAAGGGGAAATCCAAATGCATTGTGGGACAAAATCTTTAGTTGGCTGAAGTTGGTGCAATGCATTGTGGCCGGGGTGGGGGGGGGGGGGGGGGGGGTGCCTGACCATGGCCTGAAAAAATGTTTTTTTCCTGGCAAGCAATTCCAAATTTCCCTCCAAAATGGAATGCATTTCTTAATGAAAGGGTAACATTTCCCTCCAAATGCCAACATTTCCCTCCAAATGCTCAAATTTCCCTGCAAGGAGCTTTCCGTATTGCCTACTTTTTCAGCCTGTGTGCCTGACATTGGAAAAAGGTATAGGTATGTGCCGCGCTGAAGACCCCCTTTTTCACCCTCTGCTGCTAGCTCTTATGACCCCCTTTTAAGCCTGCATCAGTTCTTCAGACCCGAATTTTATTGAAAATTCAAAAATCATGAAATTTTGCGTTTCCAAAGCCCCAATTCTTCGAAAATTTTACTTTCTAAAACAAAAACAAAAAATTGCAAATTTGCATTCGTGCTAATCAAAATTGTACTATAGGCCAGTTCTCAAGACCTACTTTTTTGAGAAAAAAATCAGTTCCTAAGACTCCATTTTTGAAATGTTGCGTTCCAAAGCCCCAATTCTTCGAAAATTTTACTTTCTAAAACAAAAACAACAAATCGCAAATTTGCATTCGTGCTAATCAAAATTGTACTATAGGCCAGTTCTCAAGACCTACTTTTTTGAAAAAAAATCAGTTCCTAAGACCCCATTTTTCGCCATAAAATCCACTCAGTTCAGTTCTGTAGCCGGTTGAGACCCTGGGCAGCACACCCCTACCCAAAAAAAAGTTGAGTGCCCCCCCCCCCCCCCCCCCCCCCCCCACACCACGGGATTGTGGCTGCGACGCTGACATCTTCTTTGACGTTTTACGAGGACATTCACATTGCAACCCATCTAGAAAGATTTCGCAATATACAAGTCCTTACCAATCAGCTATGATCCGCACCACAAGCCAGTTCGAATCATTTGCAATATATAACCACAGAAGTGCGAGAGATCTCACACTTGTGTCATAGAAAGTACAACAATCTAAGAGAATAAACAGCACTCAAACTCCATTATGCAATAAAAATGCATTTAAAAAGTCTATTTTAGTTACAACAATAACAGTATTAACAAGGATTGATGAGCTTTTAGTTTGATATTAATATTGATAGTGTATATTAGATATGAAGATGTTTCAAACAAATTCACTAACTGAAAATGACAGCACAAATCAATGGCAAAAATGCTAGGTCATTGACAAATATCGTAAAGCTTTGTCATTCGGGGATAAAACAGCCAAATACACATATATGAGTCAAGTCTTTTCGAAGAACATGAATTTAGGGAAGCACAACTATGTGTATTTAGCTTTATTACTGAGAGGTCACCTATAACCCTAACTCCCACAGTCTTGCAGTGACGATGGACAAAAGAAGGGGGAGGGGTAAAAGGGAGACAAATAAATAGTTGGCTGTGGACCCCGGGAATAAAATCCCCGATCGCCAGACTGGCAGGCGAGTCACTCAACCTCCACACCATGAGCACTGGACTGCACAGGCTAAATGTTCTGTGACTATTAAACCGGATGGGGGGGGGGGTATTTCAGCATGGGATAGACCTCGCGTGTGCGCTCAAACAGGTGCTGCCGGCTGCATAATTATGTATGGCGTAGTGGTGTCAGGGTTAAGGCTAATGAAAGTCAATTACGAGTTTTTTGTTGCTGAGTGATGAGGCAACTTTTTCATAATTCATTATTTGATCAGATTTATTATTGACATGTAAATTTGCATGTTTGATCAACCCATTATTGATACAGGGGCTTATTACATGATAAAGGGTTCAACAAAAGAAAGTATACACTTTGTTTATGTCATTTTGAGTAAAATTCATTTTTTTGTACCAAACAGGCTAGATAGGCATTTTGATGAATCTTTTAGGCATCATTTGATACCAAATTTGCCCCCTAACAACAAAGATAAACCATTTAAAGAAAATTGGTCACTTTTCAAAAGTCACATTTTCAATGCACGCAAGCCGCGAGAAAATGCTGTGCGTGGCACTTTGAATGGCCGGGAATGAAATGGATATTGATCACACAGTGGGGATGCCTTGGGTTGTGCCTGAGCGAGCGGGCTATTTGATTATGGACAGGTAACATGTGGTCTTTTCTTCCCGCGTAGTGTATTGAAAATGTCATATTTTATACTTACTTAAGAACAGTAAAATTTAAAATGTGTACGATAAGTTCAATCTTATTATAACAATTTGAAACAAAATTATAGTAATTTTAGTAAATATGAGCATTGTCGTTATTAAACCAAGTTCAAGAACTAATAACATTGCGCATACAACTTATCGAGCTTCTAGTCTTCACATTTTCAACTTGAAGGCTGAAATCATGTATATTATAAAATGATCGCCAATTTTGCGCATGATGGTCAAATTATTAGTATCGCAATTGAAAACAAAATAAATGATTTGTTTACATTAAAAGAGTATGGTCATATCTCTTTCCTTACAATGAGTTGTATTGTTTTTGGTTTTCTGGATGTTATGATCGATTATTCAGTATTCTTAGATCACAAATTGAACTTTTTTATCATAGTATTAAACAGTGCTGGCTAATTGAACATTAATGAGTAAGTAACCAGCCGCGCAAGTGAAAATCTGTCAAAATATGCAAACTTGGATGGAAGTGTTCCGTGACTACTCTTACGTAATCACAGATATCTCCATAATTACTTAACAAAATTAAACACTATTTTCTTCCAATTGTAGAAAACTAATTTGGCCTCATTTTACCATTTGAATTGTAAAATTCAGATACTTAATTAGGACGTTATGATCGCCTAATGGTGCATTGTAATTTTTTTGAGACACCCTGTACAAGAGTCAACATTGCTTATAATCTTATTTGTACCTGATGATACCGTATTATATCTATATATAATCCATTGTTTGGGACACCCTGTATTATATAAATACATTTGAAGATCAAGGAGAAGTGGCGGAATTATGGGAATTCAGTGACAAAATGGCATCATTGTTTCATGAAAGTTCAACAATTATAAGATTTATAGGTCAATAAATTAAGGTCTGTCATGTTTTGTTTCGAGAGAAATTAGCCAAATAAATGCACGCACGCGCGCTGATGTTGATGTGTGAATGATGGCCGAACCCCAGGGAAGTGCTACTGTGAGCCTATCAAATTTGCACAAGCAGTAAAAATTGGCGAACCCGGACAGCCATGAATCAAAATAATGTGTGTGGTGCGCGAATCGTACCGTGCGCACCCTGAGTGGAATTAGACACTTTCAATGCACTCCGCATATTCTAGTTTCCTGCTCTCTGATTGGTTCGATACTACTAAGAGTGTATGAATATCTTGTAATCAAGGATATCTCTCAGGCACCCAGTCTCTCATCATTTACCTTCATTTGTAAGCAAGATACCGCTGCTGTTCTGCACTAGTGTGACAATGGTAACAAACACATGAAGAAATGCTGTCACATGCCTCACAAGGAGAGCGACCATGTTGGATGGGGTCAGAGGTCAAAGGTCATGTCAATCACATGGTTGCTTGGAAACCTATCGAGATCCGTGGCTGCCACTTTCTGGTCACTTGATATTCCTTCACAAGCCCACACAATATCTGTAGACATAAAAGGAAAGAAGAGAAAAATGTCATTATTTTCATTTACTGTGATGACAAATATTTTGATGCTTTCACATAATATGTGAACAGTCGCGTCAACCAGGACATGTTGTCAGCAAACACTGTTTTGAGATAGAGGCCAATATATTTGGTGTAATATAAAGAAAATAATAGAAAAAAAATAAGCTTCTTCAAATCATATAAATTACAGACTCCGATTACCTTAAACATGGTATCATTTTAAAGCTTAAAATGTACTCTTTCATGTCATGCCAATAACTCAAAGTTGATTCGGGCCTCCAACATGACGTGACAGGTTACATATTTTAATGTTACACTGCTAAAGGTATCTGCTTTGAAAATGTACTTAATTGGATGGCTGAATAGTCACAGATTGTACTGCATGAATAGTTATTAGAAAACACACATTCATTGATAACGTATAAAAGATAAACATAATGATGTACAGTAGTGCATGCAAAGTGCAAGGCAAAGTGCACAAAGTAATTATTTGCCATATCTATCTTTGACCTAATACTGTAAAACCAGAAATGTTTGTGGATTTAAAATTTCACAAATCAGCAATACCGGCCTAATAATTCCCGGCATGAACATTTCGCGAATGTTTACTTCGGGAGTTACATCGTGTAACTTTGCAATGCACTGCTACAAGGTATATTGGAAATTTTCGCAGCTTGACATTTTCACGAGTAAGTGCTCCTCGCAAAATTAGCGAAATTTAAATTTCTGGTTTTACAGTACTTTAGTCCAATTGTTTGAATGCCCAGAGTTTGTTGTGATGTTTGTATTAAATGTTTTGCCAAGCATTGTGAACAATTTTGGAAATAGCGCTATATAAGCACAGTTATTGTTATTTTCATACCTGATGCAAAAAATGAGGCTATTACACACGTCTGTGGAAGTTCCCATTCCCCTACACTTTAAAATATTTTATCTACCCCCATTGCTGATTATCTAACCTTATAATGCTCATGAATACTGCAAAAGACCACAAACTTAGCCTCAAGTAAAGTGTGATGCCACTGCATAGCTTTGAAGTTAACTCAAGGTTGTGCGATTCTACATTTTGCGGGAAAACCTGGGTCACAGGTCAAAAATCTCACTCACGGTTCACATAATTACTGATGGATTCACACGGCTCACACACTCTCGGCTAACTCCCGGTTAGCGCTTCGGGATTAGTTAACCGTAAGACCTTTTAGGGTTAAAATTCCAGTTATAGACTCGAGATTAGTTAACCATGACATGGTTCATACGGCCGCTAAACGACAGTTTAACCTCAAGGTTAGCGAATTTGAGGTCAACGCTCCTTATGCAGTACAATCCCTACTTCAATCCATCTGTCACCAATCATTTATGTTTTGTTACGTGTTGCTATTGTCCATTGTATTTGAATGTATCTCATAACTATCATAATTAAAAATCTATCAATTGTTTAAAAATAAATATAAGTGTTAAATCAATTTGTCTTATGGTGGTCAATAACCAGTAGACGTACAGTTTGGTTTCTGAGGGGTAAATCTCATAAGTGCATGGGTGTTGGGGAGCGTGTTGGCGCAGTGGACTGTTCTCTCGCCTTGCACCAATGAAACCCGGGTCAATTCTGTGCACGACCGCGGGCTTTATGTGCATTTGGTTTATCACGATCCAGGACACGCTTCGCAGGTTTTCTCCGGGTTCTCCGGTTTCCTCCTGCTTTTCAAAATCAGTGATCAGTTGTTTCGGTTATCAAAAACTTTCTTGACCCAATGGTATTTGGGGAGCTGCATTGAAAAATGGTGGATGTTACAATCTAAGTGCGGATAGGGTTTGCGCTACGTGCTGCACCCTAGTTCATGCGATCTGATTCTGATGATTCACCAGCAGCGAAATTACAGTGCTTAAATTTGTATCCTTTGGCAAAGGCGCTATATAAATGCCGTGTTATTATTATTATTATTATTATTATGGGTGTCATACTCGCTCATTGATCAATTTTGGTGTCTTCGTTCTTTAAAAAGATTTTGAAAATTGTCAAGTCATTCCTTTTGGAAATCACATTGGATCTAGAAATGACACTTATAGATGAATTGTTTTAAACGCCGTCGTGGATAGAAAAGAGACAATTATGGGAAAACGATCTCGCCCGGGAATCGAACCCAGGACCTCTTGCTTACTTGGCAAGTGCCTTATCCATTGAGCCAAAATACCCTCACATGGTAAAGCATCTGAAATTCAAACCTAAGCGATCACGTTTCCCAGTCTCCTGCTACAAGTATTACCCATAGTAGCTATAGTCCATTTGGCCATCACGAGACAGTGACGTAACCGCGTATTCTTCTAATTGCAGCACTTAACGCGCGCGCCTGCTCGATCTTTGAAAGGCGGAAGATACATAGGCGTGCGTAAAAGCTGCGCCTGTTAAGTTACGTCACTGTCCAGAAGAAGCCAAATAGAGTAGAGAGCCTATACAAGTGAGGACGGCACTTGAATATTACACTTGGATAAGGCACTTGCCAAGTAAGCATAAGGTCATGGGTTCAATTCCTGGGCGAGATCGTTTTCCCATAATTGTCTCTTTTCTATCCACGACGGCGAACCTGTTTAAAAATATTTAAAATTTGTTTAATACCCGTCGTATATGCCTATTATTTCTATGTATTTTCCCTCTACAGGGAGGACGTTACTTGATTACTATGGGTAATACTTGTGGCAGGAGACTGGGAAACGTGATCGCTTAGGTTTGAATTTCAGATGCTTTACCATGCGAGGTCTTGTGGCCCAATGGACAAGGCACTTGCCAAGTAAGCAAGAGGTCCTGGGTTCGATTCACGGGCGAGATCGTTTTCCCATAATTGTCTCTTTTCTATCCACGACGGCGAACCTGTTTAAAAATATTTATAATGAAAAAAAACCTGGGAAAAGACGTGAAATTGGGCTAAACAGGCCAACAACAACAAAAAATCAAAAAAACGGGTTGAAATTAAAGAAAGTGTGGAAATGTGAACAGTGAACACCCCCTGAATTCAGGTTTAAACATGATCATTCTCATGCCTGAAGTATGGGACTATCCAGGGTTTGCAGTATCTTTGAGTTTTGGGTCTAATTTACTAAACGATGTGATAATATGGATATCTTTTTGGACCAAAACGCTGTAAGACCTTTACAGTAACTTGAGTCAAACCCTCTGGATAAATTTCTACTTAAAATTCATGGAAAAATTGAGAAAAATCTATGCATTGTTGTTATAACAGAACTCCTAATTAAATTGCTACAAAACCCACAGCTTTCATGGAAAAGAGTAGCGTTACACTTCTTTAAATAATCCACAACTTTGATGGGAAAAGTGTCAATTTTGTTCTTTACAATAACAAAAACAGCTAAACTTTTCTAAATGTCAATTCCTGAATGATTGCCTTTCGTATTGAAAAAGGTGACATTTAAATTACTCCTATGGAAAAGATAGGATGCATGAGCTATAGTATTACATTATAACCAAAGTTAACAAGAGAAGGAAAAAAACTGATGTCACTTTGTTTTTTACCCTCAGGCAAATATGTAGTATGGCCGGGCCAGGATACATTTTTTTTATTCATGCGCTAGAGAAACAAAGCGGTGACAAGTATGCACTGACCATGTGTTATTTTACCTAATGAAGTATCATTTACATAAGGAGAAGCAAAATGTTTTGTGACATGCTAAAATTGCAATAGCCAGAATATAACTGGTAAACCTCACAATATTTCCCAATAGATGAAACAGGAGATAGAACCCGCAATATTCTCCAGTTATACTTAAAGGGGCATTGAGAGATGTATCGATATACTAAATGAGCAAATAATATAAAGATAATCATCAACATAGCCCAAATCCAAAATGTCATACAATTCCGACATCGCCTTCATGCCAAAATAAACAAATAACGTCACTTCCGGGTTGAGATTTGCCACGAAAGTCTGTAAGTAAAATGATGCATAACTTTCTAATTCAGCACCCGAGTTTCGATTTGATCATATATCGAAACTAAGAAAATCATGAAATTTTATATGATGAACGGCGAATGTTAGTAAACTGTTTCAGATGGTAGTTCGTATATGCCTAAGTATTACTTTGATGCAAAAAACTGATTTCCAGGATAATTGAGGGCGCACTCCCATACGTATCTCTCAATGCCCCTTTAATACGATTGTAGAATACTACTCGTTTTTACTTTGTGACAGCATTCGTGATTTGAACATTTGAATCAATGTGCAATTAACTGTGCAAAATCCAATATTGCACGCTCATTTCCCGCCACAGACGTCCACTGCTTTTACACATGTTCTGTATGCACAAGAATAGTGTCAACCAAGGAATGTTTGCGAGTTTAAAATTTCATAATTCCCAAATATGTTGGCCTAATTCACGGCAAGAACAATTTGGAATGTCAACTTCGAGTTACATCGTGCAACTATGCAATGCACATGCTACAAGGTAGATTGGAAATATTTGTGGCATGAAATGTTTGCTAGTAAGTCCTCCCTCACACATTTAGCCAAATTTAAATGCACGCGAACATTTCTGGTTTTACAGCATTTATATTGCCCTCAGGGCAGAGGGAGTTGCCAATGCAAGTGTATCCACTTAAAATCTAATTTATCGCCCCAAATAGCACTAATCGTTTGTAAAACTATAGCTGCGTTCACACCGTGGTTACTTGCAGGTGTATACCTTACATATTGAACCAAAGCCCTTTAGTGAGCCAGTGAAAAGTCAACAGTCGTGGTTCAGTGGGCCGGATGATGGGCCGATGTGCGGAGGGTCCCCGGATTGAATCCAGGCCGGTCCCTGACGATTTTGTTGTGGTTTCTGTTCAAAAATTGAGATCCCGGGGTTAATGCTTTTCACTTTTTTCGTAACTTGAATAAAGGTCACCACCAATTGAATCAGGGAGATCATGACTTTGCTTCAGATAACCAATTACTGGTGATCTTTGAGTTTATTCATGGTAAACATGGAACAAATTTGGTAGAAGCAATCTGTGGCCCGAGATTAATTTTGATATAGAATCTACATTGAATGCCTTGATTAAACATTTATTTTATTTTCACATTTTACATTTCAACACGGGGGAAAGCATGACAGGTAGCGTGTGTGTGGCGTATTGATCCATCAGAACAATACGGCCGACTATCCTACCTGTGCATGCATCCCCCAATTGCACTGCCGGTAATCGATAAGGTATACCCGTAGATGGTCCGGGTGTAGAAAATAAAATTGTGAAAATGAAAATCGGACTTCACCTTACATTATGGAGTGTCACTTCCTCAATAATCACCCGATCCTAGCGTGTAATATCTCATATTAAAGAAGATGAATTTCTCAAAAACTTTATAATTTAATATCTTTTGGTAAGATATATATTTTTAGAACTAGAAGCCCATTTATTACCTGTATAGTTACTTTTTTGATGACTGTACATGAGTTCCCCTCCCTCTTGGGTCAATGTGTTAATATTTTAGTTCAAGATGTGATATATATAACATATGATGACAAAATGCAGCCACATTTTATAGAACACAATAACACTTTCACGTGAATCTGGGAGGTAGCGCTTTGCACGAGACTAAAAATAACTTCTGTCCAGATATCAATGCATCCGCCTTAACAGGAAACGTCATTTCAAGAAAATATGGCTAAAAAGGAAAACAAAAATGAAGTAATACATAAAGTTAGTCACTGTGATCTAGCAAGGATACAGGTATGATCATAAGAGTCAAATTACTTTTACCTGAAATTTTAAATTCTATAAAAAATAATAACTCTGTTTCAATTCTATGAATAACAAGCAAACATTTGGTAAAAACAATTAATATCATAGTTGAATTTACGCTAGTATTATGTATTACAATTTTGATGTGAAAAACATTCACATTTTTAAGAAATAATATTTAATAGTGAATGAATATTTTCTTTATACTTGAAGGTTTGTTTACAAATCCAGGGATATGATATGCCATGAATATAGAAATCACAGAAACAGCATAGTTAATTATGCTGTGTTGACTTGATATAGAGTTTTACAATGTCATATATTTTGATACATAACGGTGTTCACCAAGCGACTTTCAGACATATAGCATATCAATAATAGCATTGATTGTATTAATGCTGGCGGAAGTTTTGAGGCAATCAGTTTAAATTAATATATCCCTAAAACTATGAGTATAGATAGTCCTTGAAATATTGCTTTCAGATTTGCTTTTCTTTAACCCTAACTCTACTACACCACACGGCAACTGCGCAGAAAAAATGTTTTTATAACCCCGCGTGCAGGTTTTTGGGGTACAAAATGGACCCAGGCTATATAACGAGGCGAATAGACTCGCCGAGTGTGAGTGTCGACTGGCAGCGGTGGTGTAGTGGCTAGGATCTAGGTTGGGGTGCTGGAGGTCCGTGGTTCAAATCCGGGGGGGGGGGGGGGGGGTCAGGGTGACCTTTCTGGTGAATTTTGGGTGTCGGAAAAGAAATCTGTTGCCGTGTGGTGATCTCGAGTTAGGGTTATACAGCAATTTTTATTTTTTCATTCCAAAATTTTGTAATTTTCATCATAGTTATTAGTATTAGTAGTCTTTATGACCTCAAATGTCATATAGGTATAGTGACTTGCAAGGCCTTCCCAATTTTGACTTTCTTTAATAATATTAATGGTCTTTTAGCACTTCTTTACAACCTATCTCTATTTGAAATGTCATATTAAAAAAATTAATATGGTTATTGTGTAACTTAAAACAATGCAAATACAAAACTAATAAGCACACCAAGAAATTCAGCAAATTATATTGAAATCTGTATTGAACTAGGGCATGAAACATGTGGGGCATTGTTTAAAAATGGCGCCACTGATCAATGAAAGTGAATTTTACTTTTACAGTTGCTAAAAATAAATGAATCTGTGGGAAATTGTTGTTGGACAATTTTACACATCATCATTTGACCGATGTTATGATGAAACAAGCGTCCGTCTGTTGGTTTTGTAGGCACACAAGTGTACACAAAACAATATTCATGTTGACATTACTCAAGTCGGGGGGGGGGGGGGGGGGTACTCGCATTCATATATATAATATACATGTATGTGTCGCTCTAATGGGTCATAAAAATTCCCTAAACATGGGGTGTGATTTGTGCTGGAAAACCCTAAACATGGGTCCCAAATTGTACACAAAAAACCCAATCATGGGTCACAAATCATGCAAAAAACCCGTCAAATTAGCCATTTTACAGGTAAAAACACCCTAAACTGCAAAAAATTACACACAAACGAATGCATTAACCAGTGCCCGCAGATACGAGGCTAGTGATCAGCAGGATAAAATAACCTCGATATCTACATGTACATGTATATCGTGGTAAAAAGTGAGGTAGGATTTCAATCCTCCAGCAGCACACAAAATTAATTTAAGTACTGTCACAAAAGTCTAGTTTTTGGCAAAGGGATGAGTCAATTCAGGTATTTTAGACAGGTAAGTGAATCAAATTAAGTCAAGTCTGTTAGTTTTGAAACTAACACAGCAAGAGTATGATATTACCTAACAATGTAAGATACAAAAGCATTACAATTAATGAACATGACCTTTAAAGTGAAGGGAATGAAATTTGAAGAGATTCAAGTGTGATGCAGCACATCAAATGGGGGGGACGACTTTGCTGGTGAAGTCAATTTTGGGTTTATTACGTGTGCTCTCACGGCATTTTCTAAGCTTTAAAATGACACAAAATTTATCACATTCAGATTTTACGAGTGAAAATAACTACTAAATTCTTACTATTTATTTTAATTTTATTTCTGTCCACTTTCATCTATATCTTGAAAAACAGACAGCTGCAAAGTCCCCCTTTTGCTGCATCACAAAGGTATTATTGTATAGTGCAGTACAATTACTTACTTTGTGAGAATGAACATAGAATATGAATTATGATAAAATGCATAAAGCATCAAACAAAACGATTGACCTATACCCAACTTCAGTCCGGAGAGGGCGATAGACAAACACAAACAAACATTTTTTGGCCTGCAAACAACACTCTATACAGAGAAAGGGCAAACTCAATCAACGCCTCAGACGCTAATGCCTCCTCAATGACTCTAGTACTTGGCATGCCCACTCCCCCAGGTATAAAAATCGCGAGATTTAACTACGCTTGAAATCGAGGTATTGATCATCGCGAGCACTTGGCCAGCTACCGGCGCTACATACTAACACGTTATGATCAGGCAGTGCACACGTACACATATAATATAGTTAACCATGGTGGAGATGGGACGTGGTAGTGTAGTTTAGCACGTTCAAACATGCCGTGTACAATGTTTGGTATAACTGGTTATACAAGGACTTGCACAATTGTCAATAACAGGGTGTCCCAATCAAAATATCCTATCATTTCCAGGCAGGATTTACAGACAGGGTATTTTTTAAGTTTTCCATGAAATGTTTTATTTGTATTTTTCAAATTTCAAAGTTGCCTAAGTTAATTAATTTACTTAAATAGTATAAGAACTCAAATATCAATCATTTACTTTTAAACATGGACAATTTGGAGATGGTTAACAATCCACACACAGAGTCAAGTCATTTGACCTAATTTTCAGCTAACAAGTCACTATAGAGTCACTGTACAAATTAAACAGATTGGAAGTCACTGAATATCACTTGAATCAATTGCCTATTGAGTAATACATCACGATTCCTTAGAATGCCGAGCGAGCGTGTGTGGGTGACATGGGGAAGCAGCCATTTTTAAAACTTAGCACACACAGCAGTTCAAAAATATGTATGAAACCACACAATCTATGATTAAAGACTCCATGATTTTATAATACAAGAGTGCGCCACCTTATAAATCCATATTGCGCCACACAAAAATAATAGTAAAATCAATCCATGGGCCACTCTGCACAAATGTATTATTCATCCCACCTTAATAATTTAATTTGGTAAATTATGTAAATAAAGTGTGGTAGCCATTATCTAATAAAAGTAATAAAATACTATGTGGACAAATAGTAACACATATTAACTACTGGTTGCCATGGTAACTATGCCGGTGACACTACACACAGCAGACGCACACGCTCAAGCAATATTAATAACGCTACACTTTTTGAATTTGAGTTCTTGCTGGATTGTGGATGTGTTTTTTTAGGGTTACAAGATCCAAAATTAAAGTTTGTAGTGACACATAGAATTATATTGTGAAAATCCAGACCATAATTGGCCATTCTGCTCAATCCAGAGATAACCGCAGATAAACAATTGTAAAATTCATTATTTGACATCAAATTACAAAATTGAATTAAAGAATGTTGAAGGAAAATATTGGACGATTAAATTTAACCAGGAAGTCAGATATGACGAGAGTAAATCATCTCAGGTAACGCCTGAAGAAACCAACGGACCATAGTTTTTCACACCATACTATGGTATTCATAATCAGAGTTCATAAGCCTATTAGCTGGGCGCTGGATACCTTCTGGTATGAGTGCAGATACGATATGACCCGCGAATGGAGAACAAGGAGGGAGGGCAATAATGAGCCGATATTGCGGGCTGGCGAATCCCTACATGGGATTGGTCAACAAACGATCTCAACGGCGGCTGTCTGTAAAGCCAGGAAAAACTGCACAGGCAATCCTAATGCATGAGCAACTCAGAATTATGTTGCACAAGCCAAATAATTATTTATTAAAGGTATATTATGTGATCTTTCCAGGGAACGCCCTCAACATCGAAAAAAAAATTGAAAGAAGATTTTCTTGCAGATTTACATTTCTGATCATAAATCGTACATACATTCCAAGTTACAGGGTGATACGATTCTTAATTACTTCAAAATCATGGTTTTAGAGTGAAAATAAACTGTCGGGATAACACTGACAGTTTATATTTTCACTCTAAATTCACGCTAAAACCATGATTTTGAGGTAATTAGGAATCGTATCGCTCTGTAACGTGGAATGTATGTACGATTTATGATCAGAAATGTAAATCTGCAAGAAAATCTACTTTCTAAAAAAAAAATCATGAATAGAGGGCGCTCTCTTGAAAAGATCACATAATATGCCTTTAAAAGTAAGGAATGCTACCAGTAACACACAGCTATACTTTGTTACCTACCTCTGGGCAGTGACATCAGCGCATATTCCAGTATAGTGAAGCAGCATTTACACACCAGCACCATGATTTGTCTTTTATTTTATGGATACATACATACACCAGCAAATAAGAATAACAATGAACAATGCTACGCTGCATCTATTGGCAGGGCACCCTAAGGCTAAATTTCTGGCAGATTTCGCTTCATTCAAAAGTACATAATTGCCTTGGAGAAAGTTGGTGCCCCTTTCAAAATTGCCTTAAAATGCAGTGCCTGCGCCATTTCTTAATTTGAGACCTGTCTATTGATATAAGCTATGATAAAACAATTTCCTCGGCGGCTATTGGTTTTACCATATATACAAAACAGACTTTTCAGAAACCTTTCCCAACTTTCAAGGTCTATCTCAAGGATTACTGAACCAATTTAATAAATAATTTTGACAATTTTGAAACATTTTGTGAAATTTGTGAATGACATCTGCAGAAGGCCTGCCACGTGGGAAGTGTTAAAGAAAATGAACACAGAGCAGAGATCCAAAGAGATGGCCTGATGACTATGTGAGCGTTGGGAGATTTGCCATTTGGTCACAGGCATTTTCAAGAACCGCTTGTCTTGGCATGGTGGGCATGGTATCAGTGATAATGTGTGATTGAAGCCCGGGGGGGTACTCACCCAAGACGGTATACGGGGGTGTGCCGCTCTAATGGGTAGCTTTTTGGGCACAAAATCCCTAAACATGGGGTATGATTTTGTGCTGGAAATCCCTAATAATGGGGTCACTTTTTACAAATGGGTCTATTTTCGCGAAATTTGTGTCTATTTTAGGTACCAATTTTTCCAAAATCACCCCTAAAAATGGGTATGGGTTTTGAATCTCCAGCGGCACACCCCCGACCAAACCAAATCCAAGTACCCCCCCCCCCCCCCCCCCGGATTGAAGATTGTGTTTAAGATGTTTGACCATAAAGAGCTTTATAGATAGAGACAAAGGAATGTGTGAGATTTATCTCACCATGTCCTGATATGATATGATTACATTTACCCTTGCATTTACATATCACATAATTATAGTCAAACAACCTTATCCTTTTGTGGGTCCGGTACTTCGATGCGGCGAAATTTGACCCGTTTTTCTCCCATAACAGTTTTATTCCCCAAAACATGGTTAAGAGACATCATTTTTGTGTTCCCTTAACCCTAACACTTCCCCCCACTTTTTTCAGAATATTTTTTCTTCAACGCGGAAAATCGACCAAAATATCCCCCCCGATCCCCCCGGGATTTGATCCAGGGACCTCTCGCACCAGAGGCGAGGGATTCCACACTTCACCACGGCTGTCCAGCACAGTTCTGGGCAGTGTATTGCCCAGACTGTATGTATTGGGTCCATTTTTTCATCAAAAAACTTCCACGCCGGGTGCCCAGTCGTGGTATTTTGGGGTATATGGTAGTGTTAGGGTTATATTAACAAAACTTGAAGTGTCAACCCAAAATATATGAAATTCATCAAGCACTGAAACTTTTAAACTAATAATGTAATGTACATAAAATCATACAATTTTTCAAATGAAATGAGTCGGAGAATCCATTTTTGGTATTAAATTTCCCCCTAAATACATTTTTGGTTTTAAAATATTGACCAAAAAGTGCCAAAAATGTGAAATTAAAAAAATATAAGGCAAAAAAAAAAGGTGGTTTCTTGATAATTGACTTTAGATGATTTTGGTGAAATTTTGAACACCAAAATCATCTAATCAAAAATTGTTAGGTTGTCTGAAAATGTTTGGCGCCAAAAAGTGATTTTTGGGTAAAAATGTAAAAAACACTATTTTTGAGGAAATTTAATATGACTCATTTCATTAAAAAAAATTGTATACTTTTGTGTACTTACATTATTAGTTTAAAAGTTACAGTGCTTGATAAATTTCATAAAACAAGGCGGTTCTCGAACGGCGCGTCTCGCCTGTTCATCAAAAGTGACTTGAAAGAAATGATGATGAAACATATGATACAATGTAGCACTGTCACAGAGGTATGCATTGTAGTTAATGCAAGGGATGTAATGCCTTGAAAAATTTAATCAACAAAAAGAACACACCAACCCCCTTCCCTACACCAAATCACATCAAGATAGGCCTTACAGATCTTATTTGACCCCAGATGACCTCTGATGACCTTGAAAATTTAATCAGCAAAAAGAACACACCAACCCCCTTCCCTCCACCAAATCACATCAAGATAGGCCTTACGGATCTTATTTGACCCCAGATGACCTCTGATGACCTCGACAAATTAATCCACAAAAAGAACACACCATCCCTCTTCCGTCCACCAAATCCCATCAAGATAGGCCTTACGGATCTTATTTGACCCCAGATGACCTTGAATGACCTCCGATGACCTTGAAAATTTAATCAGCAAAAAGAATACACCACCCCCCTTCCCTCCACCAAATCCAATCAAGATAGGCCTTACTGATCTATTTGACCCCATATTTGACCCCCGATGACCCCGAAAAAATAATCAACAAAAAGAACACCCCATCCCTCTTCCGTCCACCAAATCCCATCAAGATAGGCCTTACTGATCTATTTGACCCCCGATGACCCCGAAAAATTAATCAACAAAAAGAACACACCATCCCTCTTCCGTCCACCAAATCCCATCAAGATAGGCCTTACTGATCTATTTGACCCCATATTTGACCCCCGATGACCCCGAAAAATTAATCAACAAAAAGAACACACCATCCCTCTTCCCTCCACCAAATCCCATCAAGATAGGCCTTACTGATCTATTTGACCCTATATTTGACCCCCGATGACCCCGAAAAAATAATCAACAAAAAGAACACCCCATCCCTCTTCCGTCCACCAAATCCCATCAAGATAGGCCTTACTGATCTATTTGACCCCATATTTGACCCCGATGACCCCGAAAAATTAATCAACAAAAAGAACACACCATCCCTCTTCCGTCCACCAAATCCCATCAAGATAGGCCTTACTGATCTATTTGACCCCATATTTGACCCCCGATGACCCCGAAAAATTAATCAACAAAAAGAACACACCACCCCCCTTCCCTCCACCAAATCCCATCAAGATAGGCCTTACTGATCTATTTGACCCCATATTTGACCCCCAATGACCCCGAAAAATTAATCAACAAAAAGAACACACCACCCCCCTTTCCTCCACCAAATCCCATCAAGATAGGCCTTACTGATCTATTTGACCCCATATTTGACCCCCAATGACCCCGAAAAATTAATCAACAAAAAGAACACACCATCCCTCTTCCGTCCACCAAATCCCATCAAGATAGGCCTTACTGATCTATTTGACCCCATATTTGACCCCCGATGACCCCGAAAAATTAAGAACAAAAAGAAACACACCATCCCCCTTCCCTCCACCAAATCCAATCAAGATAGGCCTTATGGATCTTATTTGACCCCCGATGACCTTGAATGACCTCTGATGACCTTGAAAATTTATTCAGCAAAAAGAACACACCACTCCCCTTCCCTCCACCAAATCTCATCAATATAGGCCTTACTGATCTATTTGACCCCATATTTGACCCCGATGACCTCTGGTGACCTTGAAAATTTAATCAACAAAAAGAACACACCATCCCTCTTCCCTCCACCAAATCCCATCAAGATAGGCCTTACTGATCTATTTGACCCCATATTTGACCCCCGATGACCTTGAATGACCTCCGATGACCTTGAAAATTTAATCAGCAAAAAGAACACACCACCCCCTTCTCTCCACCAAATCCCATCAAGATCGGCCTTACGGATCTTATTTGACCGCATATTTGACCCCGATGACCTCCAATGACCTTGAAAATTTAATCAGCAAAAAGAACACACCACCCCCTTCTCTCCACCAAATCCCATCAAGATCGGCCTTACGGATCTTATTTGACCGCATATTTGACCCCGATGACCTCCAATGACCTCCAATGACCTTGAAAATCTAATCAGCAAAAGAACACCCCACCCCCTTCCCTAACATCAAGTCCCATCAAGATAGGCCTTACGGATCTCTAGATATCGCGTCACAACGCGTCTCAAAAGTTTTAAGCATATTTGACCCCGATGACCTTGTATGACCCCCGATGACCTTGAAAAATCAATCAGCAACAGAACGCACCACCCCCCTTCCCTCCACCAAGTCCCATCACGATAGGCCTTACGGATCTCCAGATATCGCGTCACAAAGGTATTTCTTAGCACACGGCTGACGGCGGACGGCATACGGCATACGGCATACGCCAGACGCCGGACAGAAATAGTGATAACATGTCTCTTTCTGATTACATCAGGGCGAGACAAAAAGGGTTGACAGTACCCTTAACCCCAAACCTTCCTAAAATTACTACAAATCACTGAAATGGCTGAAAAGCGCAAAAATGAAATCACACGAAAATTATCACTTTTGCAGTATTATTTTTGATATGATGGGTGATTAATTGTCTAATACAATGTAGGGTGCTGTAATAATTTTGGAACAGTGCTATACCAGCACTGTTGTGGTATTAACCCTAACCTTCCTAGCCATTAAGATTCACTACGACCAAAAACAATGTCCATCACACGCATGCTATAGCATTGATTCGATAACGTTATCATCCGAGCTGATATGTGTGGGTACGAAATCACTGCCCGGGCAAGCATTGCCAGGTTAGCTCAGTGGTTAGGGATGCGGCGGTGGTAATCGGAGGGTTCGCCGCGATTTGTTGGGTACAACATTCATACTTTTTCTATCCCCTCCCCTGATTTCCACACAAAAACATTAGGGTTAACGTGCATGCATGCTCTATTCACATGGTTTGGGAGATAATCACACCACCAAAACTATTTTGAGGAGAATGCATCATTATAATATAGAAACATTGGGACCGTGACAATTACCCTCCACTATGTACTATATAACTAAAGCTTTTTTGACTCAAATTCTATGATTTTGGGCTGATGCTTTCTTGCACTTGATACTTTGTACACAATGATCGCAAATTGTTGCACCCTTTACTTAAAGTTGAACAACCCAAAAGGATTTAAATGTTGTTTATTATTGACATAATGACAGTATATACATGTCTACGTGTCATGTACGCAAGTATGATATAAAATTGGATGGATTGAGCGTGATACACAAAGATATTGGTCGAGCTATGAGTTTTAAAAAATATTGTGCGAGACGCAGTCGAGCACAATATTTTTAAAACTCATAGCGAGACCAATATATTTGTGTATCATGCGAAAAAATCCGTCCGATTTTATCATTATTATGCAGTGAGAATCTGACTTGACAACAACAAAAAAATCAACAAAAATTTAAAAAAATCACCCATAATATTGTAAAAATATCAATAACATTTTTTTGTTCCAAAGAACAGACAATTAATTTTGTTTCCTAAAAATAAAAAAAATCCTGAAAAAAAAAAAATCCAAATTTTTTTTTTTTTTTTTTTTAAAAATCCCAAAAAAATTCTCAAAAAATTACAATTTTTTTTAAAAAAAAACCTAAAAAAAAAAAATCCTAATTTTTTTTTTTTTACAAATTCCAATTTTTGTGTTGTTTAAATTCCAAAAATTTCTCTTTTTTTATTTTAATTTTTTAAAAATCCCCCAAAAATATTCCTAAAAAAATTATCAAAATATTTCAAAAAAAAAACAAAAAAAAATTAGTCTAACTGCATTTTGTGACTGCATTGTACTCATGCAGGTAACCAAACTGACCAAGTTCACTGACCAAGTGTGAGTGAAATTGGTCTCCAAGTTCACTTCAGTGACACAAGTTGCAGAATAATAGGTCTTTACCAATGCATTGCAAGTATAGGACGGAAGATTCAAACTGCATAATAATGGTCAATATCGTGACACTGACCTTTCCAAGGATCAATAATAACACAGAACTGATCATGAAAATGTCAAGACTTCGAGTCAATTTGAGCGGTATCAAATTGTACGGTGTGAATGGTTGTTCACTAAAAATGCACATGATTTGGGGCTAATGTATATCTATCTGCCTGTAAGTAAATAACGTACCTGGGAACATTAGCTTACTCTTGAAAGATCTAGCAAAAGACACATGGAAAAAACCACTTAACCCAGTGTGTCTTTGCTAACTTTAAATGTACCAGCTCTCTTGAAAATACAAATGGTGCGTCCTTAAATGCTCTCTGTCGTAATGTAACATAATGTTGATGGCTATTCATAAGTCAGGAATGTGATGTGTGGCTCCAATTATGAAGATCAGCCACAGAGTGTCCATAGGTTAATCACATAACAAAGATAAAGGTTGGATAAAGGTTGGGTAGAGCCTGTGCACCTACATTTTTGAGGTCTAACAAATTGAAACAATGTTGTTGCATGTTGTGTTTTAGTCCTATAATAATATCAAATTTGAAACAACTTTTATAATATTGAGATTCGTTTTGGTTGCTTACAAATCAAAAAGAAGTAAAAAATGTTACTAACTGTGATCGGTCAATGACATTTCACTACCACGCTGGTAGCTTCATCAGACTGGCAACTCCTGCTTTTGATTAATATTTCGAAATAAATGTTGCAGACAAGGATGTTCCCTTTTGATGCGAGGCATCGGGACACAAAACCACAACAAAACCACAAATAGGCTATCTAACATCCAGGATGTTTCAAAAAGAATTAACACACTTCCCTTCTATTAAAATCCTCCTGTACCTTCCTATACTATACAGGGTGAGTAAAAAAAAAGGTGTTCTCAAAGTAAAATAATTATTAAAATTATTGATTATCAGAATATGAAGGCAACATGTATGCGGCAATATATGTATTTATTCACTATCATCAGCAAAAAGAATCATGACATTTCATGTTACCGTTTACCAGATATGACTAAATTTAGTTAAGTTACTGCATTTTTAAACCGAACACAATATTGAATATTTTACTCAATAATGCTTGATATTAATGAACAAGTGGATTCATGTATGGTACACAATAGAACACTAATAAAGACAAATCAAACATTCTCAATTTTCTTTTCAAACATTAAATGCGAAATAATGACAAAACAATGTAATTTATTACACGAAATTAGCAACAACAGCAACAAATATGGCTCTTGTGATAGTCGGACTCAGCACAGACTAGTGTGTGAACGTTTCCAATAGTGTAATTCAATAGATTTTATTTATAAGAGAAAATATTGCATATCTTGTTCGGTTTATAAAATGTTGACATTTACGCAAATGAGCTTAAAATATGTTTATCATAACCAATTTCAACCAACTAAAACTCTTTTTTAAGACAGCTAATGAGATAACCCGTCTGCTTCAATAACAAATTGGTGGCATTAATTCGTCGCTGTTCTGAAATACCGGCACATCACGAAAAACAGCGTTTTGAGAAAATCGTGTTTGAAAAATTTTCCCATTTTTAAAGACTTGTTAGAGAGCATTTACATCAAATGTCACTATCATTGTCAAAGAACACTAATAGATATATACTTATGTTTGTTATGAGCATGTTACAACAACAAATTGCAATTATTAATTAGGAGTAATTATGTCATAAAGTCATGTGCCGGTATGTCAGAACAGTGATACAGTGATATGCCGGTATATCAGAACTGCAGTTACACGGTGGTGTATGGCAGAATATTGTGATGTGCCGGTATGTCAGAATACAAAATGAGGTTTTCATGCCGGTATTATGTTCAAACCCTGGCATATTACACTAATTAGTGCGGTATCTCATTAATTAATTAATTACCTTTTTGTCTCAATTTTTTGGGAGAATAAAGAGTTTCATTTGTAGATCATAAAATGCATCTTAACTCATTTTGCCCAAAATGGCACATGTGCCGGTATGTCAGAACAGCGACGAATTGTTGCACAGATTTTAAGATATAAAATCCCATTGAGTACACCTTTTTTTTGACTCACCCTGTATATGGTAAAGACTGTATATGGCACCATCCGATACTATGCTAATAAATGCATAAGCAGCTACAGTGAAGATGAAATAGAGCAGTTCTTGAATGCTGAATTTTATTTACACTGAAATCCGAGACCGTACGTAATCAGTGAAACAAAAGCCTGGCAACAACGAAGACGTCAGTCAAAATCTGAGCGAGAGAGGCCCGATAAGTCGGACAAGACTGAATTAAAACAACAACACGTTCCAATTCCCGTTTCAAATGCCATGCAATGATTTTGAGCTAAATTTAGATTTCACTTCACACATTTTGAATTTTACACTATGATTTGATCATATGTACATTACTTTTGGCGTATTCTCATGGAAATGAAGCGGTTGTGGCTAACATTGATTGTGTCACAGATTGACAGAGAAATATATATGCATAAATCATTGTAATTAATATCATTTCTAAATGACCATTTTGATCTCATCTCGGCATTCTGCTGTTAATGGATCACAATAATTTTAGATTACTAAATTTCCTTTTAAAAGGGAAATCACAGACTCACATATGATTCCGTTTGATGAGCAATTCAGTCATCTTTGTAAGTTAACACTAACCCTGCTAAATCCAACAGAAGCACACCGCACCTGTGGACCCCCATTCCCCCAGTTTATCTCAATGCACAATCAAGCAAAGGAATATCAGCTCACCTGTAGTGTACTCCAGCCGTGGCGGCCCAGGTTCAATTCTCGGGGGCGGCACTCACCATTTGTTTGGTCTTTATTTGTCCCGTGTCCCCTCCACCACCCCCGAATGGGTTAGGATTTAATATACCCAAGGAGGTTTCTGTATTCTGGCGTCTTGTTATTAGAAAACAAATCTCTCCAAACTGATTTGCCTCCACTGTGGTTGCCGATTTAAGCAAGCTGAATATGGTAATTAATCATAAGACATCGTTTCCTTAATCCATTTGAAATCAGCTAACAATGTTCAATTGAATTGACTAAAATGCATACAATCTGTGCAATGCAATCCCTGAGTGATACATCCAATCACCCGGGGGAGGGGGCAGTCAGGAATAATGTTGTAATCATCCGCATGAATGAAAACACCGATTAAGGGTGTTTTTTTTTACCACAACGTGGACTTGTGATATAGGGTATCAAAATCGCAAATTTCAGAGAATAAGGGAGTCCTTTTCAACCTGAATCCACGCTAAGGGTTGCTTGGGGCTATAGTCACGCGTCATCATTGTAAAAATAGCCCAAAATGGTTTCCTTTATGACAAATTTACTAACAAGACTTAATCATACAATAACTTCATTCATATATTCATTTCTAAACTCCGCCTTGAGGACCTATAAAGTCCCTGACCAGGTGCTTTGAGGTTGGCTAATTCAAAATATATAATCGGTACAAAAAATCTGAGATATACATTAAATGAGCAAATTTCTTCTCCGCAGTTTGATACCTCATTCAACAACATCGAATGGATACTTTTAAAGTTATGGCGATTTCAATGACCGCGCATACTAGGTATTCATTGAATTGTGTGTGATTACTGTCATAACTGTCACACAATTCAATGATTTCCTATACCTAGTGCAACTTTGCTGTTGTTATGCGCGGTCAATGAAATCGCCATAACTTTAACAGTATCCATTCGATTTTGTTGAATGAGGTATCAAACTGTGGAGAAGAAATTTGCTCATTTAATGTATATCTCAGATTTGTGGTACCGATTATATATTTTGAATTAGCCAACCTCAAAGCACCTGGTCAGGGACTTTATGTGCTAGGTGTATATCCTTTACTCCGAGTATGATCTGTCCTGGTTAAGGGACACTTTGTCCTATCTAGAGAATCCACGTTTTATAAGGGTAGTTTTTGAGAGTGGATTGACACAGATGATTACAACTTTTACACATGAGTGCCTCCCCCCCCCCCAACTTTTACACATGAGTGCCTCCCCCCCCCCCCCCCCCCCCCCCCCCCCCCCCAACTTTTACACATGAGATCCTCCCAATCCCAATCCCGGCATATCATTTTTGCATTTCTATATAATAAAGTTTGAAGAAAACAAAAACAATGAAGCCATGACATATCATTTACAAACCATATTCAGCACGCTGTGCTTCTGTCATACAAACACAATACAATATTAATTGAATATTGTCACAAGCCTGTCAGTTTTTACTACAAGTAATCATAACAAAAGTGACAAGGACAAACTATACTATCAATATTTAACAATCTCCCTGTAGGACTGCCAGAAAAAGAAAAAAAGAAAAGAGCCTGAAAATAGAAATGTGAATGTTTTTTTTAAGCAAGGAAAACAAAAAAATCCCCATTTATTTTCAAGTTTGACTGAATGAAAAGATGATCTTGCATAAATATTTACTTGCGAGTACATCCGTCATTCAATCTCTATTTTTGTTTGTGAAACAGTTTAACAAACATACTCTATTGTGAAAGAAAAGTACATAACAGTTTCACAAGAAACTAAGATTTTTAATACAATTGTGACACCAAAATGCAGATAATATTTTTATTTCCGGGTTATTTTTTATCCAAGTCCTGCCTATATCAGGGTTGAATCGGCTCATATTATGACGTATTTCAACCATCTCAATAGGTTATTTCGATGATTTTCATCTTTTGAGTAGGAGGAGTACCTATTGAGATATATTTTAATAGTCTTCATGAGGTAACTACAGCTTACCACCCACCCCAGCGTACCCCAGCGCCATTTCCTGGTGGCACCGCCAGTGGGCGTAAGTTATTACCGTCAGTTTGCGATTTTAATTCCTTTTCTCTCAAATACACATCTATTATGAAGGATCGAGCTATCTCCTTTCTATTTTTACACTTTTATTTTTCGCAATATCAATCGAAGGTTATATGCTGCAATCAAATCTGCGAGCGGTGATGACTGAATAGATTGGTTAAAAAGGCAGACGATAATTTTTGCTGTTCAACCAAGCGCAGTTAGATAGATGACTTCAATCTCTCTAGACACTGACCTCCTGTCTATTTGTTACGGAGCATGATCACTAAATGCTGCGAGGAATGGAGATGGTTTAATGTATTGCAATACTTAAAGTAACAATTCCTTTCAAATTGCATTTACTTTTTTAATGATAAATGATGAAATAATAACAGAATCAACATCAACAATGGCCAA
Source organism: Ophiura sarsii (assembly GCA_035610835.1). Taxonomy (NCBI): domain Eukaryota; kingdom Metazoa; phylum Echinodermata; class Ophiuroidea; order Amphilepidida; family Ophiuridae; genus Ophiura; species Ophiura sarsii. The sequence goes on along the minus strand of CM069441.1, from coordinate 85,484,403 downwards.
TTCTAACCTAAAATGGTGTTGAGGGATGCATAATTTAAAACATTAGTTAGGTAAAATTCGGTCATTTATTCATTTTAAAATATACATTGACAAACCAAATTTTTCGTAAGTATTTTCCTTGGCACGATGAAAGCTCATTTAGATGTATATCTTTATAGAGACTTAAATGTTCCAAAACATATTGTTCATTTTTAGCTACGAAACATGATTGACACATAATTGAATAGCTTATTTACGGTACAAAAAAGTATTTTGAGACATTTTTTTCCCAAACCATTTTGTTGTGCAAATATTGTAATTGCAATTTATCATCAGTTTTATTGGATTCTGTAAATTATGTACTGTTCAGTGATGCATGTTATTATCACTCCCTGGCCGTAGGACTTTTCTCTACAGCGAGTTTACGACTCAATAGGCATAATTTCTGTGCTTCTTGAACCGAATGGTTGCATGTCTCAGGTAGCTTAGAATAAAGATTTTTAAATTTCAGATAAGGTGTTTGATCTTTACCTTTTGAGTTTCCTTGGGTATGTCGGTACGGCGGCAGGTGAAATTTTTCAACCCTGCTAATCTCTGTTCGAATTTCAGATAAGGTATCTTCCATAGTGGAATTCCTCATAATATGTATCTGATTTGTAATATTCACACTTTGGTGCGATGGACATTTCATGGCAGTCAATTGGGAGTCGGATACATTTCCGGCCAGTTGTTCGAAAGTCGGAACATTTCGTACTATTCACTGTCACATTAAATTGATTGCCTGAATCTCAGTTATATTGATTTCCACAGTGGAAGTCCTATTCTTATCAAATGTATAAATCAATTGTGAAAATTTACACTCCACGCCCGGGAGGTTCCGCGGCAGTTGTTGGGAAGTCGGAAACATTTCCTACTTCACTTTCAGATTAAATTGATACATTTAATTGATATGCCATTTGTATGTGGCATTTGGATGCACAACTTGAAATAGATGCAACCTTTCGAGTCGCACGGAGACTCCGCTACATCCTGGGTTCTCACGCCATCTTCTTAGTGTCAAGTGGTAATGAACTTTCAAATCGCAAATTTATAAAACAAACCAATGGCTGAAAATCAGCAAAGCACGAAAATTTAACAGTGCGAAAATGACCACTTTAACAGTACCCCAAGTCTAGCCAAGTTGCCAGATAACTAAATATTGTGCACCATCTATGAATAAAGAAAAGAATATCAAGCCTGCTCATTAAAAGTCAATAACAGCATAAGACAGATCATTTACTAAGCTTCAATTCAAAATTGATTGATCATTGCGTTAACACTTTACAATAATTTTATTGAAGCCCTCTTTTTCAAAGCTAATCCACCTGAAGACAAAGACCACACCATTCGTCATTCTCTACAATGGGCACGCGCATTCTTAAATCAACATTCGTGACAAATACTGTGAATTATATGATTGCAATCTTTTGGATTGGCTTGTCAAAATTGGAAAATTCTTCTTTAAAAATAAAAAAAAGCTATAAATTCAATTATTTTTGTATATCAATGAACACACCTGAAATGTTCACAATGCCTTTGACACACAAAAGTGCCTGTTCTTTCTGACTCACCCTTTAAGTAAAAACATCAATTCTTGTTATCTTATCTTGGTTCTTGTTTACTCACAACCCAACATACCACACTTTCATTATCTCAACACACAGCAACTACACTTGCATGTCTCATACCTTGCCAGCCAGCCCTACTGAATACAGGGACTCACGTGAGTCAAGAGGGACTATTTTGATTCAATTGCGCCGTAATCGCTAGACATGATGAAGATAAATGATACACCTGCACAATATCAAAGGTGAACAATCTTCATTCCCACTATATCATTGCAATCGGTTAAAATATTTTTGACATTATAAAAAGAAATCTCCCAAACCATCAAAGCATATTCACCGTAGTAAGGGGAAAAGTTAATTGCTGTGTCTGGTTATTGTTGTAAATGGATATAATGTTTTGTGTGTGTGTCTAGATATGTCCATTGACTTTCTTAATCATCCATTGCAATGAATGAATCAAGATTAAGTGGCAGTTCTTTGCAGATAATGCACATCAAAATATCATTTAAAGATTTTTTTTCTTCTTCTGAAAATTGAGACTTTTGCGCACCCTGCTTATAATTGTACGCATTTCTGTAAGATTACTACCATTAAATCACTATCATTATGTTTGATGATTTAAAATGTCAATTGATAAGTCTGCACAAAAAAGTTGCGATAAACCATTTACAAAATGAAAAGGTGATAATATGCAACCACACCCACTTGTTAAAATGCAACAAAGAAGAATGTCTTGTTTGCTCTATGTGGCGGCGAATTGGTCCCCTTTTCGGGACTCGCATTGAAATGAAATACATTTACTGAATCAACCAAAAGCAGATGACGTATGTGACCCTACATGAGTAAATGAGGCACAACACGGCAGTTGCTAATTTGATTCAAGGTCAAAATATGTCAAATTCATAAAAAGTCTTATTCGTGATCTTTGATACAACTTCTATCTAACCAAAAGACTCAAATTCATGAATATAAAGAGTTAAAAGTACATTTTGAGGTAGGCCTATTTAATTTTCATTTACTTAATTGGTCTGTAATTACAAAACCAAAACTTTAAATGGCTATAACTTGACAACTTGTATTTGACGTTTTGAGACAAAGTGATTTTAATCATCTGTAACTTTGGAATGTGATATAACATTGATTTTGGTACCAAAATGTAACTTCTGGGTCACATATGCGTAGTTCATCATTTGTTTGTAATTCACAAAGCGAAACCAGTTGAAATCATTACCACAACCAAGGATCAAAATAACTGTGTTTTTTTCACCGCCCAATTCACAGGGATTTGTTTGGAACCAGAGCTACTTTAAGTCTACGGGGAGCTACTTATTATTAAGTCAAATAAGGCATTCCTTTTTCGTTCGGTATACCGTAGTAGTATTCCCCGCCATGATCAATGACACATGATCATACGATGATACGAGCACAAGAAAGTAACTTTCTCTTTTGCATTCATTGCGCATGTTCTGTGGCCTAGAAAATTAATTTAGAAGTAAACTCGCCTTTTTCAAGATCCGCTACCTCATCGAACGGGCTACAGGGGAAATCCCACAATCATGACATTAGCGGCAGCAGACACAGTGAACAATTAGGATTGTTATTGCTGATAAAAACTAGGGTTTTTTTGTGCTAAAATTCCGCTGTTATGAATCCTGGAGACTTTCAAACAACATACTTGACTCAGATTTTAAACAAAAAAATCTAGTATGGCAGCATCATGCCAGATCGAAATCTAATGTTTTGCCAAGCTTCCCGATTGTCAACCAAACGCTGGTTTAGGCAAAATATCAGCCCTCGGTTGTTTATTTGTCAGCATTATCGAGCACTTATCTTGACCCTGTACCACAACCTTATTAACACATCTTCGGCTAAAAAGGCACTCTTAAATATTTCATTTCTCCCGATGCAGATTTTCCATTCCGTGTAGTATCAGATACCTGAAAAAGATCCTTCAGATATTTTAAAAAAACCAATCACTATAGCTGTAATTACCTGAAAATGGGCTATTCCAGAAAAAGGTACACTTCCTTCATACAAGACGAAGACATAGGAATCCAAATAGATGTCTTTCTTTCTTTCTGTAGGAATGAAAAAATGGAAGAATAAATGTAGATTGTTAAGTCAAAATAGGTGTACACAACAAAACACAAAAATGACCCAAATAAGAGTAACAAAAATCTATGTTCAGTCATGAAGACATAGCAAATATGAAGTGTACGCCCCGGCTATAACAGTCCCGGCCCCAAACACTGTGTCCCGGCCCGGCTACAGCCATTCTCCAGCTCATTTTTAAGTGATGTATGTCCCCTCTACGACCTGGTAAGCGGGGATACATTTTAATGTCCCTGGTCCATGCACCGCATAGCCAGGCAACTTTTTTTGTACATCCCCACTACAGTTGCCACCATATCTCGGGTCTCATTGATTATTTCCTCGGAAGGCATAATTTCAAGATATTGTTCGTAAACAATTTGCTCATCTTCGTAAGGATACTTTGAAATGGTATAAAAAGCCATAATATTAATAGTACGGTTTGAATGCATATTTCACTGTATTTCTATTTTACAATTTACAGATTTTTATATCAAAGGTCTCCTCAAAAATCAATCAATCAGCCTAGACAAATAAGAGCTAGCAGGCCATAAAACTGCACCATGCACAGGCAGATGAATAGTGCAGGTGTGTTGTTAGGATACTGATTTTTTTACTGTACTACTGTATAACAAGTTAATTTCGTGAGCAGTTTAATTTCGCGAATTTCGCAAGAGGCTCAAATTCGCGAAACTATATTGTAGCGAATTAATGTGTTTGAAGATGATAGAAATGGTAGCATAATTTGGCAGCCTTTACGCTGGATTCAAATTGATACTACTAGTATCTATGTGTATCCAGTGTACATAAAAACAAAGCTTAATTGTCACACACGATTCATTTTTTTTTTTTATCAGTTGAAAATCACATTACATTTGACTTTTTTCGGTTCGGAATTGTCGTATTTGCGATTGATTTACTCACAGTAATATCGCGACAGATTCATCCCTGTGCATATTTTGTACCATGTTAGTTTCCTCTTTTGCGGACCAGCACCGGTCTGTGTGCTGTAGCAATTCAACATCGAAGGAAAACCGAATAGCGACGGTTGACTTGTGTAATGCCTGCTTGAACCATAATTTATACTACTAGTAATTAGAGTGGGGGTTTTAGAAAAAATGGAGGGCTAAAAACACCAATACTGTTAGTAATAGTAACTGTTGTGCCTACGAAAGGATTCGGCCAAAAACCGTATCATACTTATTTTATAATTGAGTGTAGGGTTCAAAATTAGGCAATCTCGACGTCTTTTTACGTGTAGCAAATAATTTTTAGTAAATGAGATGTTAGATTCGCAAAATTAAGTTTCCGCGAAACAAGTGAAAGTTTCTGCGAAACTAGTGATGATAAGCAATTCGCGAAAAAAACATGCTGTGAAATTAACTTGTTTTACAGTATATTATTTTCGTTGCCTCCCCCTGCTTCATTTTATTTTCATGCTTTTTCATTTGTCACTATGGGTAGTGTGGATAATGGAAATAACATACAATGTTACTATAAGCCAGACAACCATATGGCTCATTCCATGAAGTTGGGGCATATTATGTGACATCCAAGTGAAATTTTCAAAATGGATATTTTCCAACTCTTTCTTCTTTTTTAGGTTCTACATTTACCAAAGTCCAATGTAGAACTTTTTATTTTAATGTAACATTTGGTGTAAAATAACCGCACATGTTCCACAGTTGGATGACATTTCCAAAAATCCTGATGCTACATGGACACCATTTCTCATTTCCATATCATTTTCTAATAAAATAGCTTAAGATGTGGGCCAAGTTTCTTTACCTCAATTAACTACTTGGAACCACAAATACATGAAAAGAAACCAGATTTGTCTAGGTTGAACATAACTTAACGAACAAGACATCGTAGATTAACTGTTTTATGTAAAAACTCATTGAAAAGTGACTCTTTATTTTGCAATTTGTATAATGAATTTAAATAAAGTACATATCAATATTTGTTTGATGTAAAGTACTCTATAAACCATGCACATTGATTACATTATAGTCATAAAGTAAGTATATGAAGTATTATTTACCTGTATAATGTTATAAAATGCACTACCGATGCTACATGGACACCGCGTCTTGTAACATTGTTAATAATAAGACTATTCATACTGTTACAATTATTTGAGTGTGAATGGTTTGTCTACTTGTTCATCATATCAAGTAGATACACAGAGTGAATTGCTTGAAATTTATCTAAACACTGTTCATGTAAAATTTACCTTTTCTGTGTACTTAAGTATTACGATGCTACATGGACACCGTGCCCTAAAATATTTGGAACAGCTTGAACAGGTGCATCTTTTTCAGATCAATAGAGAGGATGTACTATGATGTTAACTTTTTATGTTATAAGCACACGATAAAATTAATAACATGGATTGTAAAACTACAAATTACACAAAAAGATAACCTGCCATGAAGCATAAAACATAATTACCTATGATACACATACACCATTTCTTACAATTACACAATAACAATACACCATTGATCAAAGAAACTTAAGATGTCCACTGAAACAAACTTCATGCAGTGTTGTTCTTAAAGTACCCTTTGTGATCTTAGTCTCTTTGCTTGTTTCTGATTGAATCATCCTCTATTATTGATAAAGATGATTGAAAAGTTTGATCACTTAAAAAGTCAGTTTGCAAAAAAATAATTTAATTGCCATGATGGATTTCTTTGGAAAGGTACTAGTTTTTGAAAATGATGGGTTCCTTGTCTTCATATCCATAAATTCCAGGACGATAGAACTGTCTTCTGAATTAATGTCAAGAACCTGCAAAGCAAAACAAAATAAACCCTATGGCTTAGTATCTTCATGGAACATTGTGTATTGATATTGGAGTAGATTATTTATTCATGTTGCACTTTTTGTGTTGCAGGAAAATATTTATATTAAAATCATGCTGGAGTATTTTATTTATTATTCATTTAACATGAAAAAGAATAGCAAAGGATAGAGAACTTAAATGATTTACAATTATTTGTTTTATTTATAGTAAATAAAACTAAAATAAGGGAATGTTTATTGTGAATTCAGTGAAATGCTAATGGAAATGGTGTCCATGTAGCATTGTGTATTAATATATTTCATTAGATATACATCTCTCATAATATGCCTTTTTTCTGTAAAGTGTAGTAAAATGTAGGCAATGTTTTGAATGTTTTGGGTGATGGATAATTTCGAATGGGGTAATTGTTTTAGTCTAATTAGGCAAATTTTATGAAATGCTACATGGACATGGTGTCCATGTAGCATCGTATTGGTAAGCTATATTATTAGCATTAAAAGAGCAAAAACTAATTCATTATTAACTTCAAAGTTTATTAATGATGTGATTCTACAAAAAAAATACAATTTCAACGAACTATAACGATACCCAATGCAAAATATTGCCCATGCTATGCCCGATGCTACATGGACGCTTAATTATTATGGCGTCCGTGACTCAAAATTAATATCATAACATGAAAAGAAATTCTGATTCAGTGTTTCCCTTTCAATAAAAATGCATTAATAAATACAGACATACAAGCAACATTAAGAAATAATTACAATCGCACTTACCATTCACAAAACTATCCAATGTTTACATTTTGATGCTACATAAAAGTCCCGATGCTACAACGGGACACCAGCGACTGAAACCTTGATAAAACTAGCACACGTGTGGCAAATTCCAAACAAACCTGATAGCTATTGACCTCTATCCTTACAAAAAGAAATATGGAATGTTTTATTTATCTCCAGGGGGGGATTCCCACAAATTGCATAGGATGTTTATCACGATGCTACATTTTAAGGTTAGGACACCATGCACACGGCACGGTATACTTTTTCATGAATATATGGAATGGTCTTCATGAAATTTATTCTCATTTGCAATAGTTTTCAATTGATATATGCTCTTAATTTTGGAAAATAATTAAAAAATGTATGATAGAGAACTACCCCCATTCAGCAATGAAAACTCCCGATGCTACACGTGTATATTTTGTGGACACCGTGCGTAGCATCGGAAAGGCAATTTTCATGTTGCTTGGGTGAAAAATCCGTCCAGCGTGACGAGGTGTTTTGGTCAGTAAACTATGAATACATGTATCTTTTATTAATCAAATCGATTTCCAAGCAATTCTATGATAGTTTTGCTTACATAAAACTCATATTAATTGTTGTGTTTTCCATGTCACGTTTTTTAGCAAAAATGGTCTTGGACACCACCTAATTTTTTATTTTTTTCTTCTTCAAGGAAGGGTCAATTTTTTTTTTTTTTCATGGCTCAATACTATAACCTAGTACTGTTTTTGGACACTAAAAAAATTTGATATACACATAGAGTAAAACAGTTTATAAGCTGCCTAAAGTACCAAATTCTGCTATTTTAACAAATGCCCCAACTTCATGGAATGAGCCATATACCGTAAAACAGCCTAATGTTACCAGCAATTTAATGTCGCTAATTTCGCTAGGAGATCCAATTCGCCAAATTAAATTGCTGCCAATATATTATTTATAATGGTTATATATAGGAAGATGATACAACATTTCCGCAAAAAAAATGACTAAATGCTAATTCGCTAAATTAAGTTGACGTGAAATCAAGTTGTTTTACAGTAAAACAATACGATAATCCTTGAAAAAAAATTTGTGGTGTTTATAATCAGACACAACATTTTTTTTCTCTTCTCGTATGTAATTACATATGGTTAATAGTATTTGTTTTTAATTTTACAATCTCACTCGCACCGCAACATCGCTATCCAAAAATAGTCAAGAAAACAAACGGATCGAATTACAGATAATAATGCGCACACAGGTAGACCAAGTGCAGTATCATATCTACACGTATCTACACGTTTCTTATTGTAACCCTGTGCGCACAAATACTTCACATGAATTTATTCAAACTTTAAATGTCAATTCCATTCCACATTCTCATAAAAAAAACTAACCGGTCTTTAAAAGCTCCATGCACTTCTTCAAATAGGGTGAACCAATAAATATTGAATGACAAAATGGTTGCCGGATGTTTTAAAATGAAAGCTTCATCAAGCATGGGAGTGTTGTTGTTGCATTTAAATTGCATGTCCTGACAAAGCATATAATGGACGAGTGTGGCCAATTAAGCGCTTGTTCATGATGTGAATAGCAAAATGTATACGAATCAAAGAGTGAATTACACATCTTCCAATTTTCTCTAATTACGTCCTCCTAATAGAACATGAAAAAGATGTGCTTTAACCGGCCTCACCGGCCTTTTTTGGCAATGAAACTATCAGGAGAGATATTGGGGTGGGGGGGGGGGGGGGGGGGGGCGTCAGTCTCCGTATGCGTCGTGTACGTGACAGCCAGACGCTCCACCCACTGCACTACGGGTTAGATTAAAACACTTTTTCCTTAGCTTAAATATTCGCAAGTTGATAGACCCGCTCAGTGTAGAACGAGTAATCTGTCTAATCCTTTAACACAGTTTAACACAGATTTCATGCTAGGCTAATTCCGTGCAGAATTACATGAAGGATAAACCACAAGATGGACCAGGCAATTAAGCTAGCAGCATAGGGATTTGTTAGGGTTTTAAATAAGATTGACCAACATTTGCATGAATGGTATCAAACAAAATAAGAAACATGTATCCTTTTTTTCATTTTAGGTTTGTTTGGTTCCCACCCTGTATTAATATGTAGGAATAATCATATGATAGTTAACCCTGAGTGACATCACCTAGGGTGACCTCACCCAAGGTAGAGGATCAGGGGCGCATGCAGGATGGTCGCACCCCGGGGTGCTGTGAAAAGACGATCCCCCCAAAATGCTATTGATCAGGCCCTTTTCTTGTTCTATAGCCCCAATATTGCCTTTCTTTTCCGTCTCCTTTTCTTCTCTTATCTTTCCTTTTTTGTCTCCTTTCCTTTTCCCCCTTTCCTTTTTCTTTCTCCCCCTTTTTTTCTTTTTTCTTCTTCTCACCCCGGGGTGCTGCAGCCACCGCAGCACCCCCCCTGGATCCGCCCCTGTAGAGGATCATATGAAAGTTGCAGGCTATTCATAATATTGTGGGTGCTGATCTTAATAAATATTATGATTGATTCATTCCGTTAATGCGTGAGAGGGATTGACATCAGGTCCTGGTCAGTTCACCTCTCAATTGGTCTAATAATATATAATGGTTGAGATATAGACATGCTTTGAAATGCAGAGGTCCACGGTTCAATTCCCACAAGGACCACATTTTTACCAAATTTCTTTTGTAAAAGTTTAATATAGGGTTACAAATATATTCGAAGTCCAAAAGTGTGCAGATCCTACCTAGTCAACCCATGGTAATGCATTTATCAATTGCATCCCTGGCCCCGGGGGACCCGGGGATAGCGGGGATTAGGGTCGGGATGTACAAATTGCCCTTGTGACGTCCCGGGTACAATGGTGTACTGTCCTCGCAGGGCCGGGCACCGTTTTTTGTACATCCCCGCTACAGTCCCGGCCCCCTTGGCCGGGACAAAGTGTACATTCCCGGCCACCCATTTCCCAGGACAAAGTTTTCACCCGGCTACAGTCCCAAGGTCGCTTATTTTTTTCTGCAACCATAACGGAATGCATTTCTATGTGTTATTAGGCTTATTTCGTCAAGCGCATCGCATCTCTAGCTTATGTGCATTTGTGTACCTTAGTGTACATCCCGCTACACGCCCCGGCTAGCGGGGGCACAGTTTGTACGTTACACTCCCCCGCATAGCCGGGCATCATCTTTTGTACACTCGTGTACGTTCCCCACATGGTCCCCCCCCCCCATGCCCCTGGTGCCGGGCTTGCAATTGATAAGTGCATAACTGGTAAGGATACCCTGGGTGATGTCAACCAGGAATGAACATACTTTAACCCTAACACTTCCCCCCCACTTTTTTCAGAATTTTTTCTTCAACGCGGAAAATTACCCAAAATATCCCCCCGATCCCCCCGGGATTTGATCCAGGGACCTCTCGCACCAGAGGCGAGGGATTCCACACTTCACCACGGCTGTATCACAGTTCTGGGCAGTGTATTGCCCAGACTGTATGTATTGGGTCCATTTTTTCGTCAAAAAACTTCCACGCCATGTGGTACCAACTTGCCCAGTCGTGGTATTTTGGGGTATATGGTAGTGTTAGGGTTAATGTGTCTGAATCTATCATCAAGACAACTCATGGCTTGGGCATGAATTTTTCCAAGCCAGAGGTATTCTCTTTCTAAAAGTGCTATAAATAACTCGAGGGTCATGCAAAGGTCGGGCATGTTTGAACAGAAATCTAAAATTGGTAGGAATGCCTAAAGCTATTAGAACTTTGACCCTTGAAGCACTTGCAGTCTGCTCTATCAATGTATTGGGAATGTTATTATGAGAACTCAATGTATTATACTTAACCAATCCCAAGGGTAAAATCCCATATGCCATGTATTTATAACAGAGTGGTTATAGGCCTAACCAAGATTTTTTTTTGGGGGGGGGGGGGGGAGGATTTTGTCAAAAGTGGACTTTTTTCCAGGGGTGAGGAGAATTGGCAAAGTGAACCTTATAGCGAAATGTAGACCTTTTTTCAACTAAAAGGCGTTAAAAAACACCCTTTTTCACTCGCTATGCTCGCAAACAGCATTTTTAGGACATTTGTGGAGACTTTTGTGAGGTGGAGGGGGGGGGAGGGAGGGGGAAAATCCCCCACCCTGGTTACAGGCCTATTATATATATCAAAATGTGCCCTGGGTATATAACGTGAACATGAACATCGTACTTGATCTTACATTTGGGATTATAACTTCCTCAATAACCAACCATTCTTAGCATGCAATATCTTAAATTCAAGAGCAGTCATTTTCCGACAACGATATATTTTTAATATGTTTATGTAGAAGTTATACTTTTAAGAGTTATCAGCACATTTATCATTTATTACCTGGTCAGTTACTTTTTATGATGAATGTATGTATATTATAGGAGACTACTTGAACTCCTAGGTCTTGTTACTGTAATGCACTTATCAATTGCAAGTCCGCCCCACAGACCCGGGACATGGCAGGGCGGGGACCATCCGGGGAGTGTCAGGGGATGTACAAACTGTACCCCGGCTAGCCGGGGCGTGTAGCGGGACGTACGCTAGGGTACACAAATTTATCCTACCATCAAGACGATTCTCGTGTTCCTATTGGATAAGCGCTTGAATTTAGTGACTAGATATATTCCGTATCCGACCCCCGTATCCCGTATACGGTCAGTAAGGAACTGCGCATGCGTTGTAGTAGGGTTGCTACGGGCGCATGACGATCGTGCATCTGAACTTGCTGGGGTTTTAGGTGACTACTACTTTACAGAAACAGTTGTTCTTGTTTTGTTTTAATAGTGTTTTAGTAGGATAAAATCGTTATTAGGTGAGGTTGAGTCGGATACGGATTATATCTAGTCTCTGAGTCTGTATCGGGACGGAATACAGAATCCTCGACTAGATATAATCCGTATCTGGCCCAACCTCACCTAATAACTAATAGTACACCCCGGGCGTAGCTATATACATAAGCTAGAGATGCGATGCGCTTGACGGAATAAGCCTAATAACACATAGGGAACACATAGAAATGCATCCCCTTATGGTTGCAGAAAGAAATTAAACGACCCGTGGATTGTAGCCAGGGCGTACACTTTGTCCGGGCTAAGGGTGACCGGGACTGTACACCGTTTGTCCTGGCTAGGGGGGGGGGGGGGGGGGGCGGGACTGTAGCGGGGACGTACACAAAATGGTGCCCCACCCTGCGTGCCGTACATGAATGCACTTGGGACGTCCCATTTGCAATTTGTACACCCCGGCCCTATTCCCCGCTAGTCCCGGGTCCCCTTGGGCCGGGCTTGCAATTGACAAGTGCATTAGTGTGTGTAAATATATCTCACTAATTCCTGCAGCTTGCTACATGTAAAATCACTTCACTCTATGTATGTACTGAATGTGCAATTTGCATTTGATGTAAAGTGCACACTGTAGAACTCCCAGGCACCAACAAATTGCTAACCAAACCAGCTGAATGCCCCATAGCATAGTGATACCAACATATCTTGTATTCAACAACTTCCCCCATATACCTGTACAAGAGACATTTTGTGGGTTCTTGATGAACATGTACACACTCGAGTCAGCATTCAAAATACAATTGACCCCTTTTCAAAATCTATCATATGATTTCCAATGCATGACAAATGAGTTAGTACAATCATAGATCCTTATGCACTTATCAATTACATCCCCGGCCCGGGGGTTGCGGAGATTAGGGCCGGGACGTACAATTTGCCCATGTAACGTCCCGGGTACAATCGTGTACGGTCCCCGCAGGGCCAGGCACCATTTTTTGTACGTCCCCGCTACAGTCCCGGCCCCCCTTGACCGGGACAAAGTGTTCAGTCCCGGCTACCCATTTCCCAGGACAAATTATTCACCAGGCTACAGTCCCAAGGTCGCTTATTTCTTTCTGCAACGGAATGCATTTCTATGAGTTCCCTATGTGTTATTAGGCTTATTTCGTCAAGCGCATCGCATCTCTAGCTTATTTATAGCAGGCCCCCGGGGTGTACATTTGTGTACCTTAGCGTACGTCCCCGCTACACGCCCCTGGCTGGCACAGTTTGTACGTCCGCGTACACTCCCCCGCATAGCAGGGCATCATTTTGATTCACTCGTGTACGGTCCCCGCTATGCCCCGGGTCCCAGAGGGCTGGGCTTGCAATTGATAAGTGCATTAAGCAGATGGTACAATATTGGCCTAAACCTGAAACCTGTCACTGCTGAAAATGACCTAAAGTGGGAGATGCTTACAGTGTGGTGACTGACATGGGTGTAAAATAGATCAATTTGATCTGAAAACAAAAAGAGATTGCTGAAACGCTGAAATAATCCAGGTCTGAAAATACAACAAAATACAACAATGTCTTATCCCTACAATTGAGCTCCGACTTTATAAAACTCAGTGATAAAGGAAGCGCATGCCTAAATTATTTATGTGTGCATCTTCATTGTTAAATTTATGTCCTCAACCCCGCATTAAATAAAAGTATTATTTCTAAGAGTGTGGATCACTAAGCGTTCATCCCATAGCCATAATACTACAAAATATATAATGTAGATAGGAGCTCTTTTGTTCACATCCCGATTCACATCTGGTGAGGTGAAATATGAAAGCTGCCATGCATACGCATGTTACAAAAACAAACCATCAATATTATAATGATATAGGTTGGTTGAGGAATCGAACCCGGAATTCCTGCGTGGGTGCCTTAGATCTTGGTCACTATGCTACACTGGATTAACTCCTTTGGCAATAACGTTGATAAAGTTATTTTTAGTTATTCTAGCATGGCATTTCTTATGTGTTGCTGACCCCCATACTTCTTTCAAAATTAAAATAATGAAGCGATTAGCATTTTGAACAGTAGGAATTGTTCATTAGGACATAAGCTTCTTGTGGGTGCTGTTCAATCGCTATTCGCTTCAGTATTATGTGCGCTAGGGCTTTGAGAATTGAACGTGAAATATTGCAAGTTGTACAGTGTTTACATGTTAACAAATGGTTACAGGCCGAAATGATATGCGATGCGGAAAGATCAAGATCATCGAGGCTGCTGTGAGTGTGGATAATGACAAAATTTATGAAAGGTGTCCATAGCGCTACAATGCTGACAAGTGTCAACAGCATTTTATAACACCTTTGGGCATGATTGCCCAACCATGTTTCGCTTATCTTGAGAGAAGAAACGTATGGTGATAGAGCAATGAAGCATATAACTATCTCTTTACTCTATTCATTTGTTTACTGTTTATGAGTGACTCAAAGGTAGGAAAGGTCAGAAAACAAATAAATAACGCTTACCTTAATCTTCACTGATCTAGCTTGTTTTTGTGACACATGCAAGGCTAGCAAGGTACATCACTGATAAGCAGCACTTTCCCTTTATGTCAGTTTGTTATTCTGCAACATAATCAGAAAATCCAGACAGATATTGTAATAATCTTGTGTAATAAATCTTGTTAATATAATGGCATGGATCCTTCAAGGATCTATGATAATGGTAACGTTTGGCCGTTCTTGGGTGCACATTTCATGCTCTATATAAAACATAGCGATACAATGCCTCAATGACTTTGTTGTTGACTTGAATGGCAAATATAGGTGACTTAAAAGGGACACTGAGAGATTGCTTGCTGAGAAAAATGAAAATTTGGAAACAATGAATTGTTTCAATAGATAAGGTACGTAGGAGGAACCCTGAAATGTACGATTTTATGGAACAAGGGCTGAATGATGGCGCTAGATAGAAATTTGGTTGAAGCTATACAGGGTGACCCAAAAAAATGTTAACACTCCGGGCACATAAGATATCTTAAAAGGACAGGAACACACGGATCTAATCTTGATGTATTATGAAAGCTGAGTAAATAAGCTTTCCTTTGCATTTTATTGCGTTCCCCTCCTGTTCTAAATAACCAATTGGAACGCAATAAAATGCAAATGAAAGCTTATTTACTCAGCTTTCATAATACATCAAGATTAGATCCGTGTGTTCCTGTCCTTTTAAGATATCTTATGTGCCCGGAGTGTTAACACTTTTTTGGGTCACCCTATATATGTGGCGAGGGATGCTGATAATTCCATTGTGATCTACATCAAAATGACCAAATCATGACATTTTACATGATAGACGGCGAATTAAGGTCAACAGTTTCAGATGGTAGTTTGTATATATGCCAAAGTATTACATAGGTGCAAAACACCTGACTTCCAGTCAAATTGAGGGCGCTCCCTTATGTGTGCCCCTTTGTTGTATTGTATGTCAATTATAATCCTTGATTGCTTTATATCACTACTATCTGGTGTGCACTCTGTTTATCAGAGACGGTCGGTTAGCCCGGTGGTTAGAGCGTTCGACTGGTGTTCGAAAGGCCACACGTTCGGGTCCCGCACCGGCTCATGTCCTTGTTTTTTTAAGTTGGGATATGAGTCGAGGCTTGTGATGTTTGTTTAAGTTGTTGAACTTGCCGTTGTTATCTGCCCGCTCTTATTTAAAATTGTATTGTCAAATATACAAAAAAAACATCAACGACAACAAACAAACAAAACATGGGATGGTTTTAAGTATAAAGGACATTACAACAGCATGTGATAGTGTTTATATTTGACCCTAATCATATTGCTTTGGTACATAATAGACCCGAAGCATATATCTTGTGCACCTAAAAAATCACAAATGCATTGTTATTGTAGTGCAAACAACTGTGTTTCAACATTCTTTAAACTTTCATTATATTATTTGAATTCCTTCAACATCATTATGTGCATTACCACAAGAAGAAACCATACACCAGAGCTCAAATAAAAGACAATTATTTTAATGAGGATATATATATGGCAATGAGACGTGACATAGTACTATCTTGCAAATCTATTTCTATTCTTCCTGTTACTTTCCTGTCCGGGGGAAGGGGGCGCTTAACTTATTTTTGGGTAGGGGTGTGCCATCCAGGGTCTCAAACATGGGGTTTCGGAGCGGAGCGTTTTTGGACGAAAAATAGGGTCTTAAGAACTTATTTTCTCCAAAAAATAGGGTCTTAAGAACTGGTTTTCTCCAAAAAGTAAAAAAGTAGGGTCTTAAAAACTGATTTCCCCCCAAATTTGTTTAGTAAGAATACCAATTTTTCAAAAAATTGGAGTTTTAGAACGCACATTTTCACAAAATTAGGCTTTGGAATGCAAATGTTCACGATTTTTGAATATTAAATAAAATGGAGGTCTTTTAAGACCATAAAAGATGGCTCTATTGGCTAAGTCAACAATTTAGATTTCCTTTAAAATCAATATAATGTTTTAGCCCTTGCTCTGAAGACTCTAAACAATTGGACGTTCAGTTGCCGAGATATGTTACATATATGTAGGTCAAAGGGGCATAAACCAACAGCTTTGGCCACAACTTTCTTTTATTTTCTATATTTTTTTTTCAGCTTCAGTTGCCAGGTAATGTTAACTATGTCTACTTATGTATGCACAACATATACAAAGCAAAGTTTGTGGATAGATGAGATGAGCTATAGTTATAAGCCATCTCTATTTTAGTCCCGAGGCCCAAATACATTTGGCATTTAGTCATTAATGTTTTACGATGAGTTACGAATGCCGCATCAACCAACTGGCACGGCTTAACCGAGTGACAGGATATTCAGACGCCATACTTCAATTTCATCAGAATCATGCTCATGTGGTTTTAATTCTTAAAGTTTGCTTAATTCTATTAGGGAATTGTGTCAAGTTTAATAAATAAATAAGTTAGACCATTTGGAACGGTAGTCTAACTTACATATTTTGCTCTTTCTTCGCATTGAGCACTCTGCAAGAAGCTTCTGTAAATAAATAAATTAATTAATTAATAAATTAAAAATGGAAGCAATTTCTACTTGACTTTTTTATTGTTTCTGTGTGATTTTACAAAGTTATAATATGTGATTTTAAGCACGTTTTTGGGTTAAATTTGTACATCTCATGTACAAATCAATATTTTAGATGGGAACCTATGGGAAGGCTAGGGTGAGGGGTACGAACAGTGTAGAACGGTAAGGGTTCAAAGGGTTAATTAATTCATGCTTTGATTCATTTATGCTTTAATTCATTTATGCTTTAATTAATAAAGCACATGTGAAAAATCAAGATATTGCCCCAATCACAAAGAGGCAGAAGGCATTTGAAATGAAACGGTTTGCTGAGGTGAATGTCACACATTCATCAGGCGTAGCATCTTAATCAGAAGCTTACAGAGGGGCTACAATTTAGACAACAGCAAAAGAAATATTGTATCATGATAACTGCTGTAGGCATTCATATTTATCATTAAGGTCTGCAAACTACAGGAGAACATCCCAATGCAGAATCACTCAGGCGCGAAAGGAAGGGGGGAAAGTGAATGAAAGAAAGGGGGAAAGTGAGAAAAAAGCATAGGGGAAGAAAAAGTTGAAAGAAGTAGGATCAAAAAAGGAGAAAAGGGGTAAAATTCATACTATAGGCCTAAATGGGGAAAGCAACTTTATACTTTGATCAGTTCCAAATTGGCGAAGCCTCCTTACAGCAGCGAATGAATACAGAAGGACGCGCATGAAGGCAACAAGCAACACTGTGCATCATCATATGCGTGACACATGCGATCTGCCAAAACCATGTGCGTGTGGCCATCAGGCGCGTACCGCGGCATGTGAGCCAGGGGGGGGTGGGGGGGGGGGGGGCAGAAGTATGTCGTCCCGACAGTAAATGTTCGTAAAAGGTTGCCCCAAATTTTTCCCAGTCTGTCACCTCGTGAATTTCACGTAAGTGTGGGGGGGGGGGGGGGTAGTGTCAAAAAATTTCGCACGGTCACAAAATATTGCACGGTCACAAAATTTCGCACAGTCATAAAATTTCGCAGCCCCCCCCCCCCCCCCCCCCCCCCCCCCCCCCCCCCGGTCGGTACGCCACTGGTGGCCATATCCACGTGCGTACTGACCCTTGGATTACTTTTGAGAGGAGAGATAAACCAAATATTTCTCGCCAATTTGGAACCGATTCAACTATGGTACCCGAAGGGGGAAAACTGACAACTATTCAAATATATTTAAAGCCATACCCCTGCTGACGTGCAGATTATTTCAGTGGGAGTATAATATACTTGGTATGGTTAACTATATTTACTACCCCGGCCCTCCCAGGAATCTCAATTTACTTTCATTCTGCCAGTTTGAACAAATACTCATGTTTTTGAAGCGCACCATAAAAGTAGTGGGAAATAGCTTCTTCCGGGAAAGGGTTAATGTAGCCAGTTAGAAAGTGAGCCACATCATTTGCTTTCCATGAAAAACCACTTTATTTTGCGAAGTAATTAACTTTCGCAAATTTCACAAGGACTTTAAATTTGTGAAATTAAATCCCTACGAAAAAAACCATGGTAAAAGCTTAATATCTGAGTCCAATTTTGGAATCGTGAAATTAAATTCTTGCGAAAAATGTTGACTTTCTGTAATTTGGTAAAAAAGGTACCCGCAAATTTATAAGTGTTTGACAGTATGTCATTATAGATCACTGGGCGCTGTCTGACAACGTATTTGTATAAGGCCAGACAAATCGGTTAAATTGTCAAAGTCCAAATACTAGAAACTGCTAACATTTTATTATTTTAATATCTTGTTACATTTCCTGTTTTTGGATGTTTTTCTGCTCAGTGTAAAACAGGGTTGATTTGATGGACCCTGCCATTTTCTTTCTTCTTTATTTTTGCATGATTTTCAAGACGATTGATAAATAATAAAGTTTCAGGGGCAGTTCCCTATAATTTGATCAAATCGATCTTCTTCATAAAAACTATCAGGGACTATCCCCCTTACACCTAATTTGCATAACACAGTCTCATATTGATTAAAATATGTCCTTTATCTCATTCAAATTGAATTGTTTGTAATTTTTGTAGAAAAAATTAACACTCATGAATAATAAACTTAATTTTTTTGCTGTATTTGGCCAAACTATGGATGAGCGGGACAAATATCCTTTTGAAGATCTGTATCAGTATGGGGTGTACATACAGACAGCCAAGGATAATCATACAGTATATTACCAAGAGTTGTCACTTTTTTCAAACACAAATATCATTTTCACCAGAAATTGTGTGACTTTCAATAGAGTTCTACCTGAATCAATATATGCTGTTACTTATGACATCAGCAAGAGATGCCTTTCTTCAAATATTTCAGTTAGGCCAACGATTGTTTATGTTGTGTTGCCCTCAAGTGATAAAAATTTTAAATTGGGTCGGTCGGTCGGTAATCTTTTTTTTTTTCCTCTTTTTTTTGGGCTGAGAAAAATATGTGGTTTATGTCAAGACAATATGCCAATTTAACTTAATGTTTCTAGTGTGATAATAGTCTAAAAACATTTATTAAAGCTGACTTATTCATTTAAAGCAAGAAATAGTAACATTTAGACACATTAATTGCCCCGGGCAGCAGCGGCCGGAGTCCAGGTGATCCTGCATCACGCTATGAGGTTGCGCTCCAAAATAATGTTTCAGAGCCTATTATAAACCTTTGCGTGATTACGCAATGAGATTGGGGAATGGGGGTCCACCGGCGCAGTGCTTCTATTGGATATTGTTGGATATAGCATATATAGAATAGGGTTATTTATTAATTATAGACTACCTATTTCATGTATTTGATTGGTGCTTAATACCTTTTCTTGTTTTTATGAAATGTTGTTTTGATATATCATAATGTTCTTTTATGTAGCCCACGTCTCTTTTTCTATCTGCGATCCTGGTTCTTGACGTGTGGACATCTCTTTTCTGTGTGCATCTCTGTATACAAGTAGAGACGTGGTGCACCAATTGTTGTGTTTTCCCTGCTTGTATAATGTGCAATTATTTATAATTTTTTATGGTTTTTAGGTTGATTATGTTGTTTTCTTTTTGTAAATTAGTTTTTTGAAGCGCGCAGAGGCTCCTTGCATTGGGCGCTATAGTAAATCCATTTTTATTATTATTATTATTATTATTATTATAAGAAAAATGATATTATTACAGTTCATAGAAACAAGATGTGAATGACTGTTATCCAAACAAAAAAAGTCCTCAACCATCTTTCTCTCACTCCCCAGATCTGATGATATCATAGTATTCCCAACTCTCTATACAAAGATTTACATACACCTGTTACATGTAACATATGTTCAAATCACTCTCTTAAGTTAAGGGCACTATTAATTGGTGATGTATCTACCGCACATTTTATAGGTGACAATATCTTTCAAATCCTTAGTTATTATTTATTCAATATTTGGGGACCTAGTAGCGTCTTGATCTATTGAATTACATTGTTTTGATAAGCAAGTAATCGATACATGCGATATCATTACAATATCACTTTAGAAGCTGGCATGATGGTATCGCAAGCTCTAACGCTCAGAAGAACTATGATTCCAAAATGGTATACATTACATGGTTTACAGAGTGGTCCAAAAAAAAGGATACCATTTTTCAGAGGCAAATTGCTCAAAATGTTTACAGATAGTATCAGATAATGTTTACATCTATCTAAAACTGCAATCAATATCATATGCATAAATGAGGAAAATTACAGTGAAATTGAAGCACTACTACTAAATAAACATTAGCCAATGGATATTATCTTTGCTATACATGGAAATACTGTTTCATTACAACGCTTTTTTTCCTCCTTAATTTTGTTAGTTTGCAATTTAAACGCTATTAAATTATGAGCGTTTTCGATCTAAAAGTATTAAAAAAACAAATAGAAAAAATAAATGTGGCCTATAACGCCTAACGATAACATATCTTCATTGGCATATTAATGAGGAAAATGACATTGAAAGAAAGCACTACTACCAAATAGCCATTAGCCAATGGATACTATCTTTGCTTTACATGTAAATACTGCTTAGGATGTTTCATAATGCTTATTCTTCTCCTTAATTTTGTCAGTTTGCTCAGGGATCCTATTGAATTTGTCTGGACCCATTATTAGGGACTGCCAAAACCCAATTCAATGGGTCCAAAAAATTGTCAAGCGGTTTCTGATGTAAGCAAAGGATGGACAATGACAAAATCTTCAGTATTTCTTAGGTTTTCTTTTCCATGCATAGTGACATTTAAGGGGGTCCATGCAATTTCAATCCTGACCCCTTGGTCAATTTCAAAGTGTAACTTGATGCGTCAAACAAGCAAGTTAGAGGTCTATGCCTTGCAGACGCTTCAGAATGCTACCCCTGAATGTTAATCAAAATTCATTACTTCATGAATAATCGCGATAGCTGCGTACCAAGTGCGTTCCAATCAAATTAATCGTTAGATGAGAACGCGCACGCCGAGCGCGGGTTACTAATAATTGCCCGAAAGTACTGTGCCAAAGTGTTCCATTGTTTTGCTCACTGACCGACCAATCAAATTAACGCCTCACGCCCCTAAACTGAATATTCAATGAGTTATGAGGAAACACGATTAAAGCTTATTTCTGATTGGTTGAATGATAAAAATGTTAATGAGGGGATGACCCAACTTGGACTGTTTCAATAACTAAGAAGGGGTGGACAAAATAAACAGAAAACTAATTAATTATTTGCAAGATTATATCGGTACAAATCAACGATTTGGATAAAATATGCATCTTTTTCAGTAATGAATGAGAATAATGACTGCTTAACAACTGTTTTCGTGAATTTGTTTTGAAATCCTCTGGTTTTGTTCTGGTCATTCGGAATTGTCCCTCGGGGGCTGCGCCCCTCGGGACAATTCCTCAGACCAGAACAAAAACCTCTGATTTTAAAACAAATTCACGAAAACAGTTGTTACGCAGTAATTATTCTCTAAGCATTGATTTGACTTGCGCCAACCATCACTTGGATTGACTTGACTTGATGTAACGAGGCTATTCATTTATTACAAATGAGACCAATGATGACATAAGCCGGATGTTATCAAATAACATATTAAGTGAATATACAATTTTTAGATGTTAATTGTGATTCTTGTGGTATTTAAACTAGAAAATGATGTGATTCGGAACTTAGGAAGACACAATTAAGAAAGGGAATGAGCTTGATTAGATCAGTGTTTAGTTATTAAAGTTTGACTTGAGGCGGCATGAATCCCATTTGTTTGGATCTGTAGAGTAGATTTGGTTGTCAAATTAATTACGCTTGTCAAAATTAATACTTTCATCATGGTTCATTAAGCTTACATTCATTTTCCGACTTACTTTTCAGCTGATTTGATTCACAAATTTAACAAAATTACTGAAACATTTACGTTTTAAAGTGCCTATACAGGTTGAGTAAAAAAAAAATGCAACTTTGGGATTTTATATCTTAAAATCTGTGCACAGATTTCACAGAATTTTTATTGCGGCAGACGGGCCATCTAATTAGCTTTCTGTAGAATTTTAGTTGGTTGAAATTGGTTGTGGAAAACATATTTTATGCTCATTTGCACAAAGGTCAACATTTTATAAACCGAACAAGATTTGTGATATTTGATCTGATAAGATCTATAGAATCTCACTTTTGAAAAGGGTCCACACTGTAGCTGTATAATCCCTGATTGAAGCTTTATAATCCCTGATTGAAGCTGTATAATCCCTGATTGAAGCTTTATAAAGTGTTGTTGTTGCTAAATTCGTGTAATAATGACATTGTTTTGACATTATTTCTCATTTAATGTTTGAAAAAATAAATGAATCCACTTGTATATTAATATCAAGCATTATTGGGTAAAATATTCAATATTGTGTTCGGTTTCAAAATGCAGTAACTTTGCCAAAATCTGGTAAACGGTACCATGAAATGTCATGATTCTTTTTGCTGATGATAGTGAATAAATGCATCCATTGCCGCATACATTGGTTGCCTTCATATTCTGATAATAAAGATTTGTAATAATTATTTTTCTTTTGAGTACACTTTTTTTTTACTCACCCTGTATATTGATTTAGGTAGTGTTACCTGTCTGAATCGGTAGGGGAAGATTATCTAAATATAGCACCAATTCCGATCATATTGGTTGATCCTGTACATAGATAATTTGCCAAGTGCATTGTAGATATGATTGACATGATGAAATTTCAATATCACTATCAGCAGAAAACTTAGGGGTTCATCCTTCACATAAGCTCCCATGAAACTAGTCTAGCGTGAAAACGTTATTCAGGGATTATACAGCTTCAATCAGGGATTATACAGCTTCAATCAGGGATTATAAAGCTTCAATCAGGGATTATAAAGCTTCAATCAGGGATTATACAGCTTCAATTAGGGATTATAAAGCTTCAATCAGGTATTATAAACTTTTTCCATGCAATCCCTCAATGCACTCTTTACCTGGCTCTCTTACATAAAGGTAACATCAAAACTTACAAGAAGTTCTTGTAGGCAAGGCTCAAGATAAGCGGGCGCTGGGCGATTTTTATCCTCGGTCCTTCTGCCAAAGCGCCCGGTAATGCTAAAAAATAAACAACCGAGTGCTGATAGTTTGGACAGCGCCCGGGAACCTTGCCCAAAACACAGAATTTCGCTTAAAAGCTTATTTGATTTAATAAAAGATTAGCTCCAGGTAGACTAAAAGTAGCTCCCAGTTCTAAATAAATCCCCCTGATACTTTGGAAAAAAGGTAGCTCCCGGTAAAAAAAACCTGTTATCTTAAGCCTTGCTTGTGTAAGATCAGCATTGAGATGTCTTTAGCACCAGATCTTAAAGGTTGATGTTCTGATTGCTGGCCGGATTTTCAACTTGATGTGTTCTATTTTACATGAAAGGTCATCCTTAAAATTGTCACTTTCCAAAGTCTGAGTTGCATAACTCCAATGGTTCTTATTTTAAAAGCACACGGTCACAATAAATTTGCCCATTGAGTAGTACACAAACCGGCTGATGGTTAACCACCTTTAGCAGTAATTCATCATATTTTAGCCTATAATTTCTAAATGGAACATTTCTGGCCCCGATTTGGCTTCAAAGCAGTATTTTGATTGGTTACTCATAACATTATATCATCTCATGAGCCAATCTGGGATGCTGTAAGAAAGGTACTATACTAGTGCTACAGCGAGTCAACATACAGAGAAATAGACGCACTATTTTGATTGGTTACTCAGAGGGTTATATCATGCAATGAACCAATCAGAGAGACTGTAAGAGTAGTCCCCAGGGGGTTAAAGGCCAGACATTTTCACAAAATTCAGTGCAAACTGGTGATACAAGAATCCCTACCTCTTTTAAATCATTCCCACTGACATTTTAACCGAATTCCCTGCTAATATTTCATGAATCTAACCATAAATAACTGGCAATGATTTAATAAATCGATGAAAATTTGGATTTATTTTATCATAACAATATAGGTGAACACCTGACCCATATTTGCGCTATTTAGTTAACTCATCCTAAAGGGTAACATGGACAGTTGTATTGGAGTTCAAAAGGTCATGGGGGTAATACGTTTACAGTCTGTAGTTTGAATCCTAAATACCTTGGACCCTGCAGATTGTATGCTCAGTGAATTTTACCAAATACAGATATTATTTTGTTAGTATGAAGCTAACAAATACAGATGTATGTGACTTAACCCTAACCCCCAGTTAAAATATGCTCTCCAAGCCCCTGTGCCGACCTTTTTTTATGACATATTGTAAAAGCCAATATTTTTGCGTAAAGATATTTTCGCACATTTTGATATCATAGACTTTCGCAAATTTTTTTTTTTTTTTTTTTTCACGGGCGACCTTCTGGATGCATTGCATGAATGTTGAAAACAATATTTTCGCGTATTATAATTTTTCGTGGAAAAATATTTTGCGCGAAAAGCGTGAAAATAAAACCACCGTGAAAATAAAACCACCGCAAAAATTTCAGTTTTACAGTAATCATCTGAGCCTATATTAAATAGTGAGCGCGGTATACTGCGCGAACAGAAGCTGAGGGCCGTGGCTTTGTGGGTGGGACATAGTTAAGGACCTGAGTCCGGAGGGTCCCCGGATCGATTCCTGGTGAATCATTTGGCGTTTTTCTTCGAAAAATTGTGATCCCGGTTAAAAACCCTAAACCGGGGTTAGGGTTAATATACCTGGATTTGTGTTGGGGATTTATCACAAAATAGACATGAAAGTGGATATATATTAGTGCGAGGCTACCTTTATTCTATACCCGGAGGTGGGGGGCACTCAACTTTCTTTTTGGTAGGGGTGTGCCGCCCATGGTCTCAAAAATAGGGGCTTCGGAACTGAACTGAGAGAATTTAATGACGAAAAATAGGATCTTAAGAACTGATTTTCTCGAAAAAGTAGGTCTTAAGTACTGGTTTGTTTTTCAAATTTGTTTAAAAAGAGCACAGATTTTCAATAAAATGCGGTCTTAAGAACTGATGCAGGCTCAAAAGGGGGGTTCTTAATAACTAGCAGAAGAGAGTGAAAAGGTGGTCTTCAGGCCAGCACAGACCTATACCAATATCAATCTCCCCCCCCCCCCCCCCCCCCTCGGGACCCCATATTAACATTATTGAAAAAAATACATCAATGTTCTCTGAAAGTGGCAATTGATACCCTTAGCATGAGCCAACAGCTGAAAACCAGCTTACATTGTGGTGACAAAAGGAGAGAGAAAAGAAGACAAAAGAGCACTCTTTAAATCACATGTTCATTCCCAAGATTCCAGGTTTGGGATGAAATATATAAAGGGTTGAAAAGAACTAAGTCCCCCACCCCCACCCCCTAAAGTTAGATCCGTTTGTTTGCATAACTCCACACACAATTATGAGCCTTTTTGAGGAAATGAACACTTATGGAAAGTGGAAATGCTTGGCTACCCATAGAAAGTTTCCCCTTCTCAATATCATTACTTTTCCCAAAATAGTCACATTTCCGCAAAATGATGTTTTTAAGAAAAAGTGGCACTTTTCAAGATCCCATATTGGACATTCCAAGATATTGAAACACCTCTGAAAAAGTAAATGTTTGGCTACCCACACAAAGTTATGCCTTTTAAATATAATGTTTACTTTTCCCAAAACAGTCACATTTTACCGAAAAAGTGGCTGTATGAATGCTCATTTACCACTTGCTGTATGAATGCTCATTTACTGCTTGCTGTACAAATGCCCATACTGCTATGAAGGCCATGTGAAACACATCACATGCAAGCATTTTTTGTAAATAAATTTAGACTGCTGATCATGTAGGGCCGCGTGTTTTGAACTCGCCACCCTTACCGTTGCATGTCCAGATTTTTACATTTTACACCATCTGAGATTCGAATTAGCACATCGCAATAACTATTTGTTCTACCCCATAAAAGTATATATTTTCTGAACGGTAATCTCACAAGGAATTCAAATATGTTATTGGAATTTAGATAATAACTAATGGTAACATATTGTGCTTAAGAATTTTCAAAAAATATCGATTTTTTTCTTCTTCATATTTTGATTTAGCTCAATAATATTTTTCTACTTATCCCAATCATAATGTTACTGTGCATATTAAGTTCCTCATGCTATTACCCATCAGAACATAATAGTTGTCAATGAGCACAAACGTTTAGATTTCAAATTTATTAGATTTTACAAGTATATTTTTTTGAAAATGTACCCTATCCTGATTTAAACGGCGGTTTTGAATTCCCCTATTTGAGAGCTTTCCAAAAATGTATAATTTTGTTGTCATCGGTTAAATATTTTTCTTGTTATGGTCATGTATGTAAAACTGATGTATTAGGGCAAGTTCACTGTGTATCGAATAGGGAAAAGCCAAGGACAATGCAATCGATTCATGATTACAATTGTTACACAATAGTTGTCATATTTGTTGAAACAGAATCTTATAGAATATAAAATAATCTATAAAATGAGAGCAAAATCATGTTTGTACCATACAGGGATGAGGAGTTATAGTAAATTGAACGTAGAATTGGGAACATTTTCTATATTCCCCATAGAGATTGTACACAGCGCCGCCGCCACCACCACCCCTGACTTTCACAACATAATCAATCATATCTCAGCCAAACATTTATAGAAATACTTGATTTATTCACACAATGTAGCTAGATAAACAGGCTCTCACATGACACCTCAACCATAGCTCTACCATATTTAGTTGTTGAGTTAATAGAGAGAGATAGATGATTCGTCACCAAAAATGCAACGCCACCACCCTTTTGGGTGGTGAGTTCAAAACACATGGCCGTAGGCAAATTTAGACTATTGATGATGTATATAGGCTTTAAACCATGGTGTTTTTTCAAATGAAAAATCAATATGTTAGAAAACATTGAAGATAATAATAATATACAATGATCATTGTTTCTATCATCACCAAAAACAAGATTGATAGAGCTTGGGGAAAAAGAATATCAATATAGCCTAAAAATGTGTCACTATAAAAAATACACATTGATCAAATGGTAGTGACCAGATGTGTAACCATTAAATTGGGCCACAAAACACCAAACCTGTTCTAACGGCAAACGGACCTCTCGGGTTGGGTCAGTCTGGCTTATTTTCTTTCTTTTTTTCTTGTTTTTTTTTCCCTTCAAAATGACAGTAAATTTTTTTGCTATTTTTGTCAAACAGTAAAATGACTTGGGATCGTTAAATTCATATCTGCATGTGAAATTCTTTTCACCATTTTTTTGAAAAATGGCTGGATTGGTCAGGCCCATAGAACAGGTTTTTTTAAATTCTGAAGCCTTAGGTAATATAAAATAAATTGTGCAGGCACTTACAGTAGGATCCTGCTTTACATCCATCTAATTTGATATTAAAAATCCTTGGCACACTTACCGTTTAAGATATCAAATCCATAAGCACATCCCTACATACGCTGTATAATATTCCTATAATCAGCAAGCAACAATCTTATAAATATTAACACCTGTTACGTGGAGCGTGTGTATCTTACACACCTCATTCACTCCAGTCTCTCCACACGTTACAAAATCAAACCTAGCAAAGACACTCGCTACAGCTTTATACACACACGCAACAAATTAAACCCTTGTATAACAAATCCGCCTGTACAGAAATTGCATATAAAAAGACGTCAAATACATACCGTGCATGTAGAAAAAGCACAGTAGAGTGTATGGATGGTCAAATCAGAGGCACATTAGGAGTCATAAGTCTAGAGTAATATTCCCTGATGTATTGCAGCCTGCCAGGAGGCTAGCAGATCCTGGCCTGATGTCACAGGACTTTGTTCACCGCTGACAGTTTGCAAAATAGTAACGGTGAATGTTACTGTATGCTGCTGCTGCGTCATGCATGCACAGTCACTATATTTATACTCACGTGGCATGCAGTAAAAAACAGGAGTTCAATAACAAGCCACGCCACGCAGGTTAACTACCAAATGCTCAATATTTATGTCTCTGGGAGATCGACTTTACTATTATTGCATTTAT
This sequence comes from Ophiura sarsii, assembly GCA_035610835.1. Lineage (NCBI taxonomy): Eukaryota > Metazoa > Echinodermata > Ophiuroidea > Amphilepidida > Ophiuridae > Ophiura > Ophiura sarsii. The sequence continues at coordinate 85,455,727 of CM069441.1, read as the reverse complement.
TAAATATCACACAATTTGTTTGAAGATCAGAAACGTTCACAATTTTTCGAGGGTATCAGATTTATTATTTAGAGGGTTCAATTCAGGTGTTTTATGTTCTTTTAATGTACTCACAATGATAAATAAAAACATACTAGTGCACTAGTGCATAAAGGTAAACCCCTACGGGGCTTGTAATAGGAACCAAGGTACAACGACTTAGTTGAGTAGGGAAGAGGTGAAGGGGTAAGTTATGAAAGGTGAATGTCCACAGGTACAATTTCATTGCAACGTGTGTGAGAATCAATGATAGAGATTTGGCACCAAACATATCCTATAAATTCTGCACATGAGCTGTTGTGTAAACCTGAAACATCTTGCCCCTACGGGAAAATCTTTTGGTAATAGTTGTTGCATTAATTTTATAGCCCTGAATGCCATTACAACATGTTACAACCAGATTGTCCTGAATAATGTTCATCCTACAGCGCAGCAGGCCATAAACCTCCCTAAAGTGATTAGGCTATAGTTTAAATTAGTCATATAGCACAAGTCTCATAATTTTAATATATATATATATATGAAGTAAAGGTCTGGCAATATGAAAACTTGAAAATTAGACAAAAATATCAATATATAAAGGAAATTAGTGAAAAAACATAAAAAACATGATTTTACCTATACTTTTATAACCATGGAAGATAAAAGTACACTGATTTCAAATAGTTAAATTTCGGCATAACCGAACAATTATTTGAATTATAATCAATACAAAACTTTCCTCCGAAGTTTTAGCTTTCAATTGTAATTGCCTATTTACCTTAACCAGTTACAGATAAAAGAAACATATAAATTAAGGAAATTAACTAAAAATTACCCTTTTGCTTATTTTTCCAAAACGAGAAAAAAGTGCTCAATCAGAATTATCGGCCAAATATAATGTACACCATATTTATAATCAATGTACTTTTATCTTTTATGGTTGCAAAAGTATGGCAAAATCATTTTTTTAATGTTTTTTCACTAATTTTCATGTATTTCCTATACATATTGATATTTTTGTCTAATTTTCAAGTTTTCATATTGCCAAACCTTTACTTCATATATTTTTAAATTATGAGACTTGTGCTATATGACTAATTAATAGCACATACACAGCCAGTCCAGAATTCCACAAATTTCACTTATTGTACAGCTTCAGAATGCTGTAAAGTTGACATCGTAAATAACCTGATTAATTACAGCACTGTAATTATAGGTTTTCCCAGTTAGTTTAACACTTTTTTCATTATATTTCATATCTCGTTAAGTTAGAATTCGTCCCCAAAATCTGACTTACGCATTTTGTTAGATAAATTTCGTCAATGAGCATTACATTTCAAAGTATGACCATTTCATTTAATTTATTGGTCATTTCTTTTCGTCAAGGAAGGATTGAATTCGTATCATTTGATGGGTAGCGGGTCTATGCACAAATATAATTCGTCTTTGTTCATTATTTTTAATACTTTTATCACATATATTCGTCAGGTGCTAGAAGAATAGGCCTACATATTATTGCAGGTTAGATTTGAACCACCGACATGTGTTCTTTTGCCTTGTTGATTCAGATCCGAACAGACCTACATGTCATAATAAGAAAAAAGAACGAACAAGAAAGAAAGAAAGAAAAAATAAATATATATATATAAAAACGTATAGGCCTATAGCTGGATTTTACATGCTTCTAGGCAGGACGTTCCACATGGGACGAAACAAAGTGAACTGAATATGAAACTATTTGATCAAAGACGAAATAAATGTATACATTATAGTCTATCCATCTGAGACCGATCTTCCAATCATGTGACCGAGCCGTTCCATTGACTGGGAGAGGAGGCTATTTTCTGACGAAAATATTGATAGAATCAGTAGAGTGAAAAACGGCCATAATAAAAAATAATTATGTTACCCACCTACTTTTATCATAATAACCCAAGTTGTGCCATGAGAGTCAGTTTAATTGACGTTGTAAAGACAGGTATAGCTTTCCCTTCCAATTTCTCCATTTCAAAAAAAATGCTTTCAATTTGGCAAGCACTGGCTGCATCTCATCTTTAATGGTCTTAATGGGTGCCATATTTAAGCTCTACTGTACTACATGTACAGGCCTCTATGAACAGGTACATGTAGAGTGATAGACTCCGATGAAGACAACCTTTCATTTTACAAGTCAGAAAATAAACTTTATTTACGGTCTGCAACGTTGTATAATATTTGTTTGAAAATGAAAATCGGACCTTTCAATATTGATACCATATCATTGTAAGCGTATTTGTTTCTTTCTATACTTAACAAGGAAATCTGATTGGTTTGGACATGCAGACAGAACATATGGATACGAAGTTTCATATCATTTTACAACCATTTTATCGTAGGCCCGGCCAACCTGAAAATAAACATTATTTACTGTTGGAAACATTACAAGATAGCAAATAGAAATTAAATGTGGCCTCCTACATTATGCTAAATGTTTAAAGTCTATCACTTTCGATCTTGTTCAGCTTTGTGATTTTATTCATATGCCGAAAACACAGGTGACGATTATGGTAACTGTTCAAAGTCCATCACTTTCGATCTTTTTCAGCTTTGTGATTTCATAGGCCGAAATCACAGGTGACGATTTCAAAGCCCTTTGATTTCAGATAATGCGCAAATGGTTCGATATTTGTCTCTCTTTGAATAGTACACTAGACGTAGCTGCTGTGTGCATGCGTGTGATGAGAATAATATGCATTGGAACAGTGTTGTTTTTTGCATAAGGCAGCTTACTTGTTTCAATTCACATTATAGATGAGGTTCAATTCACATTATAGATGAGGTTCGACTGGAGGTTGGAATAAAATGGGATCCTTCGACAACTAGCAAATATACGCCAGAAGACAGCACATCTTATTTTTGATCATCTCCCCTGCCCATCCCAGCACCAAAGATCGCTCTTCGATGGATAGACTATAGTAGGCTACCGCTGTATCAGACGAAATGGAAGTGTGTTAAGACGAAATAAAATGAACATTAAATGAAATTCATTGTGCAAAATATGAATATACCTGACCAAAGACGAAATTTACTTTAACAAATGCAACCTTCAAAATTTTGGGACAAATTCAAACTTAACGAGATATGAAATATAATGAATAAAGTGTTAAACTAACTGGGAAAACCTATATTACCCAACTTGGTGTGTGTGTGTGTTTAGTAGATGATTGTCTAAGTCTGGGTGAGTGAGAGGTGCCCTACTGTGAAAGTGGTGTGTATCTGGTGTGTAGGGTAGAGCTCTGCCACATAAATCATCACTAAAATAGTCACTGTCGATGAGTGCTATTAATTCCTTATAGCACTCGGCAGCTATAAGTCATACTAATTATATCCCAACTTGGTGTGTTTGTGTTTAGTAGATGATTGTTTATCTTGATCAGTGTTGATTGAATCAAAACTTCTAAGTTCTATCAATGTCCTACTGTGCAGGGGTTTGTACAACCAAGTTCTGCCACATAAATCATCACTAATACTAGTACTGTCGATATTAAAGTGCTATTAATTCCTTATAGCGTAGCTGCCGTCGTGCTATAAGTCATACTTAAACTATAGCCTAATCACTTGACTTGTCTTTTCGGGAGGTTTATGGCCTCTTGCACTGAACACCCGGTGTTTTCAGTCAACATTGACTTTGGGTACACATGATCATTCCAAAAATCGCGTAAAAAGGGGTGTATCGTACCATGTGTGTGGATATTCCTCGGACATCGATATTCCGCGGACATTTATATCCAAACATTTGGGGTGTTTTTTGAAGCTTTGTCCACGATTTCCAAAAATTAGGGTGTTTTTTGGAGGTATGTCCGGGAAAAAAGAAAATCAAATTAGAATTGTGTCATATATCAAAATGTCCCAGGAAATGGAAAAAGGTGTATTTTGAACCAAATGTGTCCTCGTTTTTGCGCAAAAAGAGGGGCTCTTAGAAAGTATCCTTAAAATGGTAAAGAGGGGGATTTTCAGACAAAATGTCTGTGCTTTATGGCGAAAAGGGGGGTCAAATTAGCCAAATTGTCTGCGAAACAGAGTCAAATAGGGGTATTTCAAGATCCTGGACCTATCATGTGTTACCCCTCTGAATACGAAGAGAGAACACCGGGATCCTACAATAACTTCACATTCAAAAGGAAGCCCATGATTGCATTCCCATTTTCAAATTTTCGGGGATCAGAATGAACAAAATAGTTCATTTTTTATTAAACATATAAAATGGTTAAATTTGCTATCAATTAAGTCCCGATCGCCTCTTTTCTTATTTACTCTTTTAATTTCCGCTACAAAGTAAAGAGATATCAACAAGTGTTGCGATGTTTTATGAAGCAATATTTGAAGGAATTGTTCCGATTTCATGATTTAGGCCCTAAACTATACATTTAGATTTTCGCCTGATTTTCAATGTTATGCTATATCGGAACGGGAAAAAATATCTTAATGAAATTGACAGAGCAATAATATCGTTTTTACATTTTTTAAATATTTTTTCAAATAAGTTATAAAACATTCTGGAAGACCCTGTATCATCGCAGTTCAGAGTGTTTTATATATCAACATTAAAAGAGATTCTCATGTTATGTCTTTGATTGTATCTATCTAGCTCTGAGCATCGAGCCTTTATTAAAGGGGCACTGTGAGATACGCATGGGAGTGCGCCCTCAATTTTTCTGGAAAACAGGTTTTTTGCACCTACTTAATACTTAGGCATACTAACTACCATCTGAAACCATTTACCTGAATTCGCCGTCAATCATGTAACATTTCACGATTTGGTAATTTTGATGTAGATCACATCGTAATTTTCAGCATAACAATAATAATAATTAATTATCTGGATTTATATAGCGCCTTTCCAAGATTGATCAAAGCACTGTAATTTCGCTGTCACTGGTGAATCATCAGAATCGGATCGCAACAACTAGGGTGCTGCCTATTCAAGCGCAAACCTATCCGCATAACTTGCTTCAACCAAATTTCAATCTTGCGGCAGGCATTATTAAACCGTTTTCCCATAAATCATTACACTTCAAGGTTCATACGTACCTTATCTATTGAAACAATGCCTTTTTTCCAAATTTCATTTTTCTCTGCAATCTCTCAATTGCCCCTTTAAATATAAAGTATGTTTCTACACACTCTGACGGGAGGAAACTAAATGCTTTAGCTGCTCTGGTGTTTGTTTGGTGTTTTCTTTTTGTTTTTGGGGATTTGTTTTTGTTCATTTGGCTTTTAAATCTAGTTTTATAACATATCGCTAAATATTCCTTTGTCCCGGGTCGGATGCACATGAGATTCAGAGTAAAAAGGCACATTTAGAAAATCAATTTTTGATCAACAGTCATCAAAAAGAGTAACTTATACAGGTAAAAAATAGGTTTCTTACTCTAAAAATGTATATCCTACCTAAAAATATCAGATTATAAAGGTGCTCGGGAATTCATCTTCTTTAATATGAGATATTGCACGCTTAGGATTGGGCGATTATTGAGGAAGTGACACTCCCAAATGTAAGGCGAAGTCCAATTTTCAGTTTTACATTTTTATTTTCTACACGCGGACCCATCTACGGGTACCTCGATTACCGGCAGTGCAATTGGGGGATGCATGCACAGGTTGGACAGTCAGCCGTATTGTTCCGATGGATCAATATGCCACACACACGCTACCTGTCATACTCTCCCCCATGTTGAAATGTAAAATGTGAAAATGAAATTGTGACTTTACCTTACATCTTTGATTGTCACTTCTTCAATATTCAACCGATCCTAGCGTGCAATATCTCATATTAAAGAAGATAAATTTCTCAACAACTTTATGATTTAATATTTTTAGGTAGGATATATATTGTTATAGTTAAAGTCCATTTATTACCTGTATTTTAGTTACTTTTTTTGATGACTGTATACAGTAATTATGTATTAAAAGCTTTTACTGTAGTTTTACTGTAGTTTGCACCTCGTGGCTTTTTTTTTCTTCTTCTTCTTCTTTTTGAAACTACAGAAACTGCCACACCTTTAGCCATTATAAATATGGATGGCAACCGTAACCAGAGTTTGTTATCCCTAGAGAGAAAGAAATCGCTTCAAAGAGTTCACAGAGTTTGTTCC